>JAUMJJ010000020.1:0-695000 GCA_033556795.1 Tapera naevia
GAGTTCCCTTGACTCACCCCCGCCCGGACTACCCCTCCCAGCGTGGAGCCGCGCGCAGGGCACGCCGGGCCGGGGGCGGGGCCTCGAGGAGGGGCCCGCCCGCCGCCTTGCACGTGGTGCACCGCCCGCCGGCGGGGCGGGGCCCGTGGTTTACGACGTTTCTTTGCGGCAACGCGGTCAGGCGCGGCCGCCGTATCGCGCCCCGGGCAGACCGGGTGTCGTGCCGCTGGGGCGGGGAGGCAGCAGGCGGAGGTCGGGGTTCGGCAGGAAAAGGAGCAGCTCAGTCGCCCTCTCTGGATGCTCCGCGGGGCGGCTCGGGGGTCTCCCTCTCTTCCTCTTCCTTTGCCTCCTCCTGCTGCTGCTGCCGTCGCCGCCGCCCGGTCGCGGCGGGGAGCGCGGCTGTCGGGGCCGGCCCGGGGCGGTGCGGCGGGCGCTGAAGATGGACTATGACTTCAAGGTGAAGCTGACCGGGGAGCGGGAGCGGGTGGAGGACCTCTTCGAGTACGAGGGCTGCAAGGTGGGCAGGGGCACCTACGGGCACGTCTACAAAGCCAAGCGGAAGGACGGGTGAGTGAGGAGCGGGGCTCCCCGGATCCCGCCGCCGCTTCGCCGCGGCCCCCGCCCCGCATATTTCTCCCCCTATCTGCCCGGTACCCCCCGTCTCCAGTGCACGGTTGGCCTGGTCTCCACCTCGCCTTTCCCCCCTTGCCTCCGGTGTCCGGTTCGCCCGTCCCCCCCCCCCCCCCCCCCCTCCCCTTGCCTCCGGTGTCCGGTTCGCCTGTGTGTCCCCGTCCCCTCCCCTTCCCTCCGGTGCCCGGTTCGCCCGCTTTCCCCAACTCCTGTCTCCGTTCTCCGGTTGCCCGGTCCTTTTTTCCCCCCACCGGACTCCGGTCCCCGGTTCGCCCGCTTTCCTCTCTGTCTCCGGTACCGCCCTCCCCTGCCTCCGGTGCCCGATTTGCCCCCTTTCCCCTCACCTCCCACGTTCCGGTGCCCTGGTCACCGCTCTCCACGCCCCCATCCTCCATCCTGTTCCGCCGCCCCCGTCCCACGGTCCCGGCTGTATCCACAGTCCCACCGTGCCCGTGCCGCGCTCCCCGTCCCTGTCACATCACCGCTCCCGGTGCCGGGGCCGCTGCCCGGTGAAGCCCCGAGTTCTGCTCATGTCTGGGTCCCGGGGGGTGTCTGAGCGGAGGCCAACCCCAGCGTTCCGTCCCCGCAGCCGCGTGTCAGAGTCCCGTCCGGGTGCGGGTGGGCTTTGGGACAAAAAGTGGGTTGTTGAGGAAAATGTAGGGATTCTCATCCCTCGTGAGTTGCTGCTTTTGATGCTGAGCTAAACCATCGGCTTCCTAGGGCAGGGTCTAATTCTCTTTTTTTTAATATAATGCTTTTTTGTCTGTTTTATTACTTGTAGTTACCATTTTGGGTTTTTTGCTGGCTGCTTCGGGAACCGAAGTCTGCTGCTCCTTTCCGGGATCAGGAATGCTTTAAAAGATCTTTACGTGTGGCCAGTTCTGGGTACAGACCTGAGTAAATGCATTTCTTGGTGTAAATGCTTTAAAAAAAACGCCTAGCAAACTGTCATTCAGGTTTCCCTTGTCCATGACATGGCATCACTCCCTGAAGAGCAGAACAATAGGAGGTAGGGAGCAGAATAAGCAGGATAGGCACGGATTGTTCTAATGGGTCCTAAATTTTAAATTACATCCATTCTGCCTGTTAGTCCCATCACAGCGGGGCTCTCTGTGCTGTCATTCCAGTAAGATGTATTTTAAAACTCTAGGTGTTATTTTTTACATTTAATAAATAAAACTTTTAAAGCAGGTGGTGGTCAGTTGTAGCTGAAACACCATCCAGTTCTGTTTACCTGAGCTTTAATTCTAGAATTGCTTTGGCCATTACTTGTAGAACGGTTGTAACGAGACAGCACTGTGTCTCATCTGTCTTAAACAAGCTGATACTCACTGCAGCATGAGTTTTTGTTTGCTGATGTGAGTCAGCTAACTACTTCTCAAATTTTACATTTGAATCCTACAAACTGTTCATAGGAGAAATTCTTATCTTGCTTGAGTTCTCTTTTTTCTGGGAGAGGAAGGGGAATAAACTACTCTGAGTGCAATAAGCCATTGCCTCAAGTCTCCTTACATGAAGGTACTGAGTTTGCTAGTAGAGCCCGCCCTGGCTTCAGTGCCAATAGAGACCTGTAGTGTAAAAACCAGACTGAGGTACTGAAAGATATGACTGCATTTCTGATGCTTGTGTCAGACCCTTCACAGCTGTTCAGCATGTCAGTCTGCAGCGGCGTGTAGGGAATTCAGCCTGTGATACTGCTGAAACATATATTCAAGAGTATTTTTGTTAAAATCATGAGTCTGCTTGATGCTGTTTTGGAGAGTGCATGTAGAGTTGCTGGTGGTAGTGTCACTTAGAGAAATGTCAGCAAAAATGGAATCGTGTGCTTTAAAAATGGACAGTTACTCAAAGGTGGCTTTGCAGTAGAATTTTCTGTCTGTTCTTGAGGCTGTATGATACTAAATCCTCACTGTTCTTGGTGAGGGAGGAAATCAAGGCATGATACTTGGTTAGAGTTCACAAAAAAGTGAACAATGTAGCCATGTGTGTTGTCCCCCTTTTTTACCTTGCTGTTCATTTAGTGCTTCCTTTCTCTTCCCTTTTCCTAGTACTTTCCGTTTCCTTTTCACATTTCTGAAAACTTTCTCTTTTCAATATGATGTGTTTGGACAATGATTAGACAATCACTAAATAATGTAAAATGGGAAGATCTGCAGATGCCTCTGTAGCTTCTGATATACTTGTACATATGGGATCTTAAAGTATATGGGTGGAGTTAAGATTGAAGGTAAAGGTTCCACTTACATCCCATTATCTAAAAGTATCAATTAAATTGCAAAAGAAAATGTGTAACAACATTTCTTTATTTTCTGTGGATGGACATAGTAGCTTGCGGGGGGGGAGTGTAGGAAATGGTTCCATATTTGTGTATTGTTACGTACAAATATTAAAAAAAAATTCTTAAATTGTTTCAATATTCCCCAAATGGTACAGACGGATGAATGAATAATCTGCTTTTTTCAGTTGCTTGTAGTGTTTATACAGCTCAAACTGTCTTTCCATATGAAGTTACTTGCTGTCTTTTAGGTAATTTTCATGTTTTTTCCCTTGAACTTATAAGTTTAAAGCAAACTTGGTGAAATGATTCTAATTCTTATTTTAAATTGCACAAATCTTTTAAGTCTATTAATATGCATCATGAGTTTTAGAGTACTCTGAAGAATGGGCTGCAGGACTGCGAATATTTTAAGGATATTGGGGCAGCTCATTTTACATTGAGATGTCTAATGAACAGAAGAAACACAGAACTAAATTTTCATAATTCAGTATGTTGGTGATAAAAATCCAGTTTCAGAGTAGTAGGAGCTTGTGACTCTGTACCTTTCTTTTTTATGATTGCTGTTCCAACTGCCTCTGAGGTGCAGTATGGCTGTTCAGAACTAGGTAGCAGTTGTGTGTCCTCATTGTAGGCAGTTAATTGTATGTCACTAAAACTACATGGGAACGTTTTGGAGGATATTGTTACAGGACTCTTGATGGAGTGGGAGTAGTTCTAGTGAGTAGAAGAGATGTTCTGTAGTACGTGCTTTGGTGACCCGTTGGGGGTCTAACCTGTTTTTTATGCCCTGCTCCAACAAAAAAAGCCACCGCAGCACTGCAGTGCCCTTTACTGTGAGGTGAGGCTCAGGGTCTCAACTGGTCCATCTTAAACGATCACCACGTTCAGCTCCACAGAGGTTTTCTTGCATATTCACTGCCAAACTTGACCCAGCCAAACACTGAGTCAGTAGATTATCAATGTCAAGCATTAAAGCTGAGCTCTGCCTGGTGCACTGCCTGCAGCAGAATTGCATTCTGGTCTCAGGTTTTTGTTTTAATTCCTCTTATTTTTAAGTTTGTGGTTTTGGTGGTTCAAATGAATCTTCCTGTCTTTTTATTGAATGATGCTGTCTTTGTTTTCATCAGTGCGGTACCTGCAGTGGGCTCCAAAACTTGCTTAGAGCAAACCGTGTGAATCAATGAGGTTGATTTTTGTAGCAGAGAGGTATACAAGAAGGCAGTTGATGCTAATGGCAGGCACAGAGAAGGGAACATGGGCATGGCATGTTGAAAATCAGTCTTCAGATAGGAAACTGTTGCTCGTCTCTAGTGGTAGTATGCTAGTTTACTTTGGTTTTGTCTAGAAAATGTCAGTTATTTTCTGCATAAAAGCTGCACTGTGTGCCGTGCGGGTGCTTTCAGGAACGTTGCTCAACCCAAATACTAAACCTGCCTGTTTGACTTATGCCAGACTTGGAAAAAATGCCAGCAGTTTTTAGTTTGTTGGATTTGATTTTTTTTATTTTTACTTTTTGATTGACTGGATCAGACTCCTTCAAAGCTCCTTAGGAGCCAGATATGGGCACACAGCGGTGACAGGGCAGTAGGCATCGCTTCTGCAAGTGTGGCTGCTGAACTGGGCTTTTCTGTGCTGACAGTGTGTGCTGGTTGTGCACTAATGCCAAAGTGGTGCCCAGTTTCAATGGGATCAGTCTTACACTGCTTTCTGCTGTTCGCTATCCTCTCCCTTCTGTTTTTGTGATACAGATAAATTCAGAAATGTGAGAGAAACCTGCTCTGTGGAGCAAGGCTTCCTGTTCCAGTGGCAGTTTGGGAGTGTTTCCGAATTTTCATTTTTCATTTTTATCAGATGTGGTTTGGATGAGAGTAAGAAACTACTGAATGTCACTGCTTGCCAATATCTACCTTTCTAATTGCAACAGCAAAAAATAATATAATTGAATATCTCAAACTGTAGTAACGTCCCCAGGTGTTTTATTGGAAGCTTTTCTTAATCTTAGAGACTTGTGTGGTGAGTAACTGTTGCTGCGGAGCTAACAGAAAGCAAGCTAGTGCTCTCCTAGTCACTCTTGGAAACTGTGCAAGTGATGTAGGTCCCAAACAGAAGTGCAATTGGAGATATTTTAGTTTGATTTCAGCTACTACAGTTCTGTGTTGGAAGTATTGCTGTAGATGGAGAGGCGGATTATTTCTTTTGGATGTGCACGTTATAATGGGAATGATGAAAATACATTTATGTGCTGGAATTTTCCTCGCACCCTTCAAACAGTCAGATCTCTATCCACAGATCTTCATACAGATCTCTGTCTTGAGGATCTGTATGAAGAACCAGAATGGTGGAAGACTGGTGGGATGTCAGTAAACTGGTTTGCTTAATCCCTAATACAGCATGTCGTGGTTTCTGCTTGCCAGTAAAAGGATATTGCAAGAATGACAGTGATTGTATCTCAGACTTTGGTGTGAAGAGAAACTGAAGAGATGGGCAGTGTTTCCTGTGGAGGGGAAAAAGGGAAGGCAGAACGTGTTTAAGTTAAATAAAATAATGAAGGGTTTCGGTTATGTGTAAGATGCTGGTGCTGTTCTTGTTGCACAGTATTTGAAAAAGGGGACACAGATTTTTTTGGTGAACAATAAGGAAATAGTTTAGTGCAATGTAGATAAACTGCATAACCTGTTGTCAAAGGAAAATGATAAGGCAAGAGCTCAGTGTCTATTGTGTAATGTTATCAAAACCGGTCACTTCTGACTAACTGTTGTAACAGTTAAATGCTCTTCTGCTCTACAAGTTAGGCTGCTCTGTTAGGGCAGAGTCTGGCCTACTCTCTGCATGTGGAGGAGCCCACCTCCGTTTAGCTAAGGAAATTTTGAGGGGTGGGGATTGGAGCCCTTGGACATTTATAAGGTTGATTTCAGGTTATTTTCGGTTTATCTGTGTTTATGGGTACGTATTGAGTTATGTCAGATCATAGATTGCTTACTTTGTCAATGTTTTTATCAAACTGATTTTTAGTGAGAGGTACACGGAGTTTGGGAGTGCCACAAACAGAAGTAGCGAGTCAGTGAGAAACTTTACTTGACAAGAAGTGAAAGAACGTGTCTAGACCTATAGCTTCTCAATTAGTTCTGTATCGAGCCTTTGCAGGACTTGTAGCATGAAGTTCATGCTGTCAGTTTTCACTATAAACTTCAAGACGACTCTTGCTTCTCTCAGTTTAATAGACACAAGTTTGGGGTTTTCTTGCTAAATGTTCATATATGTTGGTTTAACTGATCGGAACTGAAGCAGTTGGTGCAGGTTATAGGCAGGCGGTGAGAGCCACAGAGTTGTCACGCAAGACTTTGGCTTCTTGACTCCTGTCAGCTATAGCATGGAATTTCTAAATGCCGCAGACTTTATTTATGTATATAATATGTGGTATTAGCTTCTTAAAATATATGCCCTGAGCCTATTTTGGATCCATTACCATAGTAGTTAGAATGTTCCTAATTAAGCTATTATCTACATAATGAGGTATGCGTGCTGTATTGCATGAAGTCTTGTGCCTTTTAATTTTTTTGGTAAACTAGTCCTATAACTGGCTTCCTGTCTATACCCTTTTTCACCTGGTTAGATGACTCCAGGCTTTATAGGTTTTTAAGGTCATGCAGTTGAGCGAGTCCTTCTGTGGCCCTTGGACTTTATTTGGTGTCATCTTTTTATCTTGTCACAGATGTATTGATTTATTTTCATAGCCTGCAGCAAAGGTGAGTTATTGTTTCATTCCTGCCTGAAGCTTTTGATGAGTGTGGAGAGGAAGGTGTGAGAATAGTGCTGCAAAACACCAAAGACCTATATCTGCTTTCATTCTGGATTTATAAATTAGAATAATATATGTAAATAATGGGGGCATATACTGCTGTGCTTGTTTTCTCGTGGAGAATAGGGCATAGTTTTTCAGTATAGGAAGCTGAAAAATCCATTACTTCGTCTAAGCATTACTTAGCAACAACTAAACCATCCGTGTGTTATCAATGTTATTCTCACACTAAATCCAAAACGCAGCACTACACCAGATGCTAGAAAGAAAATTAACTCTATCCCAGCTGAAACCAGTACAGTGAGTATCAAAATAGGATTCTTTCTGTTGTGGACCCTCGTCACTGGGGAGTTGTGAATACGTGTGATGGAGATGGAGCTGCTCTAAGTAGACGAATCAAGCATGTAAGGCAGTACACAGGCTGCTAGTGTGGACTGTGTCTTCGCATCTCTGCCGTGGTTCTTAATGTTAGGTGCAGTTGTTAGGTGCAGCTCCAGTTCTAGGAGAGTGTAGTCTCCTTTCATCTTTTTATTTGAGTTTAAACATAATTTAGGAGAAAAAATGATCCCAGAAAGCAGGATCATGAGTATTGGTCCTAACAATGGATGTTTCTTAGGTTCTGCTTTGTTCTATGCTGACAAAATGAGTGCTATCTTCAGAGTTTACCCTTTGCTTGATGTGTTGTGGTTTTGGTTTTTTGTTTTTTTTTTTTTGTCTTGGAATGAAATGCTTGCTATGTCTGTAGTTTGGTGTACAGCCTATCTGTCAAGCTTTGCTCTGGTTCCTAGTTCCAGAGGATAATCTTTTCATTTCAAAGTGTGATGCCAATCTGAGTTTTTCTACAAGAGTCTGTAATATGAGTGATAGTTGGGCTTCTTGAGCTTCATTTCATGGCTGCCTTGGAAGCAGCAGAAGTGTGATATTTATTTGTTGCAGTGGTGCTCATACAGAATATGCTGATTGGGGCTGGGTGGAGGGAGGGTCATAGATAACTATGTAGTAGTTAGTGTCTTCTGTTTGGGGAGTGTGAAGAAACTGTTACAGACAGGCAGTTGAAGTTTTCTGAATAGCTCTTTTCCACTGGACTCCTGCATACATAAGAAAACTCCCTACTTGTCAAGGCTAATGCCATCCTAGTTTTTGCACATATTAAGCTATTGTGTAACTGAACATGTAAAGAATAAAATGGCAATGGCTGGTAAATAAGAATTACTGCAGAATATCAAGACTTTAAAGCAAACTATAGGGGAGAGTTTGTATTGTATTTGTTTTGATTTAATTGTCCCCTCTTGTATGCGCTGAAAACAGGCTCTTACAGATGTGTTTTTTTTGATAAAGTGCTCCAATATTCTAGGAACTATCATGTTGCATTTTTCAGTCACCTTGGAGAACAGTCCCTGTGGGGTTTTGTGTCCTGTTCATGTCCATGAAACTCTGAAAAATTCAGAGGGAACTTTAGGTCAGAGCTTGGGCATGGTATCTGTGGGCAAAACCTCTCCTGTGTCCAGCTTGGTTAGGTGCTGGCTGCTTCTTTGGTAAGAAGTGTCTGGAGACAGGGAGAAAAACGGTGGAGTTGGAAAGTCTCCTGGGGCTGCAGTTGGAATTCAGTGTAGAGTAGCAGCAGGTTTCTGTCTGATGGAATGAGTAGAGAGGGAGAGGTGAGTCGGGAAACTGGGTCCTGGAGGTCTCATGGACCAGGAAGACAGAGCTTGCAGCTTTTGTTTTTAGCACCAAGTTTTGAGAATCCCAGTATTGTTTTGTGGAACAAACTTAGACCTGGCCTGGAGGGGAGCCCCTTAGGCCTGAGAGCAGGAATAAAAAAACAGCATTAAAGTATGAATCCTATTTTGTACTTTGGTGCATTTGAAGTAGTGTACTTAGAGAACAGACTTTCAGGGAGATAGGGAAGTCACTGTTAAGTACACACAGTGCAGCAGCAGTTCTTTAGCAACCAGGTTGAAAGCAAATTTTGAGAAAGCATTTCTTAATGTCTGATTAAGTTGGTTGGTTTTGGTTTTTGTTTTGTTTTTAATAAGTCTATTAATTAAGTCTATTAATTAAGTCTATTTTTAATGTCTCCCTTGCTTCTCAAGGTAAATATGGTGAGGCTCTAACACCTTTCATGCTTCTGCAGGACCTTTGCTGGCCAGTGCAGATTCAAAAAGAAAAACCAGTAGAGAATGAATATCTGAATATATTCCTTAACAATATTGTTTGTGGTATCTGGATGTGACAACTGTTCTGTGGGAAATACAGCTTTCAAAAATTTCCGCAAAAGTATCAGAAATATCTTGACTGTGAAGAAAAAAGGGTATTAATTTTGTAGCTACATGCAGATGACCCCATAATTTATGAAACTGGTAAAACCGAAAGAATTCTGTGGCTGTACTGGGGTATTTGTATAAAGAAATTGGAGGTACTGGCTGTTTTTAATATAGTGGAAAATTGAAGATCCGCTTGTAGCCTTGTTGTCTTAAAGTCACACAGGCTGCACTAGTTCTGGTTGCAACTTTTAGTAGCTTGCATTGTAGTTGTGTGAGTAATGGCATTTATGGAAACTGATTTTAGTTATTCTTTTTTCTCCTCTCCAAGGCTCTGTGCTTTGTTTTGAAATTATCCACTGTGGAAATGCAAATTCAGACTGGAAGTATATTTGCAGCTAGGGTTCTCTCCTAGAATGATGTGAAAGTATTGCACAGAAGTTAGAATCTGCATGTCTTCTGCTGGTCTGCTGCCGAGGAGAATCTTACATTTGATTGGCTTTGAATCTTATTTGAGGTAAAAATGTTGTGCTCTCTGGGCATGTGTTAGGTCAATAGGAACTGCTGGATCGTGAACATTTGAAATGTAATGGAAAGGCCCATACTAAGGGGATGTCACATCTCATTCAAAATTCTCATTTTGAAATGGAGTAAGTCTTTGAAGATTGTTTAATCAGTATATAACCAGCCCTCTTTTATGCTTGTTTAAAGTATTAATCAAGTCAACAGTTTGCTTTGTAATAGGAAATACTCAGAATTGTGGATTCTGACTTCATGTAGATGATGTAATCAGTCCACCCTCTGTCAGTTTCAGTCTTGGAAATGTTCTTTAAGGTTCAATACTGACAAAAATTGTCTAAGTTTGTCCAAGTAAAGTAATGTATCTGAGGCAGAAACATCAGGAGACTGAACTTTGCTGCTAATAATAAAAGGCTGACATTCTTTCTGTGTCCTTCCACTGTCAAGCGGTCTTGAGTTTAGAGAAGCCTATCGTGAATGGGTGGGAATAAGGTTTCAGTTTCAGGCTTGATCCTGCCAGTGCTTTAACTCTCCCTCTCCTGTCCTCTCCCCGCCCCCCCCCCCCCCCCCATGTTTGCGGGCTTGGCAAGTAATGCTGTATGTTACTGCTATGTGCAGGCTGATAACCGTTCAGGAGGGTTTTGTGTTCTGGCTGGCTAGCCTGCTGTTCTCCCTTGTCTCCTCTGAGTTACAACAAATGGTTTCTGAGACCTTGTCAAGCCTCCATAATGGCACATTTGGGATTACAGCATAGCTTTATTCATAGCTTCTATTTTTTGGTAGGTACAAGGACACTTGTGAACTAGTTTCCAACTCCTGTGTATTGTAGGCTTCCCATTTCAGAAATAGCTACTTGAATAAATACATTAATTTTTATACCAAAACATATAAAGTTCTTAACTTCTATAGGTCCTGGTTAGATAATTTAATATTCTGCTTTTTTACAGAGAATTCTGATGATGTTGCTGTATTGCATGTGCTTTGCATATCGTAGTGAAAGACTGACTTAAGCATATGAAGATTGGGATGCCAAAGAATCTCTGTAAAATTATATGCAATACTTGAGCAAAATGATACTGCTGTTTAGGCAACAGTTTCTATTCAACTGCATCTTATCTACCTTGTGTGTTAAGTGATAGTGTGGCAAAGCATATTGTGCAGTCAGTTTAGAATTTGCAGGAGAAGAACTATAAGACAGAATTAAAGCTGCAGATATTTTCTTTAAAGGACAAAATGTTCAAGAGAACATAGTGATATTCTCAGCTACAGATGATAGCCTAAACATCCAAAATTAAAATTAGTCTTGAAAAAAATGCACTTGTTTTGCGAACAGAGAAGAACACAACTAAAGGTCACGGAAACAATCTGCCTGCTTTTCTGGGAAAGCTCCATGCTGCGTGCTTGTAACACCTTGCATACAAGATGTTGACATTTGAATAAAGGACACTTGAGAGTTGCACTGAAAAAGAAGACTCAGTTCATTACTGTCTGTGGGTAATATGTGGAGAACTCTGAATACAAAAGGATGTGAATTGCAGCAAAGCCCTGATCCCATCTTGTGTTTCTGGTGAAGGTGTATTTTCTGGGAGAGACATAACCTTAGCCTGTGAGGGGGAGCCCCAGCTGCAGGTGTACTTTTAATTACCGTCTGCATTCAAACACTGGAAATCCCACAACGAAGCTTTGGGAAGTCAGGTTTCATAAACTCCGTTCTCAGGGAGCTCTGCTGTGGGAGGTATGGAGTCCAACAAAAGCAACCGGGGGGAAGCTCTGCTGGGGTGGACTTAGAGACTGCAAGGCAGCAAATTTGTCCCCAAGTGTAATTTGAATCTTATCTATCTTTTTGTACTTGAATTGCTTAGCATTCCAACTCTCTTTTGTTTTTGAGTGAATGTCAATCCTATTTAAGCAAGGTTGAACAAAACAACCCCTCACCAGTAAAAGTGCTAACAGTGCCATTCACTGTTTTGTTAATTCAGTTTTATAAAAACTCAACTGGGAGTTTATATGACTGCCAGATGAGTGTCAGATACCAAAAGACAAAGAAAGAGTAGCTGTTGCAACACTGAAAACTCCATGGGTAGAATCCAGGCATACATATGGGGGAAAGATAGCATTAGGTCTTATATCCATCTGCCTGACTAGTTTGCCTATGCTATGTGACATCAGACTACAAAGCAGAAGATACGGCAATGAATGGGTTGTTACCCTCATTTTGTTGAGGTGAATGCTTAGGCATGCCAAGACGAAGCTTTGGGGCAGTGAGTAGCTACTTACTGAAACAGCTAGTCAGCGCTCCCACAGTGGTAGAACTGACTCTGGATTTGTTCTGCAGTAGGATGGAAGAGCACATCCAAACTGTTACTATTGAGGGCTGTCTGCCATAAACATAGTTTGTACTTTGCTGAATCTGTACAAGGTTAAGAAATCATCTTGAAGTACCACTTTGGTTGAATAAATAAACAAATGAATAAGAGAGGAGGGGAGGTGGTGTTGATGGGAGGAGGCTTCTTAAATCTAAAAGAGAGCCAAGAAGTTGAAATGTTGCAAGTTGCTTGAGAACCATTTTTAAGCTGCTCTGGGCTCTCACTGAGTGTATCACTCATCAAGATGCGCTCTAAACCCATCAGTTAAAAGAATCTGACATGGCCCAATAGTAGAATAAAGAATCCCCTTGGAAGTGAGAATATATTCTTTCAGAAATGAATTCTTCTGTGATGATGAATGTAGAAAAGAAGGTAAGTGATGGTAGGCTAAGTGTAGAAATATGGTGTGACAGCCCACCTTGGAAACTTCCCCCCCCAGTAAGCCCTCAAGACCCCAAAAGTGCCCCCTTGTCCCTCCCAACCTTACAAATTGAGATGCTCCTTTCCTTCTTCTCCGGTGCATCAGTAGAACAATGCTATCTGTAGGACATGGGGACCACTGAACTATACGAGTGTTTAGAGAAGATGAAATAACAGCGGGAGCAAAGCTTTGCTTCTGTCTAGTGTGAAAGAACTTAAAGAACTGAAGTTGAAGGAATCGGGGGATCTGTCTCAAACTGCAGTGTTCAGGGAAGAGGCTGTTTGAAGAAACTGAAGTGAAGGGCAACCAGTTCTCAAGAAAAGATGTGTTTGCACATGTGAAGGAGTTCAAGAATGAATTAAGCAAATTACTGACCAGAAAATATAAACAGATGCTTTAAGTTGTCCCAGTCATAGAAGACGGGAAGGGGGCAGTGGTGAGATCTGTTTTTAAAAGGAGTTTTGATTGAAAGAGTGGAAACTACTAAGTGGTAAGCTGAACCAGAGAACAGATAGTGGACACATGAAAGATGCTGAGTTAAAGAGGCAACAGCCCTATAAAACACAGTAACTATCTCCTAAGTCACTTGAAATCCATTGATGGAGTTAACATACAGGGCTAATGCAACATAGCCAATGTAGTCTATCTAGATTTCTAAAGTGCATTTTGTCAAGTCCTCTGCCAAAGACTTTAGCTGAACATAGAGATGGTCCTTCTCTGGATAGAGAAGCTACTTAGAGATGCAAGTTCATGGTGAGAGGTCGTTAGTAGTATCTCTCAGGAATCTGTGCTGTTCAAAAGTTTTGTTTGGAAATCACTTGGCATAAATACTTGAACAGGCTTACCTGAGCAGCAAGTGTTACACAGGATAGTGAAGGCAAAAACTGATTGTAAAGGCTTGGCCCTCAGTATCACAAATTCCTTCAATAATATATTATACTCATTGATGTGAAGTGATGAGTATGAGAAGATGGCCCCTTTTTCCACCTACAGAACAGTAGTCTGTGAATGTATTGTTGTTTTAGAAAAAGATTTTAGAGTTTAATAGGAGTTTTGTCAAAGTGGCAGCTCAGTGCAAGTTATTTCTAAAAAGGAAGGAGAATCAGGGGACTTAATAGCAATGGAGTGGAGCACAAAACACAGTGTCATTATTGCTATAAATCCTATTTTCACTATTGTAGGGGCTTTTAATCCCTTCATCACAGGCAGGGTATAATAGATGTAAAGAGGGGCAGCAAGGATACTCAGAAATGTGGAGCAGTGTCTATATGAAAACTTCACTCATTCCCATAGGCAAGGAGTGGTCTGTGTGTGAGGATGAGGAACAGGGAGAGTCTCAGAAATCCTGAGTGTCATCGAAAAGGTAGGAAACAGTTCAATGACTGATCAATTTATGATAAAGATAAATCAGTTGAGGTGGAAATGGCATCTGTGAGTTTCCAGCTCCTACAGCAGTGTGATTGTGACTGTTAGGCAAATCTGTGACTACAAAAGGTTTCTAGTAATAAAAAACTTTTTTTTAAGCAGCAAATGTCTTGTTTCCTCCATGTAAACCAAGTAATTTCACAGGTTTGATTACTGAAGAAAACTGTACCAAACCCAGAATTTACCCAATTAAATTATGGTTTTCTGAAGTTTAGACCTGTTTAGACTTCTAGTTTCTGAAGTGGTACAAACATTGATGTGATTTAAGGATGGTTTGAGAGGAAGAGGAAAGTGCAAATCAAATACAGGAATCTCCTACTTTATAGAGAACTTGTATAGTTACCTCTTGTATTGCTTTGTATGCAATGCGCTTGAATGAAGCAGCATGATGCTTTGAATCCAGAGTGGGGTATTACTGCCTATCAACTGGTCTCCTCATAGGAGTGATCTTTATAACTGGGTGGTTTTAAAAGTTAATTTTTAGGCTGGCTGTCAAATTACTATTTTGTGGGAGAAGGGAGGAGAAAATATTAAAATCCCAGAGATTCTTCCTTCTGACCAACTTCTGTGCTGGAGTTAATCAGAGGGCCAGGTGGTAGTGGGGCTGGTTTTTTTTAATTTTTTTTTTTTAAATTTAAAAAAAAAAAAAATTTAAAAATGTGGCCAGTCGTATTCCCTGTGGTTTTACAACCACTAGAAAGCAGAGAGTGAGGAGAAAGGCGCCTTGTGGGTTTTTTACCTCCATCTCTCTCTCTCCTCGCTCACCCCTTCATTTGTTTTTTGCTGTTACCAGATACTTTGATGCTGGTTTTGATACTCATTGTAACCCGCTGTAGACTTAACAGAATTCAAGCTGGGAAAAGAAATGGATGACTTTTTGCCCTATGCAGTGTGTGCATCATGCCATGAAGAAGTGTGGAACAGATCAGAGCTGGCATAAAGGGGAGGGATTTTCTATCTAGGAGCTGGAAGGCAGAGATGTCAAGAAAAAGGCTTTTCTTTAGACAGCAGCAAATTATTAGATCAGAAGAACCACATGTACAGTGTATCATAGAATTTACTCACTTACTTTGAACTTCTTGCCAAACTGCATGTTGTGGTGAAAGATGCTAATTTTAAAAAATCAAAGAACAAAAGGAATGAAGTGATGCAGTAATTGCCATTCACCACGTAGTATCAGCTGTCTCAGAAGTGCTAGTGTTTATTGCCTTGCTGTTGATGGTTTTTCATCCAGCTGTGGGAAACGACCTTTTCCTTACCCACAAAAAGGTCTGATTACTGAAGGATTTGTTTTGATGTAGAAAGTATTCTCAGCATAGGCCTTGCTATCCGATGAGAATAATGATGCTGTTCTGGCACACCAGTCTTGCCATGTCCTGTGAATATTTTGGGTATGGAAAAGTAAGAATGGTAGAGTTAGATACTTAATAAATTCCGTTCTGTTATTGCATCTTCTGCTGCAATAATTTGTTTGTGTTAGCATTTTGTTGAGTAATGTGGCTTTTAATTTTCACATGACATCTTGAGAATTTAGATGAGTCTGTGAAACAGGCTTCAGTCTCAAATTGTGTTCCATGTACTCCTCTGTCCTTTTGTAAAGGTTTGTTTTGTCTTAAAGCACACTATCTAAAAGTCACATCCTGAAGTGTTAGCAAGACTCAGTCACACTGAAGCATTGCTTTTCTTTCGGGATAAAACCTGTGTTTCTGAGGAGTGGGGCTAATAAAAACAAGAAAGAACACAAACCGCCTTTTTTCTCCTAGCTTCTGAATATGCTGTCTTTTGCCTATTTGCTTTTTTTGTGCATCATATATATATCTTTAAAAGGAAAAGAAAACTAACTGTGCAAATTGGTTGAAATGTTACTTTTGAGATGTCTTTAAATTTGTTCTTCTGCTAAATTGTTTAGTATTTACATTTAAATGTTATCTTTCTTAGTCCTTCATTAAATTAAATTTTAATTTAGCTAGAAATTATTGACAAGCTTGAAAACAATTGTTGCCTAACATTAAAATAGTAATGAGAGAGTAGGATAATTAAAATTAAATATGAAGTTTGTATCAACTTTCCTGAGTGGTGCAATTCATTTAAAATTAATGGCAGAACTATGCAAACACTTCCTAAGTATCACCAAAACTTATCATGATCATATGGTGCATTGATTGAAACTTGCAACGATTTAGCTGTATTCCAAGACATGACTTTGTAAAACTAAGGGCTGTGTTGATTAATAGGCACGGTTTCTCTGGGTAGGATGGAAGGTCTATCTAGCTGTCTTTGACAGTTAACTCTAACGGATCTTTAGGAAATGAGTCCTTGTGACATGTTTCTGCTTCACCTGGGATCCAGAACTACTGTCTTCAGGTAACGTTAAAATTTGGGGTCCTAGATTTTCACTGTATTATTCACTTGTAGTTGTTTTCTACTGTTTAAACACAAAGGAAGAAGGAACCTGAGGAGGAGAAGGATGTGATACGCTTGCCTTACACTAATTTTATTCTATTTTAGTCTGTTGTATTCTCTTTGTGAAATCAGGCAAGATGTAGCCAGTATTCCTGGTAAGTTATATACCAGTATCATTTGTGAGCCCCTGCAGGTAAGCAACACCTAGGAATATGAAGATGTGCTCCTGGAAATGTGCCTCTTGGAGAAGACAGCAGCTTGCTGGGGGTTGCCCTGCTACCATGTGGGTCTAGACAAGCACTGATGCTTGAAGTGGTTGATGGTGTTGGCAGGAGGGTGTGCTGCCTGCTCTCTCTTCCCGGCCACTGCCTCGACTCATTTGGAAACCTGTGGGATTGCCCAGCTCTGCTCCTGGTTGTGCACGGAGGTCTGGTACAGCGTTACTTGCAGGCTTCCAATCCAGCTCTATCTGATTCTAGACAGTTTCTCACTGCATGTTTTTTAAACATGTTTCCATATGGTTTTTGATTCATATTTTTCTAGCATATTTCATGTTTAAAGTTAGAGAAGAAGTAGGTAACATTATTGTAGAAATATGGTAACATTCTGAAATTTTCCATGTGGGTGTGAGCACTGTTACAAGTCTGTGAAACTGTAAAGCGTATACCGATGCTGTAGCTTCATTAGAGTGGGTGCAAGACACTGCTTGTGGTGGCAGCCACAAATACACAAGAAGTCACAGTACCTGATGAACTACATTTATCCTCATCTATGGATTAACTAGTACTGGCTGTTCTTTATTTTCTGCATTTCTTCATGGAAAGGTAACTTTGTAGAGGAGAGAAGAGTGGTTGTGAACTATTCTTTTTAGCTGAAATCTGTGATCAAGTAGCTCAGGCTTCCAGCTTTTCTGGCTGGGTTGCATTATTCATGATCCTTTCTCATTTATTAATACATAAGAGGCTTTCATGACAGAATCCGGGTTTTTATCTGATTTTTTGGCAGATTTCTTCTGTGAAAGGAACAAGCTAGAATCTGTGATGGGATAAAGTTTAAGCTGGTTGTAAATACATTTAGATACTCTTTTAAAAATAGTCATGCTCTGGTTTTGTTGCAGGCAGTTTATAACAGAAGATAATGTTAACCTATTTTCTGTAGGCTTAATGCCTGTTAGGGCTGCCTGATATTTTCAAAATGTTTTTAAAATGAGTCAAATGAAGAAACAGTAATTTGAGTTGATGTTCATCTTTTGGTCTTGCTTCATCCAACTTGTTTTAGTTTATGTAACTGAAATGTGTTTTCTGTTTGCTCTCAAATCCAAACAAAAAAACTTCCCACAAGTGACCCATGGAAAATTAAGTATTTTTAGAATAATTTCCTTTTGGAAGTAATTTACTGATGCTCTATGCATTGTATAAAATTAAAATTACCATCAAGCGGCTTTAAGAATGACTTAATTCGTTCGTATTTTTTCCATATGGTGAAAAAAGTCTACTACTTTAGCATTGGCCAGCATTTTAGTGAATAGAATTATTTCTACAGCAGGTGTAGCACTTAGCTGCAGCTTTCTGGCAAAAGTCTCCAGTCCATGTGGAAAGAAAGTACTAGTTAGAAGGCTAACCATCCTGAAGGTGGGCAGTGCAGTGCTTCTGCTATGTCTGATCTTTGTCTTTAGACAACTCGAGTGCTGCGTGAGCGTTCAGCAGGCCATTTCAGCTCTCTGATGTCTCAGAAAGCAGACCAAACAAAAAAAAGGAAATAATTTCCCACTCTGAATAAGCTCATCTCCATCTGAAAACGAATGCCTGGGATCTAGGGAAAGGGAGGAGAGTGTGCTTGAGGATTAAGATGGCATTCTTTCAGCAGCGAACCATTGACTTAAAGCAAGATGTTGTGCAAAACTTCTGTGTTTGTTTTCAGTTCTTTTTATCAGAAAAATTGTGAAACATTTATATGTATGAAACCCAGCAGGTTTTTTAAAAATGGAATTCCTAAAATGTAAAGTTATCATTGCATCACTGTTGGCTCAGATTTTTTTAAGAGAATCATTTATAAGATTTTGCACTTTATTTTAGATTTATGTGAAAGTATAGGGTCATTCATCAGACTTATTGTGTGTGCTAATTAGTTTGACAAATGTTTTGACCTAAAATGTGCTTTCTGGGAAATCCGATGCTTCAAATGCAATTTCTCACCCTTGGTATCAAGTTGTTAGTACATATTTTTTTCCCTATGCAGTTTAATTTCTGCTGATGCACATCATCTTTGCTGTTTGGTGTTACCCTCTGTCCTCACAGAACCCTTAGGTCTCATTCTGCACAGGTACACTTGTCCAGCTTTGTACATTTACATGTATGCAGTGATAACACTGGGTTTCATACACTTATATGTTTACAATTTAGAACTTTTTTTCACTCAGCCAGTTGGACTGTAATGATAAAAGTGAGTAAGCTTGATATTTTAATGTGTTCTTCAGTTACCAAAGCTGTATGTCTCTTATGTGCTTCTTGAGGTTTTACCTCAGCCAGCAGACCAGCCCCACCCAGATGCTCACTCCCCTCAGTAGGGTGGGGAGAGGACTGGAAGGGTAAAAGTGAGAAAACTCATGGGTTGACATAAAGACAATTTTAATAGGTAAACAAAGCTGCACACACAAACACAGCAGAATAAAGAATTCACTACTTCCCGTTGGCAGGCAGGTGTTCAACCATCTCCAGGAAAGCAGGGCTCTGTTGGGTGTAGTGATTTTTGGGAAGACCAATGTCATCACTCTGAATGTCCTCTGCTTCCTTCTTTCTCCGGCTTTACATGCTGAACACAATGTTACGTGGTACAGAACATCCATTTAGTCAGTGGGGATCAGCTGTTCTGGCTGTGTCCCCTCCCAGTCTCTTGTGCATCTCCACTGACTTGCTGCTGGGGCTGTGTGGGAAGCACAAAAAGACCTCAATGCTGTGTAGGCGCTGCTCAGCAAAAATTAAAACATGGGTGTGTTGTTTGGGTCAGAAATCCAAAACAAAGCCCCATACCATAAGAGCTACTGTGTAGAAAATGAACTCCACCCAACCAAAACCAGTACAGTGGTGTAGTAAGTCCATTTCTAGAGTACTCTGATCTTGTCATGGTGCAGTGGTCTTCGTGGGCAAAGTCAGCTTCCTTTAGTGATGAAGGGGGTTTGTTTTACCTCTGTGATTCTTTCCATAAGCCCAAAGCATGTGGGTAAGTTTGTGGAAGCTGTATGAAAGCTGTTGAACTCAAGTGGGTAGGAAGAATTTATTCTTGATTTGGGTGGCATCTACACAAATCATGTGCAGGGTATATTAAGATTTGGAGGTTCAAATACCTCTATTTATACTATGAATTAGAAGTATAATTCTAAAGGATTATTCTTCTTCCCCAAAAAAAAGCTTTGGGTTTCTTTCTTAGAGTGTTTAGAAGTAGTAACATCCGTGCACTGTTTTACAGCAAGCCATGAAATGAATTCCTTTAAGAGCCAATACCATTGCACACATTGGTAATATTAGAACAAACTCTAAATATTGAATAAAGACAGATTACTATTCCGATAAGAGATGAAATTCAAATATGGGTCCTCACAATAATCTGTATTGCCTAGTTGAAAAGTTTTAAATCTGTATATAATAAGTTGTTCTCTAAGTTCTCTCTATATGCATCCAGATTAGCTCTGTCTCTTTTCTAGCTAAGCTTTGGAAATGTCTCCTGACTTGTAAAACGGTATTAGGAATTAGCTGTGTGTCTTGAAAATGCTGCTCGGGTTTTTGTCCATCTGAGTTTTAAATATCTCCGAGCATGGAGAACTCTGGCAGTGCCTTGCTTGTAAATTCCAGGATTTGATTTGCTGTCTCTTGCCACAGAGGCACACTGCTGTGTCAAGTTCAGCTCATCTACTAGGACCCCCAGGTCTTGCTCTGGAAAGCTGATTCTGACTCGCTTGGCAGTGTGTCCAGTTGGATGGGGTTATTCTAAACTAGAGACGGGTCTTTGCACTTGTCTCTGAACTTCCTGAGGCTCTTGTCTGTCTGTGTTGCTTATCTGTTGAGATCTGTCCAAATGGCGTCCAAGTTCCTCAATGCATCAAATATTGCCCCTAGTTTAGTGTCACCTGTGGATTTGCTAAGGATGCTTTCCATCCCATTGTCTGTTTGTTAATGAAGATGTTATGTCAGCTCCAGTATTTGCCCCTGAGGGATCCACTAGAACTGGCAGTCTGTGGGATTTGTGCCATTGATTACAGCCAATTAAGCCTGGCAGTCCAGTCAATTTTTCATCTGTTCTGTAGCTCAGCTGTCGGAGCTTTCTGCCTAATTTGGCTATGAGGATACTGTGAGATCATGTCACAAGCTTTGCTAAGGTCAAGGTAGCATCCAGTGCTTTATCTATTGTCTACAGAGCTAGTTCTCTCATTATATAGGGCAATCAGGTTAACAAGGCACCACTCATCCTTGGAAAATCCTTATGATTTGTTCCCAGTCATTTCTTTTTCTCCATGGGCCTGAAAATAGCTTCCCACAAGGGTTTGCTGTGTACCCTTTTCAAGGACTGAGGTTAGGCTGATAGGCCTGTAATATCATTGAATCTTTTTGCCCTTCTCAGAAGGTCCTGATATTTGCCCTTTCCTAATCATCAGGAACCTGCCAAGATCATCATGGCCTTTGGGAGATGATAGAGTGTCTTTGCAATGACATTTTCCAGCTCCATTAAGCAGCCATGAATGCCACCTTGTCACATGGGCTTCTGTATGTGTCCTGGTTTGGTTTTCCTCTATTTCCTTTTATCAGAACTGTGCCACTCGCCTTAGGAACACAGTAGTTATGGGAGCGGTCTGTAATGTGAAAACTTAACGCCAAGAAGGCTTTGAGAACCTTAGCTTCTTTTGTGTCCTTTACCACTTGGTTCTCTGCGTTGGTAATGAACAGGTACAAAATAAATTAAGTTCCTGGTACAATATCTTATTCTGGCAAGAGTGTTTGGTGTCAAGAGTGCAATGTTGAACGAGAACAAAGAGATAATTCTGGTCTTCCAAATCATCGTTTGAATGGGTGCCCCTTGTCTTGCTGAGCTTTCTAGAAAATTATGTATTTCTTTGGTGTGTATTTAAGCATTTGCTCTGTACACAGCACTGGCCTTAGTAGAAATGTATAAAATCTTTCTGCTTCAAAAATTGCATTTGTGTATTCATATGCTTCCAAAGAACTGATAACTACTTCCTGTAGACTTCACTGGATGTCACATGTTACTAGGGTGATTTTTAGTTATTTAAAAATCTAATTTAGAAACAAACCCAAAAAATAACACTACTGAGACCTGGGGGAGGAGGCAGAGGATGATGCCACAAAGTGAAAATGCCAAGTCTCCTAAATGTTGTAATTTGCTGGAGTGTTTTATGTTTGTGTTCTAGCTTATAGCTGTATGTTTAAGTTCTCCTTTCATCTCAAGTCTACATGTGGAGTGTGTCCATGTATTTATGTAATAGTTTAGTAAAACACATAGGAGAGGAGAGACAAAGTAAACTACCTGGAATGCCACAGGTTAACCTCCATATTATTTTTCTCTTCATTGTGGTTTAAATCTTTACTGTTGAACACTGTTCTTACACTTGAAACTATAGTAAAACCTCTGATTCATCTATTTCCTTGCTTGATATTCTAGTAGGCAGTAAAGATTTAGTATTTTTTACATTAGCTGGCTGTCTAGCATCTATGAAAGCCTCTGTCTGTATTTTGCTGTTAATAGTGAAGATGTGCTACTATTTGTACAGTTTAGGACTTGGAGTTGCTCTGTGATGCTCTACAGCACAAATTTGTTTTGAGCTAGTAAGATCAAAATGCCATATGTAATGCATTCGGAGAATTCTGAATTAGTGCTGCTGAGGCTGAATCACAGTAGAGTGACAGTTGTGCATGCTCATGGTGTGTTACTTTAACTGCTGCTGATGTTAATGGAATTCTCAAGTGTAGCATTAAAAAAAAAACAAACCCAAAAATCAAACAACCCCACGTGTTTCATGGGTAGGCCTATCTTTTCATTATCAGAATTACCAGAATCCTTAGAGTTTTCTGTAGAAGAGATGCTGCATTTAGTGTTCCCAGTGGTAGTTGTAGGACTTCAGAGCCTGTTTCCCTCAGATGTTTTACTGCAGTCAAGTTCTACATTGTCTTGTTTATAAAGACATAACTATTCCTAAATTGTGACCAGTTAATTTTGAATTTGAGATTTTTTCAACTGTAATGTAAATTTAGAATTGCTATGACCGATTTAAAAGCGTTAGTACTTTATTCTTCTAGTTTCATTACTCATTTGAATGTTAAACTGACCTAGTGATCTAAGTAAAGGATATATCCTAGTGTTGTGCCAATACATTTCTACAAAACGTATGATATGTGAGATGAAGTAAAAGAAAAGATTTTTTTTAACTGCCTCTTAGGTAATAAGTGTCCTTTTTCTTCATGTGTGGAATATTTTCTCTCCTTTGCTCAACATATTTATGTTTAAAGTATCGTTCTAAATAAAGGGTCAGAATACCAGGCATTTTAATACTAATGCTTTGCAACATGCTCACATTCAGCAAGCATCTGTTCAGACTATTTTTTTTTTCTCTCTAGATAGACTGAATGTTTCTTCTGGTGCTGTTGCACTTCCAAAATCTGTAGAACTTGCCAAAAATTTTTTTAACAGCATTATTAAAATAGCTAATTTCTCTTAAAGAGGGCTTTTTTTTGTTTATTTTATTTGAATTGTAAGAACAAAACTAGATAGTTATCCTCTTCTGTGGTGATTTTGCAAGTATATTTGTTTGTTCTGTCATTTAAGTCCACTGGAAATGTTGCAGCTGCCCTTTTTTTTTTTTTCAAGTTCATGCCTCTGATATAAACATTATGCCTCTGAGGAATTGACATTTTCACACAAGGTTATATAGTTTTCACGTGACTACAATAAACACTGCTATTTCTAGTTTTCCTATTGCTCTCACAACTAATAGGGAGTCGGTTACTAGTAGGGAGTATTTCTGTGTTGAAGATGCCAGCCTACTTAAGTGCAGCAAAGCATGAATATATAGATAGGAAAATAAGTTTGCAGATTGACCAGCTTTGCTAAGCCTCCTGGTACGTGGAGGAGCTGCTGAAGTCGCTTAAGGTCTCATTCCCAGGCAGCAGAGAAAGTGGACATATTTTCCCAGCAGGATTTCTCTGTTAGGAGGAAGACATTAAGTTCAATTATACTTTCAGTCTTACTGCGCCCTTAAAATGCAAGCTGCTAAGTGGCCAATTTTGTTACTTACAGTTGGCTGTGGAAGATGTTTATAAATAGATTTTTGTTGGTTTTTTTCCCCCTTTTCCTCTCTCATTGTTTGCTTTTCCCTGTCTTGTCATTGAGCGTCTCTTTATTATCTAAGAAGGAAATTGCCTATGTCTGAAACCACGGGGCAGCAGTTTGGGCTGTATTATGATTCTGAACAGACTATTTGCAACATATTTTTGGAAGTTGTGTAAAATAAGCTTGGTCACTCTGTTTGGCCTCAATTTTTTTGACTCCCTAACACTTCTGCAAACTCCTGTCACTGCCTTCTAAAAGCTGTTTCCCCCAGTTCCTCTGGCTCCCTGGAATTACAGTAAGAAAGAAAATGTTGCTTGGTTCAAAGATAGAAGTATGATTTTCCTATTTCTGTTAATGGAAAAGGTGGTACTAATGGTATAAGGGGTAACCATGGTGTGTTACCAGCCTCAGGGTAGACACATGCTGGAGAGGGTTATGAACTGATTTATTACTTTGTGTCTCAACTGTGTCTGCACAATTCAGAGCTTTAAGTCTTGGAATTATTTGGTTATTTTTTTAGTGTAGTGTGGTGCTAAAATGTGCTTTTCCCCTAAATTGTAATTTCTTTTCCTTCTTTTTTACCATAACTTAGTTTTTACTTATCTTTGCCATAAACTGCTTGGATAGGTTTAGGACAGGGCAGAGTCCTTGATTCCCAAATGCATCAGCTGGGCAGAGCAATGTTGGGCATGGGACCTCAGGATCTCAGTTCTTTAACTGCCTTTAATGTGAAAAGATAAATTTTCAGAGGCTCTTCTTTCAACCATTATGTTAAGGAGACCAAATGGTACGTTCTTAATCCCCACCCCCCTCCCCTGTCAGATTCCAGCATTAGAGCAATGGTTGTAAAACAGTTAATATACGCAACTCAATGTGTATTCTTCCAGTTTTGTTTTGGGAAACATCTGAAGTATTCTTTTTTCCTAAAAATTTCCAGAAGTCGTCTGCCACCTGGTATGGAAAATTTAGTTCAGACTTAGTTTGGCAAAAATTTGATCAATTAAATATAGTTGCACAATCTTAAGTGTGAGGCAGGCTTCATTGTAGACAGTGCTACCAAACATGCATGTCATAATATGCATGTACAGTAGCACTTCTTGTTCTGCTGAGTTCTCCTTCAAATACCTTGAAATCTAAGCAGATAAGCAACACAGCAATGAGAACAACCTTTAGTCTGACCCATTTTACTCCATGTTGTATGGTACCACTTCTCATGGAATAGGGATTTCTCCAAACATCTTGAAAACTGAGTAGAAGAGTACATAGGGCAATGAGAATGACCTCTAGTCCAATCCATTTTGCTTCATGTTTGCATCCACTAAGGGCTGCAAGCCATTGCTGGCTAAGGCAGATAGAGGGTAAAATGATTTTTAGCTGAGAAAATTTCCCTGTGTCTCTTCGTATCAGCATCATACGAGATCTCTATGCTGGAAAGCAGATTGGGGTTATAGTCAGTAGCTGCTCATGGAGTGGTCCATGACTCCCTTATCCACCATTAATTTGTGTAATTTGATTTGAAATCCGTTTATACTTTTGATCCCTACAATATCTTGTCATCATCAGTTGCATCGTTTAATTACATGCTTAATACCATAATCGTTTCTGTTTTTCAGGCTTCATATAATTTTTTTTTACTCTAAGGTGAGAAATAGGGGATTGTTGTCCCCTACTCCCACCTCGTTTTAGCCATGTATGAGTTTGTGCTCAGCATTGTCTCTTTCTCTTCCAGACAAGGAACTTCTAGGTTTTTACTGTATCGAAGCTTTCTAATGCCTTCTGTCATTGTTCTCCCTGCTCTTTTTTTTCCTGTTTATGTCAGATCCTGTATCTTTCCCCCTTTTCTTATCTTACTGAATCCATGTAATTGCTCTCTTACTGAAATCTGCTGTGACCCACTCGTTGTTTCATTCTTCAACCTCATTAACTGCGTTCAGATTTTGTCCATTAATCTCCCACTTTTTCTGTCTTCTCTCTTTTGAAAGGTTATTGCTAGTAGTGGGTTGAAAAATCTCTTAGACAGGACCTGATAATTTGGGGAGTTAAGTAAGTAGTGATGAATACGGGAAAGTGTGTGTTTCAGGTAGGAATACAGCAATTTGAAGCTTTTTAAATTTAGTGTGAGCTGGAGCAAACAAATGCATATGTTTTAAATAGCTAACTACAGTTTTGTTTTATTTGCCTTTAGCATGTATTTATTTGCCTTTAGGATTTTTTTTTTTCAGGGTGGCTCTTCACAGCTGTGAAAGCTGGATTCATTAAAAATTAATATAGATTCTAGTGTAAGCAGGAGGTTTGGGGCTTATGAGTGCTCCAGTTACTGAAGGTTATGAGTGCTCCAGATATTGAGGGCAATACTGTTAAGAGCCATGTACACCGGGAGTGACATGGATGCCAGCCCACAAGTGGGAAGGACGAGCACTCCATCTCTTAAAAACTTGAGCTCTTTGAGATTGGGGATGGGCAAGAGTTTAGTGTCTTCTGTTGCTGCAGTGTATGTTGTCTTCATTTTGCTTTTGGTAGCTGGAGTTAGGCTTGCATTTTAAAAAATAATTTTGAGGTACATGCTCATTGGAGAATGGGTGGTGGCATTGTTTTAAATGTTATACGTGTTGAAAGCTGAACAGATATTTCTCTGGATTCCTCATATTCACAGATAACTTTTTTTAATAGTCTTCACATTTTTATTAGTTTTGTAGGGATAAACTTTCAGGGCACTTTTTGTGACCCAGAGGAAAGAAAAGATAAGATCTTATTGTGGTATTGATTATGGGCTCCTCAAGAATTCATTAAAGTATGTGTCCCAGAGTAGTAGACTTACGGAAAAAGTAGCCCTAGCTAGACTTATTTCTAGTATGTACTAAATGTTTGCTTTGTGTTCTTCTTAAGGGAGGGAAAGAAGGAAAGAAAGAACTTTCAGTGCATTAAAAAAAAATAAAAGTCCCTATTTATGTAGTGAGAGTAAATTTATATTTTAGATTTATCAGGATGGTGTATTTAGATGGGTACCCAGACATTAAACTAGTCAATCGAAAGAAATTTAAGATGTGGGATTTGTATTAGTTATCAACTGTCCTCTAAATAGTGGTGAAGAGCTCACTTTGAATTCTTGGTGTGATTTTTTTAAAAAAACTTCTTTTCTTCTTTCACAGGAAAGATGATAAAGATTATGCTTTAAAGCAAATAGAAGGTACTGGAATTTCTATGTCTGCATGCAGAGAAATAGCAGTAAGTAACATTAGTTCTTTCTACTAGCCAACAGACTTGTTAAAAGTACTGATTTGAGAGCATGCTGCTTTTTGTTTGCTGAAATATGTTATTTTGCTGTGGGTGCTATATTTTTCTCATAGAGATATAAAATAAGAACAAATGTCATGGGAGATTTTGTACACCTGTTATGTTTACTGACAGTGTTTTTAAGTTACAATTTACTGCTTGCTTCAGGGCAGATTAGCTTTAAATATAGCAGTTTAAAAACATGATTAGAATCAGTGGTTTAAATTGTGTATTTGACCTGACATTTGTATTAGTACTTCAGTTACTTTGCTGAAGAGATTAGTTCTTATTGGCTCTTAATGATTAAAACGTGTTAGCTTCTATTCAAGTGAAGACTTCAAACTGAACTGGCATTGTTGCATTGGAAGCTGTAATACACCCATGAATATTGTTCAAATGTTTTCTTAAGTTATTCAAGTTTACGTTTGTATGCTCTGTGTTGTTAGAAGCTGGTGAATGAAGTGGTTTAGTTATGGTTTGTGACAAGCTTCCAAAGAAATACTGGTGAAAGTGGTATTCTGAAGTTTAACTGTTGTACGTTCTTATGTTATACTGCTGCTTGGGCTTATTTTTCTTGAAATGTTTCCACTGAAATTGCTTGCTAAAAGGAAATGCACATGTGTGCATGGGAAACAAATAATTAATTTTCAGTCTGTAACTCCCCAAGAATGTAAAACTATACCTTCATTTCATTTTTATTGATAGAAGTCAGTACCAGGCTTTCCAGTTTGGTCAACTTCCAGTTGGCTTTGTGATTTCATACGTGTTAATCCTTCAACCTTAAACCAAGCAAGGTGAAAAAAATGAAGCACCAAGAATATTCATCAGGATAAATTAATCATGTCCATTGATGAAAGATGGGCCTTCCTGCCATTGTGGGCATCCACACTGAACGAAAGATGCGGAAAATAGGGTCTTAAATCTTTCTTATTTCAACTGTTTTGGCAGAAATTTTCCCAATACTGTCACTCCTTCGGGCTGACTGCTTTAGGGAAATGTCAGCTGCCATTTCAGAGGCATTTGGGAAACTTTTTCTTTGTCTTTTTGCCTTAAGAGCTTTGAAGAGTTTGTTCTGCATTTGTTCTGTGTGAATTTAGCAGGGGAGCTTAGGGGGTGTTAGGGAGGTGTCTCTGCTCTGGATAGGACCCTAAGTCAATTTCCAGCTATTAAAAGAGAATGGCTAACTTGGCTGATAGTCAGGAGGCATTTATCCTCATTGCATGGCTTAAGGAGTGTTGTGTAGTCATTCCTCATGGCCAGTAGGGTCCCTGGTAGTGATGGAAGAGGAGCAGGAAGCAGGGAGGCATTCTCCACATCTGCGTTTTAGAGAGAAGAGCAATACAATGCAGGACCCACATGGGAGAGGGTTAGTGGGGGAAGGAGGGGAGTGTACTTAAGACACCAAAGATGCCAAGAAAGCAGACAAGAGCTAGGAGGGGAATGGAGCCCAAAAGCAGACAAAGAGGTGGATAGAGTAATCTGAAATAACATTTTCTGAGCTGTTGTTGACTTTGCTTCTAGTTATGCTTCCAGGTTTGCAACTGCTGATGCTTTTTTTGAATTTTCCTGCAGTTGAATTAGTAATTCACCATGTGTTTGAGTCTTTCCTTACCGTTCTTTTGACCTTGCTTTTTGGAGTTGGCAGGAGAATTTTTTCCCCAAAATGTGTCGTTCATTTTTTCTATTCTATTCAATAAAAATTCCTCCCTGCTGCTTTCATTTAATGGGAAGAGTGCAGTTTGATATCCCAGTGAATCTCTCCCTTGTTTTTACAACTCTGAAATGGCTTTTATCTTCTTTATGACAGCTAATTTCAGTTTGGGACTACTGAGTAACTTATACGTTTAAAAATGCCCATATTGTTTTATTCTAAGGTGTCTGTTTGATGCAGGCACCTGAGCTCAAGAGCAATGTCAGATCTTCAATCAACTAAAATAATTATTGAAACAGATCAATTGAAGGGAAGGCCGTGAACTGGGTCAGAGACCTGAAATGAAACAGCCAGCTTAGTTATGGGAGCTTAATATATATCTGTATCAATGTATATCAATATACTTTCTTCATTTTAGTACTTTGTATCACACAGTATCATGGTATCACAGTATCATAAGATTGGAAAGGACCTCCGAGATCATCGAGTCCAACCTAGAACCCAACACTAACACCAACACTAACACCAACCATCATCTAAACCATGGCACTCAGAGCCTCGTCCAATCTCCCTTTAAACACTTCAGGGTCGGTGACTCCACCACCTCCCTGGGCAGCCCATTCCAATGGCCAGTCACCCTTTCAGTGAAGAACTTTTTCCTAACATCAAGTCTAAACTTTCCCTGACGAAGCTTGAGTCCATGCCCTCTGGTTCTGCCACTGGTCACCTGAGAGAAGAGACCAACCCCTGCCCGACTACAACCTCCTTTTAGTTAGTTGTAGAGAGCAATGAGGTCTCCCCTGAGCCTCCTCTTCTTCAGACTAAACAACCCCAACTCCCTCAGTCACTCCTCACAGGGCTTATGCTCCAGCCCCTTCACCATCTTTGTTGCCCTCCTCTGAACACACTCCAGCATCCTGACATCTTTCCCAAACTGGGGGGCCCAGTGCAGCATAAGAACATAGACTTAGCGTTCAGGAAGCTAGCCAGTCTCTTTCATTGTTGAAAGAAGAGGGATTTTTTTCAATGATTTTATGGACACTGATTGTTTAACTGACATAATTATCAGTTATTGTGCTAATTACTCTAATCGCAAATGAGTGTATTCCATGTTTTAACCCCAACCAGCAACTATGCACCACACAGCTACTCACTCACTCCTTCCTAGTGGCGTAGGGGAAAGAATGAGAAGCATAAAAGTGAGAAAACTCATGGGTTGAGATCAAGAGAGTTTAATAGGTAAAGGAAAATCTACATGCATAAGCAAAGCAAAACAAGGAATTCATTCACTACTTCCCATCGACAGGCAGGTGTTCAGCCATCTCCAGGAAAACAGGGCTCCATCATGTGTAATGATTGGGAAGATAAGCGCTATCTCTCAAGAGTATCCCCCTCTTCCTTCTTCTCCCAGCTTTACATGCTGAGTATGACACCATATGGTCTGAGACATCCCTTTGGTCAGTTGGGGTCAACTTTACTGCATCTGGCCTCTCCCAGCTCCTTGTGCACCCCCAGCCCTCTCGCTGGTGGGGCAGTGTGAGAAGCAGAAGAGGCCTTGTCTCTATGTAAGCAGTGCTTGGCAATAACTAAAGCATCCCTGTGTTATCAAGACTGTTTACAGCACACATCCAAAGCAGAGCCCCATAGGAGCCACTGTGAAGAAAATTAACTTTCCCAGCCAAAACCAACACAGTGTCTTTAATGTGAGGATAGTCATAGTGTTATATTCTTCCTTCTCTTTACTCCATTCATTCACCATGGTATGCAGGCATAAATCCTGTCTCTTCCAGAATTTAAAACTGAATTTTGGCTGCTCTGCTCTTGTTCTCTGAAGATGTGTGTACTGCCTGGGCTTCTAGGTTTCTTCTTTTTGATATGCACTTTCACTATTTAGGATTTAAGCAGGCACTAATAATTGCATGCTCATCATAGCAAGAGATAGATTTGTGTTAGATGGGAGAGAAAAGGCATAGAATGGTGAGACAATTTGTATAAAAATGTGACATACAAGTCCAAACACTGAATTCCTCATCTTTTGATTTAATCACAAGGAAGAAAGTAATTTAAGCTTTTCTGCCTGGAATAGTATGGCAAATGCTATTTTACAGCTCACAAAGTAGGATAATTCGTTGAGGCTGGAGGAAGCTAAAATAGCTCAACCAGGCTTCAAATAAAGCTTCAGGATTTTGGATTGGGCAGTTTCTTATACAATCTTCTTATTACATTCTGACATTTTTCTTATGGAAGTATTGGCATAAAGGAGCGTTATAAAGATATTCAGTGCATTGTGAACTGTCCGGGTACATCATGGCTTTCTATTCCTGTTGATTAGCATTTTTTTAAACTTTTGTAGCAAATGTGCGAATACTTCACTTGCCTGTGCTTCTATTGGCTAGTGAGAAGTTGGTTTGTGATTTTTGTGTGTGTGTTTGGGGGGAAGTGGGGTTCTTTTTTAAACTGTTTTGTAGACTTCCATGTAGTTTTGCTTTTTGGCACCTTGTTTGGTTGTCACAAAAATTATTGAAAAGTTTGTTTGTATTTAAAACCACCATATAGTATTTTTATATGATAGCATTAGTTTGTGACTAGGCCCTGGATAGGAATTGCTGGATATGGTGGCAGGCACTCTGAGTGATGGAAATACTGAGCGGGACAAACAGATCTGGGGTGTCAGGTGATGCTGTACTCTGGCTGTGTCCTGTCTACATGGTGTCCTTTGAGCGCCATAGCCATGTTTTACAAGTTGTAACAGCCTTGAGTCTGCTGCAGCTGGGACAAAAAACTACAGAACAATAACAAGCTGACTCCTCTGGTCGTTTCTACTCTTTAGGGTCTGCTTTGGAGGCACTAGGGCATTCCTAGGATCTTGTGGTTTCCTGTCATAACAACTGCAGGCTTTCGTGCCAAAAGGTGATGTCCTGTGTGTTGGATCGAGGGATAGTGTGGCTGTGGGATGTGGAGGTTCATCTTCGCCAAAGGGAAATTGAACAGTTAGTTTTGTGTTGTGTGGGAAAGCTGAGTTGAACTATCATTTGGTTGCACCATAGCTTAATGTGACTTGTGGGAAGTGGCAGGGACCTGTAGGGGTGGTTTGAGTATAATGCGAACTTGTACCCTAATGTTCACAAGTCTGAGTGTCAACGAAGAAAGGAAAGTACAGACTTCAGTCTCTCAGACAGAAGTTAAAAATGAAAATGTGCACTTTTTTCTTTTGACACTACGTGTTGTTGGGTTTCTTTTTTGCAACATTTAGGACTTCAAAAAAAAAAAGGATACAATAAAGTAATGATTTCACACAGTTGTATGTCAAAAGAACTGGAACTTCAAAAATGTCTTGTCAGCTTTATAAATAAATTCAGAGTGATCAGTATTATAACTTTTTCTGTTACATTGCCCTTGTAAGCTTTCATTTGAACACTTTTGAAAAGAAGACAGCATGTACTTTCAGCAGGTATTTTGTTTTTTATTAGTACTGTGGAATATCTGACTTGTGAGGGTTTAAAACTGTGACATTGTATTTACATTGAAGCCAACAAATCTTGAATATACTGGATAGCAGCTAAGCTAACTTGGGATTTTAGAACTTGTGTAATAAAGACCTTTTTTAGTTTAAATAGGAAGTTGAAATTGCTTGAGGGAAGCTCTAGTTTTTGATAGGAAACTAAGAAGAATGATTTATATATTATTTTTTAGGAATTTATTTTAGAATTTAAGAATTGGATGACACCTCTGGAGGTGTCATATTCTGCTCTTGCAGACAAGCAAAGTGCACCTTCAAAAATTTAGCACACTACAAGATGGACTTCTAAGGAGAAGAAAAATCTCTGAAGGCAGTTTCTGAGCTTCGTTCAAATAATGACTATAAACATGATTCAGCCTTTAAGCCAAAATTAATCATGACTAGTTCATACCCATTTGTACTTGTAATAATATTGTCAATTAATTAGAATAGCTTATCTCTGCTGCTTTGATGTTAAAGAGAGAGACTGTTTCTTCCTCTGGCTTTGTTTTGGAAGGCTGTAAGGATTTTGGCTTGGCTTGTTAGTTTCCCATTGTGCCGTAGAGTCTTACTTTGGTATAAGCTTAGACTGACTTTGTGCCCTCTTGCAGTTAGAATTAATATTCCCTGATCTGGCTAGAGTTGCTCATAGTATTTCAGATAGTGTCTTACTGATGCCTGTACTCATCTGTTGTAGCAGTTGTTCCGCTGCTATCTTATCTGTTACAGAATGACTAAATTTTGTCATCTTCTACTCTGAAAATCGCTTGGCTTTCAGCATCAACTGCAGTCTTTCTGTTCCAAGTCCCTTTTTGCCTATTTTCCATCTTAGACCCTGGCATGACTGTTAATATATGATTTGTTTATTGTTGGCTCACTTGTGGAACTGATGCAAACCTTTTTGAAGCATGAGGTGGTAATTAGGTTTTGAATTTATGCCATCAGACTAGCATGATGACACAATAGTGATTTTTGCTTAAGTGAATGTTATTGCCTATGGCTTAGCGTTTAGCCAGCTTTCTGACTGTCCTAAGGTTTGGGAGAAGGGTGTTGCAGAGCATTCATAGGAATGCAGTAAGAGCAAGGGGTTACTTCTTTTTTTAAAAAGAGAAACTCCTTCTGGGCCAGGTCACCTGGCCAATTACTCTAGCAAGTGGGTCTGTACTCGATTATAGAAGCAAGCATGGAACTATTGCAACACTAAGCAGGTTACACTCCCTGCGGACCACAGGTAATAGCAACCATCAGGAGTGGGAGTGGAACAACATCTGCAGTAAATATAGAAATCTTCACTTAAACAAAGACTGCAGTGTATTGAGCGCAGACATTCAGGACAGTGCCTTGGCTTATGAGAAGTGTCTGCAGTAGTGGAGAGCTAAATGGGAATATCACTGGAGGGTGGAGATCACACTCATTGAGCTTTGTGCTGAGTTCAGCTCATATTTGATGTGAAAGGTAACTATTGTTAGTGTTCCTATGCAAGAAAAATTTGCCTGAGTCATGCAGCAGTTTACTATGCTGCCTTAATCCTGCTTTTGATTACTTGATAATGTTGTCATACTCTACTTTGTCATTGCTTCATGAACAAGGACAGTTTTATGCATTGTTAGGACGCTTTCATTTCCTCCCGCTGGCCTGCCCCATGGCTGTGGAATGAATCTGCATTGAAGAGGGAGATTGAGGATCCTTTCTGTGAGCCCAGGACTTGCATATGGGGATGCTGTTTGCCTTGTTGTGTCTTCAACAATAGTTATGAAAGCAAGAGAAAGACCAGACTGGGGTAACATGGGGTTATAATACTCAAGTCAAACTGAATGTGTCAGCATCTTCATCAGTTGCTTCTTTATATTTCTCTGAAGGTGAATTGTGTCTACCTTATAAAGGGCACCCTGGCCAACTAATCTAAGAGAAGCCTTTCTGGATGAGGAGGTGCTATTGAATCATTGTGTGATATGCAAATGAAAAAGACAGTAATTTACTAAGAGCCAAATGCATATATTTTGTCTGCTATCTCTTTGTGTTCATGTTGTGGTTTTACTCCAGCCAGCAGCTAAGCCCGCATAGCCACTTGCTCATCTACCCTGGTGGAATGGGGGAGAATCAAAAAGTGGAAGTGAGGAAACTCAGGGAATGAGATAAAGATGGTTTGATAGGTAAAGCAAAAGCCATGCGTGCAAGTAAAGCAAAGCAAGAAATTAATTTGCTACTTCCCATTGGCAGATAGGTGTTCAACCTTCTCCAGGAAAGCAGGGCTCCATCATGTGTAGTGGTTACTTGGGAAGACAAACACCATCTCTCCGAGTATTCCCCTCTTCCTTCTTCTCCCAACTTTACATACTAAGCACTATGTCATATATATGTCCGGCATCTGGAATATCAACTTCGGTCAGTTGGGGTCCACTTTCCTGCTTCTGTCCTCTCCCAGCTCCTTGTTGCCCCCCCAGCCCTCTCACTGGTGGGGCAGTGTGAGAAGTGGAAGAGGCTTTCTCTCTGTGTAAGCACTGCTCAACAATAACTAAAATATCCATGTATTATCAAGACTGTTTCCAGCACACATTCGAAAAAGAGCCCCATAGGGAGCTACTATGAAGAAAAGTCACTGTATCTCAGCCAAAACCTGCACAATTCTACAGAACTGAGCTAGAGTGGAGAAAAGCAATTAGATATCAGTGTCACTAGGCCAAAAAGTGATTTTTGTCATTGGCAGGCATCATGCTGATGGTCGTACTGTGTTCCTTGCAGACCACTTTGTCTCCAGTAAACTCTGGCAGTTGCTGGGCACGAGGCAAGTCATCTGATAGGAAAGGCATGTGGTATAGGCTAGAGAGGTCCGGGTCGTGGAGTGTAAGGTTGCTGGAAATGCTGTTTGGAGCCCATGTGATATGTTGTCATCTGCATGAGCTCTTTCTGTCCTTCAGACAGCTTTTGCATTTGTTACTCTGCGTTATCACTGTCCTGGAGCATTTCAGCCTTTCCAAGAGAGTGATTCAGGGATCATCTGTCGCCCCTGCAGCAATCACTTCCTTATTCTTATGGTTTTGCTGATGTATATTAGCCATCCTGTTCACTGCAGTGCTTGTGGCTGTCTAGCTTTAACCAAGCCCATCAGATGTATTTTTTAGGCACAAAGAATATGTAGTTAGTGGCTATTCAGCATGAAAGGCAAAGGCAAAACCCAGCAAGAAGGATGAACTGCAGAAACCCTAACAGCTGCTATCAGTGACAGTAACAAAGACTATGATTCTTAAAACAGGTGATGGGCAACAAAAGGAACCTCTCAGGTGTGTCTTCAAGAGAATCAACCAAGGCTTTGTGATGGATGAGTAGGAGAGCAGATTGCTATGGGTGTTATAGAAGGATATTTTATTGGGCATTCCAGAGGGCTGTTGAGACTCTAAAACTTCTATGGGATGTTTAGAGGAAGGATAAAAGACAAGATCAAGGTGGTTTGGGAAAGAAAAAGCATGGGAAAATACAGAGGAAAAAATAAGCAGGGAAAAATAAGCAGGTTTCGTGTAAGCAGCCTACTAGGTAGCTTCTCTGGCCAAGCTTCTCTACATGGTCACCACAGTCTCTCCTGTGTCCGTTACTGTTTGTTCTCTGTATGAGTTTTCTGTTTATCTGTGACCCACTAGCAAACTTGAAGCTGAGCTAGATTGTGAAAACAGGATGAGTGTGTGACCTACTAGTGAACTTCAAGCAGGTAGAACCAGCAAGCAGGAGAAGACCCAAATCTGGAGAAACCTGACATTTGAGCTGGAACCTGGTGAAAGGTGCTGGTGTCTAGAATTGGACTCTGAACAGACATAAGGTCTGTACTAAAGTCAGAGGGACTTGCAAATACATGTCCATGTATGTGGACTTTAGGCTTGATTAGCCAGGTGGAGAAGTGGCATCCAGGCCAGCTGTGTTGTCCATGTTGTACTTTGGTACTGTAGGTACTTCCTTGGGTGCCTGCAAAGAAGCTACTGTTCTCCTGCTTTTGTTGATACCTGTGTGGCTGGTCATGTCTGTATTCTGTGTGCCTGTAGGAAACACATGCTCAGTTCCTTGTACCTTGCTACTGGCTGGATTTGAAACCAGAGAAAAGCAGCAGCCTGTCATCTAGCAAACCAAGAGGAATGCTATGAACCTCAAAAGTCTGCAGGACTGACTACCGCTTGCAAAAACCAAGGAGAATTATGTCTATCTTGCCTTGCTATACAGAATAGGGGCCTTTCTGTTTCATTACTCAAAATTTCTTATCTGTGTCACATTCTGGACAGTTTTGGGTTCTCTGTGTCCTCTGTGGTGGATCACATTTGATGTAAGAAGGTTGGGTATTTTAAGTGGATGATAGCTGCTACCTGGGTAATAAGGAGTAAGGCAGACAGGAAGGGGCAAAGGCGAAAATTGCGTTATTTTCTAGAGCTCTTGACTAGTATCTACCTTTTCCATATAGGAACCATCTGCTGTCTGGTACAGGTGTGTCATCAGGCCACAGGAAATGTGGTGAAATTTTGGTGTGGATACACACTTGCTGAACTGTTACACAGTCTTCTGAGTACAGTTAATTTATGAAAATGTTTAGTGTAAGTTTAAGCTGTGGATTTACACTGATCCAACAAAAAATCCTTTGCTGTAAGGACTGGCACAATGTGTCCTTAAACCCTATAACCTCATTATAGCAGTGTCGATAACCCAGCAGTGTTTTGAGTATTGCTGAGCAGTGCTTGTACAGTGTCCAAAGTTTCTCTTTCCCACTCTCCTCCTCCTGCCTTTGGCGAGGGGGCCTTTGCTTGGAGGCTGGCTGGGTGTCAGTCTGCCTGTTGGAAGTGGTGAGTGATTGCCTTTGCATCGCTTTTGTTGTTTTGTTCTTTAATTCCTCTTGCCTTCATTATTGAGGTCTTATCCTCACCTGCAAATGCTCTTGCCTTTTTCACTCCTCCTCTTCCATCTGACTGAGGAGGGTGAGGAAGTGGTTGTGTGAGGTTCAGCTGCTGGATGGGGTCTGGCTACCACAGATGGTCCCCACCTGTAATTGATAAAAATTGCAGATAAGCATTTCTTGGGTTTCCCCATGCTGGTCTTATGTTTTCTAGGAATTGTAGCCATTTACAGAACTCCACACTTGTTCTTGCAGATCCTGCCTTAAATTTCCTCTATGTAATGCTTTTACAAAGCTTGAGGTTACGAGGTTTAATATGCTGAAACTACTGCCTTCTGCGCTGGTTTGATGTTGCATTGTCTCCTCAACTCTGTCTTCCTGTTTGAGCTCATACTTGAGATAAAATCTTCATAGGATATAGGTCCTCTTGCTCAAGAAATGCCATACTGAAGACTCTGGTCAGTGAGTAGGCATGAGAGTCTGTCTCAAACAAAGCAGAAAAGAAGGAAACAAATATATTCAGCTATCCAGTCCCATTTTACTATCTTGGTAGCAGGTAATAACCACATGTGACAAAGGTGTCAGCAGAAAGGGATATATTTTCTTATTTCTTCTAAGTGGCAGGAAAATTATATTTTATTGAAAATAGATTCAATCTCAGAAATGAAATGTTAATTTTCTATTCTATATTCAAATAGTAGTTCATGTTGTCCTTGACTTTTAAAGAAAACATAGCCATTACTTTTATTAAAATGTCATCATTTCTGGCAGGCTGAGCTGGCAAGAATTTGCCTTGGGTAGCCCAATTTGACAGTAGCTTGCTTATATAAAGTTCATGGGTTTCTTAGCAGTTGTATGAGAGCAGTAGAATTGTAATATGTCCAGTAGAACTCAACGTTTAGCTTTTGTGCTGTTTCTTGGCTATGTTTTGCTTATGGTGGTGGTTAAAGCTGTTGATTCTAAAGCAACTGAGCTTTTTTAATGACACACTGCTACTGACACAAGTGCTTGCTCCTAGCTGGGTCCCTTTGCTACTGCTGGGTCTGCTGTTAGTGCCACGAGTCATTTCAGCTCAGGAACTGAGCAGAAAATTAACGCCTTTGTGTGTCTGTGCTAGTTTTCTCCTGAACAGGGAGCTGTTTTGTGGATGGCTTCTGTGAGTGGCATAACTGGTGTGATATATGTTCTGGGAGGAAGTTGGACTTTCTGTAGGTTATGCTGACCTTGTAGATCAGGTGGCTCCGTCTTGGAAACCACATCTTTGTTTAGCTGACTGCGTTGATGGGCTTTAAATGAGTCATCCCATTCAGTCCTGAATTGCTGCAACCAAAATGCAGGGTTATCAGATAATTGGGAGTCAGGAGAAAATTGAATCCCCCAAAAGGCACTCTCAAAGATTACAGCCTCTGGGAAAGGGCAGATGCCACAGCTGGCTGCTTGCGGAGTCTTCTTGATCCTGGGTAACAGTAAGGTTTATACAGACTTCAACTTTTAGAAAATGAATAGGAAGTGAATGCCCTAGGGGTTGTATGACCTGCTTTCAGCTTTGATTTCAAACTAATGACTGGTTCTTTCATTAAAAAAAAAAAAGTGCTGTTTTCAGTGACTTCCAAATTTTAACTTTCATTGTTTGGATTGTAGACTATGTAACAAAGACCATTAAAGTATTCATCTTTCCAGCCCTTTCACAGCTCTGGATGTGTGGATGTAACTGTTATGGACTTTGTTTATTTTGCAGTTGCTGCGGGAGCTCAAGCATCCAAATGTCATTTCTCTGCAAAAGGTGTTTCTTTCTCATGCTGACAGGAAAGTGTGGCTTCTCTTTGACTACGCTGAGCATGACCTCTGGGTAAGGTGAATAGTTTATGGATACCAGGCTTATAGTTTTAGTTGCAGGAAAGGGGCAAGGTCAGGAAATACTGGTTTAAAGAGTTTAGAGTTTTAGTTACATTGCATGTCATCCATGCATATGTGAAGTGAGAGTAGTTCCACTGTATATAGTTGAAATGTAATTCATGTGTTTCAGTGGGAAGACCATTTTATTAACCTGCTGGTATTTCATATATTTGGAAGGAAGGATGTTTATTCCTAATTACAAGATACAGCTTTAAAATATAAACATGCTGGAGGCCAAGTAAATTAGTTTTATGATATATACCCTTTTCCTCATTAACTTAATATTTGTAAGCTTTACTTCCATTGGATTACTTTAAAAGAATATTAAAGTAACATTGTAAAGAATCCAAAATCCCATGCTGTCTTGACTTCCCTGAAAAATAGTATGTGTGCCTCAAACCTGACATACTTAGTGAGCATTGCTCTCAGTGGAATTATTGTAATACTAGCCTTAAAAGATACTAAGGTTTGGATCAAAGGGTACAACAGAGACAGTTCAGAATGAGATGGAAGTTGTTGTTGTATGTGTTCATGTAAGGGTTGTGCAGAATGAATCGTGAGTTGTTTTTTCCTCTGCATGTAGTTTAGACAGCACAAAATAAATACAAACTGATTTCTTCTGAGAATTATATTCCTTACAGTTGGGAATAATTCAGTATTATTTGCTTAAGAACTCATGTATAAATTTTTCTTCAGCTAAACTGAATCAGAGATGTTTTCTCCCAGTTAAATGTCTTGGAAGTTTTGTTACTTGCTATGGTGATTTAGTTGCTAAAATTAAATTAGAGGAAAAAAAAGTTACTGGATAGCTTAAATGTTGAGGCGTTTTAAAGGCTGGTCTGTGGCTGGTGAGGCCACGCCTTGAATCCTGTGTTCAGTTCTGGGCCCCTCACTACAAGAAAGGCGTTGAAGTGCTGGAGTGTGTCGAGAGAAGTGCAGTGAAGGTGGTGAGGGGTCTGGAGCACAAGTCTCATGAAGAACAGCTGAGGCAAATGGGGTTGTTTAGTCTGAAGGAAAGGAGGCTGCGGGGAGGCCTTGTCACTTTTAACAGCTGCCTGAAAGGACGTTTTAGGGGGTCTGATATTGGTCTCTTCTCCCAAGTAAAAAGTGCTAGGTGGAGAGGAAATAACCTCAGGTTTCATCAGGGGAGGTTTAGATTGGATATAACGAAGAAGTTTTCCACTGAAAGGGTTTTCAAGCATTGAACCAGGCTGCCAAGGGAAGTGGTTGATTCACCATCCCTGGAGGTATTTAGAAGATGTGTAGGTGTGGTGCCTAGGAACATGGTTTCAGGGTGTTGGTCTTAAAGGTCCTTTTCCAACCTAAATGATTCTATGAAAATCACTGCAGAAGCACTTCTATTAACGAAATGCTGGCTTGTGTATAAAGAACTTAGGAATGACCCTCAATTTTGACCTTTATGTTTACATGCAAATACTTGTATAAATTCCAGCGCTCCCCTGCTGTAAAAGCCTCTGGTTGTTCGCTGTATGTGGGTGCCAGAAACTTAGCTACAGTGACTGGGCTGACTCTGAGCCCTGGAGAGCTGGCTATGGACCAGCTCCTCCAGTGCTGAGCATATCTAGCAGAGCAGGTCTCAAATAAGACTTCAAATAAGACTGGGAAAAAGGGCACAGCTCCTTTTTTACCTTCTGCAGGGCAGGGATGTGCCTTTTTCTCCCAGGAAAACCAAACTCAATGCCTGAAGCAAAGAAGGGCAGACTGTACAGAGCTGGACTGCAGCAAGAGAGGAAAAGCAATTTCCCAAAGGGGTTTGAGTAGTTGGGAACCTAATTGGCACCTGGAATACGAAAGCTCAGGAATGTAGGCGGAACACGATAGAATTTTGGTGCCAGGTTTTGTATGGACAAGATCAGGACTCTTTTGATGATCACCATTACAGAAAAGTGTGAGAGCATGAAGAAGTTTGTTATAGAAATTACTTCTCTCAAAAGGAGACAAACACAGAAAATGCTTACCGAGATAGTGGCACACTTTTTGCTATTGAAATTAGTGGCACCTTGGACTTCAGTGCTAAGACAACATATATATTTGGAGTCCTAGACTTATACATACACTTATGGTTGTTGGTTTATTCTCTATCTCCTTGGTGGCTGACTTTCAGATGGACGGATTTATAACTTTACTCTGCCAATAGCTTCTGTTTTGAGTGTCCTGTGCTTTAAGGATACAGTAAATAAGGAATAAATGTGACCAGCTAAGTGTTTAAAACTCCTGATGCAGTTTGCAATAATTGGTCTGGCATTAGATGTTGAACATTACAGTATTACTGTTATTACTGTAGGACAAAACCTGTAAGTAAAACAGTATAGGAATTAAGTAGTGCCCTTTCCGTTCTGTGCTGTGATATACAAGATATCAACCTAACTTAACAGAAAGAACCCCTAAACTAAAACACCCCTAAAACCTCCAAGATCATTGTGTTTGCTTTGACAGTTGTATTGGGTTTGTATTCCTCATCCCGCTGTGGGAGGGTGAAGGAGTGGTTGCGTGGGGCTTAGCTACCTGCCAGTTTTAAACCATGGGAACAACTGATTTCACTTTTGACAGATTTTCTTTGTACAGTGATCAATTTACTCTGTATAGTACTAATTTTCTAGTACTTAAGGTACATTTTTCTAGTTCTGAAAATGAGTGATGAAAGGTTGAAAAAGAGCTATGAAGTCTGTGTAAGGAATTGCTGACAATGTTTTTGTGTAATGCTGTAGTTCAAAATGTTATATTTTTTAAAATTTTGATTTCTTTTTTCCTTTACAGCATATAATCAAGTTTCACAGGGCTTCTAAAGCAAACAAGAAGCCAGTTCAGTTACCTCGGGGAATGGTGAAGTCACTGTTATATCAGATCCTAGATGGTATTCACTACCTGCATGCTAACTGGGTGTTACACAGGGATTTGGTAAGTGGATCTGCAATGGGTTTTAGCACTGGGATAATGTTTGAGGGCAAGGATTGTTTTTTTTATACAAATCCCTGGGAAACAAAAACCTTTGTGCTAAGGACACGTACTAATAAATATGTATTTTTATACCGTGGTCAGACAGCCTTGATTAGTAGAGCAAAATGGTGTGATATGCTTATGACAGCAAAGTATATTGGATAGCTCTTTTGCTTTTTTATTTTTCTAAATAAACTATTTCAGAAGTGTTCATTTAAATAACAGGCGGTTTTGGTACAGATACTGCCTCTGTTAGTATCACTGCAGGTAAGATGCGTAACTATGGCGTATGTGTAGGTAGGGGAGAGGGTGATTGGCTGTAAGAACTACTGAAAAAATAAAACCTCCCTAAAGTTATCAGTTTTACTTACAAGGGTAACTTTTGAAGGCCATTATTTTCTCCTGGTATTTATAGACTACCAGAAATATAGCCATGCCAACTATTGAAGACCTCTGCAAATAAACTAATGTTTATCTAAAGTATAATACAAGCAAAATGTTTTGAACCTGAGTTAGTGTTTCTTGACCAGTTCTTAAATATATGCCTTTGAAATACGCCCATACCTGGCTGTCCTGGTTCTGTCTGTTGCTTTAAAATTGGGTAGTTTTCCTGTCCCAGTTGTCTGTAGCTCTTATTCTTACAAGTAAATTGAAAGAAAAGGCTATTTAAGTATGGTGCTATTTGTATACAGTGCTTCTAATTACTGAAATTTCATTAGTCTGACCTTTCATTCCCATGAGTCAGTATTACCAGTGCTATTGTATGCTTGGTGTGCATTAAGTCTGGCTTCCTTATTGCTCTTCCAAAGTCACTTTTTGTCTTTGAAATAGCTTTAGTAGTGTCCCTGGAAATATAGTCAATGACTAATTATTTGTCTTCTATTTTCATGCCCAATAAATGCTTTTACAGAGTGCCAGATTCTGTTTAAACTGATAGGAAAAGATTTGTCTTCACTAAATAATGTTTATAGAACTGAAATAATTGTATGGATATTGTTTCTAATTTGCTCCTGTTTTTAGAAATGGAACAAAAACCTCAGCCATGAGGGAGAAAAAAGTAAAAAAAGTTTGTGGGGGCTTTGTCATGGCTCATGAAACAGTGGAGCAAAACGTAATGTAGAAATGTACAGTGCATGTTACTTCTTAGACAAACTTCGTTTTAAACCAGAATGTAACGTCTTACTCTAATATTCTGTCTGCATTAGTACTCTTTGGTGTATTTTTAAGAGGCATGCAGAAAACAAATGATCTGTCATCAAGAATCTGAATTTTTCTGTTTTACTTTCTACAATTTCAGAAAGTTTATGAACTTAAGCATAATTGTGTTCAAAAGAAAACCATGCATGTTGTTAACTGGATGGCTCAGGAGATTGGTAATTTATTACAGAGCCTTTCACATCTAGGTCTGTAGCACAAATACAGTTTAAGTTGGCAACTGCGAAAAGCTGTTACCGTCTCATTTTCTGACCTATGTGAAATGAGTTGGTGGTCTCAGTCCAGCATGAAGTTTTCTTCCAGCAGAAAAACCACTATAGGTTATCTTTGCTAATCTGAGGAAGAGACCAAAAGCTTGAGGCAGACTGAGATGTCTTCCCTCTGGAACCTTGTCGAACTGTGTTGGTGAGAATCCTATAAAAGCTGTGCAGGGTTGCCTGTGCTGCCTCACCCATGAAAACCTTTAGGTTTGTTTTTTTGAAACTGTTCAGTTTGAGCTGAGTTTAGAAGGCATGTGTTTCATGCAGGAGAAAAGACAGGAATCTGTCAAATGCTTTCTTCCTTTATTCTGGGTCCCTGGGAATAGACTGAGCAACAGTAGTGATTCTACCTAGTATTTTGTCTTAGCAAGGCAGGGGCATATTGGTGCGAAGTTAAACTTGCAAGTTGGAACTTGAATGGCACGTGTCTTCTGATCCAAAGCAAAATCACTGACGTTAATGCTGGTTTGAGAGGTGGGTGTCTATTCCAGGATTCCTGTAATCATCAATTTTAGATCCTGATTGGATGACTGTACAGGTTTATTATATTTCTAGTACTGTGCCTTTAAGGTGATAGGTGGTGCTGTAGTTGCTAGATAGAGTTGCTTAAGTAACAGCTTTCATTTTGTGTACTAGCTGTTGTAAGAGTAATGGTGCTTGGGAGTGCTAGGAAGCTAAAGAATATAGGACTTTGTCAGAAAAAAAATCTGTTCTTCGCTACATCTGTCTCATAGGATAAGGGTATTTTTTTTAAAGAATTAGAAAACTCATCTCTTGGGGAAGTAATCATCTTCCATCTAAGTGCAATTTTCTCGTTTAGGTTTTTTTTTTTAAGGTACCTTAATGAAGTTAACTTCTGGTACATAGTGTTTTGAAGTTTTCTCTAACCAGAAAGAAAATATGGCATGAAGTAGCTGCATTCTTTCTGGCATCCACTAGCCAGGTGGTAAAACTTAGCCGCTATCAAAATCACAAACTTAGGCTGAAATTTGTCTTCATAATGGTGGAACTGAGGAATCTTAATTCATGTAAGATTTGTATAAAGTGAATATATTCTGTATGAAACAGTAAAAACTATAGGATGATAATAATTGTCTGTTGTGTCTATTGTGTGTTTTCTGGTTGTGGTTTGTCTTTTAAAAAGGAAAAACATACGGACCTTAGCAGTAACTTAGCTATGTTTTTTTCTTTCACTGGTTGCAGGAAAGCCAGTTCAACATTTCCATCAGAACAAGGGAGATGTTAATAGTGTTATTAAATACTGCTGTGCTTGAGCAGTTGTCTCTTCCATAAGTCCTTGAATCATACCAGTAAAATTTTTTCAGTGAATAAATGTCAGTCCTTCTAAAATTTCTTATTTGACTTGCATATTCTTCAGTTTTTTTTTAATTTCAGGACTGAGAGCAATTGAAAGCAGATTGGTTATTCATGCTCTGACTGTAGCAGGAAGGAAATAAGAATACTTCGTGTAATTACCACTAAGTGCATCAATTATAGTTTTAATAATATTTTGAATTTAGTTATCAAGCATGCTTGAAACATTTTGCTGACTTCTTTCCCTAGTATTTTTTCTGCTTCATGCTATCCAGCTATTGGATGTCTTCCTTTACTCTAAGTTCTTATTTCACAGTAAAATTAAGCCTAAGCAGAAGACTGCCACAGATCTGTTTTCATCAATCTGCAACCTCAACAGTGAGAGAAAAGCTAGGGTGGACTTCGCAGCATGTTTGGGAGGTTTTTTCAAGTAATGGACTCAGAATAGAGGTCCCTTTGCATGATACAGCAACTTCTATGCCATGCCTGCCTGTTAGCATTTAAAAGTGCATCTTTAATATTAGTTCGTAGTAGTCCTGTCGGTGCAGTCATGATCCAGTCTCAATTAAGATGTGCACCCCTCCACTGGTTTTGTGTGGTGACACTAAGATTAGTCTGCCATTTAGATTAATAATAGATTTTGCACTGGAACTATTTGAGGCACTCACATGGTGTTGCAATGCTTAAAAACACAGCACCCTCCAAACAAAAAACCTCTGGAGGAAATCTCACAGTTTTTACTTGTAGCACTGCAGCTGAGACAGTATGATGAAATGTTTTTGCTCCCAAATTTTCAGACTATATTCTCTGGCTTTGTACTTTATACATGATGTGAGCGGGTGCTGAACAGATGCATTTCCACTTGGCAAGCCAGGTATGGAAACAGGTAACACGGTGCAGGAAACCTGCTTCCCATTCCCCTTTCCTTTCTTGCCAAAGGAATGGCGATCTCCTAGCCTTTAGCAGTAGCATCCATGTCCTAGTTAGTCTGGGATTGTTTTGCTGTGGATGTGACCATTTGTGAACTAGCACAGGATACTGCAGCCTACTTAATGCCTTCCTAGCATGCATCTCAGCTAACCTGCTGCTGTGGGACAAGCACTATTTTTTAATGAAGTCTGAGGTGGACAAGCTTTAATACGGTTGGAATGTAGTTTCTCTTCCCAGCGATACTTGCTGCCAGGTTTGGGATTAGCAGGAACATAAAAGATGTTCTTTTAACAATAAATGATGAGAATTCACTGCCAGGGTGGTGGTTTTGTAGGCAACATCTTAGCCACTTTCGAGGCTTCGGCTTTGAATCGCTTAAGTATGTTATTTAGGCAAAGTCAGATATATAGAATTTTTACCCTGATAATTTACCATTTGCCACATTGGAGCTCCTGAATCCAAGGATGTCTTATCTCCCTCATCAATATTCAAGGATTACTTCAGAAATACAGGAATGCCCTTCTTGCTCTAGTGCTTAAAAAACTGTGGTCCTGTGAAGGAATAAACATAAATGTTTAAAAACAAGTAGCAGGGCAAAAGCTGTGCATGTTATTAGAAAGAAGTCAGCTTTTAAAAGGGTAATCTACACTCTTCAAGTGTATAATCAGACAACAGGCATTATTTCACAAAGGTATTGTCATGACTTAATGGTGATTTGCTTTCAAAAGAAGGGAAAAAAGCCAACCCAAACCACTGTTTTGGTTTCCATCTGTGGCATTTTTAAAGTTTTTTGTTTCCAAGGTGGTTTTCATTATGTAAGTGTGTGCTTTCATGAGATCACAAAAGAACGTGTCCAGCAAAACCATGTTTTCTTTCATAGACTGTAGTAACATACTTTCCTATAAGTTGTAATATACTATAATGCCAAATATGCTATATTCTAGTATTTCTCAGTGCTCCTATTTACAGGGACCATGACTACTCCCTTGTGTGCCTTTCCAAGTGTTTTCTTTGTCTTAGGTTAAACTTTCAAACCAGTAACTAATCAAAATGTAGAGGTCATCGGAAGAGTCTGCAAAACTAAGTATTCAGTGCTCATACATCCCACAAATCAAACAAAAAACCCAAACAAAAAAACTTCGAACAAAGCAACAACAAAAAGCCCCAACAAAACCAAAACAAACAAGCAAAAGAACAAAAGCAAAACCCCCACCAAACTACCCCCCTCCCCTTTTTTGTTTTTTTAAGAACTGCTGAGCACATGAGAATCCATTTGGTTTGCTTTCTGCTTGGCCTTCGTTGTTGGCAATGGCCTTTTAGGTCAAGCTCTTGATTGAGTAATGCCTGTAGACTTTGTACAAGTGCAGATTTGAAGCCAGAAATACAGAGTATATTGCTGCAGTACTATCAGATGTTCAGTCAGAAAAGTAGAAGGCATACTGCTTGGATATCTGTCAATTCACCATAGAGAAACCCACATATATACACATAAAATAATTTGCTTCATGTAAGTAGATAATTGAGATCCCACTCTCTTTGAAAGCTTGTAGCAATCGGGGAGGTTCCTGAGGTGAAAAAAGCAAATATCGCTCCAGCCTTCAAGAAGGATGATCTAGGAAATTACATGCCAGTCACTCCTGCTTTGATCACTGGGAAGGTGATGGATCAGATCCTCCTGGAAGCCGTTTCCAAACATTTGAAGGACATGAAGGAGCCTGGAAGTAGTCAGCATGGATTTATGAAGGGGGGTCGTGTTTAGCCAACCTGAAAGCCTTCAATGATTAGCTCAATGGATGAGGGGAGAGAAATGGATGTTGCTTACTCCAATAAGGCTTTCAGCACTGAATCCCATAACCTGTAGACAAACCAGTGAAGTACAGACTAGGTAAGTGCACAGTGATATGAGGTGGATTGGAAACTGACTGAGATGATGGACTCAAAGGATTATGATCAGTGCTGCTAAGTTGAGCTGGACACCAGTCATGAGTGGAGTGTTCCAAAGACTGATACTAGGTTTGGTCTGTTTAACACCATAATTAATAACCCAGACAATTGGACAAAGCGCACCCTCAAAAAGTTGGCAGATGATTTGCAGAGGTGCTTTTTGACCTCAGCCACTTTGTGAATGTATCTTCATTGTTTGATCTGTCTTGATAAATTGAGTTACTGCTTTTTCAAAAGCTGAAGTCTAGATCATGACAAATCAATAGAAGAGAAGCTGAGGGTGCCATGGACACGACACACACGAGTGGTAGCAGATGCGAGTAAGAATATGAAAGATGAGATAGGTCATATGGAATAAGGAACAATGTGAAGAAAGTTGTGACATATAAAACCTTTGCAGTGAAGGAGGACTTTTTTGGAACATATGTTGATTGCAGCATGATGAGAAGTAGTATATAGTGCCATTTTCCTTTCCTGGGGGGCCGGGGGGGGAAGATATATCCCCCAAAGTTTATTTTTGGACAATGTGTGGTCGTGAAATCAAAGATATGTTTCTTCTGTGCAATCAAATTGTAACCAACTTTGGATATGAAATGCTCTATAACCGCAGTACTTCTAAAAATAGGTACCCAAATCTTGAGAGAGTGAAAAATATTTGTTCTATAGATTAGTGTTACAGAGATTGCTGTTTTTAGACTTGTCTTGGATTATCCCTGTGTCTTTTATTCTTAGCTTAGCTAAAGCACTGAAATCAAATAAAAAAGATCAATGAAAGTACATTATTCAGTCTGTTTCTCCAGTTGTATTTGGGTCTTCATTGCAAGACTTCCTGGGGATTTTGAAGATAATGAACAGATTTTATTTAATTCATAGACTACCTCCATTCAAGCAATTTTTGAAATGAATATAATTTGTCATAGCTTCTTACAGGTTGATCATCTTTAACCTCAGATCTGATAAGCAAGTGCAAGGTCATTTAACAAATTTTAAATAAGGATTGTGAAAGGATAGAGTAAAACACCAAGATTTATGATAATACATGATATCAACAGATGCACCTGAAAATAATTTTTATCCCAACAACCAGTGTTTAAGCAGCAGTGGGAAACCTATCCTAAAAGTTCTTGATAATCTTGTACCACAGAGTGTTGCTAGATTCCTAGTTATAGTAAGCTTAAGTGCTGACTAGGGGAACTTTTGGTAGATATTTTTCTGACAGGAATTATAAATCTTGTTTATAAACTTGATTAAAATGAAAATAGGGTGCAAAGAAAGGTCAGGAATCTCATGATTTTCAAGACCATTTTCCAAACCCTACTCTCCTAGCCTACTGTTTTTATTCAAAGCCTCATTTACTTGAACTTCAAGTCCAACCTTATTTCAGTATTGTGAAGACCAGTAATTTTTTTAAACCTGTCATATTTTCTGCAGAGGTTTCTAAAATATTTTATCAGTAACTTTCATGCTTCTTAATTCAGAATTTATTTTCCATATATACATCTCAAAATGATGGGTGCTCTGCAGTGATAAAAGCCAAGTCCTAAAAACTCATAATTTAGAGCTGGCAGTGATAGGCAATGTTTTTTTGCCCTATTCATTAACATGTCTTTTTTTGCAACTGCAGTAAACAAGGTCTTTGCCTCAAGTTTAAATGGAAGGTCAGGGTGGAGTAATGTATGTATTGTTAGAGGAGCTTTGCTAATTTACTTTGCCAGTAATGTGACCAAACCTAGGTAGTCTTAGTTTTAAACTGTTATTGCCTAGAGGGATGCAGGTAAAGTTTCTGAATTTGGAGTTCTGTAGTCAGTGAGAACTTCTTCCACATCAAGTAAGTACAAGATGCAAAAAAGAAATGGAAAAGTAAGACTGCTTATTTAACACTAGATGTCGTAAGGATAGATCAGTACAACACAGGTGAATATTTAGAGACATGAAATTACATTATGTGATTATTGTTATCTAGTGAGATTTTTCACTTATCTGTTGCAGACTTGTCAGATGCCAGAAGCAATGGAAGCAGATTATTTTTTCTTGACATTTCTAGGTCACTGTAAATCGAATAATTTTTATCCTGTGATCCTGGACCAGTTAACAGATAGTGAAGAACTGTTGCGAAAAGTGAACTGCAAACTTGAGGCTGAAAGTAACTTGTAGTTTTTCTTCCTATAACCATCAGTGTTGTTGTGAAGAGTACTGCTTTTGTGTTCTGTCTTCTTCCCCTAGAGGCCTTCAGGGCTAGATGGAATGTTTCAGGACTGATCTTTATAACAACTTAGACCTTTACCTTCCAGGGTGTGAATTCAAGGCAGGTCTTTTCAGTGCCTTTCATCAAGAATTAATGTCATTTTAGAGGCTTTTGAGAAGTCTGTCTTTGTTTGGTGGAGCATGCATTTAAAAACAGTACAAGAAACAATTTGTCCACGTATTGCATTATGATTTCTAAACTGAAAACAAGGTGGTGCTTTAGCATTTTAGATAGGAGAAATGATAGCATTTCTCTAGGAAAAATAGCTGAAAAAATGTAAATGCTGTTGCATGTTCCATGATTAATACCTTTATTTTGGTCTACTGACTCTGTGTAGGCATCCCCTGGCTGGTTAAGGAGACAAAGCTTACCTAGGCATACTGGCTTTGTTGTAGTTACCCTAAGGAACTTGTATATCCTTTAGCAAATTTCAGATACATTTGATAAAAAGATATGATATCAAAACAGTCAAATCCTTTCCAGTTTCATGAAAAGCAGATGTCAAATAGAGGAGAAAATGCATTCTAGGAGAAACACATTCAGAGTTGCCCAAGGCCATTTTGCTTTGACTCGTCTGCATTCTGTAGATAGCGTTCACTGATCATTCATAGTGCACGCTTTTCCCCACAGGCCCTGTATGCTTGGTCATCAAAACAGATGGCAGGTGGGAGGGAAGCTTGAGGATTATGGATGTGGGTAAGAAAAGCATAGGATGGAGCTTGAATATGTGCAGTGAGAAAGACGGGAGGAAGATCTAGGACTTAGATGCTGAGGATGTGAGCTTCAAGAGATGCAGCCATCAGAGAACACTTTGTCTGCTTAAGGTGCTCTTGGCTGATAGCTTTCATGATATAAAAAAGAACGAGTGAATTAATACATGAAATATGTGAAAGATTTTAAAAGAAAAAAGGTGTTTGGGTTTTTTCAGTGAAGTCTTGTAACAAATATTTTATATCTTTGTTCTTTATTGGAGTTATTGAAACCTCACAAGTGTCCTTCACCGCTGTTAAGAGCTGATCAGACAGTAATATCTTGATTCCAAAGCCAGACTGGGCGGGGCTTTGAGTCATGTGATCTAGTGGAATGTGTCCCTGCCCATGGCAGGAAGGGTTGGAACTGGATGGTCTTTAAAGATCCCTTCTAACTCAACCCATTCTATGATGCCTGTAAGAGTAGATCTCCCAAACGTGCTAACAACTCCTGCTAACTATGAAGAATGTTCAGAAAGGCACTGCCTGCTTTAAAATTGTCTATAATGTGTCTATTCTGTACAATCTTTTAATGAAGTTATGGAGAATCCTGTAGCAGACTGATTTAATTAGGGGCAGGAAGAATATGTAGCAAAGCAGGAAGTAATTTATTTTTTTTTTAGTAGGAAAATTACACAGGTCGTATAAAAAGTGTTTGGAAAAAGGCGTAGCTGTTGCCCAAGTAGCATTGTGTTTAACAAGAAAATCTCAAGGATTTTTCTGATGCATGTTTTAATATGGATTTGTACAATGTAGAAGAGGGTTTTTTTAAAATGGAAAAGTGCTTTGGGGGAATGTTTTTGGTTCCCATGTTGCTTACAAAAGCTATAGCACTGAGATGTCATTTTATGGGGCTTTGTTATTTCCAAATATGTGAGGGAAAATTGGGCTATGAGGAGATTGTGTAAGGTTTACTCCAGTACATTACTTGTGAAGTTGTAGGAACTGGTTGTGAAAATTTGCCTTCATTGTTTAACTGTCCAAAAGGCTTGAGATTTCTACTAATGGTTCTTCATTAACCAACTTTCACAAGAAACTGTTTAGAAATGTAATATTCTAAAAATCTTTAGTCAGCTACCCAAAAATATCTGATAGCTCAGAGATTCTATTGCTACATATGTGCCAAACCTGGCATTTTCAGTCGATCACAGATTCATTTATTAGTTGTTACAACAGCAATTGCAAAGTGATTTATAATGCCCTCACAAAGGCTTCAGAAAAGAAAATAAGTTGTTCGCAAAAGGAATGTGCATTAAAACCTATGCTAACTTTGTTGTGTCATGTGATATAAAAAAGGGGAGAGTGAGGGAGGAGGAGCAGCAGCAGGATGTAGCTGTTTTGGTGTGTGGGAAGAGTGTCAAATAACCACTGCCTTCATAACAAAAATTAAGATTTGGAAGTTTTCTGTATTTCACCACCATTTTTTATTCAAATATTAGAAAATATTATGCTTTCTTCTAGTTTTGGTAGCTGAGGATTTTTGAATACTGCAAAGGAGACTCCTTCCTAGTAAGTGTAGTTACTCTGTCTTTCTGTTTTAAACTTCCACACCATGCTTTTCAGCATGCAGAATGTGCAGAACCGCCATTCATTATATAAAGTGGGTTTATTTCTTAAGGTGCTGTTTTGTCGGATTTGGTAAAATACTTCTGCTGTTGCTTTTTGTGAGCTTAGAAGTATTTTGACTTTTTAAAATTCCATTGCACTTAGGTAGATTGATAACTGAAGTAGAATGATGAAAGGAGAACTACATGCATGTCATTTGAGGAATATCATTCATGTATAGATACCTACTATACTGATAATTTTTATGTGTATCTGTGTGTGTATATATATGAGGATTTTTAAAAGTAATTTGAATGTACTTTTCTCTTTTTAATAGCAAGAGTCCTGCCCAAATTAAGTGAAATTGTGGGGATGCAAATACATTAACCGATGGGCCAACTATACTAGATTGCTTTTTTCTCTGTAGCTTTAAACTTCTTTTGTTACTAGCCTGTTATTTTTAATGTGCTGGCTTTCCAAGATGGTCAGATATCTGATCATTATGCTGGAAAGATTAATGTGGGTAAGTAATCCTTCACTACTTGGACGAGGTCAGTCATTAGTGTGTTACCAAACAGTAGTGATGTGTAAACTGGCTGAGATAACTCTCATATCTAGATATTTAAATACAAGCAGAGGTAAGAGTTCTGCAGAGGAAAGGCATTCTAGAAACTTCAGATCTAATTCATATCCCAAAGGTAATGAACTGTACTAGCCAGATAGAAAATGTATCAACATGACTTTTGGTTCTGACATTTGAGAGATATGGAGGACCAGAAGCTCTTTGATCACAAATGAAGTAAGCTTAGTTAATAAAACCTCTGCAGTAGGATTTAGTAAAAACCTTAGAGAGTGATTTTAGGAGCACTTATATACAGTTTGCAGTTTAGTTTTGTTGCGATTTTTAGTACCAAATACCTTCTTAAGATTGTGGCAAATGTATCACTGCATAAAATGCTGTGGAAGATAGGAATATAAATTGTTCAAAATACAGGAAATAGCCCTAGTAATTGTTTTGTCTTCATCCTGCTGTAGAAAGAAAATGCAATAATCTATATGAATGTTCTATACACATAATATAGAGGAAAAGCTGAGAAGATAAGGAAACAGTCCTTTAATTAAATCTGTGCAGTTTCAAAGTGGCTTGTAAAGCATTCGCCTTATAAATAGGGCATACTTATCTCACATAAAAGCTTGCTCTGTATAAACTCCCAACTTCATCTGACTTGCTCTGAACACGAGTGACACAAAAAGTAGTATTTGGGGCATTGTTTGAATTATTATGTTTGTTCTGTGCACAACGGTACTTTAACAAGTAAGGATGAACAAAGCCCAGGGAACAACTGGAAAGTGCACAGTGTTAAATTGTGTAGGCTTTTTACCTTTCTTATTTTTTCTTCATCTGGAACAGGAAGAGTTATGTGTTAGTCAATACAAGCAGGGTGAAATGGAAGTGAAGAGAATACTATTTAAATGAAAAACAAAAAATAAGTTAGGACTGTTAATGAAAATGGTATGGACTGCCACAGCTGTATGCAAACCAAGGAGTAAATAAGGTAATTTTCTTCCTTGGTGTGGAAGTATAGAAAGTAGGAGATTGCAGTACTACTGAATGCCTGTCAACCTGCAGAAGTTGCTCCAACAAAATGAGCGAGCAGAAGGGTACTCGGTGTTTTTATTACCCATTCAAAATTGTGACTTGTGAGGCAGAATTCTAAATTGAAAAAGGAGATGGAATTCTATCTGAAATAATGTAGTACCTAAAAACCACACTCGTCTTTGGGATTTGATCCTGCTCTGTGTCCACTATGTCCAGAGTTATCCTGACCTATGGACAGAGTAATCACTTGTGTAGCAAAACCCACAGGAAAACACTTCTGCAAGACTTCCTTGGTTTAATTCATTGTGTTATTACACTTTTCAATGATGTGTAAATGATCTTTAACATGTTAGATTTTCCTGCTATAATAATGTTGTTGCTTATGATATCTGCCTTTCCTTCATTTGAGATTTTAAAGTCACACCCTGCAGCGTGTCCTGGTGTACATTTCTAGGGAGTTGGAAGGTTGACCTGAAAAGTGTAATGAATTTTTTTCTTTCAACTCAATTCAGTTCTAATAAAAGCGACAGAAAAGCCTATGTATTAGGCTATGTACATGCTTTAATAAATTATGTTGCCCAAAGTTTGCAGTAATTGAATGACAGTAATGGAAAGAAGAAATTCTTGGAGTGTGTTCAGAGCATAAAAATGTAATAGTGAGGCCAACAGCTTTCATCAGGCTTAAACAGAGATAAAATACAGTGATGGTAACTAGCAGAAGGCCTCCCTGGCATAGATACGACATTGCTCTATCTTCTGTCCTATCCAAATACTTTTTGTACTTCTAAAATTTTTGAGCATGTGTGCTTTGATAATTTGGAGTGTCTTTTGTTTTTGCTTGGCTTTTACTGCTAAATTCAATGTTTCCTGGTTTTAATGAGAGTTTTATTTAGGTCCTTGATTTATTTCTTTTAAACAGCTCTGAGATGTTCTTTATAAGAAGATAATTGTCAGGAAGTATTAAATTGAAGTAGATTTTCTTGATTTGTCAGTGCTTCTCACAATTAATGTGGGTTTTAATTAAAAAGAAGACTTCAGTGTTTGGATTTAATACATGTTGAATTTTGTGGAGCCATTGTTTGTCTTTTGATGATAATTTATTTAAAAGCTCCAAATCAGTTAATAAATGCAGCTGAAAATATCTTAATTGTGAATGCATGTATTTGAATTCAAGGAAGTAAATTAATTTCAGAGAAGTGCTGATACTATCATTTAGCTATGGTTGTATTGACACTTTCATTGTGCTAGAGTACTATTTATCATTGAAGCAGTTTTGTTCAAAGTGGAAAGAGAAACATTATTTTTTTTAACCGTAAATTGTTCAGAAAAGCCAGTTCCGCTCCCAAAGAATGCAACAGGGGAGCGTCCCACCTTGATAATGAGATATTTTGGTGTATGTTATCATTACTTGAAAATCAGCAAGGTTGTTCAAGACAGATGGACCTTAAGAACGGTAAATGATGGGGTGTGAATTTTGCAAGGCTAGCTTGAGGGATAGTGGATTTTTGCTGCACAGTTTTTCCTTGTCAGAGGACCTAACTGGGAAGTGATAATCCACATCAATATATTAAGAGTTCTACTGTGGTGTTATCATGAAAGTGCTTTTCCAAGCAGGCTACAACTTGGTAAGCTCTTGCAGTTGTCTTTCAAAACTTTTTTTTTTTGCTGTGCCATTGAATTCCAGACTTCACAGCAAGACATTTTTAACTTATTTGTATTTCGTGCTTCTCAGGCAGTCGCTTGCATACAGCTGGAGAATTTAATTTTTTTGTATGATTGTGGGGCTGTGCATTCAAATCTTTTTCTTTATTGTTTAGTATAATACTTTTGAATTCTGAAATATTAAGAAGTCATTCATTCTAAATGTTAATAGAATCATCGTTGGGGCCACGATTGCAAAGGCAAAATAATTTAGGAATAACAAGTACTTTGCTTAGTATTGTTCTCTTAAAGTTAAACTGCTTTTTTAAAAAGAAAACCAGTGCAGTATTTTTTTAAAAATTATCTTATCTCTTCACAGGTAGGAATGGGTGGGATGGCCAGTTCTGAAAATTGGTGCCACAGGCATTAATGATGCACAAATACTAGTGGTTAATACAAGTCAGTGGTGTGACTTGCCTCATCACTGTGAACTCTTTACTGAGCAATGATTTAGTATCCAGACTCTTAAGTATGGGATTATGCAAACGAAAATTGGTTAGGATGATACTAAAATCTAAAAGATGATGACTCTGTTCATAAATATACATGAGACTACTGCGAACAATTAATAACAGGGAGGGGGAAGTAGCCTCTACATTATAATAAGATGGATAATTCAAAGGATTTTGGTTACTCATTGATAGGTATGTTTAAAATCAACCTTTGAAAACTTAGTGAGTTCAGAAAAAAAATAGTAGCAAAAATATGTGGAGTGACAGTTCCTACAGACATGGTTTGATGCTAAAAGTAATAATCAAATATTGTAATGTCTAAGCTGTCCAAAAATACCAAGTTTTTTTCCTCACTGCGTTGATTAGTAAAGCTTAGTGGAAGGAGGAGCCAACAACAGAATAGATTTCCTGTAGCGTGAGAAAATGTCTCATGATTTGCAGACATCTGGTGTGTGGACATTAAGTAATCATCTCCCACTTCTGTGGATAACTTGCTGTGAGCAACAGGGTTGCTGGGATTTTTGATACGATCGTATCTCATAAAGACAGAGGTTGGTATAATTTTTGTGTTGTTCGCATTTTTATCTTCAAAAGAGAAAACCAGTTAAGTTCTAAAGTCTAAGTTTCGCCTCGGAGTGAACACAAACATTTCCAGCGTCTGTTAAGAAGCAGTATGTGGCTGTAATGTTTGATTAAATGGAACAATGACTTTTTTTTTTTCAATAAAGGAAAAGAACTAATAAGAAAGATAAGAAATAATAACTTGCCATCCTGAAGAGAAGAAGTGAATAGAATGCATGGCTGGTAACCCTAACAAGAATCAATAGCCTTACACAGTGAGGCAAAATGAGACGCCACACTGGGGTCATATAAAGTGGAAGGTGCTGTGCCAGGCGTGTAAAACAATCCCTCTGCTGTATTTAGCATTAGCGAGGCCTCGGCAGGAGCAGTGTGTAATTTGGAGCACTTGTTCAAACGAATAGGTGGCCCAAGGCAGAACAGCTTGAGGGAAGCAAGAATAATAGTTGCACACACAGAAAAAATAACTCACAAGGAAATATTGAGCAGAAGAGGGTTCTTCTGATCTAGGTGATAGGACTGAAAAGACACGTAAATATTCAGAAGTGCAAGAAGTTCTTTCAGTGAAAGAGTGGTTGTGTTTTCTTTCTGCTGATGTATAAGAGGCAATAGGAGTAACCTCATTTGTTTTGTTAGAAGCAGAGGAGAGATGCTGCAGTAGAAAAGAGTGAAAAATAATAGATTGCCTGGGAATTGCGCGGCCTTCATCATCAGAGACTTTAGGATTCGGGTGGACAGAAAGTGGTATCATGTCAGGTCAGGCAAATGGAAGTAGAGAACTGCCTGAAGTTTTTGTAGATCTTTGAAACTGGTGGCATAACCTCTGGGGTTTTAGCTCCTTTGTTTGATATTAGCCTGCTGCTTTGGATTTCTGTGGACTTTGCAATTACTGGTTAAAATAGAAATACATAAGAATATTTCAGTGAGGGTTGTTGTTGTCTCTGCAGCAGTAATAGTGATTAAATGCACAAGATTACGATTTGTCTCAAAATCACACAAGGAGTCCTACAAAGCCAGATGTAGGACAAGATAAGATTTAATACTGCGCCATGATCCCAAGGCTGTTCTTCCATGAGAATAAATTATTCCCCTGCTGCTGATGTGGACTGTTGTGGGGGGAAGGGTGATTTTTCTTAAATTTTGTTCTGTGGAGTTGTCATGGAGTTGTTTTGTCAATCTCTGAAGTACTCAGCTGTACATTGCTGTATGACTTTTCACGTTTGGTTTAGGATCACAACAGCTTTCTCACTTGCATGAGCAAATTGTTTTACTTGAAGGAGAAAGTAAATACGTCTCTTAGAACAAAAATGAGTGAATTTATAACTACCAATGATCAACTTAAAAAAAATAACTGCTTTAAGGTAGTGTGTTTTCAGAACACTATATGAAAATTGCTAAAAGATTTCACTTGCTCAGCCGAAGTGACTTGAATAAGCACTGTAAACTTTCATTTTCTCTGGATAATTAAAATTAAACTGAAATACCAGAAATTAAACTGAAATTTCTCCCTTCTGTCTCTAATGATTGCATATTTTTCTTTGCAAATAAATTTCTAATATGTAATGAATTGCCCAAAGAGACAAATGTGGGGAGTTGTTTTTTTCTTCATATGGTGGACTTGAGTAGAAGATATCTAACAAGAATCTCTGACCCACATTTTGGCTTTTGTTCCTGGACTTGAATAGTTTTCAGGGCCTCCTCAAAACACTTATGTTTTAGGAACACCAATATGCCTATACTTCTTTCTGGTAGATATTCCTCTGTTGAATTTAAATACTGATTAATAGTATTGTTTGGAAAAGTCTTTCAACTAACAATGTTGTTCCAGGCTACTAATGCAATGATTTTAGGAATAGAAACCTTCAGAATAAGACTCGATTTTAAGTTTAATTTTAAAACCATCTTTAACTAAAATATTGTATCTCTTTACGGTGATGTGACTATATAAATATTTGTCTGTAGTAAAAATACTGTGTTTCAAACAGAGCGGGTTCAATGAAGAACCTTTGACTTTAGAAGGAGGTGTACTTCTGAGTGGGATTATTCCAGTTTGATTGAGAGGTGTTTTTAATTTTGCGGCTTTAGAAGACTCCTACACGGATTTCTAAATTATCTATATTTTTAAATGTTTTGTGTAAATTCTGAGAGGAGGAAAAGCTGAGTGAATCAAGCTGTTGCTACATATTTTGTTACTATTTCAGCTCTTGTGCTTTATCTTCACATCTGTACCTAACTTAAATTTAGGGTGAAGGTCTTTGGGGCAGATTGTTTACCCAGTGCTGGGCTGATTTGTCATCAGGCATAGTGGAGTCTTTGTGTGAACATGGCTCCTTCTACCTATCAACATCCAAATAGTAATATTTAAGGTAAAAAATACCACAAAGAAGTTACAAGTATTTTTGTGGAGTATTATCAACCTGTGAAAATGTGGAGACAGAAATTATACTTCAGGTCAATGTATTATTTACCTGAAAAATTTTAGTGGCTGTGTAATGTATTGTTAATTCTACCAGAAAATGTTAGGCATGTTGCTTATTAACATCGCATATATATTAAAGCAGTTTAGTAAAAGATATTAATGTATTTTCTCTTTGAGTTACAGCTTAGCAATAGAATGGTTTATGCTTTAAAATGATCTCTTACGTGGCTGCTTGAATTACTATGAACTTCAACATTAACTCTGAATTTAAAGATTTATGCTGCTCGCTTATTTCTAGGACTTTTCTAGAAACGATCCGAATTGAATGCTTTGTGAGCTGTGTGCCCACATACTGCATTATTTTATGTTGAAACTATACCTACCTGAGTGTACACGTTTATTTAAGAAAACAAAAAGGTGGTGTGGGGCATGAGTTTTTCTGCATATCACTGAGCTAATGCAGCACAAGTTGGCTCTGTTGTTGCGGTTGGAAAGATAATCTTACTACTTTGATCATAGTCAAGCGATGACGTTGTATTCTGCCTTTAAGCTACTGTCAGACAAGAGATGCACCTCATTCTTTCTACATATTTTGTGTGCGGGTGGAACAGTTTCAGAAATCCATGCTGGAACCTTTCAAAGGCAGTAGTAATTAAGTTTCTCAAGGAATTTTTTTGCTGGATTGTTGATTTTTTTCTTTTTTGCGTCTTGTTTTACACAATATGAATTACTAGTCGATTTATATCAAATTGTGGTCTTGTCTCATTGAATGTGTTCACACCAGAGCCTGATAGGTTCAGGAAGACTTGGGAATTTTGCAGAATACATGTTGGATAAATCACAGTTACATATTAGGTTTTATTATATTAACTTTTAGGTAGCCTGAACTATCTTGCTTGATTACTTTTCTTCAGTTTAAACTGGGAAATCAGAGCAAGAGCTGTCACTTAGCCTTATTATAATTCTTACAGTTCTCATTTGAATAGGAGCCCCTGTTTTGTCCAGGATTTACGTTATGAATGGGTATCTAAATCACTCTATTTCAAAACAAATCTAGCATAAATTTTCAGCTTTAGTTGTGAGTTTCCTGACTTCTTTCTCTCAAAGCAAGCATTACAGGCTTGATTTATATAAGCAGTGTTAGCATATGAGGAATCTTCTGACTGCAGATGCCGATACTGGATTATGAGAAACAGGATGGCAGAATATATAGGATTAAGAAGTGGGGGATTATGTTTCTGACCAGCTGAACCTTAGCTCAATTACTTAATTCATCTCCCTAGTAAAAGAAAGAAAAAGAGAGAAGTTGGAGAGAAAAATAACGTAAAGGCAATGCTTTCCAGTTTTGCAGCTGTCTGAATTGGTGCACACTTGTAAATAGGAATAATTTAGATGACTTTTCTCTTCATTATAAAGTGATATGGCGATATTTAATCTATATCTCACTCAGGTATTTTTTAACGTGAAATGTGTCTGCAAATGTGCCAAATGACCCTGGGCAAAATGTGTTGCAGAGCTGGCTTCCTCTCCTTGTGCTGGGAGTGCAGGGTGGTGGGCAGCAATGGGACTGCATCCCCTAGGAAGTATTTAGGGCAATTTTCATAGTAATCTGGGTGACTTGGCAACTGCCAGCTCTTGTGGGTTGAGGACAGACACCACGGTGTCAGTTAGGGAGCACAAAAATGCCCAAAGGAAATGCGAGGAAGATGCAGTCAGGGAGAGCCTGTGTCTGGGTCCTTGCATAGCTTAACCATGGCAGAGTAATTTGTCATTTTTTCAAAGCATAAGTGGTTTAAAACTGGCAAAACAAAACTTAACTAACTTTTCAGAGACTGATGTTTAGGTTTATCGTGGTATATGTATTGTATATTTATTTTTTTTTCCACAGAAACCTGCTAATATTTTAGTTATGGGTGAAGGTCCTGAGCGAGGAAGAGTAAAAATTGGTATGTTTATATCTTTGATAAGTCCCAGTGTAGCATTTAAGTTAGAATGTTCTGAAGGTGCAGTTGTACCACCTAAAGTAGTCACTGTAATAGTAGTATGTGCCTGGGCACATTGCCTAAATGCTGTTTTCCAAGTGACTGGATTGATACTACCCCATGCACCTGTTCTGATGATGAAATGCTGTAGCCTCACCAATGAAAAGCGGAAAATGTCGTTATATTTTGTTTAAGTGGGTGTTTGTGTGGGGTGTGGGAGGTTTGATATGGGCATGAAGATGAGAGCTAATTAGGGGAAAGGAGAAGAAAGAAATGGGATTTTAAAATTTCCTCCCCTTAACCCATGCCATGACGTTATCTTGCTGCTACTTATAAAGTCTAAATAGGGCACTACACATTACTACAAACCTTAAATTTTATAATGGAATTAAAGGTGGCATTTAGCCTAAAAAATGTTTTTTAAAGGGTATACAGGTCCCTTGGAGATAAATGCAAGGGACCTTAAATTCCAGAAAACACAGTAATCCAGCCAGAATGCTTAGTGAGAACTACTGCTAAATGCTCAAACTGGGGTGTACCAGGGTAGGAAGGGCCTAACGAATTCCCCACTATTGTAACATTGTCTGGTGGGAGTTACTGTTCACAGTGAGAGGATAGTTTATAGATCTTCAGTTGTTTTAAAAGAAAGTAAATAAATAAATGAAAAATAACTGTAGTCTAACAGTCATAAGCTGTACCACGCTGTGCATTGGTGTGGCAATGCTTTGATAACAGGCTGCTAATGCACAGCCTACTTAACATTTGCTATGGTAATACAGCCCTGTTCTAAAGGGGTTTTTTTAGAGCTAGTTCATCTTTTTCACGTCTCTCTGGCTTTCTTTGAGATTTTTTTTCCGCATTATTGCTCTGTACTCTTACTGTTTCGTTTCTCCGAACTATAATGTTAATTACTAGTATAATGATTCGGGGTAGGTTTTTCTTGGAGTGTTCAGTGTTGCTCTAGTTCTTCTCTCACCCTTTGAAATCCAAGGAGCAGACTGGACAGGGCTGAACACTTCACAGATCCTACCCTGAATGCTTTTAATGCCCTTCAGAGGTTCAGGGTTGACAGTAGAGATTGAGGTGTTCTTTATACAAAACAGGTACAGCGTGGACAGTGGAAGGGAAAGTTTCTTCTTTTTACATTTTCTTCATGGAGCAATTGCTTCCAAGTTGAGAACGTAGTTCATCTTCTGGGCATGTTCACATTCAGCTGTGGTGGTGATATTTGCTGTACACAACTACTTGCTAGTAATTGCACATGGACCACCCATTTATTTCTTAATTGTTAGTTTTGAATTAATTTGGGAATAAATTAGAGCACAACTAAATTTAGTCAAACTTTGTTAATGGACAGGTGAAAGATTCTGTATTGGACCACCAGTCCTCTGAGCCATCCATTCCCAGCAGGGGAAGAGGGAGGGGGACCCTGGATTTCTAAATGTGTTATCAAAATACAGAGATTTTTTTTATTTCTTTCTTAAGATACTACCACAACAGGAAAATAGTGCAGAAGTTATACCAAAGGATTCCACTTTTCCAGTGTAACTAATTTCTATTAAAAAAAACATAACTGGTATTTAACATAAAATAGTATTTATAGGCTTTCTGTGTTACTTTGGGTCATAAGTTCACTTTCTGCCAACAATTTTTCCTTATTTTTCATAATTATTTGATCATCTCTTGAGTAATCAATATTTTAATGTAGAAAATTGTAAAATGTTTCTCTTTTTAAATGTATTAAAACAATCATAAATAGGAATGCATATGAGAAAAAAAATATTAATTGTGTAGTCAAGTTAGAGACCCATGTTTACACTGCAGTTTTTCCTCAACCAGTGAGCTATAGTGTTTAGGTCCTTATGCCTCAGAATGGCTACTCATCTTGTTTCATTCAAGTCTTTCAGCACGTGTACATCCCTGCACCACAGAGTCCCTCTTATTGAGACTTGAGGAGTGGTGGGTTGGAGAAGCAATTGGGTAGAGGAGGTGCATATTTTAGTCTCTGCCCATTTTTTCCTCCATTACTTAATTGGTAGTTCAGGCAGCTTTCTAGGCAGTTGTATGCCATGAATTCTAAAACCCAGTTTTTAATGATATAATGCCCCCAAATAGAGTTTTAAAATCATAGCCTAAATGTTATTTAGTGTCGGTGTCTCGATAATGGAAATATGTCTTGAAAACAGAAAATGAGCAGGGAGGCAGATACTGTAGGCTTAGTTGCATTTTTTTTGTGAAGGGAATCTTGCTTGCTACAGCTAACTTCATGAGGAGGGAGCGTTTATGATCTGCATGTATGTATTATAAATCATTCTAACCTTTGCAGAACCTGCATTTAGCTCACATTTAAAATGCTGTTTCTTGAAAGACCATCCTGTAATAACGGAATATTTTACTGGAGAATATCAGGTAAAAAGAGTCAGGATTTACCAGTGTCCTGAGAGAAGTGAATTGATGCGCTTTTTCAGAACAATGGTTAATTCTTTTTTCTAAATGGCTCATGTTAGTAATGATTTATAATGATATACTTTATAGGTGGTGACATCCAGTAACGTCTACAAAAGCTTTAAGAAAATCTACTCACAGAATTCATATCTGCTGCAATCTGCGTTTGTTTTATTTAGTGCAGTGATGGTAGCACTAACGAGTAAACTGAATCAGTTCATTGAAAAGAATATAACTGGTAGCTGTCCTAAAATTTTAAAACAACTCTCTTTGAATTTTGCAGCTGACATGGGCTTTGCCCGATTATTTAATTCACCTCTGAAGCCTTTAGCAGACTTGGATCCAGTAGTTGTAACGTTCTGGTATCGAGCTCCAGAGTTACTTCTTGGAGCAAGGCATTATACCAAAGCTATTGGTAAGTAAAATGGATAAAAAAAATTACTATTTTATTCGTTATACAAAGTGTACCCAAATATTGAAGCATTGATAAGTGATGCAAAAGACAATAGCGGAGTTTAAGAGGCATTACGGATTCTTGAGGAAATACTAAACCTTAATGTGTTATTTACTTTACTATGGTTTTTAACTAGATATATGAATGAAATATTTCTGGGTATTGGCTGCACTAAAATTAAACTGTGCAAATAAGCTGCATTTGAGTCTCTGTGTCTTTTTCAAAGCAAGAGTGTGAGCAGCAATTGCTTGAAGTAGTGAGATGTGGTCAGAGTCATGCAACTGGTGAAGCTGCGATGCTGCATCAGGCATGTCCAGAAAAAACCCAAACCTTACAGAATGCAGATGCTATTTAGAATGGCATTAATTACATCAGCTTATTGCTGCATCCTCCTCTCCACTTAATTCATACTTACCAGTCTGAATTTTAACAGCTTCAGCATGGCACAGTTATCTTCGCTCTGGCAGTCTCTGCTGGTACCGGTTCAGGGATGAGGGATTGCTGGCGACGCTGTGGCTGTAGGGCAGGGGGAGACACAGTAGCAACACAGAGAAGTTCACCCTTAGTGGATGTGAACAGCTTTGCCATAGAAGGGAGAGAAACTTTAGGGAAGAGGACTGGGAGGTTTTTCTCTTGCTGGGTGATTTAAAATATGTTAAACCCTAGCAACAGTTTTGGGGAGAATTAGCATCCCCTGCAATGCTCCGCTTACTCTGCACAAACATGGAGGTTGTATGTCAGCATATATGTTGTTTCTGCAACCTGTTTCTTTCCTCAGACCTTCACCATTGTTTTTTTACGATCGTGTCAGTGTTGTCAGAAATTCCAACATTTGACTTGTAGTTTACTTTTCTGTTAATACTACATTTCCTTATATGTTCCTTTAAACTGCTTTTTTTTGTTGTATTTGCATGTTCCTTCACTTTACTGGCATTTTCTTCTGCTTGCAGCATGTGATACTGCATGGATGGTCATAGCCTTTAGTACATAATTTTTTTCAGCGTAGATAAAAACTGACTGTAGACAGACACTGAGTAATGGGGTTATGCTCTGCATCATTTGCTTTTGTCCTTGTTCATGACCTTTTCTTATTCATTCAAGGCTCAGTGTAGCATTAAAGTTAGAAATAGCTTTTATATATTCTAGAACAAAGATGGGAAAACAGGCTGTCTGATTTTACAGATTAAGACACAACAGTTAGAACAAAGGTTTTGGTTTTCTTTTGGTGGGATTTTGTTTGGTTGGTTTTTTTAAATTAATGTTTCAAAAAGAGGGTTGAGGTACTTGGGCATGTAGCAATTCCCTTGTTAATGTCTTTGCACAAGTTTTATAGATAGTATTTGATTTACTCCAATATCACTGCTTTTCAACTTGTGTTTTTGGGACATTTAATACTTAGTAAACCTAATGCTGATCATAGAGGGCACGTTTCTTGGCAGGGACAGTATAGCAGTGAATGGGCGAGATGTTAGCTGACTTTTCTTCATTTTCATTTTAAGTGTGGATGGTTATCTGAGTAGTTTACTTTGTTTTTTTTTTTCTTATTCAAATTCATTTTTTCAGCAATAAATGGTATCTACGTTTTAACACATTCTCCCCAAAAAAACCCTTGTATGATACTCTCTCAGCTCCTGTGTAGTTACTGTATCCATAGCTAAAAGGAAAAGTCAAGGAAGGTTTGCACTTGTGCAACAGAAGCTTGACTTTTTAAATGCAGGGGCATTTGTGTCTGATAGGTAAAAAATAGATGTTCTACCTCACTAAGATGCTTTTGGAAAGATTCATTTGGGTTTTTATTGTTGTTGATTCTGTTTTCCTCTTTTAAAGATATTTGGGCCATAGGATGTATATTTGCAGAGCTGCTAACATCAGAGCCAATATTCCATTGTCGACAAGAAGATATCAAAACTAGTAATCCTTATCACCATGACCAGCTGGACAGAATATTCAATGTAATGGGATTTCCTGCAGGTACATACTGTATTTTTTTATCACTGCTGTTCAAAGAAAGATATCTATGCTGCTTTCTTTGCATATGAAGGTGGCTGCTGATCAAAGCAACAAAGCTGTCCAAACACAATCTTTATTTCAGGAGTTATAAATCTAGAATCTAATGGTCATATTAGATATTTTTCCTATTATTAATGATAGCATTATCTTCACCTATAGATATACCGATGTTTTATAATTTTAAAAGATCATATTCAATAGGAGATGATCAAAAATATGAAGGAATATTTCTGTGTTTCTTCAGTACTGGTCATAGATTTGGAAAATAACTGGTGATTGTGTGAAATCAAGCAAAAATCTATACATTTAGTCAATATTATACAGATGTTTTAACTCATGCTAAATTAAACAGCATTTTCAAGTACGGGAAGGTATTTAATTTTTTTTGCCCCCATTGTAAAGCTTGTAATATGGAGAAAAATTCATTTTTCCAAACTAGAATGAAGAAGTAGTTGCATCAACCAAAACAAATTACAAGGTGGATATCACTTGTTGCTTTTTCCCCTCAGTGCTGGTCGTTTCTTGTTTTTCTATAGTATGTCTTGCATCTTTTCAGTTAATGCGTTGTCTTCTAGTGTTCACGTGATAGCAGATCTCAGAGTAACAGGGCCTTATTTTTGCTTTTTGGTCATCTTTCTTCTCCCTGGTGTTGCTCCATTCACTATTAATAATCTTTACTGTTCTAGTGGACTTCCTTCTTCCTGTCACAATGAGTTTTGAGGTCTTCGTGTTTGTGTAGTTCTAGAATTCTGTTAGTATCCCTTTAACTTTTTTGTCCTGTGTGTACTTCAGTGCTTCTGTACTGCTGTGTGAGGTTCCTGCAAGTGTTGCCTTTGCATAGCAAGTACTTCAGTTTTCCTGAAAATCCCTTTAATTTTGCTTCTTTAAGCAATACCATCCTTTTCTACTTTTTCCTTGTGCTTTTCATACTTCCATTTGGATTTTATGTGGTCTTTGTGTAGTTTACCTAAATAGATGATACTCTCAGTACTATTGTCTGATTAGTTTAAATAATGCTTTCTAATGGATTATATTTGATTTCTGAGGGACTTTGTTTCTCAAAGAGAAATATTTTTCATTTCATTGCAGCAGATTTTTTGCTTTTTAGTTGACACTTGCCATATTTGAAATTTTCACGTATTTGTGATGGGGAAAGAGGAGAATATTTTATATAAATAAATAATCTCTGATTTATTTATTCATTTAATGTTTTTAAGCTCCCAGTGTTCTGCAGTTGTATTAAAACTTAATAAAGATTTGACATGAATCAAAGTACTTGTCCACAATGCCTTTTCAGGAGTTGGAGTGCAATACATTTGAGGCTAGGTGCTGGTAGAGAGTTCTTTGTTTTATTGTTAAATCAGTTTCAGACTTTGTCTACAGAGAAGTTGAGATGAAATATTCTTTGAGTGTGTAAATGTTACTACTTCTTAACCTTTTGTCGGCTAACAGTGTTTCTTTTACCTTGAGACAGCAGAAGTTTACACAATAGGCCTGAGCGTTTTCCTGTAACTGAAGACAGTGCTGTCAGAATGGAACATCCTGTAGAAGGAGACCATGTTTATAGGAATCTTGTGTACTTCTGTCCTGAGATCATGATTGTGCCTGAATAAATTAAATAACAGCCCTGAACGGCACAAGAACAATGGCTGACATCTTCTTCGCTGTTGTCTGTAGGGCATATGGTTATCTTCACTGTAGCTGGAAGCTGTTTGGGTTTTTTTAAGTTCTTGAGTTAATCACCACACAACTGGAACCTCTTAGATGTTGATATTGTGAAGATTTATTGTGAAGAGGTGATGAAGGAATATGAGCCGAGAAGTACAAAGAAATAAGTAACAGCAAGGTTAGAGAAGGGGACGAAAAAAAAATCAGGGATATGGAGATACTTGGGAAGCCTTTGTTTTACTTGAGGGGCGGTAAGAAAGAAGACTAATAAATATTGATTTTGCAGATAAAGATTGGGAAGACATAAAAAAGATGCCTGAACATTCAACTTTAATGAAAGATTTTCGGAGAAATACGTAAGTCTGCTTTGAATTGAACATTCTTAAGAAAGCATATTTTACTTTTCCATCCTACCCTAAATTTCTTGTAGCTCAGGTTGTTTCCTGTGTAGATGCCAGTCAAGAACTATTAAATGGCTATGGCTTAGAATTGTGAAAAAGAAAAGTAAAGTTTTTTCACGATGGTGAACTTGACCTGTTGTTGATGTGAGTCAGAGGAGAAGCCAAGGACAGACTGTAAATGCTGAGGTGGCAGGTGTGAACCAGGTGATGCCAGTAAAACCCCACATATTTTTTAAGGTTGCTAAGCAGTTTGTCACAGCTGTTTCCAAATCTGGAAATGATTTTCCTGTGATAGCTGTGTAAAAGGGATCTGGTAACCTTATACTGTTCCAGCAAACTATAGATATAATTGTTGGGTATGGTGTCTAGGGTAGCTTATGAAGGTTAAAGAAAAGACTGCCTTTCAGTTTTGCTTTCACATTGACCAGAGTCTAGTGCTTGCACTTAAGACCCTATATTCTTGCCTTGTTTCCATGCTGAGGGATCTGGGACTGTACCTTTATATTCATTTCTTACCTCTGCCATGCTGTTGTACCCACTTAGAAACCTTATTTCTGAGCTCCTCTTCGCAAATTCATGGATGTTCTTGTAGCAATCTGTACGTTGCAGGAGTATTAATATGGGCTTAATATGTATCTCCATGCTTACTGAAATATGCAGAATTACACTGTACAGTGGTAAAATTGCTAAAAGGCAGTTTAAATCCAAGTGATAATTTAGTGTCTGCATGTAGGTTAATAGTTTGCTTTCTACGAGGATGCAGTGTGTTTTCACAAGCATGTGAGGGAAACAAGATACATTTCTGTAGTGTATGAATGATTTTTAAGCAATCTGATGTTGGTAGTTGTGGTTTTTACCTGCTTACTGTATTAGCAAGTAGTATTCTTATCGATGTTTCATGGTCACTGAGAGAGCTTTGCCATATCAGATTTGCATATTAGAAGTGTAACGTTTTTTTCCTTCTCTAGGTATACCAACTGCAGCCTTATCAAATATATGGAAAAACATAAAGTTAAACCAGATAGTAAGGCATTCCACTTGGTAAGTTCTTGCATGCATAAAAAAATCAAAACTCTCATATAGGTTTAAGGAGTTCAAGCTGAGAGTTGAGCTGATGTCAGTATTCTGTGACTAACTTTGTTTTATAAATATTATACCTTATTTTAATAAGTTATTTCTAACTGATATTCTGCAATCTGAAAATTGCAAAACCGCTTTTTCTCACATAGATAAGATAATTTAGTCATTTACTGGATTAATTTCTGCATTGAGTATATCACATGTTTTCAGTCTTTAAGTTATGTTAATATTGTAATTATATTTGCAGTGTTGCTGCAACTCGTACATGTTTTGCTGCTTTGCATACTTTTAACAGCCTATTTTTTATTTTAAAAATCATCTTAAATGCATAATTACTTATATACTCATTATTAAGTTTATATCTTATGCACTTTTGTTTTAAAAAAACAAACCCAAAATTCGAGACTTGGATGTTTAGTTTGGAAAATTTCATTATGCCTTCCTGGCATACTAATTCTTTGTAGTTTTCTTATGAAATCTTCCTAGTACTCTTAAAACAATCAGTTTATCCCTAGAATATCTGAAATTTTTTTTAAGACTCCATTTAAAATTGTACTCTTGTTTGGCCCCTGAAATGCCTGTGTTACGCTGTTTCAGATTTTACTGTATTGGGCCTTTCCTTCTGTGTTTTAAAGAATATTCAGGTTTCTAAAATAAACTTTATGTATGGAGGAGAAGGAATTTGTCTGGTCTCTCTGAGTGGACGTTTTCCTTATCTTCATGTTTGCAACTCAGATTAGATGTTTTCAGGCTGATTTATAAAGTAAATATATTATTTGGTGCGGCAGGAGTGAGGGCAAAAAGACAGGAAACGTTTTGATCTTGGAGGTGAGAGGAATGCATTGGACAGAAGAGAAGATAGTTAAGAGGCCTGGGTGTCAGAGGACTATGTGGCTTTTGTTCAGGCTGTACCTTCTCTGATGATCAGACCTAAAGGTTTTTTAAGCATCTTTTTTTTCAATTCGGTACTTTTTTCTCCATATAAATTTTGGAATTTATCCTTCAGTCAGAGCAGCTCTGAGGCAGTGCTGCTCTTGTGGCATACTGCATGAACATTGCTGAATGGAGGTTTCCAAGCAGATGAGTTATATTGCAGCAGTCTAAACCAGAAAGTCTACTCAATATTCAGCTTAAAACCAAAAGTGTAACCAAATGCATCATTGCAGTGAGTTTCTTGATGGTTGTACCATTGTGCATCATTTACTGTAAAGTGTCTTTGCTCTCCAAAGTTCAAGATTGGTGACATAGTGGAGATGTTTACATAAGCAAGGAAACTAGTTCTCTCTGGCAGAAATTTTCAATTTGTGATGGATTTTTTCTATCCAAGCAGCACTGAGCAGTCTATATATTTGTATATAATACATAAAAAATCTGTGTTGATATTTGAAGAACTGAAGTTCCTGTTATGCACAGGCAAAACCGTCCATTCCATTTGCCTGTAATTAGTCCAGTTTTTACCATGTAGCTGTTTGTAGCAGAACTTCATAAATGCATTTTTAGCATTTACCAACATGTTCTTATATTTTAGTGTAAGAATACACACTCTAAGAAAGATGCATTTGACATAGCAAGTAGATAATACCTCATATTCCTGTCAAAGCCTAAATAATATTTCTGAAAGTTATATTAAGTAATTCAACAAGTGAAAAACAAGGTATGTGAATTAACTGTTGAGTATGATGTTTTGCATAGATGGGTATAAAAACTGGTCCTTGGGCTCTTGAACTACAGCAAATTGAGTGAATTTGCAGATCTTTCTCATAAGCCTCTCTAGGCTGGTGTTCCATAAAATTATGCAACCATGTGTGTCAGTACATATTTCTAACCCTACCTTCTTTGAGAACAAACATGCTGCTTGTGATGTATTTGGAGTTTAAAGCTCTGAAAATTAAACGTCAGTTGCTGTACCAAAATCTGAAATTGGCTAATTATCATTAGTGATGAATTGCTGAGAAAACTCAGTCAGTTCTGCCTGTTAAAATCAGTTACATTAGATTTACACTTTGTACATAGGCAATCTGAGGTAAAAACCTTTTCCATGCAATATCCGGTACAGCATGGGCAGTGAGTTCATCTTCCAGGAACGTAAGTGCTTTTCCCTTCTCACAGTGGCTCAGCTGTTTCTTTCTCATCACTCTCCAGTCTGCTGTTTTAACACCAAGTTCAGATATGAGTCGTCAGGCTTTGCTGTATGTCTTAGCAGTCTATAAAAAGACTTCCTCTGAATGAACTTGCTTCTGTTACAAGCGGTGAGTGCTCTGGCCAAAGCAACCTAAAATTTCTCACCCAGTCTCCCAGTCTTGCAAGTTCAGAAATGCTTTTCAGTAGAGCAGCGAGACCATACACAAAACAATCACCTTAGAGTAGCTTAAAACACTCAATGCAGTGTTGTCACTTATCCCTGCAGTATCACAACAGGGTGATAACTGTTTGAATGTATTCAGGACTTTTGTTCCATACATTTGTACCAAAAAACAGTGGTTACATTAAAATGCCAAATCAATGAATGGTCTTTTTCCAGGCCACTTTCCCCCCTCCATACTTGGTCATATGTTTTAGTACTGAACAAGAGAACCGAAAGGTGAATTTGAGCATGTCTCTTGACTAAACAAGCTGCTCAGCTGCTGCTTCTCCCACTCGCTCCAGTTTGGACGACTATCCACCTTCCCATCAACAAAACTGGTAGGGAGAGAGAGAGCTTCATACAGTTTTGGTGGTGTCAGTGTCACACAAGCTAAAAGGATATTTAGTAGTGTGGACATAGCCATGTTCTTTTGTACCTCACATACATACAAATTTTGAGCTAAGTAAGGTGAAGTTTAATGTTAATTAACTCCAATAGGATCCTCTGTTTTCTACTCACTGCTGTCTGTCAGTACAATTCAGTGAAAATCATATACTATTTAAAACCCCTGGTATTTCTGAATAACATCTTAAAACTCTGCTCAGGGGCCCTCAAAATCAGGAGGTCCCTTAAGTTTCCACTCCTGTTGTTTTGTTCATCTGCTGAACTGCGGATGAATGCCTTGGGCTCTTCCACCGGAGCCTGAACAAGTTTAGTGAATCTCTTGGTATCAGTTCTTCCAGAGATACTTTAAGATATTATCTTCCACAAGCTGTCTCAAAGCCTTTTTATTCTCTGCATCAGAACAGATGAAAAAACTGTTTACATTTACTGTTGTAAAACATGCCAGAACTAATAATTCCGGGACGAGTAAATCCAGAATTTGTTCTCATTGCCAAAAATGAAATGTTTTGATTTCCCAACTTGAATTAACCACATTTTTTTCCCTCTTCACTGACATTCATGCACCTGGTCCTTTTTCACATGCAGAACTGATTTGTTACACGAGACAGCTTTGGCTCCTTCCTGCTTTTGCAGCTTATGTTTTTTTTCCACTTTAACTTTCCTGATATTTTCCTACTTATCTGTTTGTGCCCTAGAAAATGGGTACACAGCTACTGCTCCTGGTTAATTTAGTGATGTTTCATCTTCCATTTGGTTATGGTGGTCCATGTCAACTGCAGTGATTGTCCCACTCATTCCAAATATATAAAGGTTACTGCATTTTTATTATGTGATCTTTTAATTGAACAGTTTTAGAAATAGAAAATACTTGTAATAATAGGTGGAAGGTTCAATTCTGTACTGGCACCTGAACAAAGGGGCAAAATAGGAGTTTTGGTTCCCTGTGTGATAATAGTTGCACAATCATTAAACTTTTCTTGTGGTTTCTGTTTTCTGTTGCTGATTATGACCAAGTTTGTTCACATCTTGTCAGCATGTGATGGACAGCTTTGTAACCTAATTGCCAGAAACGGTGCCAGAATTTTGCAGTGGTTTTTGATTATGATGTTTTTCAGCATATTGGCAATTCTTTCTTGTTTTTTTTTGCCTCCCTCTTTTTCTGGCTCCTGGAAATGCTTTTGGGAGAACAAGAATTGTTCTGTTAAAACTGACACTCTACAAAGACTACATGCAGACTCAGGGAGCTGAAATAACTTGTTGATGATGTGAAAAACAACTGGGTGGTGGTAATACATCTTTATTATGTGCTTAACTATACCATTAAAACTGAGAGTTGAGGAGAGGAAATGTGCTTTCTGACTTTAGCTGTCTGCATCATGAAGATCTGCATTGTGGTTGTATATACTCACTTTAATTCCTGGTGAAAGGAGATGACCAGTTCAGACATATATAATGACAATGGATTTTTTTAAAAGAGGTGAATTTAATTCCATGAAAAGTGTGAATAGCAAATGTAAGATGAGTGTTATTTGCATATTTCTGCATATTTTATTAGATCCATGATAAAAAAAAGCACAAAAGGTTGAAAGTGTAGCATTTCCTTTAAAGGTCCTTGTCTTCAACAATGCATCACAATGTAATTTTGCCTTGGACACTGTATTCTATGGTGAAACAGGAAGACTCATTGTTTTCTTTTTTGTGTGAAATTTGAAGGTTGTCTCATTCTGCCTGTATATGTTGCTTGTCCAGCACAGCTGTATTCCAACAACTGCTTGGGTGGGTGGGGAGAAGGATGTGCACTTACACCAGATCTTTTGAATAAGAAACACTCTTACAATGCATCACTGCAGTTCAGTGTTGAAGTTAAATAAAATCACTCTGGTCTGCTGTTCCTAAAATGGAGAAAAATCTTCAGACTCATGAAGACAGCATGATGTTTCTAATGTGTTTTTTTATTGAAAAATCACCGTTGAGATGCTGCAGTGACAAACATGAAGTCCAACCAGCTTCTGAAGTGTTGACATTGGTGCAAAATGGGAGTAGAAGGGTAAAAACACTATAAATAGTAAAATTGGTTTTTAGAATTCCTTTTCAATATTTAAGCTTGTGCTGAATTTTTACTTCATGTCTGCTGTTGTTTTTTGTAGTTACTCAGGAGGAGTTCCTAAGCACTTCTCATAGTATGTCTAAGTACCAATGTTGGTAACTCTTTTTAGGCAAATTTTTCACTTTGCTTTGGTTAGGTCAGTTTTATTTTCTTAAATTTTCATTTGTATATTACCTTAGGATTTTTGCTCCGCTGTTATTGAAATATCTTGTATGCCATTTTTTAAAAGTTGGGCATCAGACAGCAAATAGTGTGCTTCTTAGCCCTCTGTTAACACTTCCCAGTGAGAGAAGTGTTTTCTCAAACGATAAGAGCTTGCTGGATTGTCGGTTGAACTGATTTCAGCTCCTTTGCAAAGGCCTTGTCTTCTGCATATTTATACTTTATGGTCATCTTTGTCTTTAACCAACATAAGCACTTTATTTTTTTTTTTCATGTAGTCAATACCAAGTTGCTAGAAAGGTAAAGGCTGAGGTCTTACACTGATAATGCATCAGCACCAGAGCTCTGGTTTGATGTGCTTGTGGAGAAGGCAGCTTTTCAGATTTCTCTAGAGTATTTTGCTTCGTGTCATGTAAAAAATCAAGTAAAATTCAAGATTTTGCACACCTGTTCTGTTGAGTAGCATGTAGCACACCATGTCCATATTTCCACACACTGAAGGTGTGTCTGGAAGTCCATATTTGCGCACACTGAAGTGAGGATAAAAAGTTACCTGGCCAGGTGGGCTTTTTGGACATGCTGGTTGCTACTTTGAAGCACTTAAAGGGGACTTATAAGAAAGATGTGGACAATCTTTTTAGCAGGGTCTGTTGTGATAGAACAAATTGTAATGGTTTTAAACTAAAAGAGGGGAGATTCAGACTAAATAGAGGAAAGAAAGCTTTTTCTCTGAGGGTGGTGAAACTGGAACAGGTTGCCCAGAGATGTGGTAGAAGCCCCATCCCTGGTAACATTCATGGTCAGGTTGGATGGGGCTCTGAGCAACCTGATCTGGTTGAAGAAATCTCTGCTCGTTGCAGGTTGTTGGACTAGATGAGCTTTAAAGGTCCCTTCCAACCCAAACAATTTGATGTTTCTATGATTAAAGCTGCTGGTATATCATAGAAACCCTGAAGATTTTTGTTACGATGTTTGTGACAGGAACTAACTGAGCGTACTGGGCTTTGCAAATCAAAATAGGTATTCTTCATTTGAAATGTAGTTGTTTTTTTAACAAGAGAGAATAATGTGTTTATGCCATTTATGGTTAGGATTTTGAGTTCACACATGTTTGTATTGGCTCGTCTTTCAGGAATAATACAGTGAGGTTGCGTAAAAGGTTTTGGTAATACAGGCTTCTTATCTTTTATTTTTGAAGCTTCAGAAATTGCTCACTATGGATCCAATAAAGAGAATTACCTCAGAACAGGCTATGCAGGATCCCTATTTCTTAGAAGATCCGCTTCCCACATCCGAGTAAGTGGTCAGTTTATTAACCTACGAGTACATCGGAGATGCTTTAGAAATGTGTGCTTTCTCTCTGCTATAAATGTTTGTGAAGATTGAACTAAATACTTACTGTCTAACAACCAAGGAAATTTATAACCACTAAAATGCCATTTGTGGTTTTTAAAATTAAGTAGCATTCTTATTAATCTCTTGCTTTATGGAACTTTGATCGTATTAGTCACAGCACTAATCTTGTTATTCACTGACAGATTGATTATGCATGCTGCAGATCTTTGTAGACAACTGCTAAGTGCCCGCAGGTCCACTCTCTGCTCCAGAATGTTAAATGACACTCTAATTAGTTTACATTCTTCTGTCCTAGCCTTTGTTGTAAATTCAGTGGGTGGGAGAAGTCAACACTGTGTCTCTGTGCTGTCATCCTTAACAACTTAAATCCATTTGCTGTAGACTGTCTCTTTTATTTGCATGGGGAGATTTACAAAAGGAGGAAAATTTGGGACAATGAATAATTTCATTAAAAATTAAACCCCCTCCCAGAAGACTAGCCAGAAAGCATGGTTGTACACCTTTTTAGGAAAGCTATTAGTACATCCTGTGTATGATTCTCTACCATTATCTAGGGAAGCGTTTATAACACATAGTATGTATATTTATAAGTAAATAATTAAAAATGAAATTATTTCACTAAAGCCTACTGGATTATTTATACCAGCTCCTGACCTGTCTTTGTGATTTAAGGTTGTCATGTGAATGATTTGATTTTGCAGAAACTGCTGTTAGGACAATAGCGTTTTTTCTCAACTTCTGGTTGGCATTTTAATGTGAATACACAATGAGTAATGCTAGGCAGGTGTACAAAGACTTTATTAAAAATACGTTCTGCTGATTAAGGGTAGGTAAATATTAGCTTGCACCAGCAGTAACAAATCCATGTGGACCATGAAATAAGAATTGGCAGATGAAATTTCTAGTTTTTTTAAAACTTTTTTCCAGGTGGTTTTATTAATAGTGAGTAGAGTTTCCAAGAGTATTTTTAGTTAATCCTGAGATTGTGATTTTCGCGATAGCAGGATTAAGATAGCTCTTTATGCTCTTACAGATATCTAACAGGTGGTGCACTTTTCCAGCCACCAATTTGGTCACCACTAACCAGAAACCATGAAATCTGTGAAGAGTTTAAATGAGTGTATGCGAGGCAAGTGAAGATTAACATTAAATGTGAATAGCTTTACTAAGTGTAGAATATGATGAAAGTGGGACAGGGAAAACTTCTCCATTAGTTATTGGTATTAAGCTATGGCTCAGGCTACTTGAAACTAGCATGGGTGAAGTATCAGTCTTACAGGGCTAACCATTCTGTTATAATACAGTGATAAATAGACTTCTTTTTGGGGGACAGTGTTTTTGCAGGTTGTCAAATCCCTTACCCAAAACGAGAATTTTTAACAGAAGAAGAACCAGATGATAAAGGAGACAAAGTAAGTACTGGAAGAACAGTATCATCATGCTTCACTGGCTTTCACACTATTTCCTGTTTTCTTGTTATTTCATGTGCTGCTTTTGAGTTGAAATTTTTCTTTGTGTTTAAACAATTGAGAAGAACCAGCAGCAGCAGCAGGGCAATAACCATACTAATGGAACTGGTCATCCAGGGAACCAAGACAACAGTCACACACAGGGACCCCCACTGAAAAAAGTGAGAGTTGTTCCTCCTACCACTACCTCAGGTGGACTTATTATGACCTCAGACTATCAGGTATTTGTTTTATTCATATATTATGTATTTGGTTCTCATGTTTACAGCACTGTTTCTTTAATCTAAGAAAGTAATTTTGTACTTGTCACTGTATTAACTGGTAGTTTTGGCATCTTTCAGATTTTTTTTCAGATGTGTTTAGTTGACGGCTCACCTTTAAATTGGTCTGTTAATGCTCTTTAGGTTAACATTAAGAAAATTAGGATCAGGGATTATTGCAGTTACTAGTTCATTACCTGCATATTAGGGAATGCTGTCTGTGGACCAGGAGCCTTTTTTGCTGTGCTCTGTTAAGGACAGAACCCTTCACTGAATGCAAGCTAAGGAGGAGCTACAAAAGAGGAGCAAGGATAACTTCAAATGATATGCACAGGAGCAGCTAAAGAGGTGGCAGATTTTGGAATCCTGGGGAATGGAAGATTTCACACTGGTGGGAATGTAAGATTTCACACTGGTGGGAATGTTAGCCTGCAGGAACTATTATGTACTGGTTCACATGGAATGCATAGTACAAAAATCCGATTGGAAGAGAGTCTTGGATGAAATCAAAAGACAAAGAAGTCAGAAATAAATCATTGGCAGTGTTTTCAGTTAGTTTAAAGATTAATCTAAATCTGACTAATACTGAAAACCCACTTACCTATGCTTGCATTCTATAGCAAAAACTTAGGGAGGGTCCAAGAGTGGTGTCAGTAAAATAGCTGTCAACTTGCTTTTCACAGTTTAATGCTGTTTCTCCATAAACACCAATGGACTTTGAAATCTTGCATTTCGGAGTACGTTCCTGAGAGTACCAGATATCATCAAAGACTGCCTGGAGGCATTGCCCTCATCCTGTGTACTTCCAGCACTGGCCAAAACTTGAAAGTACTAAAAAATGTAAAATAAGGTCACTTTCAGGTGCTTTACTGTGAGGTCCTTTATGTAGTCCCCAAGTGCATTTGCTCAGCTTATCCCAGAACATCAGTAGCATATCAGTTTTCAAGTCATTTTCCTTGAATAATGTAAATTTTTAGAGCTCTTTGAAACAGTGGTCAGCCTTCACTTCAGTGCTACAGTGGGGTGTGCCTCTAGGTATAGACATCATCTTTCTTTGAGATGGATTGTGCATCACAGACGAGCTGCAGTCAATCACTGAGTTGGTCTTTTAGCTGGCTCTTTCCACCGCTTCTGTGTATGTGTTTTTATAAAGGCATGTGCAGTTGTAATTCTTAATCTTCCCCTCTTGTTGAGTCACGTACGTAAGGAGATGGATATGTGTACCCTGTCAGAGCCCCATGTACTTGCCCTTCACTTGCTGTGGCGTCTTGCATTTTGAACAAACTTCCGCTTCCACTTCTGTGAACAGGAGGAGGGGTTTGCTAGTTGCGAAGATGGAAGACTGAAACTGCTTTAGCAGGAGTTGATGCTGGTTTGTTTTCAGCTCATGCTCATCAAAACTTTTATTTACTCTCAGATATCCATCCCAGGATTTATAGCTGGGGGCAGTCCTTGTCAACAAACATGATTTCAGAACACTTTTGCCTTGAGATAGTAATAACTGCTTCTTTGCTGTCTCAGGAGCTCTAACTGGTAACTTTACTGCTCCTCACTAATCTTTTTCCTATCTCTCCAGGAGGCAAAACACCTGGTTTTCAAAAAAATAAATACATCCCCCCTCCCAATCTTGCAAGAAGGCAGTTTGTTCACAGTAGATTTGTTCACATCAAGGTATATGGAAAATACGGCAATCAAGGGGAGGAGACCTGAGCTCGCTGGTACTAGGACAGTTAAAGGCTGCCTGTTGGTGGTTTCAGGTCTCCCTGAAAAAAATTCTTGGCATTTTTTTTGCTTCTGATCCTGCAACTCAAGGAGGCGGCAAACAAATATTACAATACAGTTCTGTGTTTTAATCGGAGACCTGTTCCTTTGTTCTTCATTTAATTTGCTCAAGTTCCCCATATAAAGCTTGTGAAGAAGGATTGCCATCTCCTGGGCAAGGCACACTAAAACAGTTTCTCCATCTACTCTGAAGTCAAATTCCTCTGCAGAGCACATTGACCTTGTATGCTTTTCTGCCATGCATAAAAATAGTAGACGTGTGGCGCACAGACTTCCTTGCCTTCTCATTTAAATCTGCAATTTGACTAAATAATGTGGAACAATTATACTACTCTGATCTTTTGCCTGTGATAACCCTCTGCGTGTTTAATGATATTCAGAAAGGACTGGATATTTGCATTTTCTCTTAAACAAAAGCCATTTGTTGTGCCGTCATGAAAGAATCTGATTATTTTTAATTGCCTCCATCTTAAAATAAGATCTGTTTTAGAAGTAAGGGTGCGGAAAGTATTTGTAAGTGACATGAATGATCACTTTTTAAATGATTACTCTTGTGGTAGGTTCTTTCATGCAGGAGCCATGCTTGGGCAGAGAGAACATTCAGGGATTTTTGCTTTGTGAAGTACGTCCTGTGTGTTACATAGAGGGGGGTGATCCAGAGCTGTGGCACTTCTGTTGACAAGTGACTTAGTCCAATTCTCAAGAGTGGAAGCAAATGTCACAAATGCTCAGTCACTGTGTTAACAGTGCAGTTCAGCAGAGCTGGTTTGCTTCTGCTGGCATTAAGTGCTGGTCCAGCCAGTTCTTTCCATTTACACCATACACCCCCAGAGAATTAGGTCAGTCCTGTGAGCACACGTTAACAAGTAGAGTTTGCCCTTTGATTTCTGCCATCATCTCAGCGTCTTGATTATAACTTCTGTTCTAAATCCTGAATAGCAGAAAAAAATAATGCCATTTTTATGTATTATTTTATAATTTATTTTATAAAATCTGTAAAGCTATTTTAATATTTTACTTTTTCAGGATATTGCTTCACTGTAGTTTTTCATATTCAGGTCTTGGTAGTGATATCTCAGTCCTGAAATTTTTACCTTAGAGAAGTTTATAGACCTTTGCAAGAAGCACCTTTTAGTAACAATCCTAATACATCTTGCGATATAGAATCATCAAATAGTTTGGGTTGGAAGGTACCTTTAAACGTCATCTAGTCCATCCTCCCTGCAATGAGCAGGGACATCTTCAAGCAAATCAGGTTGCTCAGAACCACATCCAACCTGATTTGGATGTTTCCAGGGATGGGACATCTACCACCTCTCTTGGCAGCTTCTTCCAGTGTTTCATTCTCCTCATTGTAAAACAAGTCTTCTAACTAGTCTAAAACTACTCTCTTTTAAACTGTTACCTCTTGTCCTGTTGCAAGAAACCCTGCTAAAAAGTTTGTCCTCATCTTTTTTATAAACTCCTCTTTAAGTACCGAAAGGCCACAATGTGTTAATTTAGTGAAATGTTAATTGCTACCAAGTGGCCATATGCTTAGACTGAAAATACCACATGCAGTCTTTTTTTCTTTTATAACGCATGATGCGTAAATAACTAACTTGTAGGCTAAAACTAAGTAGGCAGTAACTGGTGTGCTCAGAGCTTCTTCCAGTGATGAGAGTTCCACTCAGTAAATAATTGTAGAAGTGCTGGTTGAAAGGAGTCTCTGGAGAGCATCTAGTCCAGTTTCCCTATTGAAGGAAGACTGTTGCTACTGCTAAATTAGGTCAGCCATGCCTTTGTTTGGTTGAGTCTTAACAAACCTCCATAGATGGAGACTTCAGTGCCTCTCTGGTCAAGTTCTGCTAGTGCTGTTCTAAACACTTTGTAAATTTTTTCCCCTGATGTCCAATCTGAACCTCCCAAACCACCAACTATGTATGACCTTTTCCCTCTGAATAGTCTTCCACTGAGAAGCAACAAGGCTGTTGTCTTTAACTCTCCATCAAGCAGTTGTAAGGCTGCTGCTAGATGATGCCTTAGTCTAAACAATCGCGATACTCTCAACCTTTACTCCCAGGTGATTCAAACATGTCCTTCATCCAGGACAGTCTCCAGAATATGCAGAGTGGCTTATTAGCAGTAAGACACGCTGTTTGGACCTCCACCCCAACATATCTTCTCGGTAAAGGGAAGGGAGCAAGTGGAGAAGACCACCACCATGAGCAGTGGTAGCCCTGTGTAACATTCTGGTGTCTGAAGAGTTGGCTGGAGGTTTGACTACAATGGGTGTAGGTTCACAAGAGGTAATTAGGGTGAATAATTGAAAGCTGTTAACTGTCGCTTTCTAATCTGGTGTTCATGCTGTAATCAGAGTAGGTGAAAAGAAGCCTGGAAGTGAAGCAGCTTTGAGACTGTGTGTGGTTGGTGTGCTCTCAAGGACATAAGCTGGTAGGCAAAACTGTCTTGCAATGTACCTGTTACGAAGGATTGCGTTTCCTCTGCTCTTCCTCCTCTGCAGCGTTCCAACCCCCATGCTGCCTACCCCAACCCCGGACCAAGCACATCACAGCCACAGAGCAGCATGGGATATTCAGCTACCTCCCAGCAGCCACCACAGTACTCGCATCAGACACATCGGTACTGAGCTGCATCCCAATAACGTCAATGCACTGTTGCTAATGCTGCAGGACCGGCTGCACAGCTGCCTGCCTGGAACTCGGCTTGGGCCACGAGAATGTACTGTACAACCACACCTCCAACCTGTCCGATCGCCACGACCCACCCCCTTCCACAGAGCGGAGTAGTGGCTCCCAGATTGTACCTGTTTTTGGGGTTAGACTTGAAAGGAAAGTGCTAGCACAGTTTGTGTTGTGGATATGCTACTTCCATAGTTTACTTGACATGGTTCAGACTGATCAATGCATTTTTTTTCAGTGACAGTCTGTAGCAGTTGAAGCTGTGAAATGTGCTAGGGGCAAGCATTTTTGTTGTCGTATGTGGTGAATTCTCTTGATGTAACAACTTTATCTGACCAATAGTACACAACGTCTTTGAACTGGTACTTGAAGCATACAGTATATGTTACCATGGCAAAAAACAAACTAACCGTGACTCCGATTGAGACAATTTTGATAGACATTTATTTTTAGTGACTTTTGTGGGTTGGTTTATTTTCCACCTAGATCAATGTTTTATGACCGAATGATTGCTATGATGAGATTTTTTTAAGAACATGAAAACGTTTGCTTTTTTTCCAGCAATTATGAACGTCCCAAAGATTAATTTCCAACATACGTTTTTTTGTTTTTAAATCTATGACTTGACTGGTATTAAAGCTGCTATTTGATAGTAAAATGAGTATGTTGTCATTGATATAAACATGTTTGGTTCAGCAAACAAACTAAAATGATTGTCATAGACAGTGTTTTATTTTTTTCCTGTTGGTGTTAATGATTTGTGAGCATGCTTTGGGATTAAAAAAGCATGAATGATATTTCCTAAAAGGTGCGGCATCCATTCAGATATTTCATCATGATTTTTGAGAACCAGCTTGCTGTAGTAGATTTTAAATTTTGTTCAGTTAATTATTTTTTTCAATGTTCGCGCGTTGTTTAGGGGTGCCATTCCTACAGCAGAGGATCAAGGTGTTAGGAGAGCCTTAGAATTTATGAGGAAAATCTTACATACAATGTACTGTATCAAACTATTTTACATGAATGACACAAGTATTCTGAATAAAAAAAAAAATCAAACATTGTTAAAACAAGGTGTTATGTAATAAATTTATTTTTCATAAATCTGGATATGACCTTTGCCTGTATTCCTTTTAATCAACAACACCAGCCTTCTTCCCCATCGTACATCTACATTGGGTTGAGACCTGAGATAGGAATCTGATAGGAATTTGTCTCGCAAGTGTTTCCATTCACTGCTGAGAAGGATTTTTTAAAACAGCAGGAAAAAATACAGTGTCTTCATAAAATGCCATTGTCCCTGTTGCAAACGTGTAGCTGATCAGCTGGAGGTGTACTGAACATGGGTTCATTACTAGCTGCATTTCATAAATCAGGCAGCTCCGTTTCATCTACAAAATCTTGATGTTCATGTCTGAAGAGTCTTCTAAGATTTCTGTATCTCTTTTTTTGGAATCTAATACCACTCCATGATTTTATGACATAAGTATATGTGATACATGCAGGATTTTTCTGTGAGTGCTTTATGTAGTGTGAACATCAGCTGGTGTGATCCATTCGAATGCACTGAGCTGCTGGTGGGGAGCAAAGGAAAAAAATTGGTAGCCAGCCTGAAATGCAACCATGTTTGAGATAAAGATAAAACGATCTGAGTGGAGTAGAGGTTTAAGTATCCAAGAGACTTAAAACTAAAGCAAAAAAATACCAGTGCAGTTTATGCTACTTCAGTGTGATATTGTGATACTCTTCATTTTGACATAAGTGTTGTCAAAATCTGGCTTTCTTCAGTTTCTGGAATAAAAATAAATATATAGGTGGCTGTGCCTTAGTTTTGATTTGCTTTTCAAATTAAAGCCTTTTTTCATCCTTTCCTTAATTTATATATAGGCTTTGAACTTGCCTGTTTAGTGTCTCTGTAGACTCCTGCCAGGTGCTGAAATGGCAACAAGAGTAACTTTTCTTTGGCTCAAGTACTATTGGCCTAGATTTTTTTGCTTTCTTATTGATGCATATTCATACTAATGCATAATATTTGATATTATTCATATTAATGCAAACCTTATTTGACACCAGTGTATTGTGATGTCTCCAGTGCTTTGTTTACAAGTAGCAGACTGGCTTTCATTTCTGTTTCATAAAAGGGAAATGTGTCCAGCTGACACAAAGGACTCTTGCCATTAGTTTGCATGGGAATTTGATTTTCCTATTAAGAAGGTGTTTGAGACGGTGTGGCTTATCAGCTAACTATAATAAAACTCAATTATACTCTGCTTTTAATTTAAATAATCTGCTACTCGATTTGTAGTAATTTCATTAATTCTCCTCCATTTTTAGTAGATGTATAGCAGATTGCCTCAACCAACTTAGATTCTACAGGGAAGTCAGATATTATTTCACTTGTTCCAATGTCTGACTCAGCTGGTCATTAGGGAGGGAGGAGTTTGAGGTTTCTTTCTCCAGAACTGCAGAAGGAAAAGGTTTTTCAATGCTTGGTACAACCTCTGATACCTTCAAGACGAGGTATATTTCCACTGTAGATGAAGTTAATCTTATATTTGTGACAGTTATAAATGATCTGCATCAGAAAAGGGTTTTTTTTAATACTGGGTTTAGGCATACTGAGGGCAAGGCTTAAATTATTTTTCTGAACTGTTTTTAAAAAAATTAATCCTGTCTGTTTTGCTCTAGGGGACTTTTTACATGACTGTTACAGAAAGGTGAGGAAGAAGAAAGTATCTTTGAGAATGTTTAATAGAGGAGCTGCAATTCTTGTGAGGGAGGTGGCAGCTCGACATGCAGCAGTGGGCTTGTCAGCCGTGCTTCTCACCTACCTCAGTGTTTGTTACTAGATTCAAGAACTTCAAAGCTTTTCATTTCTCACCAACAATTATCTGGACCAATCTTGAGTGTATTTCAAATAGCTAGAGTCTGGGAGCCCATCTATGTTGCTCAGATTAAAGAACAAATTGTTTTTCTAGAGTAGGCTTGTGTTGAAAATGCGCTACAAGCTTAACTCCATCATGAGGATAAGTATGCTATTGTGCTTTCACCTTGGCACTCCCAGCAAGCCTCACTCGTGGCAGCTCTGAATTTATCATACCTGATAGGGACTCAGCCATAAGAAATAACTGTTGCACATATCCCTTTCAATAAAGAGGATTTCAGCATTAATGGAGGAGGGGAGCAATATGAGGAAGGAAACAAGAGACTGGTTCTGTCCTATCCATTCCTCTGTTGTTTAGGTTGGAATATACACAATGAACTCAATGAATTGTCCATGGCCATACCCCAGCAATGCCCAGCCAAGGACAGGGCAGCGTGAGTTCAGATTTTTTTCAGCTTCCTTTTTCCTTCATTCTGAAGCCACTGCTGCACAGAATCTCTTCTCGCTCTGGGGCGATTCATCTGTAGGTGGCACATTCCTCAGATGGTAGGCCTGAGTGGGAGAGAAGTCAGCAAGCACATCTCTCCAAATCCATTTTTACGTTCTGTGTATGTGAGGCTTAATGTTTTGTAGGGCTTATGCTTCCAAACTTTACTTTCTCAGGGGAGATACTTTACACAGGTGGTAGGTGTGTGCCATTGCCTGTTCAAACAGAATTGCAGTCCTTGGCATCTTGTTTGTGCTTAGTGGGTTCCTGCAAAAAAAAAAAAAAGTGCAAGTTCCTCCATGTTTCTTTGGTGAGGGCCATCAGCAGCCCAAGTTCCAAGTGGAACTACTCGGTCCATGGTACCTTTGCACAAAGCTTTCTCCACAACATGAAGCAGCACATTGTGTGAGACTGCTGTTCATTAGGTTGTTATTTTGCAGGAAGAGTTGTCAACTCCTTTTTGCCAAATGCAAGGAAAAGATGACAGGAAAGCATGACTGGAGTGTGTGTGAGGCTTGGAGGAGTTAGCCGTGCCACATGGAATGGCCTTGGGCTCTGTCAGAATGCATTTTCAAAGCTATTCCTATCACTTTCACCTTCTCCTGTCTCTTGCCTTTCAGACCCAAGCAGAGGTGGCAGTTGGTATGAGGCTTGGAGTCAGTTGCAAGTGAAGGTTTTCTGTGAAGAAATGTCTGTTGCTGTTCCCCAGCAGTCCATCAGTTTCTTTCTAAAACTGCTCTTTGAACAATAAGCAGCTTCTGTTGTATGTACCCTAAGTCCATCCTGGCTTCACCGAAAGGCAAGCTGTGATCTCTGCCTTTCATGTGTAGTGGTTGATGATGATTTTACAGGCACAGTTAGGTAGTTTGACTGTCACTGAGTAGGATAATGGTGGTGGGATTGGAGTCTGCAGTACCTTGTATTAGTTATTGTGTATCAGAAAGGACAGGCACATTATTTCTTGGAGCCAGCTGGTGAGGTTGCAGACCTACCGTTTGAAATAAATGATGTTACCATTGTAAATTGAGCCTATTTTCTGCAGAAAGATTGAGTGATGTAGTGCTTCCTATGTGCTATTTTGGTAGCGCCCCTGAATAGAGCATCTCAGCATCTTCTTCCAGGGTGATGACAGTGCTTCAGGATGGTGGTTCAGAGACAGTTTAATAGCGATCGTCCCTTGAGACGAAGGTAAATGAGCTTAATTCAGTGCAATTTGCTTGTCACAGCTGTGGATAAAGAATATTTTGTGAAACAACATGTCAGACATCTGAATGATGGGATGTACAAACTGCTTTAGCAGTAGGAGAAGTAGAGAAAAAGGTGCTTACCCATTGAAAGCAAAACAGAAACAAAACTGCTTCTTCCACCAGGACTCTTGAGATGTTTCTCTCCTCGAGAATTTTAAGTAGCCTTTATTTTGGTGGTTGGTTACAGCAGAAGGCAGTGTACAGAGGTCTGTCTTTCGTTAAAGGGATCCTGTACCGTAGAACTTGGCACAGCACCAATGAAACCATTGCCCTGGGCTAACACAACTCCAGCCCAGGTTGGAAATCTGAGCGAGCTCCATCACTGCTCTGAAAGCTCCCACATCACAGCCTGCCAGGATTCGGGTGTTTTTCCTTGGCCCTCGCACTGAGCTTAACGATCCCTTTGCATTTCTGGTCCTACTTTTGTGGACTAAGTACTACACGTGAGCCAGGGGAGATGGAGAAAGGGCTAGAGAAGAAGCACTTGTTATTTAAGCAGCTCAGCACATCTTGGCATATAAGCCCATGCCCACAGAAGCACCAAGGATGGCCTTTACGGCATCCTCTTTCAGGAAATATTTTTGTTTCCTCAACTTGGGATGCAAGAAAGCTGCTGTGTGCTCAGAGCAAGCCCTTGCTTAATATTTGTGGGAGCTTTGGTTTTGTACATCGCTTTACTCACAGCATCTGAGGAGCAGCAGCCTCTCTGCCATGCCCCCAGATCCGCAAGAAATGCAACCAGCTGACTGACCAAGGCAGGGAGTTGAAGTAGGGATTTGTGTAAGGAAAACACCTACAGGAATGCTGAGATGAGAGTTGAAAAGCCCTGAGCAGATACTTAGGAAGGCACTGTTGCACATTTCCCAAAGACACAATATGAGAAGGTGAAGAGGTATTGTCTTACCCTGTGAGGTCTAAATAACACTCCATTTTTTAAGGGAGCTCATTCCTTCTCTGTGACTGTGCCAAAATCTGACAGTGTGTTTCCAGTTCTTGCAGGGTCACCTTTAGTATCCCGTGGCTGGTCTTCCCCCAAAATACTCGCAGCATGTGCATAGAGCTATTCTCATCAACGAACTTTTAAGATTAAAATTGTTTTGTTGTTTATAGTGTTTCTGAAGTATACATAGGGACATGTAAGTCTTCCTGCACCAGCCAAGCTTTACCTTAGTGAGTTCTTGTTAATTGAGTAGAGAGCAAATGGTTTATAATTTGGCATGCTTTGCATGTGATTCAATCATGTGCTCCTGGATTGGAATATGGAGACACCCAACAAGCTCTGGAGAAGGATTCCCTGGGGATATATTTTGTGTTTGGATGGTGGAAATGGTGACTGTGGTGGTTGCATGCTCTGCCATGCGTTCATACACGGATCAGGCATTCCTGATGTCCTCTGAGCGCAGGCTTCAGGCTTTGCCCTGGCTCTCTGTCCCATCTTTCCTTTCAAGATCAGGAAAAGGTGACAGGAGTATGATGTCCCAACCTAGAAATCCCTACGTATGTTCTTAGTATGTGTTCCACTACCCCTAGCCATGCAGGTATGTAAGATATCCATGCAATTTATTTGCATGCCAGACAAAACCAGCTGGTTTGAAAATCCAACCCAAGTTGCTTTGGAGGCTCTGCTGGGAGAGCCCTGTGGGGTTTTGGGATGCAGAGCAGCCTGCGCCTCCTTAGCAATGGGCAGTTGGTGCCTGGGGCCTATGAGCAGCTGCTTGATCAGATCTCATCCATCCCTCATTCCAAGGATGAAGAGGTGAGGCTGTCATTTACAATCACACAGCTTCTCTGGCTCCCGGGGGAGGCACTGGCATTGTTGGTCAGGTCTGATGGGAGGAGCAAAGGTGGCAGCTGCAGACAGGAGTGCTGGTGAGTTGAGGCAGCTGATCTGCACCCTGAGGCTGAGCAGGACAGCAATGGCTCAAATTGCTGCAAGGACCCACCATCAGAAGCACCAATCTACTGGAAAAACTCCTTTTCCCTCATTGAAAAGTTGAAGAGTGTGTGGATGCTCAAAGGCAGCTCAAATTGCACCTGGTTGCTCCTGTTGCTTGAAGATAAGTGTTTGCCAGGAAATGCAATCCAGATTTCAGCCCCCACGGAGATTTATTTCTGTGCCCTTGCCTGGCAAATTCTGACTTGTGCAGCACCCTAAATGTGTGTACAATCTGATGCAGGCACTGGGGACACAGGCACCAAACCACTGCTTGGACAAACTGTGAGCTGGGTCATGCTTATATGAAAGGGAAACAAAAAAAAGGTAAAAAGTTACAGAGGAGGAGGTGGCTCTCAGAATGATTTTAGTTTCCACCAGGAGAGAAGACAGGGAAAATGAATCAACATAAAACATAAGCATGAAAGCTTGTCTGTCATATTTGTCTGTTTGGGTTTTCTTATCAGAACTTTAAAAGTATGAAATCCAGTTGACTCAGAATAAGAAGAAATGGTGTCACAGAGGTTTGTACTTTAAACGAGGTAACCCATTCTGCACCATGCAGGGTCTGCAAACCAGCAACATGCACATACCTGAAATGAATGGGGGAAATCCAAGCTGGAATCTGGGTTTAAAAGGCAAATTAGGTATAACATGTCACAAACCGGCAGTTTGAACAAAAAAAGATCATGAACAGGGAACTCCTACGGGGTTTATTTTCAGAACGTTGTACTTGGGTGCCCACAGGCAGCAGCAGATCCTCCTGTGTATGGCCCAAGGGTGCTGCAGCCAGCTCGTGGCGTCCAGTGCATTTGAGTGGTGCCCTGCAGGGACAAGGACAGGGGAATGGGTGGTGCAGCTTTTGTTTCCACCACAATCTTTTGCAGAACGTTCCAAAACCCCTTCCACAGACAGAGAACACATAATATATGTATGCCATTGCTGTTATCAGATATACAATTTATTTGTTTATTAAAGGCATTGCCAGAGAAAAAAAGTTAAATGTGCACACTGAAAGCCATATCTACTCTAAGGAAATCTAATTAATTGGTTGTAAAAATTATTTTCCTTGAGAGGTGTAACTTACTTAAATAGTAGTATTTCAACAGGGTAGTTTATGCTCCTTGAGGTTACAGGTACACCTGTGTTGATCCTTAGCAATCTTGTGTAATCCTTAACAATGCCAGGATCAAAAATATTGATAATGCTTATTATTTATAAAATCTTAATTTATGTCCAGGAACAGAGCCCCGTGCATAAGGAGCAAGGATCCAGCAGTGCTTCAGTGAACTGAAAGGTTGCTAACCTTGATGATAAGGTATCAGAGCAGATAACTGTATGTATGTATAGATTTTTCCCCCTTCTTTGTATTTCAGTGAATCTTCTTATCTGAAAATAATTCAAATGTTGACTACTGAAAAAAAAAATAGAAAATAGGAGGATTTAGCAGAACAGGATTTCTGCAGAGATTTTAGCCCTTTTTTTGGCAGGCTGAACAATGAGCTAAAAGCATCAGCCCTCTTCTCTGATTGCAGGAGTGATGTCAGAGGCTGGTGTTGGTTCCTGTTGAGTTCTGTACCTGGAGAGAAAAGCACAAAAGAGGAGGCTGGTTTGCATTGCTTTCCCTACAGAGGATAAACACCTGCAGGAGAGAATGTGTGCATCCCCAGTGAAGTCACAGGGAGAGATTTTGTGCCTTTATGTCATGGACCTGGGGCTGAACCTCTGCCAGTGACCTTAGAGCATTGATGGTTTAGAGTCAGCAGCTGTGGTTTGGGATTAGGATCCTGCAAATAAACCATCACCAAACATCCTCAGGCTTCCAGCTCAGGGCATTTGAAAAAAAAAAAATCCACCAAACACCCAAGACCTATCAAAACACAAGGCAGGGGAGGTTTGGGGCTGCTCCCCACTGTGCTGGGGGCTGAGCATCCCCAAATGGCATTGCCATTTCTCAGTGCTGTGCCCTCCCCCAAAATCAAGCTTAAACACAAAGGCAAAACCCCCATCTCTTTCACAGCTGGTGATTTGTGTGGGCAAGCTGGTGCCCGGCAGGGGCAGGTCGGTAAGTGACCCCTGGGAGGGCATTGCCCTCCCATGCCAGGGGTTGGGCAGAGGCAGGTTTTAGGGACCAGTGGTGGCTCTCTGTAGCGTGGAACCTTGCCATGACCAGCGCACATCGCTGTGCAATACTGTGCAGCGCGTGGAAGGGAGTCCGGTGTGAGCAAATGTAGCTCAGACTCCATCTCAAGCTCCTACTGTTCAAGCCTCACAAGCGGGTGTTATTTCTAATAAATATTTTAGGCTGAAAAGCCAAAGAGAGAGCTGCTGCATTCCCATCGTGTGCGTTCTTGCGAGGAAAAGCCCAGGTTAGCTACTTTGAGTATTCACAAATTTGATATATAGTATCTGTTCTATGGAAAAATGCCTTTGGGTGTAATGTGTTTAATAGAGAGAAGCTAATATGTGAGTGATTTATCTCATTTTGATAAGTTCATGCTGTAATTCAATAATCCCATGAGCTACACTTAACTGTATTCAATAAAGATGATCTAAAGGAGATGCTCGTGCCTGTGAAGGATTCAAGAACCGGAGGAAAGGATGTTATAAATAAATAGGCTTGAAGTAAACAAGGAGCTCAAGCATAACCCTTCCTCAAGATAAATGTCTTGAGCATCATTAAACCAGTATAAATGGCTCTGTGAGCTGCAGAGATTTCTTCCTCTGAAAGGAAAAGCTGTGAGAGAGACTTTCATTAGGGAGAAAATGCCACCTTATGCTCCAACCGTGACCCAAGTCCTGCAGCAATCCTTTGTGAGCTGTCGTCTTGGGGAGCAACCCTTGCAGAGCATACTGGATCATCTTGAAATATGGCAGTGCTATGAAGGGCACAGGAAGGTGGGTTTACAAACTGCCAGAGGAAAGAGGTGTGACAGGCTTTATTCTCCCTCTGCTTTGGAGAAACTTTAGACACCTATCTGGGTGTGCAAAGCACTTCTTTACAGACAATACCACATGTAAACTATGTGACAGCACAACAAGGAAACATGGTCTCTGAAGAGCCTTTCAGGGCTGTAATTGCCCCGTTTAAATGTAAACCCAAAGTAAATAGCACTGGCAGCTGAGTCACCGGATGGCAGACCTCAAGCACTTCAAACTTAGGTCTAAAAATATCTTCTGTGCTTGTAAGCTACTGGCTGTACAGAGAAGAAAAGGGCATTTAAAAAAAAAAGGCATCACAGCACTGATAGTGACTGCACAAGGGGTTTTGGGATCCAGTGTGAGCATTGTCTCCGGCCGGGCACCAGTGGCCAGCACAGTTGCGGGGTGAGTGGGCACCAGCACTGAGGGCAGCCAGAGGTGCCAGCCTAGGCCAGGTGCAGGCGCCTCCCCTCCACACCAACAGGCAAGCACAACAGCCTGCCCTGTAAAGCCAGAAAGCTTTGTGGAATGACATTATTTTAAACTCACAGTCTCTTGTTTTGGCCTGTGTGGGCCAGGTGACTGTACTGCATTGCTTTGCTGGCACGAGGGCACCCAGCAGCTCCGACGTGTTACCATGAAATTCATCCATGATAATGTCGTGCCCAGCACTCTGGGCAAGCAGCACCAGGTCACCACCAGCTCTCTCAGTGCCAGGGTTTGCAGTGCCATTCCATACCTGAATCCCCTGCCTTGGGGGAGATTTTCCTCCCTGATGCTCATTGTAGCACTACTGAGGGCCACAGTGTGCCTGCATCTGCAGTATTGGGCAATGCTCTGCTTCCCTCACTCTCTGCAAGGAGGAGAAGGGGCAGGGGGTGGGGAACAGTGGACAAAGGTATAAAGCAGTTGCAATATCAGGAACCAAGATACAGTTTTTCAGCCCAGCTGAAGGAAGAGGTGATAGAGGAGGCCTGGGGACAGCAAATAAGCCATGACGGCTTAGTGCCTCTTTCAGGTCAACGGCTCGGAGTTACGAAGTGAAAGCAGGAGGTGACAGCTTCAAATTGGAGAGGTGCTTTCACACAGCGTGTCATTGCACAATAGAGCTGTCATGAGGGGCTGTTGGTGCTGGCCAGTGCTTCAAAACGTGGCAGGAAAAAATAATGAAAGGAAATTCATTTAAAGGCTATTGCCTACAGAGACATTAACTCTGGCCCAGGAGGCCCCTGGGCCCCTGGGTCCCCAGAATTGGGGCAGAGAGATTAGGTTGATGCTGCAATGAGTTCTAATTTCTCCTCCGGTGACATCTGCTACTGGTAGGGACAAGCCATGGGGTTGGATGGACATTTGGTCTGACCAAGGCAAACACTCCTCTACAACATGAAGTCTTACGTGGCTGGAGGCAGCAATCCCTGACCCACTACTTGAAGGTCACCCTGTGGCTGCAACCAAGCAAACTCACGTGCAGAGAAACATGCCACGCTCACCCCCCACCCCCAAGTCCTGCAGCACAGAAACTCTTCCAGCACAGATGGAGCCTTTTGATGTGAGATGCGTTTGCCTGTTCATCAGCCTGATGGCCAAAGCCCAAAAACTTCAAAAACTGAAAAATCTGCACTGGAGCAAAATGAGTGAGAAGAGACACCAAGATGGCAGTGTTAGAGGAGGGGACAAAAGAGGCAAAGGTACCAGAGACCCTGGAGCACTTGCAGCTACAACAGTTCCTGCTGCTGGCACTACCAGGAACATAGGCATCACTGGAGAGACTGGGAAGGGGCCAGAGAGCTGCAGCAAGAGTTGGCAGGAGCAGAAAGGAGAGTAGATGGAGGAGAGGACAAATGTAAGCAAAGGGAGCATCCCAACATGTACAACCCACTGTGGTACGTGTGGTACCAGGTCCCATTTCTTTCTTCCCTGCAAGGGATCCAGTGTTTCTGGTGCCCACAGCTCTCTGAAAGACCCAGCAGCCAGTGCTGGAGGTTGTACTGAGGAAACTGGAAGTCTTGTTTCTATTCCAGTGCATCCCCACCACAGAAGCAGCTGGCAGCAAGAGCCTCAAGCTGAAGCACAGACAGACGCTCAGGTTGTCTGGGGTGGAGCTTTTGTGATGACTGGAGTACTGGAAGGGATTTTTCTGGAGCACATGGCACAAAGCTGATGTTTTTTGTTTTTCCTGATACTCTCAGAAGGGACTTTCCTTGGTAATGAGCTCATCTGTTTATAAGGTTCAGCAAGGGCAGCCGAAGAGTTCACCCAGAGCCTCCTGCACTTCTCTTCTTCCTTTCCAGGGGCCAGGGAGGAGACACTTGGCCCTGGCAGCATCCCACGCTTCCCAGCCCAGCCAGTCCAAGGAGCTGAGCATCTCAGCAGGAACCCCAAACATCCTCAACTCAGTGGGGTGAAAGTGTACAATTCGGAGAGATACGTGAAAGCATCACAGATAAATCTGAAGGAACAAGTCTGTCCGAATCCTGTGCCAAGGACAACCTCCAAGGGTTTCTTGAAGTCATTTTTGTGCCTTTCCAGACGTTTTGGAAAGTACATTTTTCTCAGCTGATTCAAGCAAAGGCTGCCACTGATGTTTTTCCAAAAACTTTCCAAATAGGTTTTTGCACAAGTCTGTAGAGGCCAGAAGAGGGAATAACAAGGGTGAGGAAAGGCCCTGGAGGGCAGAAAACTTCTCTTTTGGGTTGCATTTGTTCCTCAATCTTTCCAGAGGGTAACTTATTGAGAATTTTCTTCCCTTTGGTTGTCATTCTCTTCGGTTGTTGAAATATTGGTAGTTGCCATTTAGGTAAAACACCCTCCTAACATTTGTCCCAGCTGCCTTTTCACTCAAAATCCACAGAAATATTATGTATTGTATCAAGCACTGATCCTGCTTTGGATACTTTTCTCTTTAGCATCTGTTAGCTCTTTTGCTTGCACACTCTGTGACTATTTTGCACCCCATTTGCCCTCGGCAGTGGTACCCCAGTCACCTACACCAGTGCAGCACAAAGCAAAGGAAAAACCTGGGTAATATGAAAGAGAAAGCAGAAATAGTAAATCTCTCTTTCTTTCTTTCTCAATGCACCCGAATAAACCAACCCTTATAAATATGCAGAGTAATAAAACCTTTAATGCAGCATGATTAAAAAGTTATGGTTCCCTCAGCAACCTGAGCTCGGCTGCATCGCCTGCGCTGAGGCTCTGAGATGACTGGCTCCGCTGTTAAATTTATGCCCTCATCTGCCTCTGTATGATGCAGCTGGGTTAGGGTTGCCATGGGAATGGGAGGTCAGGTTTTGCACTGATGTGAACATGGAGAAACTAAAGGGTCCCCTGCCCTCCTAGGGTGGTGCTGCTGTTTCCCGCTGCCCTGGTGGCTGGCAGCTGCCTCCTTCGCCTGCCTGCTCCCAGTCATGGCAGCTGAAAGCATCTCCCTGGCTTTCAGTCCAGCCCTGCACCTGGCACAGGTGGGTTTCAAACCCCTTTTCTTTGTCTTTCCTGAAGCTAGCACCAGTGGTCTCACAGCACTCAGGCTTCCTAAAATGTGCCCATTTTCCCCCTGACTTTGTGTAATTCTCAGTTCCTGGCGAGGCTTGGCACACTGCCTCCAATTTTTTCTGTTATCAGCTCTGGGTCAATCTTCTCACTCGTTTCACACATGCCTTCTCGCTCTTCCCTTACTGGGGCCACAAGCACCTGCTGACCCCTTTTAGATGAGCGCTCAGTGAATGATTTGTATAAAATATATTTAATGAATGTCCTGAATATTTCGGTCTTTCCAAAATCTTCAAGTGAGCCCATGCCCCTACTTGTTTGTTCAGGGTGATTTGTGAATCTGGTCCCCAAACAGCAATGATCCCTAAGGCAGTCAAACATCAGTGGGTGCAACACAATATCCAATTTGTTTTTTGCAGGGGATCTTTGTGAGTAATGCAGGTAAGGAACCTTGAGGCATAGAGCAAACCCAGAGCGAGAATAAGATATGAATTCTGTGAGGGTAATTAGCCTTTAGGAGATCTCAACCAGGATATATGAGCTCTCTGTCAAGTTGGGATTTTAATCAAGACAGAGTGTTTTTCTCACAGATTCACTCCTGCTCAGGCACAAATTTCTGGGCTGGAGGTGGGAGCTCTCGCCTGCGGTTCTGCGGCTGGTGTTACACAGGAGGTCAGAGCGGCTGATGGTAATGGCCCCCCTGGCCTTCCAATTTATGACTCTATGAATTTCAAACTGTTCATTCACTTGTAACATTTGTAATTTATACCAAATGAAATGTCACCCAGTCAGTGACCAGAAGCAACGCCACGTGGCTGCTGCCACAGCCTGAAGCAACCGGCACTGGGAGCGGGATCTTGCCACTGATTGCTCCCAGTGGGCCACAAGCAGCTCCAATCACTGCAGCCCATTAAAAACCTGCTTTGGAGGAATTGGTCACACAAAGAATTCTAAATGTTCCAAATGCTCCTTCCAAGTGGGACAGGGACCTCCTGAGATATCTGTGCACTGGGAGTGTGGACAGAACATTGAGTGTGAACGAAGTCTCTTTACAGGCATTTTTCTTCCCTCTCCATCACCACCTACCCTAGCAGTAGGTATCTTTTCTTCCTGTGATTTCCCTATTAAATTATAGCTTCAGTAGGACATGTCTACCTCTGCTTGCTGTACCGTGACTCCCCATTGAGTTCCATCACCTGTTTTACTTTCAACCATTGCATCTGCAGGTAACATTATTCAGAGACTGTTACTCCAGATTAGCAAATAAATTCTCAGTTTCTTTCCACACACACACACATATTTTCCCTATAATTTGATTGTGATTAGAGTTGTACCCTGTCAAACCAAACAGATAAGAAGCTGAGAGGTCTTGTTTAAACACCACCTGAAGGGCAGGTGGGGAACTGTAGGTGGCAAGGGGCTTTCTTTTGAGGGACACATGTTGCCATGAATGCTGATGTTTTACTGAACAGGACTGAGAGCCTGCAGAATTCCTTGCAAATGAGGATCCAGGATTTGAAGATACCTATCTCCTGCTTTCTGCCTTGGTTTTGTGGTGATTAGAAGGTTTCTGGGTCCAGGGATTTTGCCTAGGGAGCAGCACAGCTGGTGCAGAAGGGCTAATCGTGCAGTTGCTTCTGGCAGCACTGGAGGGGAGGTATCTGAGCAGTGAATTGTCCCTACCCATTCCCTATGTCATAGCAAAGTTGGGAGATAGGCTGCTTTTCCTAGCCTGTAAATTCATGCCATTACATGAGAACTGCAGCTTTTGTTTTTGCAAAAAGGAAACAGTTTTGGGGCAACTTGTAAATAGAAGACCTCGCATACATTGGGATATCCTTTGAAATTCAATAGGTTTATTGCTGATTCACTGAGCAAGGTCAGAAGCTTTCTCACTGTAAGGAAAGAAGGCAACAAAATGAACAGCATTGGAGCACTCAGCCATTGTTTAGGTTGTGATTGCACATGGATGAGCATGATCAAAATATAAACCTGACTTCAAACAGATTTGGCATTTTACCATCATTGCTGCTAATCCTGTGTCCAATCAAGGTCATTTAATTTGGGGCCAAAATTTGCAGACAAGGACTGGTCATTGGAGCAGCCTGTGAAGTCCAACACCCGTCAGCAGCACTGCTCAAAAGAAGAAACTGTGGGAGATGTGGTTGGGAGTTGGGAAGCAGAGAGGAGCTCTGCGGAAGGGCAGTATCTCTGCCCTGAGCTGCAAAGGGGAAGCACCCCAGTACGTGTCAGGCCCCAGCACCTGCGTGTGCCCCCAGACTGCTGCTGAGCACCGCTTTCACACCACCTTTTTGGATGCTGCTGGTGTTAAGTGGACACAAATAGCCTACCTTAAGAAGTGATCAGTCAATCATTTGTGAGGTTTATGAAAACTCACAAAGTGTGAAGAGTAAAAAGGGGGTAGCTTGGTTGTTTAAATTAATGTGATCAGTCTCACTGCGGGTTCTTGTTAATCTAGGCTGGCTTTTCCCTCCGAATATTTATCATGAAGCAAGGGCTCCCCAGGTGCACTGATCTCTGTGAACAGCACAGTTATCTGAGTACTGGGAAGCTCTTGAGTTCCTCTTTAAGACATAGCAGAAATGCTCTGCTATGTTCCTCACGGACATAACAGACATTGCTCCATGAAGGCTTCCTGTTTATCAGCGTGATGATAAAACCCAGGATCAGCCTCTGTGCAAGGCTGATCTGGTATGTCATGCTGGATTCTCTGGATGTGCATCATCAGAGCACATTGGCAGCCCTTTCTTTTGGGCAAGGGTCCCAAGGCAGGACCTGGGCACGCAGCAGCTTCCCTCATTGGAAGAGCTGCTTTCCCAGCCAACTAGGAGCTGCAGTGCTTCCCAACCAGGCAGTTAGGTCTGCATGGGGTGACAAGGACAGACCCCAGAGGGGCAGCGCTGACCTGGCCTTCTGTATGTTTCCCACAAGCCTAACAGTTGTTTCATCAGGTTTAGTTGACAACTTCTTCACTAAGCAAACATCAGGTGGAGATCTACAAGGCGACCGTGAGCAGGTAGAGCTGGGCTGCAAGCTGGGACTGCAAGTCAGGGCAACCTGCCCAGCTTTTGCCTTCCCTGCTCCCCAGCTGCAGCTCCCCGGACAGAGTGACTCTGCTGGGAAGAGCAGTGTGGAATTTGTAAGAGTTTATACAAAATGGTGAAGGCACCACCTCCAGCCTTAGTGCTGAACCTTGCCAAGTTAGTGTTCACTTGTCCAATGGGCAAACAGACTTGTGCTGCTCACACCCCCAGCATCCTTCTCCCTGAGCACCACCACAGCCAGCATGGCTTCAGGGAAAAGGACTAGTTTTGGGTTTGTTGTGAAAAGGACTGGCTGGGAGCTCTGCCTCACTGGTTCCAGACCTCAGTGGGTGATTGCCTCCTCTGCTTTCACTCATAAACAGAACAACCTTGTCATCACCTTCCTGCTCTCATTTTGTTCTGCTAGTGGTTGCATCCTCTTCTACAGCTCTTCCTTCTTTAGACCCCTTAGTGCTTGCCAAGGTGTTGCTGGCATGTTTTCTGCCTGTCCCTCTGCCTACTTCGGCAGGGAGTCGAGCTGCCACCTCTTTGATCAGTACTTCCAAGCACCCTATGGAGCAGTAAATGCTGGGGAGATGAGAAGCACCCAAGTGTAGTACGGGATCACACCATAAGAGGGAGATGATTCCCTGTGGATTTTCTGGGGGACCCGCAGCCCTGTCCTAAGCAGTGGGTGCCGGTGGAAAAGGTGGGCCATGGTGGGCACAGAGATCTGGCAGAGAAAAGAGGAAGGAAGCATCTCAGAAGCTTGATGTCCTTTCTGCGTGTTTGTCCCAGGAGGTTGTCAGTGGGTCTAGAAAAGGCTGCTATGCCCAAAGGAGGGTTTTAGGTAAACCAGTGTGTTCTAATGCAAAAAAAGGGCTGCAATCGCATCCAAGCAAACAATTTTGAATCGTAAATCCAGTTTCCAATAGCCCCATAGAAAAAAAAAATTGTCACGAAACCAGCCTTCCTCCTCCAAAGGAAGAACATTTTTCCTGAAGTCTGAAGTGCATACTTATGCCTTTTGAAGTATTTTTTGTGAACTTCGACAAAAGAAGGGAATAAAAAGATCAACCAAAAAATATGTACCAGTGCAGGTATCTTGCATTATTACCTCCTGGCTGTCTTGAATAACGACACCATGGCCCTTGGTATTCATTTCTGGAAGAGAATTGAATTCAGGGACAAGGTGTGAGACATTTTGAAAAGTCTTCATTAAAGTGCTGAGTTATTTCCCACCTCCTCCGCCTCTTCCCATCACACCTTTTTTTTTTTTTCTCTTTTTTTTTCCAAGTCTTGTGGCAGAAGGTTAAGGATCAGAATTACATCAACTGTCTTTTTCTTCCAGTCTACATCAGTCTCCCAAGCTCCAGACATTGTTTTTGCCAAGACTGTTTGAAGCTGGAAAGGGCCTGAACTCAGCCAAGTTCAGACGTTTCTGTGACAGCCAGAAAACAGACTGAAGTGTCCAACATGGGGCAGCCACCTCTCCTCCCACTGGGCCCTGGCAATAGCAGCCAAACTTTATAGCCACAATAAAGCTTGCTTGGACTTGCTGTTGCCTGCTTAGCTCAGCTTGGTCTGCACGACTTCCCAAGCCATGAGCGAACAGGGCAGAGAGCAGGAGTGCAGCCTGCTACAAAAGACTGTAGCAGAAACCCTTCAACATCTCTGCTGGGCAAGGATTTGGGGCTGCCAGGTCTTTGGGGGTGGGAGAAGGGTAGTGGGGAATCAAGAGATGCTAGAGAAAGTCAACAGGCAGGTATGAGGTACCAAACAAGAAAGTTTCCTGCAGGGGTGAAGCCTGGCCTCCAGTGAGAGAAGGGGGAAGAAGCACTCAAAAGTGAGACTAGAAGGAGAGAGTAGAGCAGGCGTCAGGCAGGTTTGGTGTCTCCCACATTCCCATTCCAATGAAACTTGTGTAAGTAGGTCACAGCATGCAGCAGGTCCTGGGCAGTGGGAGATGAGGCAGTAATAATGCGATACTCTCCTGGGTCAACACTGAGCATTGGCTGCAGAGGAAGGGATTCCCTTCTCCCAGCTCTCAGAGGGCATCACTTTGAAGCATGAAGCAGAGATTGCTGCACCATAGCTGGTAGCAAATTTGCTTGGGGCAATGAAAACAAACAGATTTCTTCCAGGGGCTTCACACAACCCTGCAGCTCCTCCATGAGGTAATGGAAGTGGCAGCAGCCCAGAGATACCAGGACATCAGTCAAAGCACTTCACAACTCATCTTAATAAAGAACAATGAAGGGAAACAGCAAACGAGGCTGACTGGGGCAGCGGGACAGATGGAAATAACCAGCAGTGACAGTCTGGCCTCAGCTTTCTCTTTTCCTGAGGTAACAGAGAGACGAGTCTAATCTCTCCTGAGAGAGCCGTCAGCTACAAGTATTCCCTGAGCTCTTTGGCTGTCACAAGTGATGACCCCTCTGGAAAGGTAAGTAGTTCACTATACACTGATTTGTCAGTCAAAGGAGACTTTTGCACCAGTTCTTCAGTGCTGCTCCATATCCCTTGCCGAAGGAACTGAGCAGCTCCAGCAAGGGTCCAGGAACAACCACTCTCCTGGCAGTACATCAGATGAGATATCTGAAGCCCAGGAGAATGACTGGCATTTTCCCCTGGATCTTTCTCAAGCCAGGACAAAGGAACAAGAACTGTAACTATATTTTGCCAAAAAAAAAAAAAAAAGCCTTTCTCTTTCAAAGGCTCTCAAAGAGAAGAAGCTTACTAGGACACTTGCATGGCCTTTGAGAATGTGTTGTTAATCTGCTGAGTTCATCAGGTTTCTCTCCAAACTCTTACCATCTCTCTGCACGAGTCTCACTGGGTCACAAGAAATTTCTGCTTCATTGTGCTGGGAACAAATAAGGAAAGGAAACACCTGGACTTGCATTCCCTTTATGGCCAGGAAGTCAGAGTTGTGATCACTTTTTCTCTAGAGCTAAAAGCCACCATCACCAAGGCAGCTCCATTTCTAGTATCTCACTAGAGATGATGGCTAAGTCAGCAGCCTACTCAGAAAAGGTAGGTTCTCCTTGTTCCTCTAAAAATCACCTGCCTAGGTCAGAACTCCTTTATGTCAGATACTTTACAAAAGCACAATCGCTTTTCCAAAGAGGTGGTGGTTCCTCTAGGCAAGACAAAGAGACACAAGGAAGAAGCCTCACATTGCACATGGCATTTCCAGACTTCCGCAGATGTAATCCAATACTCCAGGGCACTGGCTTTCCTTGGCTCTGCCAGGGAGCTCTTCGGGCAGACTGAGAGTCCTGCCCCTCCCAGGTTATCTCAGGAACTAGTGAGGAATTTCTTTCTTTTCTGGAAGGAAAAGCTAGCAACTGTCCCCTCATCGAACAGTAGACATTTTATGGAGAAGGACACAAGACATCAGGATTTATCAGTCCCATGGTTCACAAAAATTCCCTGATTCAGGTGACTAGAAAAATCTTCTTGGCACTCTGCCACCTTCCTGGATCAGGTTTACAAATCTCTAGATCACATTGACTTCACATTTGTATTCCACTTCCTTGGCCATCTGAGAAAAATTGATGCGTGGAAGAACTTGTATTAGATGGCATGTAACGTATTCTTCTGCTTTCTTCTTGTGGTTTCTTTGCAGCTTCTTTCTAGGATCCCTTCTGACCAAAACAGACTAAACTTCATCATGTTAAGTGCTGAGAGAATACAGGAGTTGCTCCCTATGCTTGCACTCAGCATACATGAGAAGGGACAAGATGTGAATGTGTGGAAGAGAGTCCCTGAAGAGCCAGGACGAAGTGGGCTGTGCCTAGAGTTGTCTGGGAGAAATGTATCATATTCCAAGGCACACAGCCAAAATGGAATTACTGTTCTAAAGCAAGCTGAGAGTTGGCAGAGCCTGCTCAAGTTAGGCAGTGCTTTGCCTTTTTGGACAAAGTTGAATTATATTGATGGAGGAAATGAGGGCAATAGACCCTTTGGTGCAGGCAGGCAGAGCACTTATGTAGAGCACTAGCACTGTATCCCTCTCACAAAGAGGGAGAAAGAGGACACAGCATCTCCCATATCAATACCCACACAGATTACAAAAATCTAAAATTCAGCATCCATTGCCTTTTGACATTGACATTCTTATTAGCTGTAGATTAATTTCCAGTGATGTTTTGAGCCCAAAGAAATTAATTTTCTTTTCATTAAAATATTTTCATTTTATCTTCCAGCAGAATATCCATTGAAACTATCTCTTTTCCATCAAAGAACAGAGGACTGACAAATTTTTACCCAGAAACAAAAGGGAATGAGAAGTCAATACTTTCTCACCAAGCTGTAGTGTTCAGATCAAATTCTCCTTCCCAGCCGTGCCCTTGGCCCCATTAAGGAATCATGGGAACTGCTCAATAGTCTGTCAGCTGGACTGGGGCTGTGGTGACCCTGGAATTCATCTCACCTCTGTGAGGGAACAGTCAGCCCTGCACTTGCTTAAGAGCCATGGTTTGCACAGGGGCTTAAATCCATCCCCACCTTATCTGCCACAGAAAACTTAGACCAGGTTCTCCTTTATTGTTGTGGTCAGACTTCATTCATCAGACTTTAGAGCTGTTGCTGAGGAAGAATAAACAGCTGCTTTGTCAGGCTTTGAAAATCAGCAATTATTAGATTGCCTGAAGCTCCCCCTAAAATACTGAGAAGTATGCTGGGAGGAATATTTAGGCTGTTCTCAATATTCATGGGAAGCTCCATCAGGATGATCAAGCAAATCACTGCAAGAGCATATTCATGATCCAAACCAAAACAACCGGGTAGACACACCCTCTGCAACTGCCAAACATCCAGCTTAGCTAAGCTAAATGTCTAGTTTAAGAGGAGTGAAATTATCCTCAAGAGGCAGAGACTGCCTTGACTAAGGTTGAGCCGGCACTTTTCTCGCAGATGGATCCTTCCAGGGGAATAGCCAGATGCCCCACTCCCAGAGCATCCTGTCCACACCAGCACACTCTGTCCCTGCACACACCTGGGCCCAACTGTGCTTTCAACTCAACCTTTTGTGCACCCACAGCTTTCACACAGAACACCCCAAAAAGCCTGATAATGTGTCTGTAGGAATGCAGGATCAGAACCAAATGTGCTGTTCAAATCCTCTGAAGAAACAACCCCTGGAGTCCTTCCTGATGCAGCCCTCCAGGATAATTTTCCTTGCATCCATTCTCCTTATTTCCCATGGGAGAGGATGTTCTTTGAAATGAAACTGCTTGAGTCTTTCATAGGCCCAAAATGTGGCTATGGTCTGGATAATAACTAGACTCGTGTCTCCTGTGGATGGTGTTGGCTTTTTTAACAGAGCTTTTTTAAAAGTTGTCTCTTTTAACAGAGTCATAAAGATACAAACTACTGTGTCCTCAGAGAAACATCAAGAAAGGTTGTTTGCTACCTGTGATGGACATGTAGCCCAGTAAGCAGGGTAGCACCATGTTGAGAAGCAGGTCACATGCTTTTGTAGTATCTGAACAATGGCCATGTCTGCAGGAGCCATAATCTGCCTGGCTTGCGTTCACTTGTTTAGCTGTAGCAGCAGCTGTCTAACCACCAAGTGACCATTGCCATCATTATCTGAAATTCAGGTTTGTTTTCTGCAAATGGAAGTAGCATCTAGTGATGTCTGATGTGTGATATATTGCCATCACTAACATACAGGAACATCAAGTTGTTACTCCCTGGGAGTGAACTCCCTGTCATCCTAGATGATACTGTTTTGCTGTACAGCTCTACGTATGTGCAAGGACTTGGTCTCCATCCAAAACACAATGCAGAATTGGTTCTAAAAGAGATTTCAAAGCAGTGATAGAAGAGATTTTATTTAAATGCACTTGTAGACTAAGATGAACCAAGAAGACTCTCTGGAGTCCATTAATTAACCACATTATGTCATTTATAAGACTACCGTAGACAAGTAGTGTCTCAGTTTTCTCAGCATTACAGCCTCAGAGCACTGTAGTTTTGCTTTGGTTAAGAAAAAGCTGTCTTTCTTAGGGTTGTTGTCAGTTAATAAGGCTTCTGCTACTACACAAAATTGTGTGATCTAATTATTCATGCCTTTTGTCTGGAAGTTTATGTAACTAGCCAAGTCAGAGTTTATTTTGGGAGTTTTTGAATGGTATCTCTTCAAGAGGTCAATGGAGGAAACTTGAGATAATTGAGCAAAAAACAAATCAGAATCAACTGCTTTCAAGTGCATCCAGGGGTTACAGTAGCTTGAGCATGATTTGGTAACTGAAGGATTTCTCAGTAGCCTGAAACTGATGTAGTAGAAGAGGAAAAGATATAGGAGGGAGCTTATGAATAGAAACAATAGGTGCTGCAGTGGCTGCTGATAATATCTTTGCAGAATTAGGACCTTATTCTTCCTGGTGCTCAAAGCTGTACTTTGCTGGAGAAGCTATTCTGTTTTTTTTTTTTTTTTTTTACTTAAGGTTACACCCTTGCTGTTGGAACCAGGCTTTTTGGTATCCCTTTAGCTGGAGTATAACGTATCATATAGCCCATGTAGCCTCTTTCTTCTGCTTTTGCTAACAGAAGGGTAAGCATGTGAGTGCTTTTAAATTGCAGATGCAGTGTTCAAACTAAGAGCTGGGAGGGAATTTCACAGCCATTAGCTGGCCTACAGAAACCAAAGCAGTAAAACTTACCCAGGCACTCAGTGCCTGTAATCCTCTGAGTGGTGTGTTATCCAAGGCAATTTATATACATTTACCAGGGAGGTGTCAGTCAGGAAATTTATTGTGTCTTTTAAAACCAACCTTTTCAAAACATGATTATTCCTCTCTATAAAACTGTGCAGAGAGCTGAGGCACAGCCAGAGGATGCTGCAGGAGCTCACTGTCACTGAGTAATTCTTTGCTGTCTTTCCGTCTCCTGTTCCCCTGTTCCAGCCTCCCTGAGGATGATTGTCTCCACCCTCCTCTTCCACAGGCCCTAGTGCTCCACTGCGCCCTCCCAGAGACGTTAACACCACTGAATGAGGAGGGAAACCTTCCCTGCTTGTTGTGTCTGTGGAGATTGACTTTACAGGGTCTAACCTCTAAAACAGGGGAACGGCAGCCTGGATGTTTGACCCATTTCATGCCATCATTTTCAGCCAAAGTGTCCGAGAGATTTCACCCTGAGGTGTCAGCCAAAGCTGACCCGTGTTTATTTAACTGGGTTAATTCTTCTCCCTAGGGACGCTTTCTAGCCACAGCCCATTGATATTATTTGGGCTGCTTCATGCTATTAGAGAAAAACAAGACCTTCAGAAGCTCTTCTGTGCTGATTGTGACTTTTGCTGGAGGGAGAAGGATGGAAATAAGGCAATATTTAAATGTGCATCTGAGCTGCAGTACGCAAAGAACAAGAGCATCACTGTAATTTTTTCAGTGACAATTACAGGTAAATTATATAACAGTGATGTATTATGTTATCTCCTCCAGGACCAGAGAAAAGATAGTCTGTAGATTTTTAAGACGGTTTTCATTTCCAGTCTGACTCCTAAATACTCTCTCTTCATGCTTCTGAATCAAGTCTTAAGGTCTATGAACTAGGTCTGTGCTGGGGAAGAGGTTTCTGCTTCTGGACAGCAGAGGAAGACATCCCGAGGGCAGGATGGTGCCTTCAGCCCTTTCTTTGAAGAGCAGAGATACGTCCTAGGTCTTAAGCAAACAGGCGCACTCTTTGGCAGGGCTGAGTTGAAAACTGTATTCATACTTTGCTAGAAATTTAGTATGCAATCTTCTAACGGACACCCTACCTTATCTCTTGGTGGGTAAACAGAGCTTTGTCTTACTGGCAGTGTCTGTGTTTACTCTTGAGGTGGGATCAGATGAGGCTGGGAAACTCAGAGTGAAGTGCTAATCTGCAGGTATCACAAACAAAGAGAGGAGAGATGTGAGGGGCCTTCACACAAGGATGTGATTAGGTCCCTAAGGACTGACAAAATATGTACAAAATGCTGGGGTGGATGTCTCTTAATGCTGAGTTCTGGTAGAAACAGCACATGACCAGTCACAAAAAGATGAAAGCAAGGGCAGCAATTGTTCTGCAACTAGTGTTTTACGCATTGTTCAAGCAGGTTCTGCCACGTCTTCTGGTGTTCCCTGCTGCTAAGGAGCTCTTTCCTAATTCAGGAAAGATGGGCATTAGCCAGAATATAAGGGCTGTCAAAACCTATCTTGCTGCACAAAGACCCCACATACCTATATGGTTTTATGTGAAAAAAATCCCTAAAAAATACAGACATTATCTGAAGAAATCAAAGTAGCAGTTCTATTTTATGATGTTAGAAGTACCATGAAGCATATTGTATTTATGAAATTACTTAAAGATGTATATATTAATAATAAAATGGAAAAAAAATGACACAGAAGACACTTCTTAATTCTGTTACATTGAAATAAGACAGAGTCTGGCTAACATTTCTGCTAGTTTTAGTCCTGACAAATTGCACAAAAATTACTGGCAGAGCCTAGAGGTTTCTTTAAGAAGAAATCACAAAAAAACCCCAAGCATTTCCTGCAAGTCGTTTTTTCAGCACTTTCACAAAGGACAGTCTCGTAGCATTTTCTCTCTTTTGTGCTGCTGAACTTCTTGTCCTGGCAGAACAAGATGGCAATGCATTTGGAAAAAAATCAGCCAAAGAATTCTGACTTTTTCTAAACCAACCTTATTATCATTTTTATTTGAAACTATATACGATGACCTATCCACCAAAACATTTGGAGACTTTTATCATATTCATTAACTATGAACTACCATCTAATTATATCACCCCTCTATTTATCATCATTAGGGTCACATTAGCTTCACAAAATTTTACCAAAATGGTTCTTGAAAAAGAAATCCAAATTCACAAATGCCATATCAACTTGACATCCTAGTTTAAGCATATTCCACTTAAAGAAATAATCAGATCATAAACCTTTGTTTACCTGATGTTCAATTAAATATAGCTAACAATTTGTAAGAAAAAGTTAGATCATTTGTACCAAGGTGACCTCCCAGGAGCCCTGATCATTTTGCTATATACTACCAGAGTCAGAAAAAATTCAATCTGCTGAACAGAGGCCCTGTGTAAGGGTACGAAATATTAGCTACCAGTTTGGGCCAGTTCTTGATGAAGTAGATGAGTGGTCTACCCTGCATGACTTCCTCTTTCTCATGATACCAAGGTGAGAAGAAAGACATGGGATATAAGGCACCGGAGTCTGGGGTTGTTGCAAAAAGTGGGTTTATAAACTCAGAGGGTAAAATCATACCTTAGGGTAAAACACAGACTCTTAAAAAAGGAAGCAATGCATTTCTATAGCACAAGAAACTTTTGAGGCAATGAATATTGCTAATATAGAGTAAAGGTGCATCCCACTCAGGGGAAAGAAGGAAGCACACTGGAACACAGAAGAGGAAAAAAAAGTATAGCTATTTAAAAATAACACTCCAGAGGACACATTGGGTTCTGTTGCAATCCAGAAATACTGGAATAATCTGGGAGCCAAGTACAATGTCACTGATCCTGAGCAACTGCATGTGGTGTACGAATAGCAACTCTACAGCAGAGCTGAGCACTCCTCCTTCCTTAGAAGGTCCTTGGTGACACTAAATAATGTTTCTGGAAGGAGTCATTGATGGGAAAACTCAACAAGGCCAATATCTTAAATCAAAATAAATTAAAAAAAAAATAGACAAAACCCTTGGATTGTGCAGATCTGAATCCTTTGTGGATTTGACCAGTATCATAATTAGAAGCAGACTTCAGCCTTTAGGCTAGAGAAAGAGCAAATGCTTTGAGTACTGCCTCTGTGACTGTGCAGCAACTCTCTGTGCACACCCTCATCCTTCCTTAGAGGTAAGAGATGATGCACGTCTTGCCTAGGAAAACAGTAAAGTGTAAATTCTTTAGCAGAGAAATAGCCTATTTTTGGGCAAGGATACACTCTCCCAGCCCATTCAATGCTGACAGATTATACAGTCTTAGCTGAGTCTCAAACTGATTTGGGTAAACCCCATCCATTTAATCCAAATTATCTTCAGTTTTATCAGGAAAAATCTGAGAGATCTGGAACGGAAAAGTGGCTTTTGAAACAATAAATTGCAGGTCTCTGTTTTGCTTGCTAAAGCTATTTATATCGTTACTTGAAAGATGGCATATAACAGGTTTGAGTCATTACTGAGCAGTGGAGTTATAAAATTACTAATCTAAGGACTAATTGCACTGACAGTTTATTATGTCAACTTGTATTACTCATATGGGGTTTATTTGTTGTCTGGTACAAACAAGAATGATTTTTCCTGGCACTGCCCATTCATACCTTGTACTTAGTGCCACTAGGGACTTAAAAAAATAGCTGCAGTAATAAAATTTCAAATATTCTTACTGTAATCTCTTGCTTGAGGGGCTAATGCTGCTAAACACAGAAGGCTTTGTAAAGCATTGTGTGTGATGAAGGATGAGCTATGAGAACAGAATTGAAGTAACAATGCCATTACCACAAATTGTAAACTTCTTTGGAGTGATGTTTGGCAGTAAATTACGGGCTGTCTGCAACTTCGTTTCTGCAGCTGTGAGATGTTTGCTATCAGAACATGCAGCCCCAAATTAGAGGGCAGAGAGAAATCTGGCAAATGCAAGGAAAATGCATGCACAACATAAGGGCATACACACTGTGCATAGGGGACTGCTTTCCTGTTCCCAATAATTGTCCTTTCCTCACTCAAATTCCTCTCTGCAAAGGATTTAGGTCCTAATCTGCCAATGAAACCTTTTTTTACATATTCATAATATCCTTTTTTTCAAAAGCAGCCTAAAAATCTGTACAGCAAACAGGTTGGGTATCCCCTTCTCCAGGGAGTATCACATCTCATTCCATTCACCAATATCCTCTCCAGTTTGTTTCTAGGCTGGGTTTTGTTTTTTTCACATTGCTGGACTTTCAGAGGCACTAAATTCCCTCTGGATCTCCTGATGTTGAGTGAGACTTGCAGGTAGCAGCTTTGGAAATTTACTGGATTGTCTTGATGCTTATAGAAGGAAATGCTGGTATTTTGTCTCATAAATTCATTCATTTCAGCAGAGATATGCAAATGTTTGAGGAAATGTTGGAAGTGCTGAAACAACCAACGGAAAACCAACTCCAAGTAGTAGTAGAGGAAGGAGTATCCCAAGGAGCGTGGGGTAATTCCAGTCAGGCTGTACTTCCATCTGGATGCTCAAATCCCTTTGAAACTCCAGGTCACTGGCCTCATTTCTTGGTGATGCTGCACCTGCTTTAGATTTCTCTCCTCAGGCAAGATGACCATAAAACCAGCATAGTCAAGAGCTGACTCTGGCTCTGTGGGCAAGAAACCAGCATAATGGATCTTCTGTGTCCAATATCAGCTGGGGCTTTTATTCTGCTCTGAGATGCTTGGCTGAAGACTGTCTTTATAGTGCGCTGCAGACCCCTCACCACAGCACAGAAACAAAGATACTGGGGGTGATCTCACATTTTTCAGGGCTTCATTCTGTCATGCTCAGAAAAGCAGGGAAAACACATTAAAACACGTAGCACAGAGCTGCTAAGCATCAGTGGGAATTACCTGCATGCACTACAGAGTCGTGTGAAAGAGTAACGTTTCTTACAGGAATTAGAAATCCTTTATACTAGGGCAGTTATGCAGGGCCTCAGCGAAGCTGCCACTCCTGCTGAGTGATTGTAATGGATGCTCTGCGACTACTAAGTGTCTCTTTCCTGCTCTTACTTACATTGCTCTGGGAGAACGGTGAGGGCATTAGTGTCTTCAGGTTTCTGGTGCGCATAGCTGTTGCAAGAGAGAGAAACCAGGAATTGGCTCAGTCCCTAAAGCATTAGGGACTTAATGAATGTGTAAAGCTCAAAATCTTGTTATGGACAAAAAGAAAACACACTTCTTATGTACAGCTAAGAATCTGCTGTTAGCATAATTGAAACCTAAATGATGTAATCGAAGAATCCTTATTAATCCAGATCTAATTATTATAGAAAAAACCCACAAAGAATACTCCTGTAGAAAAAGTTTCAATAATAACAATACAGCTCAAATTGTTATATTCAGGCCTACTGTCTGTTCCTTTTTCAGTGTTTCGCAACACCTTCCACTGCCCTTTTGGGTGCTCAGATTTATGACTTCAGACTGAGCACTCGGCGCAGGGGCATCAGCACCTTGTCAGGTTGATGGTTTCTTCCTCTTCTCTGTTGGAGATAAATGGGATAATTTCTGTAAGTTTGCTAACTTGGTTCACATTTTGATTTGTCGCTCGACATTGCATCCCATTTTACATATGTGGCACCTTTAACTTACATTAGATACTTGTTCTTTTGTCTGTTTGCTACCCCTGAAACAGGCTTTGTCCAGCTCCCAGGTCTTCATTTCTTTGGCTGACCATTGGTGAGCTGTTTACAGCCTTGGGCTCTGCCATGTCAGCCTCTGCCCTTTTTTTCATCATCCCATGCCTGTATGCTGTGTCCTCTGTTCCGACATTCAAGGCCCCTGCTATGATGCCCAGTCTGCCTTCCTCTACACCACCTCACTGTGTTAGGCTAAAGGTTTCATTCTGCACAGAAGAGCTATTTGTTGCTACCATGTAAGCATTATAGTTATAGCACCCAAAAATAAGCGAAAGGAAAACAAATTAGGCATAGCTACCTGGTCTTTAAGAAAAAAATGCAGATACAACTAAACAGACTTAAACCAAACTCTAGGCTTGTAAAGACAAGTTCAGACAATAAAAGCTTGATGAACCCCAGTCCTGAGACCCTGCAAACTCACACCACACATAACAGCCCATTACAAACTGTGGTAGCCCTGTAGTTACAGGGCTACAGGGTTATGGCTGCTGGTACTTCAAGCCTCACAGGAAAGCTTAATGCTTATGACTCATTCTTTATCCTCAGCTTCATCATACCTTGTGAACAAACGGGCAAGCTCTTAACTCCTAAGCACATGGGCACTCGTTTTCCATCACGATATGCTGCCTTCAGCCTTATAGGAAAGGTATTTTTTCCCTTAGTAATACCAGACTTACTTTCTTGGCTGTTCCCTTTTTCACCCAACTGGGCTTCATGCTGCTGACTCCCTCCTGTCTCCTTGTTATCACAGTATCACAGTATCACAAGGTTGGAAAGGACCTCTGAGATCATCAAGTCCAACCTATAACCTAACACTAACACCAACACTAACACCAACCATCATCTAAACCATGGCACTCAGTGCCTCATCCAGTCTCCCTTTAAACACCTCCAGGGTCGGTGACTCCACCACCTCTCTGGGCAGCCCATTCCAATGGCCAATCACCCTTTCAGTGAAGAATTTTTTCCTCATATCAAGCCTAAACTTTCCCTGACGAAGCTTAAGTCCATGCCCTCTGGTTCTGCCACTGGACACCTGAGAGAAGAGACCAACCCCTGCCCGACTACAACCTCCTTTTAGGTAGTTGTAGAGAGCAATGAGGTCTCCCCTGAGCCTCCTCTTCTCCAGGCTAAACAGCCCCAATTCCCTCAGTCGCTCCTCATAGGGCTTATGCTCCAGCCCCCTCACCATCTTCGTTGCCCTCCTCTGAACACATTCCAGTATCCTAACATCTTTCCCAAATTGGGGTGCCCAGAACTGGACACAATATTCAAGGTGAGGCCTGACCAGTGCTGAGTACAGGGGGACGATAACGTCTCTGGTCCTGCTTACTACACTATTCCTGATGTAGGCCAGGATGCCATTGGCCCTCTTGGCCACCTGGGCACACTGCTGGCTCATGTTGAGCTTCCTGTCCACCAGCACTCCCAGGTCCTTTTCTGCCTGACTACTCTCCAGCCACTCTGTCCCCAGTCTGTAGCTCTGCATGGGATTGTTGTGTCCAAAATGAAGTACCCGACATTTGGACTTATTAAACGTCATCCCATTAGAATCGGCCCAGCTATCCAATCTGTCCAAGTCCCTCTGTAGGGCCATCCTACCCTCTAACAGATCAGCCCTTCCTCCCAGCTTGGTATCATCTGCAAATTTGCTGATGATGGACTCAATCCCCTCATCCAAATCGTCGATAAAGATATTAAACAGGACGGGACCCAATACCGATCCCTGGGGGACACCACTAGTGACCGGCCGCCAACTGGATGAAACACCATTCACCACCACTCTCTGGGCTCGGCCATCCAGCCAATTCCTAACCCAGCACAGAGTGCTCCCATCTAGGCCACGGGCTGCCAGCTTCCCTAGGAGTCTACTGTGGGGGACAGTGTCAAAGGCCTTACTGAAGTCCAGGTATACCACATCCACAGCCTTCCTCTCATCCACCAGGCGAGTCACATGGTCGTAAAAGGAGATCAGGTTGGTCAGGCAGGACCTACCCCTCCTAAATCCATGCTGGCGGGGCCTGATTTCTTGACTGTTCTGCAGGTGGTGCATGATTTCATCCAGGATTATCTTCTCCATGATTTTACCTGGGACCGAGGTCAGGCTGACAGGTCTGTAATTACCTGGATCATCCTTACGGCCCTTCTTGTGGATGGGCGTCACATTGGCCAACTTCCAGTCTTCCGGGACCTCTCCAGTGAGCCAGGACTGCTGAAAGATGATGGAGAGCGGCTTAGCAAGCTCATCCGCCAGCTCTCTCAGCACCCTAGGATGGATCCCATCTGGCCCCATAGACTTATGAGGGTCCAAGCGGCTCAGCAGGTCTCTAACCTCCTCCTCATGGATTGCAGGAGGGACATATTTCACCCTGCCCCCATCAACCACTTCAGAGGGCCAACTGTCAAGAGAGCTGACATCCATGTTGTTAAAAACTGAGGCAAAGAAGGCATTAAGTACCTCAGCCTTCTCTGCATCTTTGGTTACTATATTTCCCTCCACATCCAACAAGGAGTGGAGGTCGCTGCCGCCCTTCTTTCTGCCATTGATGTATTTATAAAAACTCTTCTTATTGTCCTTAACAGAAGTGGCCAATTTGAGCTCCAGCTGGGCTTTTGCTTCCCTGATTTTCCTCCTACACGACTTAACAACATCCTTGAACATGACCTGACTTACATCTCCTTCTTTCCAACGATGATACATCCTCTTTTTCTTACTTAGTTCCTTCAGAAGTTCCCTACTCATCCAGGCCGGCCGTCTGCCCCTACGACTCTTCTTACAACACACAGGGACAGCCCGCTCCTGTGCCTGCAAAATTGTTGATGTCAGTCTTTGCTTCCTGTGCTTCCTTTGCTTCCTTTCCTTCCCCAAATCTGTGCCGCGATGACTGCAGACACATCCATGTGAATTGCATCCACAGCCAACCCAAACTCAGGATTATTGGGAGTGGAGCAAAGAAAAGAGCTCAGATCACAATGGAGTTGAAAGACAACCCCTCTACTCCTTGCAGTTATATGGGATAAGGTCTGGGAGGGGGGGTCTACAATTTCAGAGTAAAAAGGTCCTTGCAGATTTTGCCAATGAAAAGCCAGAGAAGAAAATAGCAATACGTGTTGAGTAAAAGCTGACCATCAGGACCAGTTAGGTGTACAAAGACTTCTATCCCACAAAGATATATATAATAGCATCCAGCTAACAACAACATATTAATAAGGAAGAATCTCATGATTAGGCACTGAAGAACCCAGGAAATCTTTCTAAGATGAAAATGTGTTAGCAATATATATAAAAAATCCAAAGAGGAAGAAATAAGAAGTAGAGTAATCATTCAGGTGCTGGTGGTAAAAACAAAGACAAAGGGTAAAAAGAAGAACTTTTTCAACAGAAAAAGTAGTTAATGAATACAAGTGAGGAAAGGTTATTATCTTCTCATCCATTGACTTGCATTTCTGAAGCAACTAGCTCAAAATGTCTCAGTGCTTGAATGTAGGAGTGAGGACAGCACTACTGGAGATATTAAAGTCAAAATATAAGTGCCCAGGAGGTCTAGATATCAGCAGAATAGGTAACGAAGAGGTAAAAGTCTCTGGGACAGCCTCAGAAAGCTTGGGTCAGACTAGTCCTTCTGCAATGTGTACAGAAATGACAGCAAAGTAGGTTAGAATAATTCTGATCCAAATGCAACATTTAAAAATTCATGGGATCTTCAGCAGTGGCTGAGAACAGATATTAGTTACACAGCTGAAAAAGGCTTTTGGGAAACTCTGGGAAATCATGTTAGAGTTTAGGGGATGATCTTTTATTCAAGCTACTTATGGAAACCTGTCTTATTAAAACCCAGGACTCGGAGGGGCTGGCTGAAACACAAATATTTCCTCTTCTCAGATGGTCATGCATTTCTTGGTAATAAAATAGGTTAAGATTCATGACAGTTGTGTTGGCAAAGCAGGAATTGTCAAATGCTGTGGGATCATTCCAGGTGTCAGGAATTGGCCTCTGGCTGTGCTGCAACCAAGAGCTGGGATTTCTCACTAATACTTTGTGCTGGAAATGCTGGAAATATTTTCAGGCACAGCTGGGTAAATGCACCTTGTGCTTCTGCCCATGGCGACCTGTGGCACAGCCCGGCCATGTCTGCGGGGCTGAAAGGGAAGCTCTATTCAGCCCTTTCTGAAGGATGCTGGCAGTGAGAGGGGACTTCGGCAGTGGGGAGGGAGGCACTTGGCTGAAGGCAAAAATAAGTATTGAAAGGGAAGGCAATTATGAAGCTAAACTGGTAGGAGTGATCTGGGACTGTGTTGTGCTCTCTTGGAAAACTTTCAAAGCCTTTTTAAGCAATTGGCATGAAGCTTTCTGCTGGCTATAAAAATGCCTTTTGAGAATCATCTCCCACTTGTACTTTTACAATTCATGCTTTTAATAGGAATATTGTACGCATTGAAAGTGCAGGCTTGCTTGACAGCCTGAGAGAATGGAGTACAGGCCAGCCAACATAAGTATGTCCCTCGACATTATTCCTGCCCTGCATGTGTCAACTCTGCCTCGAAGAGGAATGTCTTGGGGTGAAAAAGCAGGTCTGTTTGTAAGGCTGTTCCCATTTGTTGCCTTATTGCTGACCAAGTATGAAATTAACTGGGTTGTTCTAATGGCTCTGATCCTGATATCTGTTCAGAACAAGCTGCCCATGGCCAAGAAGTGAATTTTGAACCAGTACAGTAAGGTTAGATGACTATCATTCTTGGCTGGGCTGCAGCCAGTAGCCACGACCATGAAGCAGGAGGCATTCTCACTGGGAAAGCACTTGTGTACGGTACACTTTACACAAGTTTCTGCTTCATTGAAGCCAGTGGGAATTTAGTCTGTAAATGATGGCTCCTCTGAATAAAGAGGGATATCAGTGTGTAGTTTGGTACTTCTGAAAAGAGAATTCTAGCCACGGAAGACTATAGGCTTCATCCTTTTGTTTCTTTCTTGATGCTCTGCACCACTTTGTGAATTTGGAAAGTTGTCTTCATGAGTCACCACTAGAACTACCCGTATCTTGGAGCTGAGAAACTGAGTCGTGCTCCAGCACCCTCTAGGCTGGCACCACACCATGAGCATGGGGCTTTCCCACATTGCAGCAGTCCCAGCGTGTTGATCTCTCTCCTGAGACAGCTGAAAATAATTCAGAATAGGCCTGAAGCTGCTCTGCTCAACTTTGGTGATTTTTTTTTAAGGCAACTAGAATCCTTCTGTACTCAACTGAGAAAGAATAGGGCAGTACGTTAGAACTCTGCTTTGGCTGAGATACTGGTGATGCTCGTGTTTCTTCACTCACATTAGCATACCAGCAGGATTCTAATCAGACATGCTAACTACCTGAGTTGCCTAAAATTGTAGTGTGATCTCCCAGCTGTGCTCTTGTGTCAAGCACAGCCTGAATAATCTGGACCTCTGTGTTCCATTAGCAGTCCCTTAAGTTCTTCAGTCTTCTCTTTTGAATGTAATGTATTTTTTTTATACTGCGAACATGAGCGTATAATTTAATGCATATGTTTTGGGAGTGGGGAGTCTATGAGAATGCCAAGTAAATCAATAGAGGTTTAGCACATCATTATTCATTGTTGCAATGCCATGAGGCATTTATGAATGCCCTTTAGAATGGAGGAGAAAAAAAAAAGAAAAACTGTTATATATGTGTAGTAAAATTTGATTGAGAGGAAGATTTTGCATCTGAATTGCATGAAGTCTATTAAAATTTTGATCTTCTTTAGACTAATAGGATTATGCCATTCCCAAACTGATTGTTTCCAAGCAACGATACAGATCCTAGTGTGTTTGCTTATCTCTTTAGTGTGCTGCTAAACCATAGAAACTTCCAAAGACAGGAGAAAAACTGATCATATCAGGTGTTATACATAATTTCAAGACATTGTTTTGAGAAGATGGTCCATTTATCCTCTCTTTGGAAGCTGATTTAAAGAGTTCATTGGGGCTTATGTAAAGCAACTGGCAAGTGATTTCCATTAGGTTTTTTTTAATAAAGGAAATGACCTGCAGTGCCACCAGCACGGCATGCTCTAATATGTCATTTTCATTTGGGCACAAACACTTTACTGTGGTCAGGGAGAATTGCTCTCTCCGAGGAACAAATCCTAAGTGGTAGCCGTGAATAGCGATGCAAGTCTTCAGAAACTGCGGTTCAGGAAAGCTTTTCAAATGTCCTCAAGCGTGGCTGTCTGAAGGGCCAAATCTTCCCTGCTTTACTAATTTAAAGCTTTCTTCATGTATTATAAAGGAATGCACAGCTATATAGCCCTGTATACTAAATAATAAATAGGCAGTTGCAACTGACATAGCTATTTTATATTCAGAACTGTCCAAATTGTGTGGAGATTTTGAAAGGTACATTAAGAGGAGATTAGGGTATTTTTTCTCTTTCCTGGCTGCTTTTGGATTTGATGACTACATGGGATAAATGATTTAGGAGTAAATGTTTACTATTTTGGCATTCAAAAATGTTGCCTGACGAGCTCTGTTGCTATACGTCATTAATGCATTTTCTTGAGAGCAAGAAATTGTGCATTTGTACATAATTTAATATGAATAAAGGGCTTTATAAAGTTCTCTGATGGGTACGTAAAGAATATAGTGCAGCTCTGTGTACATCTGAATTTCCACAAAAGGCAATTCATCACCTCAGAAGAGAAATACATCAGCTATTTAACGGTATAAAGAAAAAAAGCACTAAGTTTAGGACAGGAAGTGAAAAACACTATTATTTGTAGAAATTTGAGAAGGAATTTATTGTGGCAGAATGTAATTACCTGACTGGATGGAGTGTTGCGATTTATGTTTGTGCTCGCATAAAATGCTTTGAGATGATTAATAACCGGCTCAATCCTTCATACTCATAACAACACTTCTGGCACAATAGCACTCTAATGATCTGTCACTCTGGCTATTGTGTTATTGGATATAAGATCCCCTGCATTAGGTAAGTGTGGGGTCTCAGGCTAGTGAGCAGGCAGATGCAGCTCCTTTAGTATTTGAATTGCAGTATTACCAGAGATCTAATAAGGACTCAGAGCCCTGGTGGGCTAGATGCTGATCAGTACTTGAAATGAAAGATGGCTTTCCGTTTTAGAGTTCACAATTTAATTATGTGATGGGAATCAATAAACAGATAGAGGAGGGAGGGAGGGCTGCATCATAGTTGTTGCACTTCATATAATAAACACCAGCCAGAGTTCATCATCTGTCTGCATCTCTTACACAACCACTATTTGATGGAAGATGAAATTATCTTGTGTACCAGTTGAAGACAGATAATTTCTTTTCATTTGTGCTTCAGCAGCAGCCAAAGATCTACTGATACTGTACCGTTCAGAGTTTAACTGCCCAAGGAGTTGCAGTCAAGGTAAATAAAACAGAAGAGAGACATCTTGAAAACTTCACAAAGGATGTGATGGTATTCATCTTAGTTGGACTCCCTGGCTTTTTGAGGGAAGTGGGGCAGTGAGGAAAAGGCAGTAAGGCTTATTTTCTGTTCCGTGGCTGGTTTAATGGGAATGCACAATGACTAAACAGAAAACCAAAGTAAGAGAGATGATGCACACAAGTGAGAATACAGTGAAGGAGAGGGAGGCAGAGATTGAGGTAATGAGAGTGAGGCTGAGATGAAGACTTTGGAGAGGTTTGTGAGAAACCTATGAGCAGAAACGAAGAGCATCCTGATGGAAATCAGAAGTGTAATGACATCCAGTGTCTGACAGTCTTTGGAGACTGTTCCTTGCAATTGTTTAAGCCAACCTGGCTGCCTTGGCCCTGAGGCACTTCCCATGTCTAACAAAGAAACATGACATTTACAAGCAAAATTACATGGTTTCTGAAAGAAGCGATATTGTGTTCAGGATTTCCCTAGGCCAGTGAAAGAAATTAATATTTGTCAGATAAAGGAACAATACAGTAGAAGAAGCAGTAACAGTTTTTCTGTAAAATTTCAATGTTTTTAAATAAAATCACCAGGGTCAAATATGACCTCTCTGGCACTGGAAAGAGAAACCAGTGATATTGAAAGAGGCATCTGGATTTACACAGGTGTCACTCAAGAAAACCTGACCATTTTCTCCCCCTCAGAAAGACCATAGCTTTGAGTAACTGAGTGGTTGTGGTTAGAATGGTCCAGACTTTGTTTTATTTTGTGCATGGCTTTGGCTGATGCTTCTTCTCTTGGCTGGGTGCATACTGCTCTATTCTCTTTCTTATTCTTGTGCTTTGCTTGTGTTGAGGTGTCTTCCTTCCTCCTCCTTTTGCAAAACTGCCAGGCTCCAAGACATGCAGAACTGAAAAAAAAAACCCAAAAAACAACAGAAACAAAACTCACAACCAATTTCACATTGCCCTTTTCAAAGGGCATAACAAGTTATGGAAAACAGAGCAGAGCCCTGGCTGTAAAACACATGCTGTAAATAAGGACACATGTCACCAAGCCTACTGCCCTTCTTGGAGGACTATCCAGCAGGCCTGCGTGGCCAGGGCTGGGAGCACACAGCTGGGCCCAGAGGTCCTCACAGGGAGAGGGGAGACAGCTTCCAAGCACCACCAGCCAGTGGTCCCTCCCTCCCTTTGTGCTTCTCTCTCTCCCTTTGTGCTTCTCTCTCTCCCTTTGTGCCTCTCTCCCTCCCTTTGTAACTCTCTCCCTCCCTTTGTGCTTCCTGCCCTTCTGGCCTGGTGGGAGCCCAGCACTCCTGGGTTAAATTTGAATGTGTTTCTTTGTTTTCTTTTAGAATCCATTCAGAGAGGGAGTTGAGTTCTCCCTGCCCAGGAATCATAAAATCATAGAGTCGTAGAATCAAAGAATGGTTTGTGTTGGAAGGGATCTTTAAAAGTCATCTAGTCCAACTTCCTTACAAGGAGCAGGGCCATCTTTAACTAAATCAGGTTGCTTGGAGCCCTGCCCAATCTGACCTTGAATGTTTCCAGGGATGAGGCATCTACCACCTTTCTGGGCAACCTGTTCCGGTGTTTTATCACCCTCATCATAAAAAAAATTCTTCCTACATCTAGTATGAATGTCCCTTCTTTTAGTTTAAAACCATTACTCCTTGTCCTGGAGCAACTGGCCCTTGCTAAAAAGTCTGTCCCTATCTTTCTTGTAAGCCCCCTTTTAGTATTGAAAGGTCGGAATAAGATTTTCTTGAACTCAACTCTCTCTTCTCTTCTCTTCTCTTCTCTTCTCTTCTCTTCTCTTCTCTTCTCTTCTCTTCTCTTCTCTTCTCTTCTCTTCTCGTCTCGTCTCGTCTCGTCTCTTCTCTTCTCTTCTCTTCTCCAGGCTGAACAACCCTACCTTTGCCTTTCTTCACCGGAGAGGTGTTATAGCCCTCTGATCACCTTGGGGCTCTCCTTCCGCCCCGCTCTTACAGGTCCACCTCCTCCCTCCGCAGGGAAGCCCGCGGGCGCCCTGTCCATGGTGCTGAGCGGCGGTCGCGTTGCCCCTCGCACTGCGCCCGCGCCGGGCTGAGCCCTCAGCAGGGGAAGCGCTTCCTTCAAGTTTCGTAGGCTTCCACCTTGAACCACTGCTGCGTACGCGGCGCAACAGATGTTGGCCAGCTTGGATTTTCCTCTTTTAGCCACCCTAAGAATTCAAAGAGATTAATTAAGGCCAGAGTCCCCATAGGTGAATGGCTTTTCACGTGTTCAGGAGGACTCTCTCAATTTTCAGTTTCCATCTTCATCAGTGGTTTTCATAGGACAGAGGATTAGATCAACACCTAAGATGGCTTTTGCTTTGATTTGCTTATGTGCTTACTTTTAATTTTTAAGAAAACTTAAAAAATAATGAAAACTAGCAGGGAATGGAAAACTGAGATTGATCGTTTTGTGTATTGTGATCAGCTTTGGGGAAAGTGGGCATTTAATTTTTACTGATGTTGTAAAGGTGCAGACAAAGTCCTGACCTTTCTGATCCAGGGTGACCACTATAAGCATCCCACTGAGTATTAATTACAATTGCCTGGAGCGGCTCCAAGAAGCATTTATTAGAGTACTATAAATGTGGCAAAAGCGAACAGTATGCCTGTGACAAGCCATTCCATATGCTGTAATATCTAAGAGAAGCTCAGACTTGTTAGCTTGTTGTTTTGCTTTGCTGTTCATTAACAACACTGAAATAGGGGAGACAGCATTAGAACTCCAGGGCAAGCATTTCCCATCATTCTGCTGTCTACACAGATACATTTGTATTAGATTAGGACACAATAGATAGAACTAGGCATAACAAAAATCAAATATCTCCCCAAGAGACAGGACATGGTGCAATTCTCTGACTATACAAAGCACAATCCAACAGCTTCTTCTAGTAGCCTCCTAGAAATATGAAATGGAAGTGAACAGAAAGCTCCACACAAGAATGCCATACAAGGAAGCATTTAAAAATCAAGGTGTGTGATGATGCCATTGTACTTCAGCATCCAGCACAAAGCTGGGGCTATTAGTCACATGGGAGTTTGCAGCCCTTTTCCCCAGAGATTAATCTAAAAATTGAAGATGTTATGTGTACAAAGTTAGGCAGAAATATTTCATATATGATACAATAATTTTGTCAGATACTCTGCCAAAAAGGAATTGAACAAAGACATTTAAGCAAAAACTGTAAAACCATCTAAATTTGTTTTGGAGAAGGATTTAATTGGGAATGATGATGAAAAAGCCACAAATGTGGATTAACCTAAAAGGCAAAGGGCAGCCAAGTTACAACAGATGGCTTTTCCTTGTTCTTTAAGTGTTTCATAATGAGGAAAATATGCTATGTAATGACAGTTGTTTCTAAATCCAATTTTTTTGGAAGGGGGGAGGGGAGGTTTCCCATGAGGCATTAGTTGAAAAAGGAGAATCAAAAAGACATAGCTGCAGACAGCCTGTATTGAACCGTTTTTGTTCCGGAGCTCAGTTTGACGTATGGTAGGAAAGACAGCCATCTCCCATTCCAGCTAAAACTGAATGAGTAAATAGCCTCTATTTCTCCCTTCTGCTTTGCCTCCCTGAGAATCTACATTGTATAAGAGCTGTGCCACTCTATTTCTTTAATAGTCCTTCCCAATTGCCCTTTCTGTAGATTGACTCAGATTTCTTTATTCTGACAGATTTTTACTCTATCTTGCTGTGGTTTCTTTTATTTCCTTCCTGTATCAGTCACGAATTCTTCCTCTAATGCTGTTATGCAAACATCAGATTTTTCTACAACTGAAAAGCTGCCATTAAGATTTACTTAAAATCTCTCCCTCATTCCGTCTTTTGATTCCTTTCTACCCAAAATGGGGCTGAAGAAGAGAGTGAGTGAAAGAAAACAGAAGAGATAGCCTATTCTACATGGCATATGTTTGATTTCCCAGCAAGGCTTAATTACCATTGGGAGTTTGCAGTCCTATTCCTTTTGACACACCGAGCACTCAGAGTGCAGTGCAACACCTCTTCTCTATTCCAGTTTGCATGCACATGGATAAGATTTACTTGTGCATTGGGGCAATTGTATATTAATTGTATATGAGAATGGAGACTATAGGAATCTTCCCTGGAGACTGCAAGCATCCTTGCAGCTTTCAGGGAAAGTTAAGACCCGCATAAAATGATAAATTTCATTCTCTTTTAATATAAGGTTTCATCCTGCAAAGAAATGAGCATACTGACCCAGAAAGTACAGGTGGAACTTTCAACCCCCTACATAGCTCAGCCAAAACGTCCTACAACAATGCAAGGGTAAGGGACCTCTGTAGTCAGCAGGATTGAACTCATGACCAATATCTGAAAAGACTCATCCTTCATGTTTTATGGGTACACAAATGTGATTGGAGACAACAGGAGGCTTAGTATATAATGTGCAAGATGGAGACCTAACATGACGACTGCTCTTCAACTTTGCATAAAGAAATGTGATAGTGTTTTTAGGAAGAGCATGATTTCCCTTGTTTTTGATCATAAAACACAGCTACGTCATATTAGCTTCAGACAGAAAAGCAGAATAAAAACTAGAGGATTCACATGCTGAACCTAGGTTGTTAAGTGCAATTCAAGACTATGCTTCATAGAGAAAATACAATATATATAGCACTTTGAAACTTAATTACAAAGAAAGATTGTGTTTTTCAAGATTGAAAGCATGTCTATTTTTAAAATAAGCTTTTTTTCTCCTGTCTTCAAACTCTATGCTTTAAACTATCAGTTGGATCTCACCTTTAGATAATTTCAGACAACTAGAGAAGTCTATCCTACCAGAAGAAGCAGTAATAAGTTGTTGAAATTGACAAACAGTTCAGCTTTATATTTATTTTCTGAAAAATCCCCCAGTGACATATTAATTATGCATAAAGCTTTGCCTTTTGCGAAAGTTGGTTGGCTTTCAAATACCCATCTCATCTCTATTTATTTTTAGAACACTGGTCTTACAAACTGACAGCATTTCAACTATTTTAATACTTTGATGAAGATGTAATTTTCATTCTGATTATTTTTCAAAATTAATATCTAGTAGCTTTTTGGATCAAGCCACAATCACTATTACGTCTGAAGCAGGAAATCAATTTGCTTTTAATCTTGGTCTTTATTCATCTCTGCCCTATTAATAGAATCATAAAATGGTTTGGGTCAGAATGGACCTTAAAGACCATCCACTTCCAGCTTCCCTGCCATGGGCTGGGACACCTTCCACTAGATCAGGTTGCTCGAAGCCTCATCCAGCCTGGCCTCAAACACCTCCAGGGATGAAGCATCCACAACTTCTCTGGGCAACCTCTTCCAGTGCCTCATCACCCTCACAGGAAAAAAATGTCTTCATAATATCTAATCTACATTTCCCCTCTTTCAGCTTAAAAGCATTGCTCCTTGTCCTACCACTGCACTCCCTGTTAAGAGTCCCTCCTCACCTTTCCTGTAGGCCCCTTTGAAGTACTGGAAGGCTGCTTTAAGGTCTCCCTGGATCCTTGTCTTCTCTAGGCTAAATAAGCTGAAACTCTCTCAGCCTTTTCTTGTATGGGAGGTGTTTCGGTCCTCTGATCATCTTCATGGCCCCCCTCTGGACTTATTCTAACAGATCCATTTCCTTCCTGTGCTCTTCTTTCTTTTTTACCAGAGGGCTGCTTAAAAGAGGAGTTCAGTCCATAGTAACTGTAGCTGCCAAAGAAGGAAATCTTTGAAGGGCTTTTGGTGGAAAAATATATTTAGTACAATACAGATCTTTAAGGGGGGAGAGTGGGTCCCAAAAGGTCCTCAAAGACTGCCAAAGTCCCTCTCTCTTATGCTAGGTATCACTGGCCAGTCTTTACAGTGATAATATCACACTCCTTGTAAAGTCTAGGCAAAATTTTGTAATATCATCTGCCAGATATGGTACTCAGTAATACCGGGGAAGCATAGAGAAGTGATAATTCAGAGCATTAGGGATGGAAGGAGGCCTCCCAATCTGTGTAAGGCAATCTTGACCCCCAGTCATGTGACCAAACATTCAACTACAAATTACTCAGCAATGCTCAAAATCTAAGGGCCTTACATGAATGAAAATCCAACTTTTAGCTGTCTGGTTGTCCAAAATGCCTGGCTTTGACTGACAATTCTGAAACATCATTTTGTGTCTCTTGTGCAAATACAAGTGTTCTATAAGAAGTAGATTTTAACATAAACATGAATTTTAAAGAAATGTTTAACTTCAGCTTCCTTTTAAATGTTGGTAGAGATAGAGTTTTTTTACATTGCTATATAACATGTCTGAATTACATTCTTTTAAGAAGCTGGAGAAGATTGTTTGGAAAGCAGTAATGAGAGAATAGTTACCAAAGTTTCTCTGTTACAACAGAAAACTCTTGGCTGAGATTCTCCAAGGATGTGCCCTGAGTTTGGTATTTTTTTGTATTTGTCGTGAGTGATGAAGTAGAAAGTATGTTTAGCACATTTGCAGATGTCACAAACTTAGTGGAGTAGCAGACAAAAATGATCCTGATGCATAAGACAGCTCATCAAAAAAAAAAAAAAAACCCAGAAAGAACATAAAAAAGGAGAATGCAAGGTCTGCACTTAATTTGGAAAAATCAAGTGCATTAGCACAGAAAGGGAAACAGCTGACTATGCAAAAATTTTGCTGAAAAAGAAGTTGAGGTTACAGTGACTCACAAGAGGAATATGTATCAACAATATGTTACTATTACAGTAAAAGCAAACACACGGCTTTGCTATTGAGTGCTATGAGTCTAGTTCTGTGCAGTGAACTTCAGACCAGAGAATTATAAAACATGTCCTGTAAGGCACGAATGAAAGAGCTTGGGGGTTAATTTATTGAACGAACGACTGGAGAGATGTGAGAAATCTTCAAATAATCGCAGGTCGTCATCTGTTCTCCCCATCCATTGTGGATAGCACAAGAAAAATTACATGCTAAAATTACATCATGGAAGAGTTATATTAGACATTAGTAAAAACTTTCTGACAATAAACACTAGGCAAGAATGCAGGAGGAAATTGTGGAATTCTCTGCTTTAGATTAAATAGCTTAAAATAATCAGGCATACGTCAGCCCGTATTCATATATCTCTCATTCATCCAGCCTTGGCACAGAAGAGTGGATTAAGAGATCTCTTGAAGTCATTTTGGCCTCATGTTCTGTGTCTCCATCGCTACTCTTCCTATTTATTTTCAGAGTGAACTTTTCTATTTGCAGTCAATTTGCATATATTCTTGAAGGGTGGTTTCAATAAAAATCTGTCTCACCTTATCCAAACTAAATGAGATTCATGTATTTAATTTCATTCTGGTGCTCTCCTACCTTTACCTCCATATCTCAATCATTTGCATCTCAGTGGCTTCCACTCTGGGATACCAGAAGCCAAATCCACTGGGTAAGCCTAAATTTTCATCCAGCTATGTCCAGAAGCTAGATACAGGGATTTACAGAGGGGCAACCCAATTGGAAAAAATGCTCTTTGGTAAGGTGCTGGGAGGAAAGGATACAGTCTCACAGGCCTTGTGTCACTCCCCTGCCACATAACAGGATATAACTGTGTACTTGTCACAGGACTTCTACGAAAAGGCCTCAAACGTTGGGCCAGAGAAAGTTCAGAAGAACATTGTGCTCATTACTGTGCAAACTTATACACAAATTTGGTGCCTGCCATGAAAAGTCTGCAATATAAGAGCAGTCTGATAAATGGCTGTGCATATGGAGAAGTTGATTCCTGTGAGGCAGACTCCGATTTCAGTAATTAAGGTGTTCCCAAGACAGTTTTATGCTGATGAGTTACGCATACTTTTATGGTTGAAAGACTGGGACACTCATATTTTTTACATTTTTATTCATTTTTGACTGTATTCCTGATGTTTGTTTACTATGTAATATGCCTCCTAACAATTCCATGAGCATGTGTGTTAGTGGTACCGTCCACGGTTTTTGTAGTTGTACAAGAAGATGGAAAAACATTGAATGTAACTAACCCTTTCGTCACAGCCATCTCCTTCATTATTCTTTCTCTAGCCCTCCTTACATCCAAGACTGCAGCTAACGTCCATTCAAGGAGGTGGAATGCTGCTAGGACATTCCAAAATCTTGAATAAGTTTGGGTTTGGCTCTGATGTTTTGTACATTCACGTGTCATTCCAAGTCTCTTCATATTCAAAGTAAATCACAGGTGTTCAAATGTAAGCTAAAGCCAGACCATGGTCAGCTAACATCTTCATGTTCTGGTTGTGTGTAACTGTTCCCCTGACTTTCCCAAAGCCAAAGATGTTAGTGGAGTACAGTACTGAGATACTCACATTCTTCTGTGCTTGTATGGATGGGAAGAGATATTTCCAAAGGTACACGGGAGAGTTAGATGACAACCTCTTGCTGGAAGTCAGTGGGAAGTGGATGATGCAGTCCGTGTTAGTAAACTTTATCCATGATACAACAAGACAGATAGACAAATCAGATGGAGTGAGGCTCCCAATAACTATTGGACACAGGTTGGGAGCAATCAAACATAATTATCATGAGTCTTCCAATATCCATGTCTTTTTATGGGTTCAGAATGAGAAAGCGGTGAGGGACTGCCCAGAACTCAGCTACATAAATCTTTTAGCACTGAGCAACATGTTGCTGTTCCTTATCCTTTTATTTTATGCAGGAGACCCTTTTTTTTTACCTAGTAAGAGATTTTCTTAACCCCCTTGATATTATACCTCCATTATGATCAGCGGTCATAATGCCTTATACAACAAGGCAAAAAGTTTAGGAAAGGTCTGCTCTGTCTATAAAAAGCATATGCCTACAGTGAATCCAAAGAGGAGAAATAAAATTTAGCTCATCTTTAGCTGATGGAAAAGTGTTTGGTACAGCACACTTTGAAACATTTCCTACAATCTTGTTTGTAGAACCTCAACTAGCTTTGTGAGCTGACCTTCTCTTCTCTTCTCTTCTTTCAGACCAGATATTCAACCCGTGGTTCTTGTTTCTTAATTTCATTCCATTAGTCCTAGCTGTGCCCTGCATCGTACATCTGTTAAATCAACAATCTATTACTACTTACAGTGTTCTGTGTATGATTTTTAAATCCCCCCAGGAACTTGGAATTGTGTCTTCCATGTGTTTATTTTTAAAAAGGGAGCTGGTTCAACTGATGATGTTGTACAGCCATTAAGACACTACGTCCAGTGCTTCTACAGATCACAAGACCTAGCTTCGTAGGATATCCTACTACACTGCCCTACCAAAGTGCCGGGGCCAACAAAGAAAAAACAATGCTTTGCATAGCAAATAGTTGTTACAAGTTACAGTCAATGGACCCTACTATTAATTGGCAGAATTACAACTCTTGTTGAGTTGATAAAACTAGCTGTCTTGAAAAGTTATGAGGCTTCCTTTTGTTCTTGTTTGCCTACATTTTTTTTCTCAAGATTGATTACACTGTGCCTCTTTGAACTTAGATTGAATGCTTCCTTTGAGGACATACTCACATCTTGGTTTCATACACTTTGCTAGTCTTTCCGTATTCCAGTGATCCAGGGATATCAAAAGGAAAACAACAACAAAGAAAAGCAAAATAGTTAATAGTCCCAGGAAAACACTCCTGAAAAATATGACTAGTATGGAAATACTAATAATACTGAAAACATTATGAGAGAGTATGAGAAATACATATGCAGACGTATCAAGAGTAAGTAGTTTTGCATTAATGGAAGATAACTCCATTAACTGAGACACAGCTATTCATAAAGCATCTTATGTTATGCATTGCATGTATCTGCTAGCTATCCTAAATCAATTACCTCAGTCAAGACACGATTCCCCTTTCTCTGGGGTGCGGCTGCAGCTAGAGGGAAAGCAATTTATTTCGAAAGCTGATTCAGCAAGAAACTCTTCAGAGGCCCATCAATGTCCCATTCATAATCAGAGATGCTGTAATGATTATCGTTGGCATTGTAAATCATTTGTGTAACGCTCTTTATTTTAACATTATTCAGCAATTTTGTCTCTTCTGAAAGACAAAAAGATCTCCATATCATGAAATATGCTCTTCAGCAGGAAGCAAAAAGTGGTATAACAGATTTAAGATATTGTTACTTACGTTGCATTTTTTTTTTGTGACACAAACTAGTCAAGAAAAGGAGGTCCTTATAAATCTGATCCAATTCAGTGATATTTTAAGCAGATATTAAGAAAATGTCATGCTCGCTTTCGCTAACCCATCTTGGCTTTATTTTCCAATACTCCTCCCTTTTCATTACCTTTTGAATCCTGATTGTGTCTCAAGTGAAATTAATAGGAGAAAGATCAATCCTGGCCAACTCTTGGCGTGTCAGTCCAAACCCGAATCTATTGCTTTCAGAGGTCTTTTCCAAAGCATGATTTCACTTAGAAATAATAATGGTTAGGCAAAAGCTGATTGAATTATTCCTTTTTTTTTTTTATGTCACTTAATGAAAACTCAGTACAGATTAAATGCGAACTGTTTGGTAGATTTGCCTTCTTTGCAAATTCTAAGGAAAGGTCAAAACAACCGTAATAAAGCTCTGCCTGAGTTCCTTTTTTACAAGATGTAGACATTATTAAAAGTAGCATTAAAAATGTCATGAATACAGAGGAGAAAACTGAAAGCTGAGAAGCAATCCAAGAGCCTGGAAAGCAGCTGGAAGGAAATAATGTTCATTAACACAAGCTACTTACTTTTATTGATTGAGCAGGCAAAAATACTGGTAGGGATAGGTCTTTTGAAAGTAAAATATTTTCAAACCTCAAGATCTCATTTTTAGTATGAAAAAAAGCCTCACTGAATGAGCATGAATGCAGCTGTGTTTTAACAATGCCAGGTAATTTTCCTCTGTTTTATTGTACAGTCTCTGAAGAGTTTTCTCTTTATTGCTGCATATGTGTTTTAGGGAAAACACTCTCCTTTTGAATAGAATGACTTTTTCCCAAAACCTACTATTTTTCTCTTAGGACTTTTGTCCTAGTGAGCCCTTATGCTGAGGAAAAAGACTTCCACTTCCTTCTTTTTTGGGTTATGTTGCTTAATGACTTCTTTTCTGTTTGCTTCACTAGCAATCATAAAACTGTCACCATCTGCACTTCAAAGTGTAGGAAAGCCACATGGCTGCTTGCTGCTTTTTGCCGCGCAACCTTGAGTGAGAACAGCAGCGGTTCTCAGCTGCTGCTTCTTACCATGACCGATATAGATATCTTAAATACGAATAATTTTTCTCAAATAGAAATACTGCATACTTTTTTTTTTTTTTTTTTTTTTTTTTGTAAAAAACGAGGTGCTTCTGAGCTCATGCCTTTCCTTCATTTCCCCGTAAGGTAAAACGTGGATAACAGAAGTCAGTGGTACAATTGGGTTTGAGTTCAGTAAACTTTAAGCTGCCGAAGATGATTGACTCGAGATGGCATTCAATAACCTCCGCTTTCAGCTGCAATTATTTATTGAACTGCTCTGGGCCATTAAAGTTCACTTGGTGATTGTTCCACCTCCCTAAAATCTCATTCTCATGATAAACTCCAACTTATTTTTTTTCTAAATGCTTTGCAGCAGGCAACAAAAGACCCCGTCACAGGGATAACCACAAAGGATGAAATCCCAAGCGGAGCAGGAAAGGGGACATTGTTGGGGCTGGGTTAGCAGCTGCAGCCCTCACAAAGCACCCTGCCCAGAGGGGCCAAGGCCTCGCCGCCAGCCGAACCCCATCAGCGAGAGGCTGTGTCTACGTGGACGTGGGGCCTGGATGAGCCCCAGTTGGATCCAGCAGGAACTGGGTCACAAGGGCGAGCGGAGGGCAGGGGTGGTGGCTGCCTGTGGCGGCCAGGAATGAGGGCAGAGGCATCTGGCAGACGGAAAAGGGGTCACAGCGCTGGGTGGAGGAGAAAGAAGGCCCCAGGAGCCATGAGGGACGCAGGGGAGACCCAAGACGGCCCTCGCTGCTGGGAGGGACTGGGTGTCCTGGGCGCGGGGTGGGGACAGGGGTGACAGGGCCACAGCGCCCGAGGGGGGACCAGCCCTGAGGGATGGGGATCCCTCCTCGGGTGCCGTACGGAGGCCGGGCTGCTGAGCCACGCTAGGGCAGAAGCAAGCGGCGGCTCCAGAGGGGCACTTGTGGGGAGCCTCCAACACGCCGGAGGCTTCAGCGCCCACACAGACGCAGCAGAGAGGGGAGAAGGAAGAGAGAGAGAGACGAAGAAACCGCCCCCTCCCTCGCCCCCGGCCGCTCAGCGAGCCCCCGGCTGATTGACAGCTCTTCCCGCCCCCCCGGAGTTCTCATTGGCTGTCCGCCACGCCGATCAGCGACACGTGTGACTGAGCGCGGGCTCCCATTGGCCATCTTGACCACGCCCCTACCCGCCGCGCGCACAAAAAGGCAGCGATGGGGCGGGGCTTGTGGCCGAGGGGGTGGGGTTTGCGGCGGCTTAGCCCGCGAAGGCGGTCGGCGGCGGCTGGAGCGGTCGGGCAGGAGCAGCGTTGCGGGATGGGACGGAGCGCGGCGTCTGGTGGGTGCGGGGCCCCCGTGTCCGCCTGGGTGGATAATCTCTGCGGGAGGGTCGCGGAGTCGCTTTGCTCCAGCCTTGAGAGCGGGGGGAGCTTTGTTTCCAGCCCCTCCTGCTGGCCTCGTCCACGGAGCTGCGGGGCGCCATCCCCTCTGCCCCCCTTTTCGGTCTCGGGTGGGGGATGCGGGGCTCCTGCTGCGTGGGATTGAGGGGGCCAGGACCCTGAATTTGCGTATCTCGGGGCTGGGAGACGCGTTCCCAGGCGCCCGGTCTTAGCGATGCTGGCGACTGGGCGCTTGGGAACGCGTCTGCCCGCCTCGAGAACCGTGTGTCTGTTCCCCACTCGTGTTTTCCTGTTGCCCACCCGTCTTCAAGAGAATCCTCTTTGCCTTTTAAAGGTGCTGGGAGACCTTGACAACTCAGGAACTTTAAAACCTCTCCCCCTGCCTCGTGTTTCTTTGCAGATTAATTGCTTTTTCCACTTATTTATTAAGTGGATGCATGACTGAGAAGAAAGTGGGAGTGCAGGGAGACAGGGGTTTATTGCATCTGCTGAATGTCTTAACACTATAAAAAAAGCGGTTAAGAAATGCTTTATTTATTCTCAGTTTGCCATACAGTTCCAGTAATCGCTGCAGATAACAGGAGATGGGCTGAGCAACAGCCTGTGAAGTGGGGCCAGTGCTTGAGCGGTGGGTTATTGGATGCAGTTGTGAGATTCCTTGGTATAAAAACAAAAAATATTTCAAAGAACAAACGATGTGGTTTGCATGCTGTTTGTGCAGGAATAGGAAAAAGCTGTCTAACTGCGGTTCTTTGTGCCTCTTTTGTGAACTACAGCGGATGAGGGGAAAGTATTTCTATTAGAAAAAGATGGGAGCAAATTATGAAAGCAGCCAGGAACTTTCAAGAGAGTTGAAATCTGAGGGTGAGGAGGAGGTCGTTTTGTCTCGGGTATCATTCAAGACTAGGTTGTTTTTTTCTCTTTTTAAAACTTTACATAGGGAATCAGAGAGTATTGACGTTTATAGGAGACGAACTGTTGTTTTGACTCTGACTGGTACAGTGTAGCTAATAGTCTGTGGGCTAGAAGAGGGAATGAAGTAATGGAATAAGGCTGCAGTTCTTACTCTCCAGCGAGCTCTCCAATGCTACAGTGATCTGTAGCTCAGATGCGAAGTTGTGTGGCCTCTGATATGTGGAGGGTGACATGTTATGGAATAGTGATGTAGACTAATACCCAAGTTGGAAACCTGTTATTTTGCAAGCATTGTCACTTGTAACTTGAATCTTAAATACTGAAGATTAAACTCTGTATTTGAGCTACGGAACTGAGCTTTGTTAGGTGTTATGTTCAGTTACAGCTTACTGTTGCCTTTAAGTTCTCATCAGAAGAAAATACCTTCAGATGGAAGGACAGTTATCTGCCTGTACTAAAATAAAGGTCTTAAGTCATTCTTACTCAGAAATAATGTGGCTTTCAGCAAGTCCTATAATAAGGGTGTTTTATCTGTGGTCTCTTCTCCCAAGTGACATGTCATGAGAGGTAATGGCCTTAAGTTGCACCAGGTGGAGGTTCAGGTTAGACATTAGGAAAAAATTCTTCACTGAAAAGGTTGTCGGGTTCTGGAACAGGCTGCCCAGGGAGGTAGTTGAGTCACCATCCCTGGAGGTGTTCAAAAGATGGGTCAATGAAGCACTTAGGTATATAGTTTAGTTCTGGACAGGTATGGTGGGACTTAATGATCTCAAAGGTCTTTTCCAACCAAGTGATTCTATGATTTTCAATGATTCTTCAGTGGAGACGAAGACCAGACCATGTTCCCCTTGAGCAATGTGGAAGCTCGATGTATTTCCAGCTGAATTTTGGGAATGAATTGTGCAAAGCAAACTTTTCCTATTGCTTGCTGGAAGATTAGTTTTGTATTTATATTGCTAGCAGTAGTGTGAATGTTATTAGCAGCAGTATGTTAGTTATTAGGTGGTGAACAGCAGCAGTATGTTAGTTATTAGGTTTTGTTGTACATGAATTAATATATAACCAAGCCAGCCCCTTTTCTTCTCTTTTTCTATGTCTATTTTCTTAAAATAAAAAAATAGAAAGCGTTTTTTGATCACATAGATACTGAAACAATAATCTTGATTATGCACAACAGTTCTTCAAACTATATGGTTTTTGCTAATCCTCCCATTTGTCCGTGGAAGTAATAAAAGATGACCTTGTATGTCAGAAATAGAATTGCTTGTGTTTTAAAAAGGGACTTTCATAGCAGGAATAAGTTATTGAGGCTTCATGTTTGATTTATATGGCACAATGCATGCAACATCTCATAGTTAATAGCAGCATAAACGTGCTTTGGTTTTCAGTATATGCCTTGTCAGTACAACGTGCCTCAAAGGATTATGGTTTTAGGAGTAGTAATATAAACTTCTTACAGACCAGCTGCTCTTTGGTGTGACTACTTTACCTCGGGTTTATTTACTTTCTTCTTCAGTGAGAAGGTATGTGCCATATATTTCTCTGAAGCAAGAATAACGATGTCTGCAGGCAGTATTCCTGTATAGAAACAAAGAAGAAAACCCACTGTGTGACAGATGATAGGAGTATTGTTTTGAAGTTTCATATATACAGTGATCCACAGGATTCCTTTAAAAAAAAACCAAACCAAACTAGAGCAGATACTTTGGTGAAAAATTCTGTAAGCGTTGATGGTAGCTTAGTGTTTAAGTTGCTGTATCACTGTCATCTGGACAGTGAGTTAGCTTTCATGCCTTTGCTAGTCTTCCTTTTCTGATTAAATTTCCTCAATGGATAGTTAGATCTTGATGTACTCTTTGTTCTTTCTAGGTGTCTCATAGCAGATCTTCCACAGCTCTCCTGACTTCTTTTAGTAAGGAATAAGCAACAAATGTTGCAGTTTAATTGCAGTGTGCTCTTGCAGGCCTGTCCTGTCTTTAGTTGGTGTGTGCTTGATATGGTCTTGTATCTGAGCTTGAACCTGTGTGATACAGGTTGTATAATACAGCACCTTTTGGCCTTTTTAATTCAGAGATGTATTGGTGTCCTCCTGATTCAAGTGTGGCTCTAAATAAGCTTTTTTGACTTGTGAATGTTCCTGTGACTTGTTTTTATTTTATTTTTGCTTGCTTAGGCTGTTGAGCTACAGGGTGTGTGTCAGGTGAACTACACTACTAGTGTAAGTTACTAACTAGGCTGTGTGTGTCCAGTGGGTTATGATATTAAGTTTTGTTAATTACATCAGTAGCAGAAATATATTAATTTACAGTACTGATGAGGACAAGTTATTTTTACCAGGCTCACTTCCTAGTTCTCTAATTTTAGAAGTATTTGTTGTATGAAGATAATTAATAGGAACAGATTACAAATATGTTTTCCAGTATTATGTACATGGCCTACAGAAGTCTCCTGGTACTGTGGGTCACAGATTTTAACTCTTCATTCTATTAAAAGAACAGATAAAGAGGTAGAGGATGCACATTAACAACTTCTCCAGGATACCGGTAATGTAAGAAAATTGGTGACTTGACAGAATTAATCTTGAGCCTTAGCTCTATAGCAGAGCTGTTGTAGCACTTACATTCTCTCCTGAGAACTTAGTCTGCCTTCAGGTTATTTTCATTATTACCTCTAAAGCTATACCTGATTTATTTGCTCAACTTTAATTCATGCTTTCCTTCACACTTAACTGTTATTTAGATCTAACTGTTCAGAAGCCAGCCTGTTGTAGAAGCTGTTGAAATGTTGCACTGGGGTGTTTTCTTTTTTAAACTCGAAAGGCACTAATGCTTTTCACCCATCTTGAAAACTCAGATAATTGAAATATTTTTAGCTGCTGATAGATGTAACTTCTTTCTCCTCTGCCAAAAGCAGAAAATAAACATTTGGGAAAAAATTAAGAAATTGATGTGTAGAAACACCTGGGGATCAAAATGGAAGTCATTTAGACTATGAACTAGGAGCTTATCTTGTTTGATTTCTTTATTTGTGACAGGTAAGATAGCTGGAGAATTTTTGTTGAAGGCTTGTTTATATGGAATTTGTTTGCTTTTTTTTTAAAACCATCCAAATTTATTTGTGTTAGGCATTCATAGGTTTTCTGAATTTAAACACATTGCAGGTTTTTTCTGTCACATACTAAAATATTCTGCCATTAAACTAATGATGTTTTCTAGTTCTGGAATTGATTGCTATATATTATTTGCTGAGGATTTTTTTGGTAGTCCTCTGTATTTAGCAGAGGTGTGGTTAATCATTTTCAAGATTCTTAGAGCTGCTTCCTACCTGTTGGTTACAAATATAATTTCTTTATTCTTATGGAGATTTAGTAGCCAAAAACATTGATAGGGAATAATGTGTATTTCTACTAAGTGCAGAACATCTTTATGCTAAATTTAATTATTTTTTTTTAATATTCTTTATACTTGTGCCAATCAAAGGCATGCTTCAACTGTGTCAATCATCCTTTGTGTTGTAAAATATATATTTTAAAAGCAGAAAAATTGAGCGTTGTTCAGGTTGAACTTGTGTTTTTTAAACACAGATGTCAGTCTAAACAAAAAAAAATTAAAGCAAAATATTTCCCCATCATCTGTATGCTATCACAGCTTATACTTATTGTGTAGATTTTCTTCAAAACATTCATAAGTGAAAATCTCTTTGCAAGAGAGTTTTGATTAGAAGTACTGTAAATTGATAGACTATTGAATGCCGAGTTAGAGTTGGCTAAGGGTTAGTGAATATAATAACATAACTAAAATAAGTGTCTTGGACGTGGCTGGCACTCAGAAATTTTTGCTTTAGTTTTTGAAATAATTTTGCATTCTGTAGATAATTGTGTGTTACAGTAGTCTTCAGAATATGTTCAACTTCAAAATGCTTGTAAATGACAGCTGAAGTACATATCTATATCAGTGGTAATTTAAATGTGTTCAGGGTTCATATTTTACAGTCATAATTTGTATCAATAGAAGTAGCCTATGCTAATGCAGTTGTAACTTCTGTGAATCTATCAAAACCAGAATTTTAGGCTGACTTAAATGTATTTTTCTTCAGGAGAAGGAATAAAAATGAGATTTACGAATGTTGTGCACAGAATTACAGCCTGGCTTGTTTTCTCTCTAGTTCCAGAAATCAGATGTCTATTTCTCTGTCTTTTTGTGTGAGCTTTTATTGCACATTGGAAATCTGCCCAATATAGAAACTATAGAAGAAATTCTTGTGGTAAAATTATCAAGCATTAATCATTGTGCTACACATGGATACATTCACATTGAAAAATATTTAACCACCTTTAAGTTCAAATAGGACAGACATTTTGGAGGCTTATGTAGTGGTTATGTTTCCTCTTGCGCTGGTGTTAAAACATTAAGGTTGGTTTGGCTGTTGTGACTGTGCAGTAATATGGTTTTGCCCTTCTTTTTTTTGGTATCTGAATATGCACTTGCTTTACAGTTCTGTATATATATCATGGTGATTCTGAAGTCCTCTCTCAGCCTTGTATTGCTGGTAGGACTTCAAAATGGGGAGGAAATTTTAAATTATAAATAGCAAAAATGCTGTTTAATGCATGATGTAACTGAGACTGAGAAAAAATCTTCAACTTTGTAGCAAGTACTGTTAGCAATTGCAGTCTTTCAAATGTTTGAGATTTTACTCAGCCTGTAATGTGATAGTTTTCATTACGTAAAGAATGCTGAAATACTTCACTGTTGTTCAGGCTTTTCTAACATTATCCTGTGAGATTTTCTTCACATTGGTTCCTTCAGTCTTTCTAACGTAATCTTGCCATGTTTTTTGGGTGCCTGGCTTGTCTATGAGAACATTTAACTGTTTTATGTATATTTAAGCTGTTTGCGGAACAGTTAAATCTTAAAAGGCTTGCTGTTTGGGCTGAGACTATGCTAGTAAGGTGTAGGGGTTACTGCATCTTGTTGAGTTGAAGTTCTGTGAGCATGGCCATCAAAACAAAGGGTGCTGCATGTATTTCCCTGTTGGTTTACCAGAGTAAAGGTGTGTCATAATACTGAACACTTACTGTCTTACCATTAATACCAGAAGAAGTGTAACCAGTGCATCATATTCTGCTCCTCTACTCTGCTCTTGTGAGAGCTCACCTGAAGCACTGCATTCAGTTCTGGAGTCAGCAGAGGAAAACACATAGATCTGTTGGAGTAAGTCAGAGGAGGAATGCAAAGGTGATCAGAGGGCTGGAACACCTCCCATACAAGAACAGGCTGTGAGAGTTGGGATTGTTCAGCCTAGAGAAGAGAGAGACTTTATAGCAGCCTTCCAGTACTTAAAGCGGGCTACAGGAAAAACTGGAGAGGGTCCCTTTATCAGGGAGTGCAGTGATAGGACAAGGGGTAATGGTTTTAAGCTGAAAGAGGGGAGATTTAGATTAGATATCGGGAACAAGTTTTTTCCTGAGGGTGATGAGGCACTGGAACAGGTTTCCCACAGAAGTCGTGGATGCCCCATCCCTGGAGGCACTCAAGGCCAGGCTGGATGAGGCTTTGAGTAGCCTGATCTAGTGGGAGGTGTCTCTGTTGGCAGGGGGGTCGGAACTGGATGATCTTTCAACACAAATCATTCTATGATTCTGTGATCTTAGAGATTCCTCATTCAGGGTGTACATTTGTCTGGTTGTTAGGTAGTTGGTAGGTATTTGTCTATGTTCTTCAATATCTTGTCCTTTAGGTTACTGGGTAATTAGTTGGGTCTTAGCATACAGTAGTATTCTGGATTAAATTAATGTTTTCTTAATCATTTATGAAGACTTTTCAATATTCTTAATGTATTGGTAGATTATGAAGGCTGAGGTTACTGATGGAATGAAATATACCAACAATTCTGGGCTCTGATATAAGGAGGATAGGAAAATATTTGAGTAGCCAAAGGAAGGCAACAAAGGTGATGAAAGGACTAGAGGGCATGACTGATGAAGAGTGGCTGAGGATACTAAGTTTGCTCAGCTTAGAGAAGAGGATGCTGAGGAGTAACCTCATTGCTCTCTAAGTTCCTTGTGATGGGGAGTGGAGAGGGAGGTGCTGATCTCTTCTGTCTGGTGATGGGGCACAAAGGGGTTGGCTTAAAGCTACATTGGAGGAAATTCAGGTTGGGTATTAGAAAAAGCTCTTCGCTGAGGTGGTGGTCAAGCACTGCAACAAGCTCTGCAGGGAAGTGGTTGTTCACCCCCAAGCCAGTCAGAGTTCAAGAAGTGTTTGGATAACACTCTTGGGTATCTGGTTTAATTTTTAGTCTGCCTTTTGTGAAATCGAGAGTTGGACTCAGTGATCCTCATGGCTCCCTTCAAACTCAGGATATTCTATGATAACATTAAAGGTATAATAGTGCTTAGTAGGCATGGTGGTGTTGGGCTGGTGGTTGGACTTGAGGACCTTAAATGTCTTTTCCAACATTAATGATTCTGTGATGCTATTTCAGAAGCCTTAAGAGGACTTGAGTTTCACTGACTGGTTAGAACAGGGGTGTCAAACTTGTGGCCCATGGGCTGAATCCAGTCCTCCATCATGTTTTATTCAGCCTGGCACCTTGTTTCTACCTGGTAGCAGTGCTGATCTCCTTGCCCCTACATTCCTGCCTGTGCTGGTCATGTGTGCAACGTGTGATGCGTGTTACACTGCAGGAGCAGGAGAGTGGCGGGAGCTGTGAGTTTGACACCCTGGTTCAGAAAGTAGCCTGTGCAAAAATATTTCCTTTTATTGTTAATATATTCCTAGAAACTAAAGCGAACGAAGCACTTCATCAATGAAGACTGAGAAGCACGTATAATCTCATAAAAATGTTTTGTTTTAGTCTAGTTGCCAGTGCAAAGACAGCATAACGATAAAGCTGTGTGTTGAAAGAACAATGAGAATAAGTTGGGAATTACTGGAGCTCTGCCGTATTTAAGGGTGGAGAAGGCTATATAAATGTGGGGATCAGTACTTTCTTACATGGACTAGTTAAGCAGTTACCTGCTTCTTATGTGCTGTTGAGTGAGGTTGTGCTGCTTGGGCTGTTTGTAGGGGCTGGGATTGAATCTGGGAGTGAAATCTGTTCAAGTGCTGACGACTGTAATGGCCAACTGAGTTTAAGTATTCCCTTGTTTGAGGGTTTATAGTTAACATATGCAGTTACAGCTGATGTATGCAGCAGCTGTTCTGCACTCCTTTCTCTTCAGTAGCAGCCTGGCACTACTGTTCTTGTTGCAATGCCTCCCTTTGAACGTTAGAAAGGGCTAACCTGTCTTTTGTTCTGGTGTCCTGTGTGCTAAAGACTGTGGTCTTTGGGTCACTGTTGTGTACACTCAGGCACAGAGGTGTTGGAGCAAATGGGCACTGTATAACCCTTGGATCCATAACTCACTGCATAAAAAAAGGTTGATAAAGTTATAAGCAGATTATCTTCTGCATTCCTGTGGCTTGTAAAACTAAATGGCATTAGGACACATAATTTCCTGAGAGCCAGAGACCTTAGTTCTTCAGCTGATGGATCCCAGGTTTCTTGTACATCTTCACAGTAGCAATCACTTTGCTTGTGACAAGTAATATCTGGAGAGCTTGTGTATGTAATGGATAACAGGTATAGTATATCAAAACTTATTAATGTTGAAATTGATTTATTGATGCTTGTTTTTAAATCCTGTAGTGAAAAATGTTGGTATTCCATGATGCTGTGGAAAACCATTCATCTGCTATGGGTTTGGTTTTGTCCTAACAGAGAACAATCAGCTGTGGTGACTAGTGTGCTACAAGACAAGGCCTGGGAAGCTTGTTTGATTTTGAAACTTCGAGCAGCTTTTGGAAACAGTTCTTTGAGAAATTCTCCTGCCTCATTATACGTGACTGCAAAAAAAAATGAAGACTTTGAACTTCTGAATTAGAAGGGGGGCTTTTGTAAAAATGTGGCTTTTTAGTTCTTCTACAGCAGTTAGAGCTTGCTGCTGAATTTTATGTAGAACGCTGAAGTTCTCTGGAACTCACATCAGCACAGGTTTATTTTAGAGTTATTTCCTGGGAAAGTACTGCTTTTCTTTTTAAAACTTGGCTTCTGCTTTGAATGCTTAAACAGCTGCAAACATGGAGGAGACAATACATCACTTTAAGCGAAACCTGTGTTTGATTTTAATGCTGAATTTGAAGATGCTCTCATACATGTATTACTGTGTTTTTGCACACCATTTGAATATTGAAATTCCTTCTAACCACTTCATGCCAACTCAGGATCTGAATTGGGGCTGCATTTAACTTAAATCATGCTTCAAGAGGATGTCTTGGTACAGTTATACATGTGGTTTTGTTACAATTTCAGGGTATCTAACTGTGGGGCGGAGCAGGAGAGGGGTGTTTGCCAGCCTAAACTGGACAAGTAGATGTGCAAGCCACATGCTTTCTATCCACCCTTCTTTTTGCAGAAAGAACCAAAAACTAGAAATTCAGCAGTTTTATTTTTTTTCTAGATGAGAGGGTGATCCTGTCTCACTCAGCTGTCAGCTTATTTCTCTTGAAGCTCTCCATTTGTTAAATAGTCTTCACTCTAGCAATCACTTTATAGCAAATAAAGAGCTGAAGAGATTGTGCATGGCGAGTGTGAAATACCTGAATGTTGAAGTGATGAGATACAAATGCCTTCAAGAGGAGTGTCTGAGGATGCACTGAGGTACAGTCTCCAGCCCTCAGATGAAATGTAGCTATTATAATATTTGCCTTTGCTTACACCTCTGTAGACTATCTTGAAATTTCAAGCATACTTTGATTCAGGGTGGGTAGTTCTATGCAAGCATGTAAATAAGATTAGGAGCAACACCTAGTTACAGTTCAAGCTGCAAATGCTGCAGAGACAGGAATGGCAGGAAAAGCTTCCTTGTTGGTGGGCTATTAAGCAGTTGGGATTTTAACCTTAAGGACTTTCATTAACCTGGAATAGCTGCATCAGAAACTCTGCTTTAAGATGATGGGGGTTCTGACCTTATTTTTCAAAAATATTTGCTGTTCTACTGGAGATGGCACATACTTTGCAGTGATAATGTTCTGATTGCCATACTAACAGTTCTGAGGGCCTCTAAGCTTGCATCGATTGCAGCTTAATGTTTTTTAGGAAGTTATATTTTTCCTGGTCACTTAGCTGGCTGCAGTGTAGTCTGACTAGTTGGCTTGTTGTTGGAGCAGGTTTAGCAGCTTTCAGGAATTTCTGTATCTTAGAGTGATGGCAAGGTTCTGTTCAATGTGATTCATAACTATTTGCAAAAACTTCTGGGATCTGGTAATTTCATGGTTGGGGAAATTTTGGAACTTCTATTGGCTTACGTGCTTCAAATTGACTAAATATTTAACATGACTTGGTCCGTTTATTAAGTTATTAATTGATGTCTAGTAAAATGGATGGAGGATTAAGTCAAATATTGTAGTAAATCAAACTTTTGTCTTAAAAGTGTAGTTTTCCAAAATATACAGAAATAGTAGTCTTATGTAGTATGTAGTCCAATTTGCACATTTCTGTTACCAGTTCTGTTTCTCAATCTGATACTATTGAGGAAGCAGTAAAATAACCAGCTCTATGGGCAGGTAGTATTTTCACTGCCTATGACAATATAGGCAGTTGTAGCAGCTGAAACCCCAAATCCATCTCCTTCTCTCATTTGCCTTACACTTTAAGATGAAGCTTTTAATATTCTTTGTTGTGCTGCTTCCTCATTTGGATTTTCTGTTCCACTTCCTCCTGCTGTAAACTCTCTCACATGCATTTCTTCTGAAGTCTTACTTCCCTTTCAATCTGTCTTTTATATAATAGTATTCCTTGTAAGAAATACATCGTGATGAGTTTCTGCTTTGTGTCTTCTCTGGTAAAACCCTCAGATGCTTCTTGTTTTTTGGAGTGAAGTACTTGGAGATGTTGAAAAAAAACAAACAAGCCCCAAAGCAAAAAACAAACCAGAACAAAAACTCCTCCCACTGCCACATTCAGAGCCAAAGAAACTTAAAATGGAGGGAGGTAGATGTAAGGCATGGAGTGTAAACTCTTGACAAATGTAAACCCTTCTTCCCTCAATGGAGTGAACTGCCTACTATCAGATTTCCTGAAACCACAGAATGTTATTTTTGGCAGGAACATCAGAAAGAGTATTCTTCCTTTAAACAGTTGTTGTTTGGAAAACAAGCATATGTCTGGCATCGTGATGGATTTCTAAAAGAGGAAAAAGTGATTTTATTTTCAAAACATGTAGTAAAACTGTATTTTCAGCAGAACCAAATGTTACATGCTTTTGGAGGCTTAAATTTAATGGTATACCCTTTACAGTTGGTTGTGAAGGTTGAAACAACAAGCACAGTTAGCCCTTATGCTGCTAAATGCTAATCACAGCTTGGCAAGAGTTTTCCTCAGTCAAGTTACTGGTTTCCAGAGAAGTATAGAGGCAGCCTGTAATAAGTTTAAGTTTTTCAAAGCTAAACTTAAGTGTTGAGGTTCAGATATAAATAAGGCTTGGTTTTATGCCTATGGTAACTGTGATGTTAACTGTAAGACCCACAGCTATAAATCTGTAGCTTGAGTATCCACGCTCTTGTTCATCTTGATAGAATTATGGCTGTTGTTGCCTTTCAATGTGAAGCACTGGAGAATACATTCAAGGAAGTTTTGTGAAGCTAAGGGATGACAGTCTAAACAGTGAACAGCTTTGTTTGTCAAAGATAACTTTCTTTATGCCTCATTACAGAGCAATAAAGACAGCATAGAACAGTCCCACATAGAACAGTCCCACATACCCAAAGAAATTCATCTAGGTTTGTTCACTTACAGGGGTAGGATACGAATGGAGGAAAATCATGTGCTCTAGTACTGAATGGGAAACGTCTGGGAGATTTAACTGTGAGGGTAGGAGGTATGGGTATTGAATCTAGAGAAATAAAACCAGTGAATTTCACTGAGGGTTTTTCAAAGTTATTATGTTCTTTTGAAGATGTTCAGCCTGGTATTTTAGAACTAAAATATATGAAGGAAGCCTTGAAACAAAAGCTTGTTTGAAATACAAAGCTTGAAGGAGGAGTATTCTTTTGTCAGAAGTGTATTTTTGAGTCTTCTAAATCCACTTTGAACGAAATACTAAAATGTAACTGTAAGAAAGATAAGATTGTAGAAATAATTAAATTCCGCTGTTGATTAGTTAATTTGCCTGGTATTACTGGTGTTTTATAAAATAAACCTTCCGTGCCTTTTTTTTGCTTGTTTTCTGCAAGCGTGTAATAAAGTATTGGCATTCTTTTGTGGTTCAAAGCATGCAGGATTTGCTGATTTAAATCAAATTCTTATTGTGTTTTAAAAGAAGAATAAAATTGGCCAAAGTAGAAAGCTCAAATCTTAAATTTCTGTAGGCTTGAAAGAACTTCTGATTATTCTAAATAGAAAAGAACCTGATCTATGGAACGGCTGGCCCATAAGGATGCAGTAGGTGCAGGTATTGTGTCCTCCCCTTCCCCTCAGATAAAGAATGCCAGTTCTTCACTGTTTTGTGTGAGATGGGGACTTAAAGCAGTTTTGTCCACTAACAGACACTGATACTCTAAAGGCTTAGGAGGAAGTGAAGTTCTCTTCCTTATTAATGAGAAGTCTCTGCCAGATAGTTTCTTGCTATCCAAGAAGAGACTTTATAAATCACTCAGCTAATCTAGCAATACTTCTCACCTACTCTAGTTTTAATACCTTTTGGACCTAATGCACAGAAAAATCGCTTTAGAGCTGGTTGTGCTTGGGGATGAAAATTATTTACTGTTGATAGCTTAGTATCACTCCAGTCATTAAATTGGTGCTCCCTTCTTCTGCAGAAAGAGATGGCAAAGAATGTAAGTTGCAAAGGTGTGTGAAATCTGAAAACATGTTTCTTGTGTGTACTTGTGTGCTTTTGTTTGAATTCAGGCTTATCCTTTTTATTTTGCTGCTTGCTTCTTCACAAGTGCATCTGGTACAAGTTTAATGTTGAACTTCTCATAAGTGTGTCTACTGTTTAATGAAGAACTATAATGTAGTAGAGAAATGTTTATTAGGTGTATTGTGATGGTACAAGAACTTGGAGAGTTTAGTCTTGGTTTACTAAGTTTAGTTTAAAAAAAAGTGCCTTTATCCCTCTAGAGGGAAAGGAGGGTTGTGCTAGGGAAGGGAGGTCTTGCATCAGTGGGAACAGGTATTCTGTGTGTTCCCATGGCCAGTGCAGTATCCCTCTTGGGTTCAAATTTCCCAAGGGTATGTCTGAACTCTCCTTTGGGCAAGTACATTTTTCAAAGAGCAAGAAACTGGTAGGGGAAGAGAGTTCTGCTGATACCTGAAATCCCGTTGACCTATTGTCCAAAATTTTATGCAGTATTATACTGTGTGTTATTAGTCGAATAGTATTGTCCATTACCAGTTGTCAATTACTTGAGTAACCTGAAAAGTGCAGTAAAACAGTACCAGTGGAGGATTGGTGCTGGTGTGTGTTTGGACTACTTAGTCTGCTTTTGGCTTTTTTCTGTACATTTAGGAGAGGATATCACTATTGCTGTGGCAGTAAGGTTATATCTAGAAAGCTGCGTTGATCCTAGTAAATCTTCAGTCTTTCAGTGGGGCAAAGATCATTGTGTGGATACCAGTTATTGTGGTGTTTAACTGGGAAATGCCCCCTCCCCATGACTGCCTGCTTCTTCCTTTGATTATTTGGTTTTTTTAATCACTTGAGTATGTACTTGTCTCAATGGCTTCAATTGCCCACTTTAAGGTAGCTAGTTTCCCTTTTAAAATGGTAGTTTTGATACAAAATGTGTAATTATTTACAAGTTAACCTGATAATAGACTACTAGTATACAAAAGCCTTTCTCAAGGGCATGTCATCTCTGTACTATTGTCATGCTTGAAAATGAGATAGGTAGAAGCCTTTGTTCCCTTCTATTTTCTTCCATGTATGCCAGCAGCATGGTTAAATCTCACCTTCTGGAAGTCTTCACTTGAAATAAGAGAAGGCTATCAAGGATATAGTTAGTTGACTAGTGAAACTTAGGGCATAGTTAAATACCAACTTTACATTTCCATTAGTGTGAATGTCCCAAACATGTAAAATTGGTAACTTGCTGAGTGTCTTATCTTTGTGTGTGTCAAAAGAGGAGTAAAAAATAATTAATGAAACCTCATTTGAAGTAATTTGATTTGTTTTAAAGTAGACCTGCATGGCAGGAGAAAAAATGGTGAGACAGGAAGTGCGTTGGCAGTCGGTTATGGAAATGCCAGTTTATGCTACTAATTAGTGGAAAACACCATTATTTCTCCTTCCAGTAAGTTAAAAAAAACCCACAGAATCATAAAAGTGTTTGGGGCAATCATGTATTTTTAAAAAAAGTTGGTGTTCCTATGGTAATCTGCAACAAGAGTTGCTAAAATGAGAAAACCAGTATGCATTTGTAATGTGCTAAAAGAAAAATTGTATTATGTGGGGTCAGGTGACACTTTAACTTGTTAACTATAAAGGGAGCTTTAAAAAAAAAAAGCACCTGAAAAATCCAACACTGTTCCTATCCCCCAGAAAAAAAAGCAAGCAAGGTTCTATGCCTTCCCGAATGATCAGGTTTGGTTCATTGTACTTAATGCAGAATTTACCAGGAGCTTTGTCACTGATAGTAACATGAGTGGTCAGCTCGGGTGATTGTAGTGCTTGTATCACCTCACCACATTTTGGCCACAGAGGTCACCTGTGAGAAGCTATGTGGGCATGTGAAACCAGTGTCACTTGTGGTGGGAAACTAAAGATTTGATAAAGCTCCGAGTTCTCAGTCTGGTATTGCTTTCCTTGCTGGCTTCCACACATCTGCAGTGCACATGCTTGTGTCAGCTTAACACACTGAATATCAGCAGTTCTCAAGCTTTTAGTGGAACCTCCCTTTTTGGTAATGGTTTGTTCCTCTACTGCCCTTTTGCCAGCATAAAGCAGATGTTCAATGAAGAAAGGAAGAGGAAGCTATGTGTCACAGCTGTGCGTCTCTGGTCCTGTCCTCTGGGAGGTGCGTTGGAGCACCAATGCATTGTGTGGTTTTTGCTTTTCTATATGTAGGTGGGAGAAGGTGGCTTTGAAGCTGTGCCAGATTCCCTGCTGTTCTGTCTCTTTCTTCCCTTTCCAAAGCAGAGTGGTCAGTAATGACCAAAATACCTTGTTACTTCCATTCCTGACTGTAAGCCACACATTGCTTTGGAGCTGTCAGCTGCTGCCTGAGCAGACATAGTATTGCCTTGGGACACAACATGTTGCCTTTCCTTTGATATGTTCTGTGCCTTTCCTCCTGCCTACAGAGTGTTGAAGAGAACAGATTTGCTCTTCCAATGCAAAAAAAAAAAAACAAACCTAAAAATCCAACACATGAGTTTCTTGTTGGCCTGTGCCTTTCAGCAACCAGTTGCTGCTGTTTGAAAACTTTCAAGGCTTGGGTGTTTTTTTCCCAAATCAAAATAAGTTGCTTCTTACATGCTATAAATCTGTATTTAAGTCTTGAAAATAGTCATTATCTGTAGCTTTCAAAATGTTCAGTAGAGAAAAGCAAAGGGAGCAAGATTTGAAAGTGTAGTTGAAATGGATACTTTACGGTTGTTGGAAGACAGAGCCTGAGAGAACAGGGTGACATATCTACAATCACATTATTATGAACTGGTAAGAGATATCTAGGATGTACATATATGCATACGGTATTGTATATATATATTTATCAAGAATTGTAGTTTTTCTTAACTTGGTTATCATATCGAGTTTTTTTCATTATTTTGAATCTCTTACTGGAAATTACTTTAAGTTGCTGCATTTATGGCAGCTGACTGCCTCCTTCCCCCCGTATAAAATGCTGAATGTGACTGAAAATGCTACTGAAGCAATATGAAGAACAGGATTTACTGAATTTATGAAAACGTTTAGTCAACAGGCGAATCTGATCTCTTGAGTTAGTATTATCCTCTTGGAGTTGGGTCTGATGATAAAACAGTAGATAACCTGGATGGGTAATGTGATTAGGATAATGAAGCTCATACTTTGCCTTACTGTATTAAATAGTGTGAAGTAAAGTAGTTTTAAAATTCCATTTTATAAAAACAGGTCTTAATTAAAAGCATAAAAATCTAATGGTAACGGCAGGGATGATGGTTTTGAGCCACTTCAACCTTCTTTTTGGAAAAAAATGGACTTTATTTCAAGTACTTCTGGATTTCTACGATTTGTTTGATCTTCCTAAACTGCTAAGTCCTCTATATTGAAATAGATTTGAGGTCACAGATCCATGGAAAACTGCTTTTAGTTTAACTGTCTTATAAGTTAAAATGTTAATAACATAAAGACTCAAAAGAAACAAACTAAACTGCCTGTCTTGTCTGGCCCTCTAAAAAGAGGAGGGGGGGGGGAAATCCTTTGAGACAGTGGGATATACTTGAACCATGTAGTTAATACTGGAGTATGCTAATCTCTTTCAAGAATAGCTCTCCAGCTAGGGTATAAAATGGAATAATTAAATACATAAGTTTCACCTGTTAAATGCTTTAATTTTTCTCCCTCCCTTCTCAGTCTTCCTTATTCCTCTTCATAGTAATGTCCTTAATTGAACCCCATAGGTCAACTGTAAGGAGTCACTGTATAATTCCATTGAGTTTTAATTTTATAAATGGTAGCTCTTTAATGATTAATCTGTATGATACCTACGTCTGTCTGAAAACAATTTAAATGCTTTTTGAGACTTTCAAATTGGGGGAAAAACCCCACACTTTTCATAAACGTCTTTCAGTTTAAACTACTGAACCTTTGCAAAGGTTGAAATATAAACTCCTTTGCTATTTATCTGCTTTAAAAAAAAAGCCTTTTAAGGGATTGTAGAGCAGTTTACAAAGGAAGTCAGCTTTATATCTCAGATGGGTTTTCAGCTTTCTATTTTAGATGGGAGAAGGATGTGCCTCCTATTCACCAGAAATTGCATCTGAATGCTCTTCTGTTTTTCCATTTCTCTTTCACTTCGAAGCTATAGGGGAATTAGTCATGGAGCGATGCAAGTGGTTATTTACAATTATATCCAGATGTAAAAATGTCTTGCCTTTGCGTGGGGTGTGCTAGGAAGAGCAGGTGCTTTCCTGATCCAGCCTGTGACCATCTGCATAATTCCAATTCCATGGAATTGAAGCTGGTTGTCAGCTATGGCAGTGCCGAGTAAGATGCCATTAAGTATGACCTTGTGCTGCCTCCTTCCCTGTTGCACTTCTTCATAGGTGTTATATTTTTCTGTTTTTAGACAGTGTATTGGCTCTGTTTAATTTACCCTTTTCCTTAGGAATCTGAAGCCTACTAAATTTTGTTTGAGTGTTAGTAGTTAGGTGCCTCATTTTAGTGGTGTAGATGTGTACATGTAATATTTTTGACTAATGTTTTTCAGTGAGGTTCTGTGTCCTGTGCTGGTTCATGCCTCCCTTTTTCTGCCACTTCTCTCTAGTGTTATGAAGCAGTAGGGAACAAACTGCATGAGCCTCTACTGCTTACGGAGAAGTCTGAGCTAAGGAAAATTTTAGGTTTTGTTCAGAACAGGATGAAATTCACTGTTTGCTTTGAATGCTGACTGTTAGCTGTCTGACAGTGTTTTTGTTGCTCGTGTCTTCATATCCACTTTTTTAGTGAAGCGTTTAACTTTAAAGCCTGTACCTCTGTCTTTCCCTCTGTCTTTCTTAGATTTTCTTTCTTTCTGGGGTATTTACGTATACGAAGAATTTGTCTAGATGTTCATGTTTTGTAGTAGTGTCTGCTAACCACAAGAAATGAGGTTGAATGCTCCAGAAATTAGAATTTAATGGACCTTTTTATTTTAAGAAGTTTGAGTTTACATCTTATTAACTGACCAGCTGTGCTATATAATATCACCCCTGGCTGGGTGGGCAAAACCTGAAATTAATAGAGGCTCTGTCTGCTGAGAAAGGTCCGTTCTTAGTAGGGTTACACAAATGTATCTCCACTTCTATGTAAAACCAGCATCGTTCCTTTAAGCAAAACACTAGGGAGAGATCTCTGGACTGAGAGGGGAGTGAGGAGGGAACTCTTTGCATTTTTGTAAAGTTGTATACACCAAACTTTGGGACAAGAGTGCTGGGCTATACTGGGAGAAGGAGCAGGCTGGTAGTACAGAAGACTTGTACGGTGAGGTTGAGGTTGTTACCTGCAAAGATCTGCTACCAGCAAAAATTTTTAAATGTTTTAAAAGATTTTAACATTGACATCCCAGCTGAAACGTGTTGCTTCTCAGAGGTATTAGACATCTTTGTCAGGGATTGGAGAATTGTTTGCTTTTAGATCAATGGCGAGAGAGCAAAGGAGCCACTTCCTGCCTGTTGTGGTTGGTGCTAGTCATTTGTGGCATAGCCTTATCTTTACACTTGACTTAATTTGCAGTAAAGAATCAGTGCTGACCACTAAGGAAGAGTAGTGTTTTTGGCAAGTTTCTTGCCTTTGAGCTACCATAGAGGTGAGATCTGTGGGTATTGGTCCATGCTAGCAATGCTTGCTATGAGATGGGGTCATGTCACTAGCCAGTGTTGCTATTGGCTGGCTCATAGGCTTGTCAGGTTGTCTTCTGTAGATTGCAAAATCTGTGAAGGTCAAGTGTTTAACCTAAGATAAATTCCAGAGGATGTTTAGGATTTATCCAGCATCCAGTTTAGAACTCCTCTGTCCAATGCTGAACTCAGTCAAGCAGTGAATATTTGCACCATAATCCAGTGAGTGAAATTGAATGAGAAATATCAGGTACTCCACAAACAGGTTGGGTATTTTTACTTCATTGTCTGCCTGTGCTTTACAGAAAAACTCCAGTAGCTTGAACTTGTTTGCAAGAAATTGATGGCAGAGGACACACTAGGCGCTGTGACCAAGTCTGGCCATTAAAGCAGTTCTCTGAAAGATATGGAGTAGGAAATTGGCCCTTGAGGGCTTGGCAGAGGGCAGAGTGCTCTCTGCATGCAAAGGACAGTGTTTGTCCTAACTAAGTCTGCATTTCTAAATGTCTGTGTAGGCTCAGAGTTTGGGTTAGTCAACAACCATTGAATCTTAATTTAAAGACTACTTGGAAAACAAGAGCTGCCTGTATCTTCCTTAATGCTGCTTCAGTTATGTGCCCAAGTTTAAGTCTGGGATCTGGATCAAGCCTGGTTTAAAGATAAACTCTTTAGTTGTCTTGATCAATCTCATCAAAGCTGCTTAGGGTGGGCCCCCAATAGACCCTTTGGTTCTAAGTAATTGTTTGCACGGCCCTCTTGCAGAAAAGCTTCCTGACCAAATGTAGAAGTACTTAAGAGAAGTGAGACATAACCATTCATTGATGCCTGGTCTGCTCTTTGAAGACTCCAGAAACTAACTGGGTTTTCAAAATGTTTTCTGTAAAATTACAGGAGTTTCCAAGATTTTAGTTTCATGCATTTAAGATTGAATACACACAGGTAGTTAATGAGGCAAATCAATGTTGAAGATGTAGACCACTTCCTTTTTTGTGTATGTATGCACTGATAAAGCAGTTACTTTGTAATTCAAATTACAGTAGTAAATTTTTGATGTCCATATATGAACCCATGTTTTACAATCTTCCCTCACCCCAGAAATCAGACTTTAAGATAAAATCCCCTTTTTACCATTTTGATGATAACCTACCATTTGGATATTTTTAATCCTCAATCTGTATAAAAGTTATGTCTTGCGTTAAATCCTTTATGTTTTTTTCCCCTGTGGATTTCTGATGTAATCCTCTGTGTGCTGTATAGCTTGTTCTTCGAATTACTTGCACACTATCCCCTCATTTCTATGAGTCCTGTTTAGAAATTTCTATAACATTGATTTTAAACAAAATTCAGCTGGATATACATTTCTAACCAGAAATCAGTGTTTTACAGTCTCCATCTCCAAAATCTTATCTTGCTGAAACTATAAAGCGCTTTCTGTAATTTAGTCAGCGAGTGTAAGTGAAATGGGGCACTTGGCAGAGGAGTCTGTGATGTACTTGGGAATGAGCAAGTCTTTTTATAAATGGCTTTCATTGGGATTTCTTTCCTCTTGAAAATTTTATGGGAAAGAAGGAATCCATTAAAAAGTGTGTGTTCAGTTATTCCAGTAGGTAGATATTACTGAACTCTTAAGGAAAATACATTTCAGTATACTATTTTTTTCATTGTAACTGTGTATCTTAAATATACAAGACATAGTGATAGAGTTCAGCAGTTCTTCTCTGTCTTATCCTGTGTCTTTTTTTAATATTTTACTTGGAAGAGGGCGGGAATCAGAAAAACTTGATTTAAAGCAGCTTGACATTGGCCATGTCTTAGTGTCTTTATTTAAGCACATAAGGATTTATATTAACCCCTGGAATATGTCAGGGTAGCTGATCTCATTTCACCTTGAAAACTGTGCAAGAGGCTCATCCTCATAGTTCATGCAGTAATTCTCTATTCCTTCCCATCCCTGTGTAGGTCACACTCATTGCTGACCTGTGTTTGAAAGGCTCCTTCTTCCCCAATACAGTACAGCTATCCTGGTGATAAGATAGGGAGACCTCTGAATGTGAATGAACCTTATGTTCATAAACACGCAGGTGCGTGTTTATAATGTGTAGCTTCAAAACAGTTCCTTCTGTAAGGACAGAAATGCTCAAGTGAGGACCAAGGGCTTGACCCAACTTGATCTTGGTAGGAAGCTGATTAGAGGGCAATGTTATGTTTGGAGTAGGTGGCAACTGCAGTGATACCTACTGGAATTGAGGTGGGACACCATGATGTTAAAGCTCTAATATTTTCAGGGAGGATGAAGGAAACTGAATGGTAATAGTGAACAAGAGGTGATGTCTAGGATGCTGCCCGTGTGCAGTGACTTTAACAGTCTAGCTCTTCTAGATGCCTTGGCTTTGTTCTCAATCCCATTTTATAAATGTGCCCTTGAAATAGACAAGTTTTTTCTCTTGTTTTTGTCTAAAATGTCTAATCAAAGTTCCGTCAAGTAATACATAGTGATAGCCTTTAAAATATAGCTATAATTTTAGTCTCTTATGATCAAATGATCTAGTTTATCTTTGTACTGTTCTTGCGGGAAGGACAGCTATGTCTTAACAAGAACATAATTTTAAAAAATGTAGTGAATGACTAAATGTTTATCTAAAAGTCAAAATAGTCTCTTGATATTACGATCTGTAATATTTTCATGGAAACATCTCAATACTAAATTTTTCCAAGAGATTTTCATTGCTTATTTTACTGTGCTTGTTTTGTTTTAGTGGATTTGTGTTTAGTAATATTTAATTTGCTGTGAAGTATCTCAGAGGGACTCCAACCTGGTGTTTCATTATGCTTTGCTGTATGTCGTTATCTCACATTTTTCCATCCCCACAGTCTTTAAATGAGTAAACGCTACCTTCTCTGCAGATATTTCCAGTAAAAATAGCACAAGCTCTTTTCTTACCTTGAAAATAATTTAAGCTGTAACATGACATAGTGTTTAGCTCAAAACAGTTAAAGGTCTAGATTTCAGTAAGTTTAACTGATCACTGAACTTTATTTTTTTAATGCATGTCTTTAGTTATACTGTTATTGAAAAACTAAGTTGAAATTTATTCTTGTTTGCAGGGAAAGCCACCTGAGTGTGCGAACAAGTTACAGAACAGCTGTCTTCTCAAAAGTGTAAACAGAAGGGATATTCTCTACTCCATTTTTTAAATGGTAAGTTTTTCAAGGGAGCTCTTACTGAACATGCCTTGTCACTTACTTTGCATTTGTGTGAAATTTGAAAATTGTGGTAAGTCCTTAAACTGGAGACCAATGGTGAAGTTTGGAAACTGCCTAGAAGATTTTGAGTTAGCGTTGGGAAGGACATTTATACTTTTGTGATGCTGAAAATATGCTGTATTAGACCCTGAAACACATGTCAAAAGCACTACTTGCCCAGGAGACGAGTACAATTTGAACATTAATCTTATTGTGTTGAAAACAAATAAATTTACTTTGTTCATGGATGTTCATGAGATATTGGATTTGTAAATTTGCATCTGTTAATTACTTTTACCCTGTATAATCTGTGCTTTGCTGATGTGTTGTCTTAGAGATTTAAACTAAATCTGCTGAGGTTAAATGTTAGACTGTTTGCCTCAAAGTGCAACGGATAATAAAAGATTTATATTTATTGTTATTAAACTAGCTTTGTAGGGAAAAATCCTCCTGCCCCCTAATCTGTCTCAGCTGCAACACGCGTACTACAGACTTGCAGATGAGGAGTATCTGTCGTGTTGGTGGAACAGTATGAAAACAGCTGTGTTGCACTTCCTTCACTGGTGACATGAGATGTGGGCCACACTGGGTGGTGCTGGTGAAGGACTACAGCCAAAGTGCAGATAATTTTGCTGGAATCTAAGTAAAACTGCTGATAGTATATTTTTATTTTAGAGGGCTGCAGCTTGTCTGCTTCTACAGTGGGAAGGAGAAACCTTTTGAGCAGAGGAAGAAGCTGAAGAGCAGATTTGCTCTTCCTGAGAGGTTGAGGAGGTTAAAGTAGTACTGGCCACTTGCAAGAGTGATGACTTTCTTCTTGCGTGGCATGCCACAGTCCTTGGCAGAAACTGCAGTCAGCCTTGCTTCAAGGTCTCTGAAATAAGCAAAGTATACAGCAGTGTTTTAGAATCCTGTTGACTTTTCTCGTGGCTCAAAGCTTTGGCACTCTTTGTCCCCTCAGCTGAAATTTGTATATACTCATTTTAATTTTGAGTTCTGATTATATGCTTGATGATATTAAAGAAGCTTATCAGCATATCTGTTGCGAAAGAAATTGCACCCTAAATTAGAAAAAAAATAGTTCTGGAAAACTCTATGCATGCATTCACAATGTCAAGTAAGAAACTTTATTGCGAGGGGTGAAGGGGTGAGGAAATAATATAGAGCGCACAGAAATGTGAAAAGTGTGGTGACAGCCTTGGAAGGAGGATGATGAAAGAAAATGCATTCTTTCCCCCTTGTGCCTCTCCCACCATTCTTGTTAAATGGTAAGTAATTTCATGGTTATATACTAAAATTATTTTGAGAATAGGTCACTTGCTGTAAATTTCAAAGGCGGAGGAAACACCTCAGGAAAGTAAATAGCCTGCAAAAAACTTGATATACCAGACATATCAAAGATTGGAAATATGCTTTGCTACTAAGTTATTGGATTAGCATATTACTTAATGCAACAGTGTGATTTATTACTCTTAAATATGTACTTAGTGTCCTCAAGTGTGATGTTGTCACACAAGTGTGCATACACATGAACGTGTGTGCAAAGGTGTCTCCAGTAGCTAATCCATACCTTGAAGACCCCGATCTCTCCAGTGTCTGGTCCCCAGACTGAGGGTCTCTGTAGTAGTTGCCTTTACAGACATCTTCTCCTGCTCTTGGGATTAAAAAAGTCACTGCTACCTTTTTTATTTAATATTATAAACTTGACAATTGTTACAGCAGTGTTACACTTCAGTTACATTTCATGCTGCATGGAAACATTGCTTGCTTTTATTTCTGGGAGACTGTAGGGGTTAATTGTTACTAGAATAAGAACATGTGTTTACGAATATTTTACCTAGGTTGTGTTTATTCATAAAACTTCAAAAATTATTTTGAGGTATTTTTTCATATTCAGTGTAGTATTATCAATTATTTTATATTTCTTTGCACAGGTTAAGCACAATTTTCATGCAGAGTTTGATTGAAATGTATCTGATGTAATAGTCTACAGTTCAATGTAGTTGAAAGATATTTAAAGACAGAATCTGAACATAATTAAACTAGTCAACCTGCCATTTAAAGAAAAATATTAGTGATTTTAGTAAACAAAAAATTCTAATTTCTGATTGAACACTGATCATTCATGTATCACAAACATTCTAATAGGACATATGATTTCTTAGCTCTACATGGTCAATAAAATGACAAGCTTGTATTTAAAATGAGCAATTTCTACAGAAATGTACTATTCTTTTTAATTTTTGCTTCAAAGAATTTCACTTACAATTCAAAATTAAAAATTTAAATGGCTTAGCTTGCATGTTTTGCTTGCATAACAATGCATTTTCATTTCAAATGAAGTAATTTGTTTTGTCATGTGGATTATAACTGTGCCTTGTCTTTTCTTGCTTCTCTGCATTTGCTGGTGTGTTTTGCTAATGTAAATGCCCCCAAAAGTTGTCAAGTTGCTCAAAATAAAATAGAACTATTAGATATTCGTGAAAACTGTTAATTCCTTAACATGCCATTCTGTCTGAAGTAGTGTGCACTGACTTTTCTAAACTTCCGTTGTAATTCCACAGTACTACACTAGGAAAGAGTTTCCCACAGAGAAGGTTAGTGAGTGTGTAGTCAGGAAGGAAATAGCAAATGCAGGATTGGAAAAGGACCCTGTTGCTTATCAACCCTCACTAGAACAGCTGAAGGACTCTTTTAGAATTACCTGTATGTGATGACCAGAAATATATATTTTCATAATGCTTAGTTAGGCATATAAAAAGAGAGTTCTATTCAGTTGCATGTTTTAAAGATGTTAAAATTGTTTGTGGTTGTTGTGTGGATTGCTACAGTCTTTAAAAATATTTTTGTTGTGAAAGCAACTACGATTTTTTTTTGTCAGGGTTAAACCAAATTTATTTGTAGATTTTTGCCTGTGCTCTCTGACTCTTCAGTCGTGTAACCTGTGTTCTTTATGGCTGGGAAATTATCAGTAACTCAAATTCTTGATTTAAAACAAATTATTAAGAAAAACTTCCTCCAGACTTTCTTCAGAAGATCATCAGATTGTATTTTCCCTAAAGGGAACAGGAGAGAGTGAGTCCGAAATGTAGATTGGGCAGGAGACAGAAATAGTCTTCTGAAGAATGGCAAAAGGTTTTTTGACTACTCTGCCAGTCAAAAGCTGGAGCTCACTGATTCCGTTGCAGTGGATTGGGGGGGTGGTGTGGGAAACAGGACAAGACCTATGGGAGAGGAGAGAGAAAGTATCCTGGAATCCTTGTTACAAATTGTAAAGCCAGTGAGGTAGAACTGTTTTTGGGAGACATTAACTTAAAACACGACAGAGAAGTCTGATCGCACATTCTGGTCTTAATTATGATTGTGTACATTTTCCTTGAACTTTTCTCATATTCTGTCTGATTTTGGTATTAGAAGAGGCTGAGTGTTTGGGCTCAACTCTTGCCTGACTTGGGTTAAGCTATTCAGGGTGCATTATGTATGTTTTGGTCTTGGGTGCATGGATTTGAGGGACTTCATATTTTTAAACTACAGCCTGGCAAAATCAATTTGATGTTAATACACAAGGAGGAATAATTTGGTGAAACTTGCATCGGTGCAGTGAGAACTTTTAACATGCCCATCATGTTTCCAAGATAGTGATATGACCACATAGAAAAATTTTCTGCATTATCACTGTCTGACACTGTGGGAAACTCAGTGCTACTTCAGTACTGCAGATAAATGCAGTCATTGGCCTCTTTGAACTTTTTCTGATTTGCATCATAGTGACTTCCTTTCTGAATTTTGTGGCTACTGTGAAGGGATCTGCTTGAAGAGGAGTCTTAAATCTTGCTTGCCTCTGCAGTGATTAACTAAATCAGTTTCTAAATTTAATGGATGTAGTTAAATTGCTTTTTTGAACTGTGCATAGATTAGTCTCTAATGGCTTGATTTTTTCCCATGCATGCAGCTTTTAGTCTCTGTAAGTTGCATTGGCTATTTTAAAGTGTCATTAAGAGCAATGTAAGTATTGATGTGTTTGTTATATAATTTGGTAGGGTGTGTGGAAGGTCTACGTAATTATAGTTTAAGTGACACTGTTTGAGAATCAGAGTTGATGAGTCTGTGCCTAGCATTCCCCTATCAGTCCACTAAAACTCATCTCCAATGCAGTTACACAAGTTTTGCTCAGTTTGATGTGATTCTCAAATAGCCTCAGGCAGGGTGCCAACAACCCCAGTATTGTCTCCTAGAGCCTCATCACAGGTGGCAGTCCTCTTTCTGCTTGGTAGCCAGCTGGTTGCAGGCATAGTCAAGAAATCTATTCTTCTTGGGTTGTGGGATCAGTAGGATATAAACTAATAATTGCTTTTTACAGGACAATTTTATGTTATTAGGATAATAGCAACAGCAGTGCTGGGATGGAGGCAGGTTTACAGTGAGCTCACTTCAGAATTCTGCATCCTTCTTCCTTTCTGTTTAAAGAAAAGCAAAACCACCTTGGACATCAAAATTCTAGGATTTAATTTTTTTTCCGTTTTCATTTCAGCATGTTTAGGTTCAAGATCTACTTACTGGTCTTATGAATGAGCATCTGCTGTAGAAGACCTTTTCTTTCGAAACAACTTAATGATAGGTCCCTATTAAAAGCATTTTGGTCCAATAAGCAAAGTATTTTGAAGCAAACTCACAGTAAACTTGAGGCCTAACCACTGTGGAACCAGAATGGGAAAAATGATCAATTTTTTTTAAATAGTTGTTGAAATGAATTTTTAACTGCTTTCTTGAAGTCTATAAGAGACTACAGTGATCATTAGGATCTAGATGATTACCCTTCCCTTTAACTTCAGGAATAAAATTAAAGCATATTTTAGCAATCCTTGTTACAGTTCATATTCCATTTCTTGTAAATAAAACATTAACTTTTAAAGCTTCCTCATTTTTTATGTGCAGTTTGTATATTTATATGATTAAACAGTCTGCCCTTAGACACTGTTCATCTGGTTGCTGCTACATAGCTTCTTTATGTAACTGCCTCAGCTGTGCATTAAACCAGTTTAAAAATAGGAATTAATGACTCCTTATACATTTCTTTTTTTTTTTTTTAAAAAAGAGGCCTGAAAGTCTTTATAGGCAACTGCCTGACCTAAAGCCTGCCGGCAGTTTGTTAGCTTGGCACATTTTCCCCCATGATTTGGGGAGAAGCTGCATATAAGTCTGGAGGATTTGTGGAAAGAGTTGACATATCTTATGGGACATGTCCAAGGAGTTTTCATATTCAAGTAAGAATGCAGTATTTCAGTAAGATATTTTACCCTGACAGTGGGAGGGGAATTAGGGAAAATTGTGGGGAGTGATGGGAAAGAGGGAGGAGCAAGTACCCTGTCCCATTCTTTTAGATACTGGACTGTTTTTTGAGAGTTAGAGGATCTGAAGAATCTCCCTGGGACTAGAAAACTGTTATAGTAAAAGGATACGGTTTTGTACCAAGTAGGCCTTGTAGGCAAACATTGGAATATAAAACTAGGGGAAGGAAAGGGTAGTTGGAAGCTTTGGTAACTAAAGGGTGGTGTATAAACTAATGCCTCCAACTCCCCAGCTGGCAGCTTCTAAAGTAGTAGTGAGATGTGACTTAGCTAAAAGTGAGGCATCCAAAGCAGAGACCCTGTTAGAAGAAAGCAGCTGTAGGATGCGTGAAAGACAAAACAGCCTTCTTTGCTGTACTGGCAACTGGAGTGGACAGTATGCAGAAGGCAACGGTGCTGGAAGTGAAGAAGAGAAAGCACTGTCAGTAGGTCCCCTGTAAGGAAGGAAAAGGCTGGACTATGGTTCTAAAATGTGGGCGTGGCATTTGGTTGTCAGACATCAGTATAAAACTTGAATGGCTTTTCTTCAGATGTTCGACTACTGAATTTTGATAGATGGATTCTTCCCTCTGCAGTTACGAAATGTGAATGTGTTCAGTTCAGCATGCAATTTGTTTGTATACTATTTGATGACTTTTTTTAAAGTAATGGGAAGCAAGTGAAGAAATGTTCTGTTCTCTATGAATTATAAGAATTATGACTTTTTAGATCCATATAGAGAATAGGTTCCTTGGATTTTTCTTTAAATGGTTTGTCCTTGATTCCGTATTACTCTCTTGGAAGAGGCAAAAAGGGACCGTCACAACTGACCAGGAGCTAAGAGCAACTGCGTTTCTTGAGGTGTGATGGTACTTTTCATCATATTGATGACTTGTTCCTGAGGAAAGGATACTATTTTTTTCTGAGTTTCTGCCTGCCCTTCTTTTTCAGAATACTGTATACTTGTTGAAAAATTATCCTTTAATACTCCATGGTTTTAATATCAATTTAGTCTTAAATATTTATGGATATATGCTGTTTTTTCTTTTTGTAAACAAACCACAGAAATCAATGTATGCCAAGTTAGCAATCACCAAAAGCATCTTTTTATGAAGAGGATGGATATGATGGGGGCATTAACTCTTTGTGTCTAACAAGGTAAACAAAATTTGTAATACATGGATGAGATGTCATGTAATACTGTCCTTGGAACATGACAGATGCATCTGTGAGCCTGATGAATAAATATGATACATCTGTTTTCTTCTATTCAATAAGATTTTTGTTGACTCTTTCAGAGTTTGCTGCAACTCCTACGTGATTTTGGGAAATGTGTCATAGGTCTGTATTCCTACCAATAGGATGACTAGGTTTTGTGAGGAGCAGCTGAGGATACTAGGTGTGTTCAGCTTGGAGAAGAGGATACTGAGGGGTAACCTTATCGCTGTCTGCAGCTTCATGAGGGGGAGTGGAGAGGGAGGTGCTGATCTCTTCTGTCTGGTGATGGGGCACGAAGGGTTGGCTTAAAGCTGCATTGGAGGAAATTCAGGTTGGGTATTAGAAAAAGCTCTTCGCTGAGGTGGTGGTCAGGCAGTGGGACAAGCTCTGCTGGGAAGTGGTGGTTGGCTCCAAGCCAGTCAGAGTTCAAGAGGTGTTTGGACAACACTCTTGGGTATCTGGTTTAATTTTTAGGCTGCCCTGTGTGAAGTCAGGAGTTGGACCTGATTGTCTTTATGGCTCACTTCCAACTCAGGATTTTCTGATTCTGTGAGTAAACTTAGATCTTCCTTCTATGACAATATTGATGTCATTTCTCGTATAAAAAACTTGTCATCTGTCATAACTAGTTACCACATTTTAGGTAGGCACTTGTAGCACAAGTCTTGCTATTCACCTATGTAATTAAACATTGTAACTGATCTTTTTTTATGTCCTATTTCAGTATGGAATGGGAGGTCGGCTTGAATTGCTGTTTCACTTTTGTGCGGAAGCAAAGTGAGTGTTCTTACTGTCATGTGCATGGTCACAGCTGTAAGGGCAATAATGAAGGGCATAAACTGCTTTTCCTTCTTTTCTGTGGATTAAGTTTCTGCTCACTTCTAATCTGATTCCAGCCCTGGAAGCAGCTCAGGAAGGAGCAGCAGCAATAATAGCAGAAATGTTGAAACGGGGAATGAGGAAAGGAATCCATTTAATTAAATCAAGGAGTGGGTGGCTTACAGTTCTCTTAAAAAGCACAACTTTAAGTGGAGTGGACCCTAAGGCAGGAGCTGGGTTTGCTTCTGAAAGGGAAACATAACTCATCTTGTGTTTGAAGCATTTGTTGCTAAACATTGGTGTGAGCTAGGTCCAGTTTCCAGTCCTTCTATGGGCCTTGTGTGCCTGCCAGCATCATAAAATACCTTAGTGCCTCTCAACTGTATAATTGAGATGCTGCTTCTTGCCTTTCTGAAGTTTGAAGAGTAAGTGTTATGTCTAGGCATATAGATATTGTAGTAACACAGGTGTTACGCAACTTTACTGTAATAGCCTTTCTGATGCTATTTTCAGTTGCAGCCTTGTGAGGTGATCTGTTTCTTCTTCAGGTGGGTTTGGTTTACTGTTTTGCCTGCAATTTGGTATGTGATTGACATCCAGCTAGTGGGGAAGATGAGATCCTTAAGTCTTGGGTGGCTGAGTGCATTATAGGGAAGTAGAGGATAGATGAAGCTCAGACTCTTGTGCATGAAGTGTCTTTATTCCCTTCTTTCCCATGGAGCCTTCGCTTGTAAATGTTAGAGGGGGCCATAATTAAAAAAATGTTGTGTAACAAGTTTTCAGCCTTAAGACGACTTTTTTTTAGTCAGTATTTGTCTCTTCCTCCTTCTTGTTCTCCATAAACTTAAATGCTGAAAAATGACAGTTTTATTTTATGTAGTGAATTAAAGTATGCTGAGACAACAGTCATTTTAGGGTGCATTGTACTGTTGGTTTAGTTTGGATCCAGGAGTATGTTTATGATGCAAATTCCCTAATTGTGGAGTATATGAACCTTTTTCTGATGAGTCTAAAACTGAAATGTCCTTTTTAGAAGCATGCCTGATGGTATTCAGCCTCTAATGGGCCATGAGACTGAGAGCTCGTTTGGAACAAATATTTCTGCTTCCCTTCGAAAACCCACATATATAAGAAGGACACAGGATTATCAGCACCAGCTATTCTCCTCTGCCAGTTTTCTGCTCCTATTGTCACACAGCTTGTGAATGTAGTCTTTAACCTTAGATCTTGAGTCTTTGAGTATCTGCAGAGCTCCACAGTTGGAAAACCGCTGAGGGATGGTGCTGCTCTTTCTTGTGGACTCCATGTATTTTTTCGGATCTGCTGTTACTATACTGTCTGATACTATTACACTGTTTTTCCTTCCAGCTCACTCACACTTGGTGTTGACTGAAACAGAATTGTAGAGGTAGCTGTAAATCAGTACGATACTTCTGAACATTCAGTCTTAGGTTCTGAAATGTCAAGAAGTCTTAAAGCCATTTTTACTTTTTCAAGACACATAAGCATATGTCTTCAACAGACATAAAGACTTGTGTTTACAAAAGTTTTCCACAAAGGATACTTAAATGCACTGATCTGAAATGCTGGCAGGAAGCAGACTTTTAAAATTACTTTGTATTAGCCTTGGTAACCTCTGCAACCCCAGTAATAGCTAAGATTTGATGATTTCAGCTGGGGAAAAAGGTTGCTTACGCCTCCTCTTATTCATTGATTATACATGGTAAGAATGCTTTTTTTCCCATTGAAGCTGGTTTCTGGAGCACTTCTACCCTGCTAGCTCCATGGAGATTTGTTGATACAATGCCAGATTTCATGGAACACAGCTTTTCATCCTTCAAGTCTTTAAAGGGGATTTTTAGAGAAAACTGCTGTATTCAGTCTGAGACTCACTATGGTTTCATAGAAGCTTGTTTGTCTTATAATGGGAGTTACTGTATGTGTAATGAGGAAATCTCTTTAATGCTGCAAATAAGGTTTTGTAATCCAATGTAACTATCAAAACATGCTACTTTTACTAATGCCTGACATTCATTTTAGGCTTTATTGAAAAAAAAAAACCAAAAATAAACCCACAGCCAATCACTGCCCTCCCCCTAACCAAAACCACACCATGAACCCAAACCACAACAAATGAATAAAGTGAGACAAGGATTGTACATAGAATTTAATGGAAGTTAATGAGTGAGTGGAACTTTAACATCTGAATTTGGGATGCTGGTAAAAAGGAGGATCTGTCACAAATGAGCCACAAAAGCAAAGGGAAAATGCTTTTTCTTTGGGGAGATGTAGCTGATTTCAGTCTTGATGTGCTTCGCACATTAATAAAATATTAGATACCTCGAGTGTATTCAGATTTTTTTTACTGCAGTTTTATTTTTCTTGGTATTCTGTTCCTGGTGAAAGGTATAGATAGATACCTGTTCACATAACTTACCTTTAAAAAATGTCTTCACTATTGATAAGGCCAAGAAAAATGGTATGATCCATCTTGATTTCTGCTGGACCCTGTGTTACTTGCTTGTGATTCAGTTGTAGGGGTATATGGAACTCTTACACCTGGGTGTTCTGCTGTGGCATCTGTAACTATTCCTGTTCTGTTTTCTGAACTGGCAAAATATGAATTGCTACTTTCTTGTGAATCAAACACCAGTGGTTTCTGTGATTTACTTGAATGCAGTAGTCATGTGGAAGAGAGAGAAGAAGGTTGCCTGGTGGAGAGAGATTGCATCGTTAGTGTTCAAGTTACCAAACACTGGAATTAGGAAAGATAAAGGCATCGTTGCTCTGGGAAAACTTCTAGTCGGTGCTCGACCCTCCTGAGGCACCAAAGCGAAATAACCACAACACACAAAGCTGCAGAATACCTGGCTACATTAATGCTGAGGCTTAATAAGGCTACTTGTGCTTTGTGGTAGGCTTTTGGATGGTGGGTTTTGGGTTGTTTTTGCTACTGTCTTGAGCATTGTACTCTTGTCACTTTTAGTATCTTTGATTTATGCACCAGCCTGGCACTTTGCAATATGCTGTAGTACAGTAGCCACCAGAAGATGGACTTCATGGGAACAGACGGCGCACTTGGCTCAGGATGAAAATAGTTGGGAATTTTGATGTTGATTCACTTAGACTCAGCTGTTGGATTCAAACACAAATATTTTGCACATTTTTTCCTGAAAACGCACCCAAAATAAATCTGTTTTCCCCACACGGGCTAGCAACCACTTCCACGTTTCTGATCTATAGAGAAAGTGTGGTGTTGGTGGTAGCTTTGTTATTAGAAGAATTGAGGAAATCCTGAATTTCCTGAGGAAGTTCTATGGCAGAGGTGCATGGGAGTATCACAGTATCACAGTATCACAAGGTTGGAAAGGACCTCTGAGATCATCAAGTCCAACCTATAACCTAACACTAACACCAACCATCCTCTAAACCATGGCACTCAGTGCCTCATCCAGTCTCCCTTTAAACACCTCCAGGGTCGGTGACTCCACCACCTCTCTGGGCAGCCCATTCCAATGGCCAATCACCCTTTCAGTGAAGAATTTTTTCCTCATATCAAGCCTAAACTTTCCCTGACGAAGCTTAAGTCCATGCCCTCTGGTTCTGCCACTGGTCACCTGAGAGAAGAGACCAACCCCTGCCCCACTACAACCTCCTTTTAGGTAGTTGTAGAGAGCAATGAGGTCTCCCCTGAGCCTCCTCTTCTCCAGGCTAAACAGCCCCAACTCCCTCAGTCGCTCCTCATAGGGCTTATGCTCCAGCCCCTTCACCATCTTCATTGCCCTCCTCTGAACACATTCCAGTATCCTAACATCCTTCCTAAATTGGGGGGCCCAGAACTGTACACAGTATTCAAGGTGAGGCCTGACCAGTGCCGAGTACAGGGGGACAATAACTTCTCTGGTCCTGCTCACTACACTATTCCTGATGCAGGCCAGGATGCCATTGGCCTTCTTGGCCACCTGGGCACACTGCTGGCTCATGTTGAGCTTCCTGTCAACCAGCACTCCCAGGTCCTTTTCTGCCTGACTACTCTCCAGCCACTCTGTCCCCAGTCTGTAGCTCTGCATGGGACTCTCCACCTTGAGGAGTTTTAGGGATGTTGGTTTATCTTGCATTAACTTAAATCTTCATGGGCTGTCTGTGAGCTGAGCACGCGTCCGCTGCTGTCTCCAAGAGCCTGATGGTTCACATGGACACTGAAGTTGCTTGACTGCAAGGTATTTTAGGGATCATGAAATGTTGTGGTAGCCTGATAAAGCATCTTTGCAGTTGTTTCCCAGTGGGAAGGTCTGTCCTGCCTGGTGAGAACTTGGAGCTGAGGAGGCACACGAGGAGTTGAGGCAAACTAAGATTAACGCTGAATTGTTCTGGTACAAAGTGTTTTTTCTTTTGAAAATTGACCTACGTTATTGCTCTCTTCCATCATCGTAGTGTGTCATATGTATTAAAAACGTGTATATATCTCTGTGTGTGAGTGTATATATCAAAAATATATGTTCACAAGCAGTATATTTGTGTGTATATGTGATTTTTGGAGTTTTTTTGGTATAGAAAAGAAATATATGGGAATTTACTGCTTGCCTATGACATTTTAGATTTTGGATTAACTGAACTATGATAAAACCTAACACTTCCCAGTGACATTTTAGATTTTTAGATCAACTGCTGTGGGGAAAAGAATTTAAGAATCTGAGAAACTGTTCTGAAAGGATTTTAATGTTAAAATAGACAAGGGAAATAAGGAACAATGTCCATCATAAAATCAATGTTATTGATATGTTGTGGATAATTCATCCCTTTCGTACTTTTCCCTCCAATTAAGGGTTAATTGGAGTTTGGAGAAGCTAATTACTGAATTTGGTTCCGATTTAGCTTGAGGTCATTTGAGGATCAGAACAGCATATTCTCACTGCAGGTGGCTCCTGAGACCTTACCGGGTGGCCTTTGTCGTGTGAGCTGTGACCCAGACAGTTATTTCGAGTGCTTTAAGACCAGTGAGGCTCTGTTAAATGGGATCAATGTTAAGTCAGCAAGGCTTAGCTGCAACTTACGTTTTCTTTCAATAATCAAGACATTTGCTGCTGATAACTCTTAACTGTTTGTGAAGGAGGAAGATTGGGATGAATGCACTCAATGATTTCCAAGAGCTGTTTGTGTGTTATTGTAGCCTAAATGTTAGTAGTTGTAGACTTCTAATATTCTGTTGCAAGTTGTTCCAGCATCAAATTATCTCAAGTGGCGTGAAATATCAGTTGTTACAGAGATAATGTAATGGAGATAAAATGTGACTTTCCATAACTCAAACTAAACTATTAGAAGAATGTGTATTTGATACCTGAGACAGATTTAAAGTAAGCACACTGAGATGTATAAGGCCATCATTCAAGAGACCATGTTGAAAGAATCACAGTTATAGTCTCTCAGTAGTTTATTGTAAATTGGGAAATTAAAAGCCACTCTGTACCCTTTTCTAGTAATTGTCAGACAGATGAAGGAAGGAATTTCGGTTTGTAATGATGCTTTTTGGACTGTAGTCCAAAGAGGCCCTGGAATAGGCAGGTGTTACGTAAGAAAGAACCTTCCTTTAGCTGGGAAATATCCTGGTATGGTTGATAGTTAAGTAATAGTATTTATTAAATAGTTGTTCTCTTGGTTTTGGAATTTTTTAATTTTGTTGCCCTTTGGTGTTACTGTGCTAGGAAAATTAAGAGGTACGGAATGGGTGGGAATCAGTAGTGTTGGAAGTGCACAGCATGTCTGCTGTTACGGCTAGATTCATTTTAGCTATTTCATGGGAATAACAACCTGGTTGTTGAAAGAGTGGCCTGTGGACATTTTGTTGGTTATCTGAGCTGTTGAGTTTGGCTGTGGAGAGTGGGATCTGTGTGGCTTTGTCTACACAACCAACTCTGTACTAAAATCTGACAAGATCCAAGCTTGATGATGTCTGGAAGCATTTTGACCTGCTAGCAGAGAGCTGTTCCTGCTCGAATTAGCTCGGTGTTTTAGCTGGCTCTCTGTTGCCTTGTTATTTTGCTGCTTTTGAACTCATCAAGTTTATAGTTCTTGCTGAATGGTTACCATTTAGGTCCTAAAGGTTAAGACCAAGTTAATTTTTACAGGGTGCTATTTTCACAATCAGTTTTTCTGTACTTCTGAATTTTCATACATGTCATCATTGGTTATTCAAAGTAGAAAGGGCTGCATAATTCAACAGCCGTATGGTTCGCACATGTCAAGATGATATAAAAGGGGAGAGGATGATCAATCTAAGTCTATTTTCCTGGGGTGCAGGACAAAGGGCTGCTTCCTTCACTTTCCTTCTTCTTTGGGCTGAGTGCTTCTTTTCAAGAGATGGCATTTTCAAAGGGTGAATGTTATTTGAGAGGCAGACTGTATGCTGTAGTAAGATATTTATCTTTTTATTTCTTTTATTCAACTCTGCTTAAAAAAAACAAAAAAAGAAAGCTACCAGTGTATTTTATATACACAGGGGAAGTATTTTTGAGTTGCTGTGTAAAACTGTTCAGATAGAATTTAAATAAGCTCCAACAAATGCATAATGTGTACCTTTTCAGTAAAGACAAACACATAAAACTAAAGGAAAACAAATGGTGTCTCAGTTCAGTTTTGTTTACTTGAATAGAAGAAGGGCCGATAAATTCTTGGAGTGTAATAGATTTCAGGAAAGGTCATATGAAAGAAGAATGTGCTTTCAGTGCAGCATAAGCACTTATTGAAACAAGTCAGTTTAAAAGACAGCAAAAACTAAACAAATGATCTTATCTGACTTGAAAAGATATATTTTTTCCTTATATACATGCATAACATTTAGACTGTATTTGATGTTAACCTAGTGGTATTAGCTTGAAATAGTAACATTGCTAGTGGCAGTAAGGTGGCTTGTCTTTTTTTAAGTGTATAAAGGCAGTGGAACAGATGTTCAGAACAGTATGGAATATTTCTTCCCCATCCCACCATCCTTTTCACACCAAGCCATCTGTAGGGGACTATGAGCAGGATGAGTAGCCATCAGGCTAAGAATGAGATTAATGTGTCGGCATATTTGTTGGTACTTCAGCCTGGTCAGTGTTCCTTCAGTGGAAAGCAACAACGTGAATTAGGAATCACTACATGTGTGGTTACGTTATCCACGTGGATGTGGAAAGAAGATGGAAGACAAAATGTGATTTATAAAGAACGGTTAATAAATGTGAAGTGGTCAGTCTGGATGTGCAGGCACAAATCAACTTTTTTTCCCCTTGAGCATGCTATATTGATAGGACCTGCCACCTTTTACCCTCAAGCACTGTATAGGGTAATACTAATCTGTTAAACCAGATTTAAATGTACTTATTTGTATAAGGGCGCAATTTTTTCCAGAGTTTTTCAGTACATTAAACCTTTTTTATCCTGATTTTTTTTGCAGCAACAAGCATACCATATATGGATGTTCAGTCAGTTGGATTTCTTTAGTACCCTTTAGCCTTATTTCTTTTGAGAGAAGGTGTGAGTAGTGTACTGACTTAATGAACAAAATTTTGGTTAGGGAAAGAACAGCTTATGATCTAGAAATAAGGGGCTCTAGTCATGTGTGAAGGTGTCCTCCTGAATCATCAGTATTCTGATAGAGGATAAGTAGAAATAGTGGGTGGATCTAATACTGGCAGGGTGATTGGATTCAGCACAGCAAGCTATTGTATTGTGCAGCCTATGAGCCTGCATTAGATTTCAGGTAAGCAAATCTGTTCTTAAGTAGATATCTTAGTAACAGTAAGTATAACGAGGAAGACAAAAACGTGTTAGTGAAGGCGGAGTCTTACTTAAAATCTGACCAATATCTTCAGTGGGACCACAGTGTTTTTCTTTGGTTGTTTTACGTTTCTTTTAATGAAGTATTTTAAGGAATGGGAATCTTGCATTAGATTCAAGAAGGCTATTTGAGAACTGTATGCTTAAAGCCTGAAACTACTACTGTTGTAGTGCGGTAAGCTATTCTAAGTGAGAAGGTGAGTCAGAAGCAAGTGAGACAACCAGATCTCAGCTATCAGAGAGAAGATCAGCATGAGAAAAAGAAGAAAGATGAGAACTAGCAGAGGGATATTCACAGATGTTCTGGGTAACGTTTATCCTGTGAAGAAACAAAGTGATGAAGTCAAGTAAATGATTAGTATTTAAAAAAAGTACTTTAATGTGAAAAATAGTGTATGTGTTCATATTTTCCTGTATTTTTATATAAAGCATCTTTAGAAACTATAAAGATTTAAATGACAAAGGGGTAAAAAAATTCCAAACTAATTTACTGGCGGTGTTTTTTTGTGTATTGGGCAGTGTGAAAAAGTGCTGTGAATATAAATTGCATAATACATAAATTTGGACAATGAGAAAATAATACAGGAAAAAATGATGTTCTGTGGATATGTTTTAGTTGAGCCTGAAAAGAACTGTTGTTGTGTACCCAGAAATGGGTACACAGCGATGTGGTAACCTCAGTCATACTACTGCATGCACACTTGCTTCATTAGCAGAGAGCAAGTAATATCTTATTTCTTCCTTTAAAAATGGTGAAGACATTTAATTAGCTGAGATGCATATGATCCTTTTTTCTGGAGCTGAAAATGAAACTTTATGATAATCTACCTGTACTTCATAATATTTTTATTTCCTTGGAAACTGCTGGGGAAGAAATGCTGTGATGCGGAAAAGTTAGTGTTGGGATTGTAGCTTTGGAATATTTAATTTCTATTGTGAAGAAAAGATTTAAAGCAATAACTTTAAAGCAATCCCTCAGCCTTCTTCATTGAGGCTTGTGTGTTAAGCAGTGACCTATAGACACAAGTGCCTAAATGAAAGTTGATGAGACCTTTAACACTGTTACAGCATGGCAGATGCACAAATACGTTCTTGAACCACGGTACGCAGGTAATGCAGAGATGGGGCTTTAGAACAAAGGCAAAAAAAAATAATCAGCAAGCTTTAGAGAAAACACAGGAGATTTCTGACTTCAGAGTAGCTGGTAATATTTTAAAACCTCTTATACTACAATGTGTGCTTTCATAGAAAGAATAGCTACTTAGTTTCAGGTCAAATCAATATCAGGACTTCTTTAATGCAGTAGTGAATGTCATGCATATGCTTGTTTAGAGGTAATGTGAAATTCTGATGAGAACTATATTTAGTAAGGTAATTGCAAAGGTAAATGTTCAGTGCTGTGGAGATGCATTTACTTTTCTTCTCTCCCAATTAGAGGAAATTTCTGAATTAATATGTTTACCTGTTAAAGGTTCTGTAAACTTTGTGTTGCAGGCCTGTAATATTAGAGGAGGTAACTACCAGCTCAAAATTTTATTATGTTTCTTGCAAGGTTTTTGGAGATCTGGGGGGCTGGATAGGGAAACATAGGTCCATGAAATACTCTTAGGTTGTAAATAAAGAAAATCAAACACCATTTCTTCCTCTGTAGTCCTTTCTCTTGTCATTGCTTAATGTCTTGATTTCCTTCGTAATATCACTGAACCATGAAATCTGCCCCGAAGAGCCCATCACAAACAAAACCCCAGCCAAATAAAAAGAAAACAACGCTTGTAAGTTGGTGAACCTTCAGAAATAGCTTATTGCAAAGGACACTAAAATAAGAGCTCCATTAAAAAACAGAATTGCCTTAGGGATTTCTGTGCCCATTTCATCATTGCTAATAGTCAAGTTGGTGTGACACTAGAGGAAGATCAGAAGTCTGATGCTAAGAAGAGAAAATCTGTTTTCATTCCAGCCCTCACTGTCATGTCTTTCAGGTAGACAAGGAGGAATATCTATGGGAAAAATGCCTTTATAAAGGACGGAGGAATGACATTATATGGATCATGAACTTAAAATAACAATTCCCAGATTATTTGCTACTTCCAGTGTATTTTTTTTAAGTTGTCATTAGTTATAAGGGTGTAAATGACATTCACTGGTGATAAGTAGGACAGGTTCCCAAACACCGGATTTCCAATCCTAACTGCTTAGGGCAAATAGATAGGAATGCAAATAAAGGCATGAATCTTTCTTCCCTTCCTTGGAATTGAGAGTGACGGTGTCTGCTATACATGTAGCCCCTCCTTTGTCCTGTAGTGCAAGATGAGCAGCCTTTGGAGGGCATGGAAGTCAGTAATGATAGTGACTCCAGAAAACAATGGGGTAGGGTAGCATCTACAAAACTAGTATATGGGGTCTTTCATTTTCGTTCTTGTCTCTTCTGGTTTAGCACACACATAAAATTGAAGGTGGGGAGATTGCAGATTGAAAATTTAACTGTCTGCGAATTAGATGCTCTGGACATAAGAGACAGTGTGATGAGGAGGTGGTGTAACTTCACTGTGGGGTTAGATGTGAGGAAACTGGGTTTCTCTGGTTTTGATTAGGTGAAGTTCAGTTCCAGATTCAGACATTGATATTTAAGTGCGTGTGTAGCAGAGCTTACATGTGAGGTGTTTGATCTCGTTCTTGTATCTATCGATCAATCAGTAGATGCAGTGATTTAGTTGTTCTCTAGGCTTCTGCTGAGCTTTCAAGAGGGACACGGACACTACATTTATATGTACTCATACAAATTCAGGTGTTTAATTTTGAATGGAATACCATCTGGTACTTATGACAAGTTACATATACAGTCCACCTCTTGTTTTTGTTCTCCATGGCAGGAGAATTATGGAGCAGGTTGTCCAGAGAACTTGTGGATGCCCTGTTCCTGGAGGTGGTCAAGGCTAGGCGTGTTGGGGCTTTGAGCAACGTGATCTCTAGTGGAAGGTGTTTGAGCTTGTGGTTGTAACTAGATGACCTTTAAGGTCCATTCCAACCAAAATCATTCTATGATTTTGTAGCAGCTCTCTCTTTATAAAGGTCTGTGAGATGGAATATGTTCAGGTATAATTTAGTATGGATATAGGGAAAGCTCTTTTTCATAGTAAAAATGTTGAGCTTTGTTACATTTTACTAGAGGATAGAAGAAGAAACCTCTTAAGATTTTAAAAAAGGCATTGAACAATGTCTTTGAGAAAATGTAATAAGGAAACATTTGCAAGTAGAGGGTCTGTGTAGTGGTTTGACATCCATTCCATGGTATTACTGAATACATAAAGAACTCATAATATTAAGAATTCAACTACATCTTTTTAGCACTACTTTAAATTATGGCACTTTTTTTTGGGATGTGAAAGAGCAAAATGCAGGTTTGGGAAACAGCTGGTCCTTTGGGTTTTTGCCAGTTGCTCAAATACTTTGAAAATTCAACTTGTCTCTTGCAATAGCTGTGCTCCACTGTTGTTTGGAAAGATTGTACATTGTGGTTGTAGTATTTCGTGTTTGTTATTGTACGCCTGTGGTCTACTTGTTTTTTAAAAATCTCCCATGTCCAACTTCTTACATGCGGTTTAACAGCTGCTGTTCAGAGGAAGGTGGTCTGAGCTGACCAAGAGCGATGGTCCTGCAACCACAGGGGAAGCGTGGAGAGAAAAGCGAAGGCACTTTAATTATCTCTTTCTGTACCCTGCTTGCCTCTACAGCAATGACTATTGGGATAAATGCTTTCTAATTTTAAAATAAAAAGCAGTTATGCAAGTTATGGGAGGGGGGGAGGGAACAAAAAAAGGAGGAAGAGGTGAGAATACTGAGGGAGCATGCCTAATGTGAGTTTTTAATGGGCTGATCTAAGCTAATTCAACCTTCTGATGTCCTGACCTCTCAGAATGTGTGTGGAAATTGAGTTAGGTTAGTGGTGCAGTTGCTGATGCCTGTGGGGTTTAGAGAGCCATGTCCATTTGTACTCCAGTCAGAGTTCAGCCCAGCCAGATGTTGTCTGATCCACGTCCAATGATGCATGCATGGATTTAGTGAGATGCCAAGTGACATCTTGCCCTCTTAATTTATTTTCTTTCCCGCTTTGACTCCTGCTCCCATTTTTCTGGTCTGATGCTGACGTCTCATGCATTTCTAGTGCAGCCTGTTATATGCAGTAAAGTCTTTCTGGATCCTTTATCTCTTGTGTCTGATGCAGCTGGTGGTTTCAGGCCAGCTGCGTTATGCATATGTGGCTCTGCTCAGGGAGTGGAGTTGGACCTCTTCATCTTAGCTGTAAGTATATGGCTGTATTGTGTTTAGCAATGATAATATATGCAAGAAAATGGTCAACTGTGATTGCTCACAACTTTCTGAACTAGTACAGTTTTTGAAAACAAGGATTTCTTTGCTTTGTTTTCTATTTATTTTGGCATAGGAGCAAAGAGAAGTTGTTATTTAGCTTCTGTGTTGTAAAGCTCACAATTTACCGAATTCTGATGTGTTTAATACAGTGACAAAAGCTGGGTAAGCTGGAAGAGGTAAGAGGGGGCCAGATCTGAGAATGCTAGGCAGAAAGCAGTGGGAAAACCAGGCTTTGTTCAACTGGCCTTCTGGTCTTTTCATATCACAATTTAAGTGAGATTGGTTAAAAAAATTAAATTGAGATTATGAACACATGTAGCACAGTATATTCCCAGTAATTCTCTGGAAAAAAAAAAAAAGGCAAACAAACCAACCCCCACAAACCCCAAACCCAGGAGAAGTGATTACCTTTTTCACCAGAGTGTTTTACTTGTGAATTGCACATAAAAACTAGTTCCAAGGAAAGGCAATTTATAGGTGTAATTGCATATCAGTATTTCAGGAATCCTGTTGTCATAGCTGTAAGGAGTCTTTGTGCCTTTGCTTTGTTCAACAGTGATGGTAAAGTTACAGGAAAAAAAACAACTTGTAACTTGTGTGTTGGAGCAATACTAGAGTTTGAAATTGGCTGCTTTAGCACTGATATATGCTCCTGATAATTTACTACTTACTAATTACGTTTATGAACACTTCATTGCACAGTGAAATAATTCCTCAGATTGCCTTCTGTTTCATAATTGCAATGTGCTATCCTGTTTCCAGTGTGATGTTGCTCTCTAGTAATTGTGAATTTCCAGTTTTTATTTTTGGTCAAGGTCAGAAAACTGCATTGGCTAAGTAATATTTTAAAATACACCTGTTTATAGAGAAATATAAAAACATATAACAGAAGCAAGAAGCTTTTTGACCTAGTATAAAAGAAAAATTGTTCGTCTTGCCTCTGTGTTATCTAATATTCAACAAACTCAGCTGACATTAAATTCTGGCATATTTGAATAAACTGTCTCATATTAATAAAGATGAAAATAGAACTCAAGACTACTGCTTGCAAGTCGAGCTTTTTTCTTCTTGGTCTGTTCTGAAATAATCTTACAGTTAAATAATTTGCTTTTTACTAATTACATAAGTTGTTAATTTTTTAGAGACGTTCTTGAGAGGAAAATACTTTAAACCTTCAGGGAGAAAGTCATTACAAAAATGACTGAGTAACATTTGAAAAGCAAAAAGGTCTTTTTAATTTACTAATGTGATTTTAATTAGAGAAACTGAAAGGTTACTTTAATTGCTTTAGTGCAATAAAGAATTTTTCAGTTAAGTCTTTTCCAAATGAACTTATGTCCTTGGTAATGCTGCAGCTTTTCGTTCCAGAAAATGTTGGTGCCGCATGGTCTTTAAATGGAGTATTGTTCACTGAGTAGCACATGTGCATTAAATTGCCAGTGTCAAAAAAAGCTAATCATCTTTTTTCATAATTGTATTAATACCACTTCAAAAAGAACTGCTTAAGAACCTTTTACATTACATGTTATTTTACCGTTTTGGGGCAATTCTATCCTACTTGGGCATTCTTTGCTCTCAAAGCTGGTCTCTGCAGGATAGTGTTTCTTATGCCACTGTGTCCTGTTGGGATGCTTTCACATTAATTTTCCTTGTCCTAGCTTCTTTTTCCAAGAAAACCAGTGTGGACAACCTTTACCTCTGTAACTGTTTTCCCACATCTGGCACATTCCCCAAATCTATTCAGTACATAGAATCATAGAATCTTCTGTTTGGAAAAGACGTTTGAGATCACTGAGTCCAACTGCACCCATCCTCTGCTAAACCGTGTCCCTCAAAAATGCCCTTACCTCATTCAGTTGTCATTTGGCCCCACCTGTGGAAAACAGCCCTTACCTGTCAGATGACTTTATCCTTTCAACTGAAAACTGTGAACAAGGGTAGGTCAGTGGGGCTGTGGTGCACGGGCAGGTCATTGGTGGCCAGCTTGCCAAGACAGCGAGCCAGCCTGCTCCAGACAGTGATTCTTCCTTCCACACCTGGGACACTGCCAGTTTTCTATAAATGCAAAGGCACACTGAAGTCCAGTGATTCTGGTACTGCAGCACAGTTGTAGACAGCAAAGCTTACGCTTCTTTTGTCTGCATTTGGTGTACATGGATGGTATCCTCTGGGTTTATCTGCAGTGCTCTTGTCATATTCTGGCTGGAGCGCTCGGCTCCAGTGTCTTGGTAGGAACCGTACAGTATCTTATGGCAGGAAGGCTGAAGCGAGTGCTTTAAGAAAAAGAGTGAAGTATATTTTGTAGAAAGAATGTGTGCTACTGAGCTGGTTTGAGCGTTAGAGAGCTTGGGGAAGCTAGCTCAAACCAGCTCAGCTACACACATTCTGTAGCTCTTAATTTCATTTTTGTAAACATAATACGTGTTTTTCTGTGTATTTCAGGTTGTGAGCCATGCCTTTGGTGAAAAGGAACATTGAACCACGGCATCTCTGCCGAGGAGCTCTGCCAGAGGGAATTACTAGTGAACTAGAATGTGTAACAAATAGTACCCTTGCTGCTATCATACGCCAGCTAAGCAGCTTAAGTAAGTATCTGCGACTTCCTGCAAGTATTTGATTCCTGATGAAAAACTGAATAAATTAAAAGCTTTAAGTTGGTTTGTTTTAAATAGCAGGGTTCTAATAAAAACCTCTGTTGCTTATGTGATATAATAATATAATGCTCCTTCATTGCTTTTGTGCTTTTCTGTGTTTTGAAGTTTATACAAGAAGAGCCTCTCTAAGATTTACAAGTGTGGAAAAAAAACCAAACAAGAAGAAAACCCAGACTAAAACAGCAAACCAAACAAAATAACCAGCCCCAAATCTATAGCATATAAACCCAGGATTTTTTCTATGGTGGATTAAATTCGTGCAAGATGCAAGACAAGCTCTTGAATTAATCTTGGGTTTCAGTTGTACAAGATCAAGCCAGCAAACTCTTCTGCCTCTTGGTATGGAATCAAAATGATAGAATGGTTAGGGTTGGAAGGGATCTTAAAGATCATCCAGTTCCAGCTTCCCTGCCGTGAGCAGGGACACCTTCTGCTAGATCAGGTTGCTCGAAGCCTTATCCAACCTGGCCTTGAACGCTTCCAGGGATGAGGCATCCACAACTTCTCAGGTCAACCTGTGCCAGTGTCTCACCACCCTCAGTAAAAAATTTCTTCCTCTAATCTAAATCTCCCCTCTTTCAGCTTAAAACTGTTACCACTTGTCATCAAATGACATGTGATAATATTTCTGTTTGGTTTAATGTGTCAATATTTCTTAAGCATTTTCTTTATGTATGTGTGTGATCAGTTAATCTGAATGAAACTAAGTAGATACGTGAAAAGTGTGACATTCCCTGAACAAACCTGTGTGCTACTGTGGAGGCAATCTAGCCTGTCACTTGTCAGCTGGCACTATGACTGGCAGTACTAGAAGCATGCCTGGGGTTGCTTGCAAGAAGAATAATTCTTAATGAGATTTCTTGATTTATCCAGAGTGTTTAACAATCAGCAACTGTTGTTTGTGCTGGTATCTCTGGTTCTAGAAAAGAAATTGCTTCATCGATTTCTTTACTTTGTAAATGAAAGTGGTTTAAGAATGTAAGAAAGTCTGTATGGAGTTTAGTCTATGGATCCCATTAAGTCTGATGCACAGTTTGTGATGATAGGAAATAACCTATGCTTAGGGAAAGAGTACAAGAAACGCAGCAAGTCCCCTGTTCCAGTAGTCTGTGATTTAGGGATTTTCTGAGCTGGAGGTCCATCTGAATCATCCTATGTAATGAGCATCTATAGACCCATCATCTGTGGAATTGTTCAGATGTGTTCAAGTAGGGATTGTGCTTTTTTCTTGCCCAGTGACCTTTGGCAGAATGTCCCACAGTAGAAGCTGATCTGTTTCTTCCTTTTGATGCCTTCTGGTTCTTGACTTCTGAAAAATAAGGAAAGGTGTTTTCATCTCATGTATTTCCATAATCGTCTGTGATTTTCTTAAGTCTTTATCTTGTTCTCCTAGTGATATCTTTTCCAGGTTGGAGTGTCCTGATCTGTTAATACTTCTCTTTTGGAGAGAAACTGTTTTGTGTTTCTAATCTTTTTTTATGATTATTTCTGATTATTTCTGCGTTGGATGTATAAACCAGAGTATGTTGGGGTTTTTTTAAGGTGGAGTGCAGGGACTTAAGATCATAATCAAACCAGACCTTTTCTGTTTTATCTTCAGTTCCTTAAGAATTTCTAGGATGTTGATTGCTGCTAAACATTGAGTTGATATTTTCAGAGAAGTTTCCAAGTGGTTCTCTGGTCTTTCTTGAGCAGTAGCTGCCAACTTAGTGTCTAATATTATTTATAGTTAATTTGTTTGTACCGTCACTGAAGTTTCATTTACTGTTCTATCAGGCAATTGTTCAGTACTGACATCCATGAGTTTCAGAAAATTCAGAAGAATGGCTGATGTCTCCTAATTACATTCAAGGATGTCTGATAAGGCCTCATTTTGATTGCTGAAGTGTGGATAATAGCCTTTTCATTTCTCTGACTTGCTAGGAATGTGTAGCTTTCTTTTCTCCAGATTGAGGCTAATCTGCCTGTTACGTTGCGTATTCAGATCCTCTTATGATTGTTGCTGAGGAACCGGCTACTTACAGAATCCATATCCTGCAATTTTCCCTTAGCAGATTTCTAGGGTCATCAGAAGTCTCTGTAGACAGCCCTGAAGCACTTAATATTAGTGTCAGGTTAAAGATCTATGCAAATAAATAATGTGTCCTTTGTTTTAACAGATGAATGCATGGTATTTCATGAGTGGAGTTGATCACCAAGCTTGTCCACAGTCTAAAATCTGCCATGTTTGCAGAGGGTTTTTCTGCAGACAGCATTTGGTTTTCCCTGAGTTTCAAGCCAACTGGGAGCAAGGAAATTATCATAGAAAAATGCTGTGCTGGAGCTAATGTAGTATGTCCTGCTGACAGCTTCAGAGCTTGTTCCCACAGCTTGAAGTGCAGAGAGAGCAAGTAAAGGTCTATCTTGCAGTCACACTGTTTTTTAATGCTGCGCTATGAGTTCAGTGTGGATTTTAAAAACTGGCAGATCTGTGCTGTTGCAAATTTGGCTTGCTTCTGCCTCTGCTCTTTTCAGGAGACGTGAACAAGTTCCTATCCAAAGGGAATGTGCTGTCTGTAGAGCTTTTTTCTGTTATGTCTTCAGATTTGGGTTTGTTTGCAGCCAGCTGGCTTGGAGCACAGGCAGAGTGAGCAGTGTTCTGTATGAAACTGTGCACTTGTAGTCTGGTTTTTGCCTTCTATAATGGGGTTCACTTCCACTTGGGAGGAGAGAATATACTGGGTCGAGGGAGGACTGGGAGTATTTGCAGTCTGTACCTGTAAGTACCATGATGCTTTACGTAGTAAACACAGTCATGGAACAAAGACTTGGGGAGAAAGCTTCCGCAAAATGCTCCTTACTTTTGGCAGTGGAGTTTGATCTGATGGCTGCAGGACTCCACCCAGGGTAAACTGCTCTCTGCAACAGGTTCTTTTTCATTGTGGTTTTGTTCTGGGTTTTGCATATATGTATATACAGGGAAAAAAAAGTAAATTGCATCTCACTGGAGTTAAAAACTAAATATTAAAAACTACATATATATTTATTGAGCTTTTAATTAGATTTCAGTCTTTACATTAATGTATGCATTGTGTTTAAGTTGCTTTACCACTTCTTATTTTTTTCCCTTTCTAAGAGTCTTTAGATTTTGTATTTTTGGCTTCTCCATTTGTTCAGACACTACCTGTCAGGCTGAAACCTGATTTCTATATGGGTATAAACCATCTGTACTCATGTACAGAGCTACTTTCATTGACCCATATGCAAGTGATACCAAATGTTTTTTGTTGTACAACATAAAACAGAGGAAGTGTGATCTGACTGGAATTAGAAGACTTTCTTTCATGCTGAGAACAATGTCTACCAACTTTTCTCCTACTATTTTATTGGCTAGAGTGGACCCTACCTAAGAGTTTCACTGGTTTGTTTGGAGGCATGGGCACACTGCATCCAGCTTTGTGTGACTGCTTTTTATCACTGCTAAATCAGGTTGAGTTGGGAAGTTAACTTTTTTGGCATTAGGTGTTGTGCTGGAGGTACTGTGAGGAGACAGATAAGAATTAAGAGCTGGTCAGTAACAGCCTGTTGCTTTTGGTTATTTAAAAAAAAAGTAGGAAGGATAGCATGATTCTAGTGCTAATCAGTTACAAATGATGGGTGGAATCACTGTCTTCTGATGTACAAAACACCAGCTAGTTCTGTGTAACACTTCAGTCCTTACCTGGGCCCCTAAGGAGAGCAGTAATTCAGTGCTGGCTCCTTTTGGGGCAGCCATGGTGTCATCTTTCTTCCAGTGTCTTGTAGAACTGACACCTGAGTGCCAGGTGATGATGTTGCTCTACCTTTTTATTTGATAATGCATGTTCATGGTGTAAAAAATAACATGTTTAATGCATTGAAAATATTTTTATTAACTTGAATGTGTTCTTCCATGTAGTCAAGTTGTGGAACAAGAAATTCAAGAGAAAGTTGTAATTTTTAGACTCAAATATGTGAAAAGAAACTAGCCAAAGTAATAAAAACTGTTTAGGATCTTCAGGCAAGCCAGTACTTCTGTTGAATTCCTCTCCTGTTACAGCACTGAACGTTTTGCTGACAAAAGATACATTTGGGACAATGTACTCAGTGTGTTAATGCGCACCTTCTTATGCAGTATGTGAAAATCAATTGTAATTAATTCAAATGGTGTCTAGTCTCTGCTAGAGGCGTTTTAAACTGATACGGCAAGATGATGTTTCATGTAATTACTATAGAACTTGGGTAGAGGTATTTCAATTATTTGTGAAATACTGATCTCCAGAAGTGTGTCTCAGTGCTCGGAAATTTATTCTGTTTGTGTAATTTGTACAGATTTGTAAAGATGAACTGTGGAAGTGCTAGGAAGAGGCACTTCTGTTAACTGACATTAACACCTATGGAGAGCAAGGATTTGGAGAGGCAGCATCAAGACTTCGTAATTCCTTTTAAAATGAATATTCAGGTTCTCTGTATGTTGGGAAGCACCTCATCTTTTTAAATTACTCTCTTTTAGTATCAAAGTCAGCTCTGAAGTTGAAAGCAATAAGTTTGTAACTTCAGTTAGTTTTTTCCTTCTTGTTTCTTTATAGCTAAAAGAGCAATTATGAAGGTGGTAGTAGAGAAAACACTAGGAAGTATTACTTTATTTCTAAAACTTGTTGCATCATGTTAATCAGAATAGTGTGTTCCAGTATTGCTTTACCATGTCACTGTTTTTACTGACAGGAGATTGACAGCCTGTCTTTCACTTGTTTTAGAGCAGCAAATACTTTTTTTAAAAAAAAATTGAACATTAAAACAAGTATGTTGCAGCTTTATTACTTATTTTGCCTCCTGAAAAACAACTGGCAAGCACCTGTCTGTTTGACTTTTCCAGGGGTGATGCGCTTGATCCTGGAATGCAGCAGTCCTCTACTCAGTGTGCTGATCTCAATACATTAACATAAATTAACATCCATTAAAATGTATTGATGTTTTGAGCTCTGAATACAGGTGGCAAAAGAATGCAATACCTGCTTTATTTAGCTGAAGAGTTGAAAAGCTTATTTGTTCTATAGCTTGGAAGAACCTCTTCATCTGCAGCAACTAAATCAAATGTGGATTATAATTGAATCTCAGCTACCTGCTGGGAAGAACTTGGAGAATGTTTTACACTGAGAAGGTGATTGAACACTGCCACAGATTGCCTAGAAAAGGTGTGGAGCCTCCATCCTTGGAAGTATTCAAAACCCAACTGGACACTGTCCTGGGCAACTTGCTCTGGATGGCCATGTTTTGAGCAGGGGATTGGATTAGATTTTCAACCTCAATTACTCTGTGGCTGTGCCACTTCTGTTTTGGATAGAGAGAAGATGAGGGATATTAGAAACAGGTAGGGAACACACTGTGCCCATCCACCTTTCGCATACGCATGAAACAGAGCTTGTATAACCCAAAACATTAGATACTTTACTGTATGTATTGGGTGATCTTACGTGTACTGAAGAAACCTGTTACTGATAAAGTCTTCCCCTCAAAGCAAGACGATCTATTTTTTTCATCGATGATTCACAAACAGTGCTTTCAGATACTGTTTTAATGTTGTCGTTCTTTTCCCTGCCCAGGTAAATGATCCAAGAAAGGACAGAACCTGTTGACTCCCTAGTTGTGGCTGTTTTTTATTTTGAATTATGATCTCCACATACTCACAGGATGAGATCTTGACTGAAAGTTTTGTTACATCTGTACTTTCCTTTGTGAAATATTAAGATAGGTTGATATGCTCAACTTAAAATGGCAACAATTGCTATTCTTTTGGAAGTCATGGTCATTTAGGTAGTTAATACGTATTAGGTATTGTTCCAACTATTAGACAAAGTTTCACATGGAATGGAATAGGTGATTTCAGTTGCCTGACCAGTTAACGGCTGAACGAGTTAAAGGATGTTGTTAAGGGCATTGTCCCAATGCGTTTTAAGCACTGACGGGCTTGGGGCATCACTCGATGTCAGGAAAAAGAGCTCAGCACCTCCCTCTCCGCTTTCCCTCTTCAGGAAGCTGGGGAGAGCAATGAGATCACCCCTCAGCTTCCTTTTCTCCAAACGAGGCAAGATCCAAGTCCTTAACTGCTCCTCACAGGATATTTCTTCCAACTCTCTCACCAGCTGCTGTTGCCCTCCTCTGGATGCGTTCAAGTACTGTAATGTTCTTTTAAAATTGTGGGGGCCCAGAACTGCACAGTACTCAAGGTGAGGTCGCACTAGTGCTGAATAAAACGGGATAATCACTTCTCTTTACTGCCTGGTTCTGCTGTGTTTCACCCCAGGATGAGGCAGGTTTTAGTGATCAGTTGTCTGTCTGTTGGCGTTTGTTCACCGACATAAGGATTAAAATTTGAAGGTCTCCCTGTTTTTTAAGTAGAAGACTAATCAGGATGTCTGAGAACAGACTTCAGCTAGCATTTATGGTATATTTTGAGGGTTTTGTCCAAAATTTTGCTGAATGACAAACTGTTCTGTTAGAATCCTACAACTACCGTGCTTTATTAAAACTTCATGATACTGAAACCATTTGTCTTGTGTTCTATAAGCCTTTAGCAAAGGCGTTTTGCTGTCTATTTTCTTACACAGGCAAACATGCTGAAGATATATTTGGTGAATTGTTTAATGAGGCCAACAGCTTCTACATCAGAGCAAATTCCCTTCAAGACAGAATTGATCGCCTTGCTGTCAAAGTTACCCAGCTGGACTCAACGGTAGAAGAAGGTATTTAATTGCATGAAAACATTGAGCCAGACCACAAGACCACAGTATTTAATTACGCAGCAATCTCTCTTTTGAAATTAATCCTGAACTGATATTTGATCTTGTTTTCTTAGTGAGGCAAGCTGGGAAAAATCATGTTAGCAGGCTGAGAAAAAATATTCTCAAAGTCGTATAACTGTCTTCGCTTTTGACTTAGTGTTACTTCAAGAAACCACTGTAGTAATGGAGCCATTAAGCTGCCTTTTTCTCAGGGAAAACTTTTAGTTAGTGAATTTAATATATCAGAAGTGATTAAATCTGGACCTTACTGGAAATGAGAATAGTGGAAAAAGCTTGAGGAGATCGATCTATTTATTTCAGGGTAGGGTAGTCACAATCTGTATTAGTAGTTTCTGTTCTGCAATAATGTAAGATCTTATAATACTCTAATTGAGGCACTACGTGTTTGCACCAAGTAGTTGAAATTCTCCAGGTGTTTCTGGTCACTAGAAATTCCATTTCCTTTAAAACGGTTTTACATCCTCATTTGCTTATGTATTTGGTCATTCACTTCATAAACACAGAGTAAAAATGAAGTGTTTAAGTAACATGATTACATTGTTCAAAAGCACTTATTTTAGGGTAAGTAAAACAGATTTTTCTGTCTAGCTCTAAAAGTTGTAATGTGCATGTTTGCTTACCTGTTCAGTTACGTGTTTGAGCCAACCACTGCATGTACTTGCTTTTTAGATGATTCCTTCTGTTTTCTATAAAATTAATGTTCCTTGCATTTAGTAACATGTGAAAGTTTGTTACCTCAGGACAGTAGTGTAGTATTTATTTGGTAGTAATTAATGCTAATTTGTGATATATTTTATAATACAACTTCTATGTTTTATATGTAATTTCTGTATTTGTATAGTTTATATGCTATATTTAATACTACTATTAATGTTGCTATTAAATATTAATGTTGATATTTAATATTGTAATATTTAGGTTTCCATTTTTAGCTTGTTACTGTTTGAAGATTGTTACCTATCTGATTTTTTTTCTGATTCTGAAACATGTTAACTGGTAGAGTATCTAGTAGTAGTTCATACTAGCACCTTTCTTTTGCTGTCTTAGAGGTCAAGAGCTACATGAAAACAAACTAAGCTATCATGGGGTGACTATTTAGCTTTGGTTTTGAGGGATGTTGTGGTGGTAATACGAGGAAATTTGGTAATATTCATGCACTGTACCATGCTGAGGTGGATGATATCAGTCTTCATGACGTTCAAGTTCAACATGGAAATGCAGTCCTCATCAGAGGTTTTTCACTTAATTTTCTTTTCAAATGTCCCATTATGGAGTACCTTCTTCCTAGTTTCCAGACTTCAGAGAGTAATTAAAAGCATCCTAATAGAAGGGTAAGCTAGTGTACGGACTAAGAATTTAGTCAGTTTTTATTTTAAATTAACATCAGTTATTACTTTTGCATTTCTTTCACTTTAATAAGCTATATATACAAACTGCTCTCACTGTGTCAGTAAAAAATTTTGTTAGCTGTTTAGAAGTAGGAATTGATATCTTTAGTGTTAGGGGCAATAACATGAATTATTACAAAGATATTTCTGGATAGCTTAGGCAATTTAGTAAAATGCCGATTACTATATTGATTCAAATAAGCTGTTTAGATTTGGCTGAGTTCTCAAAAGGGTATTTGAAAAGAAAGAATGGAAGGGCTAGTATTGTTTCCTCCTGTGTATGTGAAAAGATAAAATGGAAGTATGTTACTGGACTGTCTAAAGAAGATAAGTATTTCTCTCTATAGAGAGATGGAAGAAACTTAAGATCAGGGTATGAACAGTCATATGAAAAAATTTTGGAGTGAAAGATGTAAAAGCTGAGGAACAGTAACTCACAGGAAGTTGTGAGGGCCATAATTTAATTAAAATTAGAATAGCGTTGCATTTATATGGATACCATGTGCAATTATAAAACACACTGTCAGAGGAATACCAGACCTTGTGTTTCAGGCTTAAAGCCAGTCTTTCTGCTATTAGAAGTCCAGTTTAACCTCATAAAAAAATGAAATCTTTGGACATCTGCATATGACAGGATTCTTGTGTCATATTCCAAGACAGTCTGTGGTCCTGTTATTCTAAGTGAGATTCTGGACCAAATGGGACTTAAATCTGCTTCATTATGGTAGTTCTTATATGCCTTTGTGCTTAAGTATTGTGATGATCCAGCAAAGAAAAATCTTCCAATTTTCCTTCTATATTTTTGCTGTAAATATTATAGCTAGTGTAAAATGGGCTTTGTTTATCCACTTATGTTAATTTCAGACTTGTGATAAATGTATTTTTGTTTCCAACAGTTTCGTTACAGGATATCAACATGAAAAAAGCATTCAAGAGTTCAACAATTCAAGATCAGCAGGTAGTTTCAAAGAACAGCATTCCTAATCCAGTGGCTGATATTTATAATCAGAGTGACAAACCACCACCTCTGAATATTCTTTCACCTTATAGGTATGGAAATATTCATTGTTTATGTTCTTGTAGTTTGCTGGATTTGTTGGGTTTTTATTGCCTGCCTTGTGTCTCAGGGGGAAGTGGGAGAACACAAGTGTTGCACTTACGCGTCTCTGCCTTTTCTTTTCCTGGTTGCTTACTGGTGAATAAAAGAGCAGCAAGCAGGACATTGTTTCCTGTTTTCTTGTTTCCTTTAAGTTTTTTTTTTTTGCTTGAGATAAATATAACTTCTGTCTGAAGGGTTGTGGACAACATGTTTCTACCATATCCTTCAACTTTTGAGAGGTTCTGTATTGTGAGGTATCTGTGTGAAGCAGGCACTCAATCTGTAGTAAATTATTTGGTATTTTTTTTTTTTAGGAATGACATAGCAGAGCATTTGCAGTATATCTCATTTCTAAGAACTTTTAGCTGGAAGATAAAATTGTCGTATTATAGATAAAGGACGAGTTTTTTTGCTGCTGCTACAGATCTTCTTGCAGCACCAGTGAATTTCAGTTAATGTGCTCGGGGTGCCGTCATCCTATAATGCATAAAAGGTGAAGCTTGGATGATCATCAAAGGTGAATTTTGTTGGTTTGAAAAATACTAATTCATATTTTCTACTGTATTTCCAGGGATGATAAGAAAGATGGATTGAAGTTCTATACTGATCCTTCCTATTTTTTTGATCTTTGGAAAGAAAAAATGTTACAAGATACTGAAGATAAGAGAAAAGAAAAGAGGAGACAAAAGGTAAAAGCAGAAACATAATGGCAAATGTATGTATTGCGATTTTGTGTATGGTTGTTCAGACATAAAAATTTGTAGGTCATACTCAGTATGTATGCATGGAAAGACTATTCTTCGTTATACATGGCTGTCGATTCAATTGGTTCAGTTTTATAGCTCATACCATCTATTTTAAGAAGTTGGGAAATGGAATTTTGGGAGTACTGTAGTTATTTTCCAAGATATATTCTTTAATCCTTTGCCAATATCTGCTTATTAGTACTCAGCAAAATGGCACTGTTGTGCTTTGGAAAAGGACACTGATTTAGGGGGGAGAGCATCAAAAAGGAATTTGAATTATGGTTTCCTTTATTTTTGTAGTTCTTTATCCAGCAGCATCAACTCCTGTAGCAAAACATGAACTTATCCAGAAAAAATTTTTCTTTTAATTCTTTGATAGTAACTCTTTGCTTTTCTACACCTGTGACCAGTTAGTAAGATGATAATACACAGCACAATTTATTGTGTTTCAGCAACAAGAGAAGATTATTTTTAGGAGTAATAATCTGTTTCCTCTCAGCTTAAAAGCGGCAAAAAAAAAAAAGGCTTTTTCATAGAGAAGTGCGTGCAGTCTTTCTGGAATATCTTCAGCAGTTTGATCCAAGATGTGTGTTCTGATGCAATCAATTTTTTTAATGGATTTTAGTTCCGAATGAAGAAATGAGTTGCTACTTCTGAGCTGCTTTGGTGGTCAATTTTTTGTCAAATCTGAGGGCTTTGAGAGTTTTGAAGATAATTCTGAAAAAAAAAGTGAAGAGATAAAGTTTGAAGCAATAACTGCCTGTCTTATCTGGCAGAAGATGCCCTTTTAGATATGCTCCGTGAGAGAGAAAGGGTTTAAAATACAAGGAATCCAGACCAGATGCACAGGCTGCTCAGTGGAAATAGAGGGAAGCTACTTAATTTTCAGTACACATGCATGCATGTATACACATATATGTATGTATGTACATGTGCATATGTGTTAGCATATATGTGTATATATAAGCAAGAATCATAGTATATCAGCATATATATACGTGAATTATACACACATATATACCTAATGTCTAATATACATGCTAATGTATATTTGTGTGTGTACATCATGTGCATATTACATGTGTATAAATGTATGCTGGTGTATATGGTACCTGCTTAGAAATCCAATTGTAGGGCATGACTGGGAGGGTTTACTATGCTGTTTTTATAAAATTCTATTAGTTCTTTGTTCTTATTGATGGGCAAAACTTTGCAACATTTTTGAGCAAAATGCGACTTGCTTTAACTAAAATATTATTTGAATTCATGATTTTAAAAGTTCTGGAAGAAATAAATCAGGTCTTCCTGTTTGTAGTATGATTCAAAAAATGTTTTCTGTTTGGATAGGTATCTAGGTGTTGAAATACTAAATAGAGCTGAAAAAATGAATGAACATTTTTAGCAGAAGTTACTGTCTAAAGCTAAGTATTGGAAGACACTCATTTGTTTTTTGGTGTAGTTGTATACAAATCTATATGCAAGGTTATAAGCCCACTGTGTTCTCAGTGTGATAAGTTAGAGGTGACTAAAAGTCCGGAAGCAGCTTTCATTTTCTGGTTTATATGATTTTTTAAAAATATCCTTCTTATTATGAAAAATCACATCCTTTGAGGTTTTCTCCTCCCATCTTTTCCCCTTCAAACTTAGCTCTTTTCACTAGTCAGAGGGATAAAAAGAAGCTATTGACTGCTAATTTTGTCATTGTGATTTAATACTGAAAAGTACAAAAGCTTTTAAAAAGTAGAACAATATCGCTTGAAACTTTTGATAGCTTTAGAGAGATCTTTACAAAACCACTTTATATGTAAACTTGCTTTTAGATATATTTTAGGTAACACATCTTGCTTATTTCCATCCACATTATATTTTTTTAGGATATTAATTGTCTTGTTACGACCTACAAACTAGATGTAAAATATGCTCAATTCAGTCATGTTGGATTATAGCCATACATCACAGAAGTACCCCTTGGTAAATGCTACCTGAAGTGCTCTTTGATCTGGTTAAGTATATAGCAAGACCAACTGAGAAGGAAGCAGCATAGATTTGCTTTTGCATGGGTAGGAGAAGATGGTGTGCAAATTAGCTTTTTATTGTCTGGAACCTTTAGAGAGCTGGAGGGTTTGGGTGAGATGTCTCACAGGCACTGTTCGTTCCACAGGTTACTTTATGATAGCAGTGACCAGGGATGAATCCAGAGCATCTATTGACAATTTTGTGGCTGAAGTTGTATTTTGAATCTACTAAGTGAAAATTCCTTACGCAATTTATGCTCTACAGAAGTACAAAACATGGAAGTTGTGGAGAAACTGTGCAGATGGAATAGATGTGTATTGTTTAGCAAATCATGAACTCGACATCCCAAATGCAGTCCTATTTAGCTGACCCTAATATAGCGCGTTTTTAGCCTCATTTTTCCAGATGGTCAGTGAAGTCAGTGTTCCTTGTACCAGAGAATCAGTTTTCCAATATTTTGGTAATTTTCCTTAAATGCTTAAGCTGTTGCAGCAGAAGTTTTATGAGGAGTTTGATTTTCCTGCTTTCAAGTATCATGCTCATTTACTGTTTCTGTATTCAGTTTAAAGAAATTTAGCATAAGCTTTTCTGATTTGGCTCTTTCGGATGAACTTTTTCAAAAAAAACCTAGTTTTAATTCTTTAAGCTTAAAATCTGTGGTGTAGTCTGTTTATTTTTTACTGTCAAACTCTCAATAGATCAATGCCTAAGAGTTCAGTGCAGTTGGTTTAGCTTTTGCATATGCCAGTAATCGAGTGACCTTAGACCAGTTGTCAACCTTTGGTTAACCAAAGGAAAGTTGTTCTACTTTAATTGTTCAGTATTTTTTCTGAGGAATGATTAGTTATTGAAAGAAGTAAACATCTTTAGATTTGGAGGGCTTGTATTTCAAAAATTATTCTTGATGTCTTGTGATTGATAGGATCTTGTAAATTTCTCAAGTCAGGAAAACAGGCTCATCCTTCCAGTTTTTTGAAAGTATTGTGAATGCTTGCCGAAGCCTTTTTGTTATTAGCTCTTATTCTTTATTAAGACTCTTGATATATCATTCGCTAACTCTTGATGCAAATATCTAACTTAACCCTGATTGAGGGCTCTGATGTGTTTGTGGTGTTTGCTGAAATCCTTTCCTGCCGACAGCTGAGTGATGTACCTGTTTTCTGGCTTAACCTATGGCATCTGCGTCTGCTACAGCTTTTGTTACATTCAGTGAATGGAAGTAACTCTTCTTAATCTTGCTTAACTTTCCTGAGAAATACTTCTGACTATAGTTGTTTTTAAAGGCTTTAACTCCCCTAGAACTCAGTTTTCATTGTCGTAGGTACTAAAACTAGACCTGTCGCCATTTTTTGTTGAGATAGTGAGGTAGATAGTGAGGTATATGTTAGTAAATACAGATTTGTCAGCTGCTGCTAATTAGCCTACTTCACTGCTTTGGAAAAAACTAAATGTTTTGGAGATGTGCTTATATAATGATTAATAAAAAAATAAAATCAATACCAGTTAGGTTTAGTATTGATTGAGTAAAAAAGGTTCCAGTATATTTTCTTCAGCACACTTTGAAAGCTTTGGTTTTCATTATTTTGTTGTTTATTTATAAATGCATATGTATTTACCTTTTCAAAAAGAACAGTGATCTCTTTTTAAAACCAAATTTTTAAATAGGTAATTATATGTAAGCACTCCTGATCATTTAGGAATTGTATCAATATTATCTTCTGAGAAGTATCATACGTTGGTCAAAAAAAAAGATATTTAACTGGAAGCTTGCACAAAATATGTAGTTGTGATCCTTAGAGGAGTTACTGCTCTGTGAGAAGAAAACAAAGTGTATTTTCAGTTGACCAAAAGGTTTACTTGTATTACCCTCTCAAATCTAGCATGTTTTAATAACAAGATCTTTAAAAAATGAGCCATGATAAAAGCCATGAACTATAACACAACGTTTTTGCAGCAATCAAATAAAAATGCGTATGTCATGCCTTTAACAAGCATATACTCAATCACGGTGATTAGCAAAACTTTATTTATTTAAAATAAAGGTTGACCAAGTCAGTCCCTCTTAGGCTCTAGTTTTTGTATTGGGAAATCTTGATGTGAAGTGGTATTAAAGGAGAAAGTAAAACCTGCATAATCTGGATTAAAAAAGGACGTGATTCTAAAAGGTTTGGGAAGGAAAAGTATTTTATAGGAAGTAACGAAGAACCAAAGTGATGATCTTTACTTACATGAATCAAATGAAAAGTCTACTCACTGCAGCGGCCAGGAATGAGCAAGTGTTGTTGTAACATTTGGATGTTGAACTTAAGGCTTTTCTGTGTCATTCTTAATGTTAGCAGATGCGGAACAGCAGGTCCATCATATGGACGTGAGTGAACACCAGGAGATCCAAACCAAGGGCAAGCAGACCCTTTTTTTTTGTTAGTTCTATAATGTCAAATACATAATTTCAGAATTATTTACTCAGTACTGTTTAAAAGTTGGAGTAAAACACCTGTGTTTATCTGTGGTATACATCTTTTTCTTTTTGGTGAGACTGGCTTTCCAACTATTATCCGTTATATTACTGAAAAACACGGATTGGGCCTAAGACATATATATATGAGTTAAAAATCTAAACAGACTGATTTGTCATGAAGCTACCAAGCTTACACCAAGTGTATTCAATGTATAACTGGCTTGAATATTACTGACACAAGCAGGGAGAGGATTAGTGTCATTCTTTATTATATAAGGTAATGTGAAACAATGAGGAAAAACTAGGGGCAGTTGTGGTAATTAGCTGTAAGAAGGGAGAGGAAAGCAAAACAAACAAACAAAAAATTTTGCATAGACTGTGAAATCAGAAAGTGTTTCTAATTTTTCTGTACTTCTGCAAGGCCTTGGGTGGTTGTGGCCCTAACAAATAACCAAAACCAACCCTGAGCATATTTAACAGATTATCATAAGATCGATTTGCAGAAGGAAATTAGTGCTTCAGGAAAAGGTGCTTCAGGTCAGTCTAAATAAGTGGCATATGATGTTAGAAGTTAAACTTTCTGGCTTTTGAAATTGGACACGTTTCCGTATTGGGAAAAACAGTAGGTTGGTACCACACTGACATGTGCATCCTCCAGATGAAGGACAAAGCAGCAGTCTCAGGAGATATTTTCATTTTCAGTGCAGAGAAATTTTATGAGGACTTGGCTTCATCTGTAAATCTGGTCATACTACGCTCTAACTGCATTTTAACCAGCTTTTTTCCTTTCCTTTTTTTTTCTCTCTTTGCATGCTTTATTTCTTTTGTTTGAACATTAGGAGCAAAAGCGTATAGATGGCACCACCCGTGAGGTGAAAAAGGTTAGAAAAGCCAGGAACAGACGCCAGGAGTGGAATATGATGGCATATGACAAAGAGCTTAGACCTGACAACAGGTTGTCTCAAAGTGTGTACCATGGAGCATCTTCCGAGGGATCACTGTCCCCAGATACTAGGTCTGTTTACAGCAAAGCTGTTTGTTATACCACAGTTGTATGTTCAGAAATACTGAGTAGAATTAGGTGTTTTTACAGGCTGGGAATAGTTAGAATGGATGAAACATATGATGCATGTTTTGAAGTTCTTCTCAAGAGTGTTTTAAAGCACAATTACACAAATTCTGTAATTAATGTATCTTTCTTCCTCAGCTTCAGATGAGCATTTTGTCATCATAAAGTTATGCACTGTAGTGAAATAAGTGTTTGCTGTATACTTTATATTTGATCCTGAGTAGTTGTCACTACAAAAGCATTTAAATCCATCTCTACTAGATGTCAGTGCCTCTTCCTTTGTGTCTGCTTTGTAGTCTGTAACACTGCTGATAGATTCATAAATATTCTTCTGTGATCAGGCATACTTTTACCTCTAACAGAATGCTTTAATGGGGGAACAGTTCAGCTTTATCAATGTTATACTTGTCTAAAAACAAGCTACAAAACCAGATGCAACGTTATTGCCTGAAATGGCAGAAATCTGCTTAGAGACACACAGCGGAATTCATCTTCGTTGTCTGTCTGAGATTCCTTTTGAGCTCAGTGGGAGTTATCTTCTCCTGGTGTGCATGGAATTCTGAGTTTAGTCACTAAGCAGGTCTCGTTAGAGGATTTTCCCTGATTTTATCTCTCTCTGTCGTGGTTAATTGCTAGCAGTAATGTTAGGAATGAATAATCTACTGGGAAAAGTCTGTAACACTTTTAAACACACGATTTAAACACATACATTGTGTTTAAGTTGTGGAACGGCTAGGTTGAGGAAGAAGCCACAACTCCAGAAGTGTGGACTGACTTATACCTTCAGGCCACTCTCTAGTGGAAATTGGTTTAAAAAAAATCTGTTTAGAACTTTGTAATGTTTTGGACTTTGAAGATTAATCATCCCGTGATTGAAACAAAATTTAAAGAAAATTGCTACTGCTGTTTCGATAATATATTCAGACCCCTTATCTGTCTAAAATCTTTTAATCACTAATTATTTTTTTTACAGTTTCTAGTGCAAAACGTTGTCTCCTGTTTGTTAGTCTGTAATGCGTCATTAAGACTGCTTTCCATAGGTTGGTCTGGTAAAATGACATTGATGCTCAGCTCTCAAGTGCAAGATGGGGATTTTTGCATCTTCTCAGAGTTTTTTCATGTGTTTTGAGTCTTTTTCTGGCCGTAACATGCTGCTTCCAGGATTTGAGTTTAAAAGGTCATATTGAAGTGATTTGTTTTCATGTCCCAGCAATGTCAGCATGTGTTTGACTGCAGATAACCATAACGCTTGCAACTTGTAGGATTTTTTAAGCAAAAATTGTAGGAGGCATCATCATGTTGGATGTAGATACTGTGGTACGATGGATAGCTTGTACTTCTAGAAGCTTTTCAAATTTTATAGTATTTGGAGAACTTTAGATTTCAGTGAATCAAATATCAGTGATTGAATCCTGAAATCTGTGTTTTACATACATTAAGATGGTTTTGGTGAGTGGCAGTGAGGTGAAGAGAAGGCTTTCTATTTTGTAGTAGGCTTAGCTACAGGAACTGAGTTATTAAAAAAACCCTCATGTATAGTAATGAGTACTTGTTTCAGAGACTGTTTCATGCAGACAGCTACTACATGAGCAGTGTTTTATAAATAGTGTTATATAATAGCATTTTATAGCCAAAGAAACGTTTGGCTCTATTGTGGTTCTTTTTTTAATGCTAAAGTTAAAAAATAAAAGCTGATATTTCTTCTCGTTTGCTAATTGTAAGACTTGTGCATTAAACATTGACATCCATGTGTCCAGACTGTGGCAATTTACAATGTATTTGTTATACTCATTGTGCTTTAGAGAGAGAAACACAAGCTGAATCCAAACAGAAACCAGCAAATTAATGTGAGAAAAGTAAGAACAAGAAAAGAAGAGTGGGAGAGAAGGAAAATGGGCATTGAGTTCATGAGTGACGCAAAGAAAATGGAACAGGCAGGAAGCATGAAAGAGGACAAAATGCCCAAAGGGTTTGTCATTTTGTTTTACTCAAAGCCCTGGCTTTTTGTTGCTTGCCTTGCTTCCAGTCTTACAGATAAGTGCATCAGTTTACTGTGTTCACTAAAAGCCAGTCTGCACGATTGTTCATTACTAAAACAACTATTTGCAGTAATCGGATGAAGAGATCCTTTTGCTCCCTCTCTTGGGCTTATTTGACAGAGCATCCTAAACTTTGTATCTTTATGAACTCTCTGCTCAACTAATATTTACGTTTCCCGGTTTCTCTAAGCTTTTCCAGCTAAATTAATTGTGCAAACAACTTAAAAAGCATTTTCTAACTTCTGAAATTGATTTTCTCTGCTTTGGTAAAATACTTCCTTCTGCATAATTGTGAATGCTTGCAGTATTGCTTTCCTTTTCCTGCTGCCATTGTTAAGTTGAGAGGCCTGGTCACTATTATCATCCATCAATGGACTGTTGAAATCATTGACAAAAAGAATATGCCTCCTTACGGCAACTAAATAACTTAAATCTGAAGAAAGCTCTGAATTTTTTTGCCTTTTTTTGAAGTCTGTGTTGTAGGAGGACGTTCTGCATGCAGCTGGGATACTGAAATATTGAAAACATTTGTTTCAGCCGTTTTATGCTGACTTGTCAATCTAATTTATTTTCAAGTTGTGTTAAGCTGAACCATGGGTTTTTTGTTGCATTTGCTCTTGTGCTTTCTGTGGACTTACAAGGGAATTGTGCTTGATAATCAGGGAGTCCTGTTGCAAGATAAGTAACTCTTGATTGCATTCTTTTTAGCTTTTCTTGTGAGCTAGTTAGATAATACTGTTACACTCATAATCTGTTCTTCTGCATCCATTTACTTTAATTTTAGGTCCCATGCATCTGATGTTACAGATTATTCTTATCCTGCTACTCCGAATCATTCCCTCCATCAGCAGATAGCAATGCCTTCATATGGAACAGGAGATGGTCCACAGTACATGGCAGCATCTCAAAGCCATGAGCATGAATACAGACCACCTTCCACCACTGTACGACATGCTACTTTAAACAGACCTCAGCAACCACCTCCACCACCACCCCAGCCTTCAGATGGCCAACATAGCTCAGTACCACCTGTGGTACCAGCAGAATATGGGTAAAACTCCTCATTTTTTCCAGTGGATTCTTGACAAAACTAGAGGGATGCGTGTTTTTCTTAATCGTCATAACATATAATGCATACACACAAAAATACCCCAAGTACATTACTTATCTCCCTGGGGAGGACAGAAAAAAGCTGGCATAATTTCCATGTATGAATGGAATTTAATGAAGAAATGGTGAAAGTAGAAATAGTGAACTGTGTATTGAATATGGTACGGTCAATATGCTTGTAAAATATTAAGGGTTCCTAATATAATGTTTCAAAAGGGATCTTTTAAAGTGAAAAATAGTTACAGCATGATTTGAATAATATTTTAAGTTTCAGAAAAGGTGCAGAAAACATATCACTGAGTGTAATTAAGGTGACAGACTGTCACATCCCTGAAGTTGGAAGGGATCTAATCAGACACAGAATCAAGTTCCTTAATGCCACAGACAACTTCATAATTCAGTATACGAATTTATCAGACTCTTGTGTAGATATTTTACCTGGATGCATTCAGAAGGAAGGCTTGCTTTAGAGTACTGGCTCTCCAATAGCAAGAAAACACCTGTTTTCTGACCAGTCTGTGCCTGTTTGTTCTTTTGTTTAAATGGCTTAAGCTTTCAAGTTGTAACCCCAGGAAAGTTGTAATCATTCTTGCCTGTGTCACTTTAAACTAAGCAAAGCCAAAGTTTCTCAGCCTCACTCGATGCATCAAGGGATAGCCTTTGCCTGATTCATGACTGTATCATGCTGTAGATGACTTGGTGGTTGGCTGCTCCAGCCTGCATTTTCTGTTATTTCCAGTTTATAACAGAAATGCTTACGCTTAGTCCCCAGGTCTGTGACCTTTGTCAGTGTATCATGGCTGTCATACATTGACATGTATCACTGAACATCAGTAATTTCCTTTCAGCTCCTGACTCCTATATCTAGATCTTCACCTACTTCATAACTCTTACATTAGTTCCCATTTTTTCTGCTTAAAAAGTCTTCTAATAATATTTCAACAAAGAAATTTGCTCCTTCCTATTCCTTGTCTTTAAAGTATCAATCGAATGTATCAGTTTAATTAAATAGTATTTAAATTGATAAACTTGGCTAAAGAAGCACATGAGATGCATGATATACCTCTGGGGTAAATCTTTCCACTCATGCTTTCCATTTTCTTCCATGCCTATCTTTTTTTTTTTGTTATTTCTTCATATTTGTTCTAACACTTGATCTTCTGTGGAAGTGATATGTGTAGTCTGCAGTTTTCTTGGGTTCCTCCTTCCCCCCTGCCCCCTTCTTCGTAGGCATTGTACTTAATGTTCTCACAGTAGGTGTTTAGTAACAAATGTAGCTTTATACTTAACTGGGCAGGAGGATTAAGATAAACTCACTCTGTTGAGCGCTGACAGAACACTGTCTAACTTTGTCATATGTGTTAAATCTCATTGTATTATCGGTATTTGACAGTTCATGTTTATGGTCACTTGCATGTTTAACTCACCAGTTTGAATTCCTTCTGATTTTTGTTTTAGCTGAGGTTGGCTGAGAGCAGATTAAGGGGTATGATTCTGTAAGTCCTAACTTTCAATGCATTAAATGTTTTTGTTCTGTTTTATATAGGATGCTTGCAGCTCAGATGGTGGATTATTACAACCCTACTGGTCCTCCCCCTCCTCCTCCTCCCCCTATGATTCCTTCAGCACAAACTGCATTTGTTAGTCCCCTTCAGCTTCCTGTGCCACCTTCCCATTCTGGACTGGTGACTAGCTCTGCATACGCGGCTGCTCATCCTCCTCCTCCTAGTGGGCTTGTTGTCACTGCTCCTCCTCCTCCTGGCCCACCTCCCCCTCCTCCAGGCCCTCCTGCTACAGGTTCATCCCTCTCTTCCTCCCCAATGCATGCTCCTCCACCTACGGAGGCAAAACGTCACGAACCCGCACAGCCGCCAATAAGTGATGCACGGAGTGATCTCCTTGCTGCCATTCGAATGGGTAAGTGGTGGCAGAATCTTAGTCATTTCTTGTTTTTTCAGTGAAAGTACTGTGTTTTCGAGTGATCTGAGTGCATGGCTTCTGTTCCCAGCTAATCAAAGTGTCATTGAGAGACTAGATAACAACAGGTACCATGCACCTATTCTGATAGGTGAAGGGACTTGAGCACAAGTCCTATGAAGAGACTGAGGGAGCTGGGTTTGTTTAACCTGAAGAAGAGGAGGCTCAGGGCTGACCTCATGACTCTACAACTATCTGAAACGAGGTTGTAGACAGGTGGGGGTCGGTCTCTTCTCCCAGGCAGCCAACAACAGAACAAGTGGGCATGAGCTTAGACTCTGCCAGGGAAGGTTTAGGCTGGATATCAGAAAAAAGTTCTTCACAGAACAAGTAATCAGACATTAGAATGGCCTGCCCAGAGAGGTGGTGGATTCACCATCCCTGGAGGATTTTAAAATAAGACTGAATGTGGCACTTAGTGCCATGGTCTAGTAATCGTGATAGACTTGATGATCTTGGAGGTCTCTTCCAACCCAGATAATTCTATGATTCTATGATGTTTGTCACCCCCAACTTTGGATTTTTTTCTAGTTCCTAAAGATATGGAGCTTTGTCAAGCATGCTCTAGTCTTTGGACATAATCAGATGAAAACAGTACTTGTGTGCTCGTTACGTAAAGGAACCAGTAGATGTACAAGGATGTTTGTTTCAGTTCAGAATTGAGTTACCCAATACCAGAATTCAGCCCAATGATTTTTAACTGGGGACATAAAGGCTGTTCCCAACACTGCTTATGATATGGAGCTGTAGGTCTAATAGTATTTCCAAATACTGCTGTGAAAACCATCATCTTCAGATCAAAAGGACCTGTACAGTCCTGAATATTTAGTTTTAACACATTGTTGGCAGTTTTAGAAGTCCAGAAATATGCACTCTCTGCAAATGGATTCCAGTCTGCCCTTTTTTCTTTCCTTCTTCCTCGCTCAGGGAGGCTAACTCAGTGTTTTTTTTGTTTTTCCCTTCTTCCTGAATATCTTGTTAGAATATGAAAACCTCACCAATAATAATATGAAGTTTAAAATCATTTCTGCAAAAAGCTTTGTCTGAAAATAATTGTCTCTACAGGAATTCAGCTGAAAAAGGTACAGGAGCAACGTGAGCAAGAAGCAAAGCGAGAGCCAGTTGGAAATGATGTGGCAACCATCCTTTCAAGACGTATTGCTGTGGAATACAGCGATTCTGATGATGATTCAGAGTTTGATGAGAACGATTGGTCAGATTGAACCTAGTCTGAGCCCAGTGACAAGTTCATGAAATCCTTGGCTTCAGTGATTGTTTTCGTAGCACGATGTGAAGCAGGGCTCTGTGTGTGAAGGCTGGTGATCGAAGTGCTGAAATCCAAGTGGTATAATTCAGAATGCTGCAGCTTAACAACTCCAGTAATAATGATGTGATTATGCTTATGCAGATTGGAAACTTGTCTTACTTTCAGTATTTACCGCGTAATACTTAAGTGCCACTAAATGTAGCAAATCATGCGCTGCCTGCAAAATATGCTGCAGTTGTTGCACTGTTACAGAACCAGCATTTTATTTTACTTTCCGGATCTCGAAGGGATAAAATATATTTTTTTGACTTTACATCTTATTCTTTTAATTATGTAAGCAATCTAGATACTTGTGAATTGGTCTGGTTGTTAGTCTTTGGGGGCATTTAGCTGTATGACTGAGTAGTGTGTTGAGTTCCTTAAAGGTAACTTTTAGCTTTTTTATTAGTTATTAGTTATGCTCACCCTAGTCTGTTTTTAAACATTTCTGGGCTTAGGGGGTTTTGCATACAGAATTGGTTTTATAGAATCTTTCTTTTTATCTTAAAAATGTAGCAGATGATGAGATGTGTTCTTTGAAGAATAAATACACATGATCCGAAATTAACGTTTTGCGAGCAGACTGGAAAAGCTTAACACCACCAGCTCTAGGTTGCTGGCTGCTTGCTGGGTAGGGAGCTGGGAGGGTCTCAGGTAGGTAGGTAGCAGATGTGTGTCTGTTACGAATGAAAGTTAAAATACCTGTAGAGCTTTTCAGTTTTATTATCCAGAATGGCTAGAAGTGAAGACTTCAGGGTAGACCTGATAGAAGCCATATGGTTATTGCAGTGGAGAAATGGTACTTACTCTGTTATTACTGAAGGTGGGAACTGTTGTCAGTCCAGGTCTAGCAATCAGGTACATTTCACAAGTATTAAACTTGGTCTTTATACCTGTAGGTATACGTGTTTGTAAATCAGTTTTCTTGTTGTTTATTTGTATGTGTCTAGTCATGACAGATTTTGTCCTGCAGCGTGTTTATTCAAAACTACTCTTACTTTGAAGGTATTTCTTTCCCAGTACATCCCATTGATAAAACGCTGGCAGTTACAAGTTTTAATGGCTGTTTAGGTGCCATGCCATATATATACTCTTGTTTCCTCCTTCCCTAGGAACAGTTGCTGCCATGCTGTCTCTGTTTTGTTTAAAGATAATTAATTTTTTTTCTCAATACAGTATTAAAATGTCCTTCTGGTTTTTTTTCCTCTTCTGGACTGAGAGTCAGGCTGCTGAGTGAGGATTTTAAACTGTATTCATAGTAGGGGAAGAGTTCTTTCCTTATCAGATTACAATTTTAATTTTTGTAACTGAAGTCTGTGTAATTCCAGGTCTAACATTTGTAAAGCTCCTTTGTTCTGTGAGGCCCTGTCTGTTCTTAAAGAAAAAACAAAGTATGTAAAATAAAAGGAGCGATGGAAGATAATTATCTAACTTGTGTTTACACAATTAGCAGTTTTAGTCCTGAGAGTGTAACAGTCTAACATGATGTTTGCATGCAGACTATTGGCTGCTTCATTGCTATTGATTTTCCAGTCTGTAGTGGCTGTCTTTACGGTGGGGCGGTAACATGCTGCCTCAGTGTTGGTGTTCAAATTTATCACACAAAGTGAGACCAATCTCTGTGACTGCAGCTCTTGGTGTCAGCTGAGGGTACTTACTTCTGTTTCAGCTGGAGCTGGTTTTGTCATTGCCTTAAATTACAGAGCTGAAGTCTGCTTTATTGTGTGTCCTGCAGCCTGAGGTCTGTGTCCCCACTGCAAAGAACAGACTTTAGGCCAGAGCCTGATGATGGTTTTCATCGGTCTGTGAGAGATGGTTTGTTCTAATCGTCACAGTGCGCTTGCACAGTGACCTGCAAAATAATTCTGTGGATGGGTAGGCTAAAAGTGCAACTTGGGACTGCAATGATGTGTTGCTGTGTAGATGGGGAGGGTGCTCTCTGTGTTCTTTCAATTCATGCTGTAATTAAATATCTCAGCAGAAAGTTCTTTCCAATCTACTGAAATTCAATAGGACAGAAGATATATTTTATGATCACAGAAGTTGGGTGTGTTTGAAATTTTGTAATTGATGTTAATTTTAAATAATAAGCATTAAACAAGCAATCAGTTGTGACCAGTTCAGATAGTGTAGATTTTTCAGTTATAGTAGCCAACCTGTTTTCCTGAACCTGCAATGTTGTCAATATTCCTTTTGGTATTTTATTAACAAAATGTGAATTGAATTTAGTGATGTAAACTAACCATATTCTAGGCTGGTTTTATTAGTTATATCATTCTTCGGGTTGTGAATAAGTAACAAATATAAATAAAGTCTCACTTTTGAGCCTGTCTCTTCTTCCTTGGTTTAGTAGGAGTTTGCTATTAACCTTTATCTCTTGTCATTAAATAATGGAAATGAAAATGTAAGCCTTTCCAATGCTATCTGTGATACAAGGAACTGCGATGTTATGGGGATGGAGGCTGGACTCCAGAAAACCAGAGTCCTTTGAGGTACTGTTGCTTCTCCTAACATGCATACTTAGTTGTTCTTTTGCGCCTTGATTCAAGCTCCATGTTGAAGTTCTTGGCTGGTGATAAAACATATTAATTTCCCTACTGGTAGCTTTGAATTTTTTTTTTTTTGGTGAAATGCATTAAATGACAGCTTTATTTCCAGAAGGAACAGGGTGGAGTGTACGAGTCCCCTTTCCCACTTTCTTTAGTAAGAGTCTTTGTAGATTTGTAAATCAATGACACCAAGCACAATACTGTAAAATGCAAATCCATGTCTGCCTGCTACAAATGTATCTGATTTACAGTTAGGTTGCTCTATTACACAGCTGGTTTGTGTAGTTCTCCCCAGTATGACACGATAAACCAATTGTGTAATAGAGTAGCTTAACTGCAAGATGAACAGGTGTGTTTATGCATCTTAGACTTGGTTGTTCCCTGGGAAAGTGAGTTAATCTTTAATCTTTCCAGCTGAAAATTCCAGTCCCTCTCGTGCTCAGTTCTTATTTAACTGAAATTTTCTAGCTTTGATTTGAACTTAATTCAGGTAATTTAGAGCAAAGACAGCAATTCTACATAGAAACTGAATAGATGAGCTTATAACTTCGGTTCAAAGGCTCTCTTAGTAAAGCATTTGTAACTACTCATTTATCAGTTGGAGTTGAGTTAGAACTGACGATCCCTTGGTCTCTGCAGCTTTTCTGGTTGTCTTTTGAATGTTAAAAAATACTTTCACAGGCCTAAACTGATATTGATTGGATTTTTAGGTATTTCATATTTTGCTGTGCTTCAGTAAACTGCATGAAAAAGAACCTTTATTGTGAGATGTGCATGCTATTCAGACCAAGCTCAAAACTGAGTGCCTTTGTGGTATGGAGATGGAGTTGGGAAGAAGGGAAATAACTCTTTGGAAATTGATTCTTGGGGTGTATTTTCAGGTATTTTCTTGCTCATGTGCCAGGCATCGTTTGAATAATAAGGGCTTCTCTTCTGCCAGAAAATGTATATCATCTAAAAATATTTAAAAATCTCACTGTGAACTGAGCTGAGTATAAACTTGATGATAATGAAAATTTCATTAGAATCTTGTGGCTGAAAGCTGAAGTTGCACAAATCCAATCTTGAGCTGAGATACTACTTCCTAGCAGTGGAGTAAAATAAATATTAGAACAGCTTATCCAAAGATGTCTTTGACAGTGACTTTTTTTTCTCTTTTAAGGTGACATTACCCTTTTTCCTCCTGAAAATCCAGCCTGCTGTAGTCTGCTTTGGAGAAGTTTTCCTGCCCTGGGGGGAGGCAGCCCAGCCTGAGCTCATAATTCTGAGTGAACTGGAGGTATTCCCAATACCAGTGGGTGCATGTGCACGTGTGTGCACACAGACAGAAGAGAAAGCCTTTGTCAGTGTGCTCAGGGCAATGATGAACCCTGCTAGAGTCCCTCTAGTCCTGGCATCTGCCACAAAATGTTGGAGTGACTTGAGCTTACCTCTGAACTATCTGCCTGATTCACTTGGACTTCAAAGGAAGTGTGGGAACTCCAAAGGACTGTAGATTTCCAATGAACCACTGCCCTTTGTTAGAAGTGAATAGAAAGAATGGGAACACTGAAAATAAAAGCCCTTTGGTACCAAACAGGGAGAAGGAATTTCATATTTTGCTTTCTGTACTAATAGGTGGAGGAAAAGGGTAGTTTCTTGTGCTGTCAAATATCTCTAGGCTGTTCTGGAGAAATGTGTTTTCCTCTGTGGTTGACACAGGTGTGCGCACCTACATGTGGGAAGTAATCTTCTAAGTTTGGGCTGTGCTTTTCTTTCAGTTGCATAAGAAGGCAAGTAGCTCTTAAGAGATTCTTAGCTAAATATAGTTTTCTCTAGAGATTAATCCTTACTGCTGCAGATAGAGAAGTTCTTATCTGATTAGCTGGAGCAGGGAGTAGTTCTGTGCTTCTCTCCTTGTGACTGGTCATATGCAGAGTATTGTGGAGATTAGAGCTGAGGGTGGCTGGTTCCGAGATGTCTCAACAGCTTGTCTTGGATGTGCTGCCTTTGAGTCACTCAACATCTTCAATAGCACACATGCTGTCACGCCACATGAAAACCAGCTGCCCCGCATTGCCAGTGAAGTGTACCTTGAAGGAAGAGAGGGCTGGGAATCAAAGACAATTACCCTGATACCAGTTAATATTGGGCAGTCTGTCCCATCTGCCTTTGAGAGGAACCCTAAGCAGGAGTCCTAGCAACATTACTGAGAGAGATTGCAGAACTTGCCTGTTTCCTCCATTTTTCATGAAAATCAGGACCATGGATTCCTCCTTCTGTTTTCTGAGTAATCCTGCTGCTAATGTTGTATTTCTTTAGCAAATTTCTAGTCCCTTGTCAGTTACCTGTCTCTGACTTGCTGAGCAGCCTGTGCCCATTGCTTGTCACACTTTACAAACTGGGTGCGGTTCCCAGCTGATGTAAAAATGCCTTTATGCTTGTGAAGTCAACAGCCCAGTTCTGATTTTCACCTGCAATCTGACTCTCTGCATCCTGCTCTCTTGCATCCCTTCCAGGTAGTTTGCATGTGACCTGCCAAGGATTTTCCCATTCACTGTGTCAGCAGGACTTTTGGTTTCCTTTTGTTTTGTGTTCTGAAGATGACTACTGCAGTAACGCTTTCCAGACTGTCTCTAAAAGCTTCCTCATAGATTTATTTCTATGTGATTTCAGTTGATGGCATGTTTTCCTTTAATGGAGGTTTAGACATTTTGCTTTCTGTGGTTAGTGGACTGTTTTGGACTGCTGTGAAGATCTCCCATGTAGGTGAATCACATATTTGATCTGATTGTGACAAGAGAGCGTTAAGGTACGTGATGCGTGCAGTGCTTCATTTCAGTGAGTGCATTGAAATATTGGCATATACCTGGATCTTGGTTAATTTATAAATATCGACAGTTCCTAGGGGCATTTGGAGTTTACTTTAAAATATAGGGATCCTGCTGACTCATTGCTTCTCCCGATAACCAGTCACTGATTTGCCATAGCTGTTTGAAACCACCATTGTGAGTTTTCACAAATCTTTTAAGATAAGCAAGATAGCCTAGCTGCCTGGTACCCAGCTGACTTCAATCAGACAAATGCTTATCTGAAAAAAGTATTTATCTCGTTTTTGTTCATCCTCTGTATTGTCTTCAAACCCTCAGTGACTATCAAGTCACTCTTTGCTTTTGAAATTATTTAAGAGCCTTCTTCATTCTTAAAATTGACATAATCTCTCTAGGATACTGAATTTAGGTCTACCACTAGAGCCATTTAGGCTTTAAATAAAGGATGCTCCATCCCTCTCCTGTGGTGCCCCTCCTGACCTATATTCCTTGCTATCTTTCTAGAATTTATATGAATTATTTATATAGCTTGATAGATTTACTTTGTAATTTGCTGAATGAGATAATAAATCCTGACTTTAGGGATTTTCAAGCCTATTTAAAATATACCAAATTGTGAGGCAGCTGCTAACAACCAGGATTATTTGAGATGCAAGACAGGGAGTTGTCCAGCTGTAACATTGCTTCTTACTTACTGTGTTGTCAGAGAGAAAAAGCGTTTTAGTATAGGATGCCTCACTTAAATGGGGAGAGTAACACCACAGATCTGTGGTATTCTTCTGTCTCTTAAGGGGGAGGTAGGAAAACAGATTTTTAGGACAGAGGTGGGAAAGAAGAGAAAGGACAGGATTTTTCCCATGCTAAACAATGGGAGAAATTTCAGTGAATAATTGATGATGCTTCTCTTTGTATTTGTTTAGTTTTTATCTCTTTACAGAAACACCCTCTGAATGATGAAGCTAAGTTTTAACCTTCTCCCTGAAGATTGCCTTATCTATTTTATTCTCTGCACCTTATCAGTTGTCGTATGTGATGACCTTTCTCTTCAGTGCAGCCATCTGCCCGCTTCAGCCTTTATTTCCTTCACTGATCAGATGAGACATGAGAGCACAAACAGTGCTGGGAGTGTTGCTGGCCTCGAAACCTGATTAGGATAAATAGATTTAAGTTGCCATTTAGATAGTGAATAGGTCTTTTTTAAAATTCATGAATACAAGATTGCTAAAAGAGTGTAGTGAACTGGGAATGTTTTCTGCTCAGAGAGCAGAACATGAATATTCAGGATAGTAGGACATTTAAGGAATAGTGGGTAAAGCCTGCTTCTGAAATGCAGCTCTATTTTAAGGCTTCCGGGGTGTGATCTTTGCACAATGGCTGTTTGCACAATACCTGCCTGCTGCAGGTATTGCTTCTCTCTTGGCAACAACCATTCATTGTCACCTGTCTTTTTGAATGCTAAGCGGGGATCCCAGTGCTGTAGAAAGGGTGTAGAAAACCTCAGTTGGCTCTGGAAGCACATGTGGAGTGAAATGGCAGAGTAGTGGGATGGAAAGAACAAAGTTTACCTGCGAGAACATCAGTGGTCTTGGCAGGACAGGACTGAAGTTATTGGAGGCACCATTAACTTGTTAGCACAGAAGTTAAAGAAAATAGTGTAGATCTTTAAAGTTACAGGTCTGGAGGTGCATGGCATGGGGACTGCCTCACCTCATCAGTCTTGATGCCTCTGCTTTTTCTTTTGGTGCCCAACTAGAGAGGCAAAGAAATAGAGTTATCTGATAACGTTACTTTCCTTCCACTGGAACTGCTTTGGGATTTATGGATGACAAGTCCTCTCCTGGTAGTAGGCAGAACTGCAGCCTAAACAGCCACGATGTCAGCTCGCTGGTCAGGCCCTGTCTATGTTCCTTGGGAGCGAGTCTGGAAACCAGAGTGCAGTGGGTGCTGGTCAGCACTTGCCAGGTTTCAGGAGCTCTGCTTCCTGCAAACAGAACAGCTGCAGTCGCAGTTAGAGCAGGGCTCAGGCTTAGCTGTGGCTGGGAGGAATCAAATTCATGCGCGGCTCCATGGCAGGAATTAAAGCACTGCAAGTGCCAGCAGGAGGTTTGCTTCTGATGCAAACTAAGATACTGGTATGGACAGTGCCTAAATGGTGGTCGTGATCTTCGTGTGGCTGCCAAACAGCTTTGTTTTCACAGCTCTTTACCCTTCCCGTCCACACTCTGTCACTCCTGTCCATTACTGTTGTCATACTTCAACATCATGTATTGCTCAGCTTGGAAGAGGCAGACACCCATATCTGTGAGGTGCTGAATGTCTGGCAGAGTGCTGGCAGCTGCTGAAAAAGCATTGCTAATGAGGGAGTGTTTCTGAAAGAGCGTGGTGCAGCACATCTCCTAGGCAGTGTATGTAGCAGCTGAAACACGCGCCTTCTCTGGAGCTCATGCTAGCAAATGAGCCAAGTAGGATTAACTATGTAGTAAAAATCTATCAGCCTGCAAGTATGCTTTAGTATTTGATTAAAATATAAGGCCACATACTGCAGTAAGCGTGGAAATGTTTGAACATGTTTATTCATCGGTTGGTGATGATTCCCTGCCCAACTAGAAGCTGTTTATAGAGAGGGGAGCAAGACATCTGGCTTCTGCAGTGCAGTGGGGGTGGCAGGAGAGCGGTAAGAGAAGCCCTGGCAGCCTTTGCTGTGTTTAAGCTTTCTTAATATCTGGAAAAATAGTAAATTCAAGGTTCCTTCAATTCTTTGTGTGACCTCTTTAAAACCTTTCCTTGATTGAGAAGTGATGTGTGAGAGGTCTTCCTTTAGCAACGTTAGACAGAAGCCTAGTGTGAGTCCTCTTGTACCCGTAGCCTTAAAATCCTGTGACAGGAGAAGGAGATACTGCTGTAAGATTTCTTTCCCCTGCAAACACGCCAGGTAAGAGGGACTGTGTTTCAGTAGAATGATACTGACCTCCAGTGGACAACTGGGGCAATCGGAAGAGTTTATTCTAATTAAAATTTAGCTGGGTGAAAATCCAGTCAATGAACAAGTTGAAGACATGGAGATCAATGCACTTCACTTTCTCAGACACTGAATGCCTTTATATTTCTATACAGCCACAGAGCAAATATTCCTACATAACTTGGTGAGATTTCAGTGTCTTTACTATTGCTGATTATCTTGATAAAATAAGGTCTATTCAAATTCCTTCTCCTGAGGAATGTGTTTTCTGTGGGACACTGCCCTGTGCAGATAAGCATTCTGAAATGAGAGACCCTGCTGTAAATACAGGGTCTAATGTGAGCTCTAATCTACTAATTTGATAGCTCTGGGAGGACAAAGACCCTGGTGGCTGTCTTATGTAGATGGTTTATTTCAGCTCTGTGTTCTTTTCTGAGTAGATGAGTGGTGCCACAGAAAAAGCAGGCTTACTGCAAAATCTCGGTGCATGTGTAGCTGAGCTGGCTTCTGTAGACTCAGAGTCCCCAAGTCCTTTACAAAGTTGGAACAAGACAGAGGTGCTCTGAAATGTGGAACTGCCATGAAGCTAAAAGCACTGAAGCAACAAGATCTGACAGCTGAGGACATTACTGCACCTTCTGCCTGTAGATATCCTCACAAGTCCTGTGAGCCTGCCCTAGTTGTGAGATGATGTGACTTTGCACAAATGAAGAGGAGGCCTCCAGGGAGCCTGGGAGAGGGGGATGAATTGGAGCAGCTTAATGTTGGATGTTTTAAGCTTTTAATTCTCAGAGTCACAGAGGGGGTTTAGGTGGGAAGGGAGCTTTGGAGGTCATCTGGTCCAACCCCCTTGTTCAAGTAGGGCCACTCAGACCTGATTGCTCCGGACCATGTTCAGATAGCTCCAAGGATGGAGCATCCACAGCCTCTCTGGGCAACCTGTGCTAGCTCTCAGTCACTCTCTCAGTGAAAGGATGTTTCTTGATGTTCAGAGAGAACCTCCTGTGTGTCAGTTTGTGCCCATTGCCCTCAGTTGTTGTGTGTGAGCTCTAGGGATGCTGAGCATCTCTGCTCGCCAGCTTGCTGTAAACATGTTTGTGTTGAAAATGGTGTCCCTCTTTTTACAGGGGAGACTGTGCATGGCTGGCAACGGATGTGCTGTTTTGCTTCTCAGTTACACAGGAATAAAAAAATCACTAAATAAATAAAACAGTTGTATAGACTGCATGTGCACAGCAGGTTTTATCATTGGACTTCTGATGGCTGTAGCTGACCCTAAGGTGAAACCGGAAGACCTTTGTTGTTCATATTCTTGCTTAAGGGGAGAAGTGCTTTGAGTTTAACCATGCTGAGAGGTTTTCTAATAAAGGCAGCCTGATGAGAAATAACCTGAGGGCCTTGTTGGGTTTCAAGGAGGAGAGAGTTTTGTGGCTGCTTTTTAGAAAAGGACTGGAGAGGCAGTGTGAGGATTTGACAGACTTAAGTTTTTCCTCTTCCTTTTGTGAGCAAGCAGAGGTTTGGATGGGGAAGAAATCGGGAACTCATCCCTTGTCTTCCTTGCAGCAGGATGAACTCTGAGGTCAGATGAAGCTGCTCAGGGCTTGAGCCAGTGCCTGGTGCCTCCAGTAAGCTATTTTTCTAGTGTGTCACAAGAATTTCCAAGATGGGGCTAAGCTTTCCTCTCCCAAAGTGTAGTGACTGATGATGTGGATCACTGCCACCTCCACCATCGTTCTGAAGAGGAGAAAGCAAATATTCCCTGGTCACTAAGGGCACAGCATGTAGGAAACAGCCTTGTTATGGTATGGGAAGAGCTGGTGACAGTATTGACCTTTCCTGCTCCCCAGACAGGCTGCCAGGGTAGAAGCCAGCTGGGATGTTATATGGAAGACCTTAGCACATTTATGCTGCTTTCTATTTTCTGGAACTTCTCCAAATATTTGCAGGATTTGAATAGTTGGTAGGTGGAAGACATCAGTGTCTTCCCCTGTCCTACTCTGGTGAAAAGAGAGAGATAATTCTTCCCCTGGGACAATGATTATGAGCAATACTTTTTTTCAGCATTGCTGTGTAGACTATTCCTTATGTCATAAGAAATCCCTCCCAAATTTTCTTTAGAATGTTTGATGATGTGTCTTTAGATGCAGGTGTTAATGCACAAAGCCCTAACCAGATGTCATTAGGTGCATTATTGTCTGGAACTTGCCAATAAGTCAGCCTGTTGGTATGAGAGTAGATCAACACTTAAATGACAACTAATCTATATTGTGAAATCTATTATAGAATCTTTAATTTACATAGAGATGAAGGCTGTTTGCAGGGAGTGGAAATCAATAGTGGCTTTTATATCATCCTCTGGGTGGAATATTAAATCTGAAACTCCATAATATCTAAACTGCATCAAGAGATTACAAGCCAATAGTACTAATAGCATAAAAAGTATCATATTTTCCTTTCTTAATAAACTTGACCTATCTGCAGTTTCCAGATGGGGATTTTAGTTCCTTCAGAACAAGAAATGTGTTGCAGGCATTGTTATTTTATTAGTGTTTAAGGTTATGGCCAGAAGCATGCAATGCCAGGTGGGGTATAAACACAAAAAGGAAAGTTGTGCCCTGTAGTCTAACCTGAATTTGAGGATTATGTAATGGACAGCTACATTACCTGAACACAAGCCTTGACTCTTTCTTAATTCAAAGCCCACTGATGAGCAGAGAGAGCTGCTGTAGACCAAACTGTACTCAATTTAATGCAATGAAATTGAGCAGGGAGAGGATTCAGATTAAACCCAGCCATCTCAGCAAAGATCATGTTGCCAGTGCGTTCCCTACAGCATATGGTGTGGTTCCCAGTCCAGCTTGCGTCTAGACTGGGTCTGCCCATGGAGTAACCACAGGATCTGTCTGTCTTGGAGAGGCATTGCTACTGCTTGAGTTTGTTGTTCTTTCCTTTGAGCTAACAGGAACCGTATAACAATCTGCTTCAGCTGTTCTGTTCTTCAGGCTCTATTTTTCTACAATTTGCTTTGATCTTGAATAGATGGGAAAGGTGACAATGAAAGAAAACATTTCCATCAGAACAATGTCTTTTTTCAAAAGGCTTGTCACAACATGAAATACAATTAAAATTGACTGAACGCCCACAGTTGATACATAAAATCTTTTGCTGTGCAGTTTATGGTGATTCACAGTAGCAGAACACAGTGAGCACTGCGTTGCAGAGTACTGGCACTCCCTGGCTGAGTCTCTGCAGCTTCTGCAAGTCCAAGTTGCAGTGCTGTTTCTCCGTGCCCAACCCACACCCATCCCAATGCTCTCTCTTCTGTTTAATGAACACAGTCAGTAGTCCAAGATTGACTTTATTCAACCTTTTCACATCACTTTTTCCTCCTCTGGTTTTAATCAGCTCTGTGCAAGCAAGTTATGTCTGTTTTAAATCTGCTATACTTTATCTTACAAAGATGCAAGAGGAACCAGCAGGTGGGAGAAGACTGAAGTAGGGGGAGGAATATAAGTGCATGATGTGATGAGAGTAGGGTTGGTTGCCCAAGAAGGGTTGAGCAACAGCTAGGCAAGGGGACTACAGCTAGGAACTGAGGGGTCTAGGGAGTCTGAAAGGATGGAGCTGGGATTGCTGGTACTGAAAGCAGAGAAACCTGGTACAGTCAGTCAACTGAAAGACAAGCTGCAAATGGGGAGACATGTTTTGGATATAGCTGGAAAAGGAAAAGTGTGGGAGTGAAATGGGTAGGGGTGTCTGTGCCTCCTAAACAAATCAGGAACCCCAAAGCCCTTCTGCTGCTGGGAAACATCTTGGGTACCACAGGCAGAGTCCTTTTCTCTACCTATCTTGAATTGAAGATGGTTACAAGTTGCTGCATATTGCTGATCGCATTGTAAAGAATGCCAAGAATCCAGCTGGGCTGGCCCTTGGGGTGGTAGTGCTGGGCATCTGATGAGGTTTTGGAAAACTCATCAGGCAGGCTGTTTTGATGGCTTGAAAAATTGCCATTTTCAGAGTACCTAGAATAGTTTCCAAGTGAATTACTCAAAACTGTGACTTTTCTACAGCAAGTTTTTCTCAGAATTTCTTGGAGGATAGAAACTAAATTGTTGAGCCAGCTTGGCTAATGACCTTCTGTAAGGCAGCTTTTGTGTGTACAGCAGACACGTGTATCGACAGGCTATTTCTTGTGTAAAACTGTGTCTCTTCTGCAGCATTTAAAGCCTGTATCTACTTTGCATTTCTTATTTCTCATGCTGTCATGGGGAAATCATTTGAATTCTTTGGTTGTGCCCAATCTGGGAAATAAAATACAGAAGAAAGCTTTAGGTACAGCAAATTCCATTAAACAGATTGATGTTTTATAGAAAAGAGTGCAGATTCTGATACTACTTTTTAAAAAAAGATACAGCCCATTAATTAGTTCTTTCGATTAATTATTTCCTTCAAAGCAATTTACTTTGTTTTATCCATAGATAATTCTATTGAAGTGCCTAGAATCTGTGAATTGTACAATTATCATACCTTCCTGTCTCTGTAGATGTCTAGCCAAAACAAATTCCATTTTAATTTGTATTTGCATTTCAGCTCTGCCAGATGACTGCAGTTTCTTGAAGAGAACTAGATCAAAAATCCCTCATGTGAACAGGTGGCAAAAATTCAGCAAACAGGCTTCTTTTCATTACTCTGTTCCTATATTACCTTTCCAACAGTCTCTTCTAGGATTTGACATGTACATGGTTTGCTGTATTTTCATTCACTTCCAGCAAAGACCCACACTGTCTGATAAGAGGCTGCCCTAGGCTGGGCACCTAGTGAATGTGCACATGCCTACCACAAAGGCTGTATTTGACACATCCATACCAATATACTGATTCTTCCCCAGTTGAAATTTTTGTAATTCAGGATCAGTTTAAGAGTGGACCTGAAGAAACACTTGTGTACATCAAAAGTTGGAAATTTCTCTCGTAACAACTGAAGGTTTCAGCTAAGGGAACATGGCTTAAGAATAGGCATGGGCAAAAGTGAAATCAAGAGCAATCTGAAATGGTACACCATAATCTGGACTATTATAAAAAAGATGCAAAAAGATTTTAGCATCATCCAGCTTCCACTGAGAACATATCTGTTCCTGAAAAATCCAATTTACTTCAAACATTAAGGAAATATTTGTAATCATTTTCATCTGAGGACCTAACAGTTGCTGTATTATTAAACTGGTGGTAAGGGGCATGGCATTGCCAAGCTATCTGGTCTGTGAAAGTGGGTGATTTTTTATAACATTGTTGTAAAAATACTCACCAAAGCCAAAAAAGTGACTCAGTGCTGGATCTCGGATGAGGTTTTGCTCTGGGTAGCAGCACTGGCAAAGTCTGATTATGAAGGAGCATGGAAATCAAATTGCTGCCTCACTGCTGTGCAAGTCAAAGAGGAGGTGGGGATTTGAGAAACATGTTCTCTGTCAAGTGATATTAGGGTCAGAGACCTAACTATGAACACAGGATGTAGGTGGCACTGGAAAGGGACAACTCTCCCCAGCCCCATCTGCGGCAACCAACTCTCTGTAGGTCAACTCCCCATGGACCACCTCTCTACAGCAAACTTTCTGTGGGGGACAAATCGATGTGGCGAGCCCCAAGTGCCTGGCAAGAGCCCCTGCTGGTGTTCAAGGGCTTTGTGGAGCCTGGTGTGCACCGGAGAGAGGACCTCTTGCTGCCAGGTGCTTGGGACGCAGTGCATAGACCTATCCCTGTGGAGAGTCAGCTGTGTAGAGGTGTCCTGCAGAGAGACCCGATAGCACAACTGCAAAAAAAATTATGGCCTTGGCTTGCTCTCTTTGTGCCACCTAGTTGTGATGCTCTGTGTCAGCCCAGGCCTACTGCATGCTCAGTACTTTTCTTTTTTTGTTAATTTTTAACCATTCTGTAGACTTCCCAGATGTTGCTCCAGCTGTTGGCTCTGGCTGTGCTACAGCTGCTGCTGCCAAGCCGTTCTGCAGAGTTCTCCATGCTGCACACTTCAGGTAGAAGATGTTTAACACAGCCTGAGAATTGCCTGCAAAATGCAAATTACTCTGCCAGGCAGGAGAGCAAAACCAAAGCAAACAAGAGTGTCTTCTAATTGAATGTAATGACAAGGAGGCCAAAAAGCATCCCCTGCTAATTCTTGAACCACGCTGGCAGGAGGCAGAAAGGAAGTAGAAACAAACGGAGAAGAGGAGGCCTGCCAGAATGGGGAAAGAAGAGAAAATCGGGACAAAAAGGGAGGTCACAGCTTGTCCTGCACAAGCCCCATGGGCTTTGGTAAGGTCACCTCTGCCCAGACACTCGTGCCAGCAGAGCCTCACAGTGGCTGCAGCACACTTCAGCCCCTAGTGCTCATCTTCTCGAGAGAGAGACAAGAGCAATATATGTCTCATGATCAGGCAAATCTTTTAGATGAGATAACACTGACACTAGCTGCTCTGGTTTTAATCTTTTCCTAATTCTTCCAGGATTATAAATGTGCCTGAAATAATTTGAGTAATGTAGTTTCTGTAATTCCTTTTTATTGGTGTTACAGAGCTGAGGAAAAGCCCTACTGTCCTGGGAGGCTGTACTCATAAATCTTCCTTCAGTCTATTTCAGTTTCCTTGTCTTTCAAGTGAGAATACGCTCTGGTGTATCCTAAAGTCATCCTTCTGGCATGGTGAACTAGCACAGGTGTGATTTCATGCTATATCAGAGGTAGATGGCAGGTACACTGCACCCAGCTAGTCTGTATACAGCTCTGTTGGGCATATGCAAATTATACTTCATTTTGCTGTATAGATGACACCACCTGTGGAAAGACCAATGCTAAACAGGCTCCCCCAGGAACTCCTCCTCTGCTGCTGCACCTTGCTTCTTTGTCCACGCCACATTCTGTCAGGAAGCAGAGTGGTGGCAGATGGGCTTCACCTTATTGATAGATGGAAATGTGGATGTGTGCTACTGTTCCTGGTACTTCTGGATTTTAGTGTCCATTGGATATCCAACAAGCCTTTTTGGGCTTGTGAAATATGCTCCTCATGGAGGGGACTCTCCACACTCGTTTCTGCAGTACTCAGTGAGTGATATGAGCACACACCTCCAAGTCTCACTTTCTGTATCCTTCCAAGGACTTTCCTCCTGCCCAAAGCAACAAGCATTTGGTGGCTAGTTAAGTAGCCCAGGTCAGAAATCCCAGGTTTCAATGGCTGGGAATGGTGTTTTTTACACTGTTTTGTGTGTGTGCTTTTTCTTTTTGTACATGAACAGTTAGGAAAGAATGTGTTCCTTCTAAGGTGAGTTCTGGCACAGTTTATAAGCCACACTCTCCTTATGAAAAGCTCCTTCCACATCCTCCCTTATCCCAAGACTGAGTGAAAACCTCACTGGCAGCATCACACCAATTGCTGAAAGTTTGGTGTAAGGCAACTTCTGTTGTGTTTCAAAGTGGGTCAAGATGTTATTCAGGAGTTACTACTCAGGGTTTTCAGACTGACTGACTAAACTGGGAAAATGTGTTTCTCCAAGTCTGATGGAGATGGAAGCTGTTAGGTGAGCAAGTTTTGGCTGAGCAGGATGGTGGTGTGCCTGTTGTCATGAGTCCAAGTGGCTCGTGGAGATTTTCATCAGATGTTTTTGAGTGTGATAATCTTAAAGAAATTAAAGTAAATAAGGCAGGAACAACTTCTTGTTGATGATTCAAGGCCTTCAGTGAAACTTTTTAAGAGGACGAAAGCCTAAGATCAGCTACAAAAGCAGTTTGAACAGGACTCCTATCGAGTGGTTTACACAACCATCTGGGACAGTAACAAATGAGCTGTTATTTCACTTACTCAGATGGTTTGATCCATTGTCAAGACAGAGCAGGGAATAGGAATTTCTGTAAGCTGTGTATACATATTATTTTATTTTATTATTCCAGCAAAATTATATTATATTTAGAGGTAATGCCAGAGATAATATGGAAAAAAGTATTAAGGAATATATTAGTTTAGCAAAACACCAGCTGCCATGCAAAATCTTAATTTCATAAACATCAGTACTTAACTGGTAATGTTGGCAATGGAAGGATTTTTTCCCTCCTTTTTTTTTTTCTTGTGACTTCAGTGTTTTAGAATATGTCATGTTGGTAGTCCTGGAGACTGGAAGGTTCAGTGTATGTGCAAGCTTCTTCATGTACCTCAGTCTTAGGGAGACAGGATTCCTTTAAGTTACAAGCTCTCAGTTCTTTTCTAGTCTGGCTCTGTGAATGTAAGTGTCAAATGTCACAGCAACTCTGGGTCAGTCACTGCCAAATTAGACTGATGATACCCCCTATACCCCCTAATTATTTCAAGTACAGAAATAAGCCATAGTGAACTGACAATTGGTTGTATTTAGGTTTGTATCTAGTATAAGTTATCTACAATTCTAAGGTGAGGACCAGTATGTGCTGTGCCAGGTGCCCTGTGGACACAAAGTCCTGCCTTAATGCTTTCAGATGATCTGGCCTTGAGGACTTGAAATATGCCTACAACTCGGGCTGGAGCTGAGTGACTGTGAACCACATGCTTCCACAAAGGATGGTGTTCAGAGATTATTGCCACTCAGAATCCAAATGCTAATGGATTAATAATAATGCCATTATTCTGGTCTTTCTGCCTGTTCTGGTCCATCTATTGAGGAGACCAACACACTAGAGTTAAAGTTTTCTTTTAAATACTATTTTTGCCTCCGATATAAAACAAACACATTGTGGGCCAAGGAAGACATTGGTCTTATTTTAATTAATTCTATTTGAAAAGCTCGTGCCCCACATCAGATCTTCCTGTACTGCCATAGTTTAAAAATTTTAAATGTTCTTATTAACTTTTGTGTGCATTCAATGTTGTGAATAATGGGGGAAATACTTAAAATTAGGGAGGGAGTCATGTAAAAAGTGAAAAAAATGGCTAGAGGTCCATCCGTTCTTTGCCCTTCTCCAAAATGTAGGCACTGAATATGTTTGTTACTGTTTAAGGCAGCTGATACCAAGAGGCAGAGGAGAAGGATTGAGTTCGTAACCTGTGTAGGCTGGACCAGTGGCTCTGCTGCTACCTTGGTCATCGATTCCTAGCATCTAATACCAGAAATGGCCATGAGCTCATCAAACCAGACCACTTATATTTTACAGGCTCTTTTAATTTTCCAGCCGTTCATTCCTCTGCTGAGTTCAGAAGTTTCTGCTTGGCCCATCAGCAAGTCGAAATGTCGGGAGTTGGGGACCTCCATTTCCTGGGCCGTGTCTTCCAGCGCTAACATACCTGGGTGTTGAAATGGATCAAACTTGCTTCAGCTGCCGTTCATTTTGCTCGTGTTACATCATTTTCTGTTTTATGCGTGTGCTCCTCAGACATCCTGTCTTCCAAATGGTACTTCTAATATGATATATTCATGTCACCTCACCTTTTCTTGGGTATGGAAAATAGGTTGTGTTTTCAAGACTCCCACTGTCCATAACTGTTCTTTTCCAGTCTTTCCTATGCAAAAAACATTAAATGTTCTTTTTTCAGACTATGTAAAACCACACAAGCACGGGAATCGACTGGTTTGCGATGTTCGGGGCTCATTTCGCCTCAGCTGTACAAACCAAAAAGACAAGAGCATACCCCCCCCCAGCCTCCCACATGTGACACTGCATGTTCAAGGACTCAGCTTACAAAGAAATGGTCCAAGGTACCCGGCCCCGGGCGTGTTCCCAGAGTGTGTTCTCCTTTGAACACTGATGTACAGATTTGAGCCATGGACCCAAACCCACGTGTCTTCTGTTGCCACTGGTTGGTGGGTTGGTGACAGAAAAGTGGGAGAGAGAGCGAGGTGGCACTGCTGAGAGGCCAGTGGGTTGTAGGTCTCCAATCCCTGGGGAGGACCTGGTTGTATTTATCTTGTGACAATTTTCAAAACTCAACCCCTTGTTTCGTTTGGTGGGGTTTTTGGGGGGAGAAGGGGGGCAGGGGCAATATTTCTTTTAAAAAACCTGACTGGGTTCTGCTTTAAAGGGGCAAGAGACCTGCACCTAATGTTCAAGTTGGGTTCATCGTTACCCAGAGACACCTCCTGCCAGGGCTGGGCAGCCAAGCTAGGCAAGGAGAAAGTGGGATTTGTTCATCCTGAAGGTCACTCCCAGGTGAGAAAGGCTCTGTAAGAGGTTGTGTGTTATAAACCTAGCCCCGATGGGCTGGCTCAGAGCAGAGGCAGGAGGTGTTGCGTGGCGTTCTGGGGCAGCTGCGCGAGGGCTGCAGATGTTTGGTTATGCTGCGCTGCTTGCCAATGCGGGCAGGGTCTGTGCATCTGTTTTGAAAAGGAATACCTTATCAGACCAAAGCCATGCAACTGCCGTGGGGCTCTTCATCTCTACATGAGGCTTCAGGGTAAAAGCTATTGACTTTTCTTTTGCCCAGGGGAAGCAGAGTTCAAAGCGCAGTGGGAAGGGCTGTATCTGTCAGGCTCATTATGCAATATTTCTGCTCCAGGACTCGTGCCCTGCAGTGTGTGCAGGAACCCTGCTGCCCCATGGGTGGTGTAGAAACTGGCTAGGAATTGGCACACCATGAAATCTGGTGCATTGTGTCAAGCTGCACCATTTATATTTGTCTGCCTTGTCCTCATATTGACTCTGAGATGGAGACTCCATCTGTAAATCAGTGCTAGGGCTGTTCCACACAGCAAGGAACCACACCAAAACCTAAACCCGCCAGTTTTATACCTCAGTTTGCCTGTCACAGAGTGATGGGTAAGATGGCTGGACACTCACAAGTGTGTCTCATTCACCATGAGCACCACAGGACAATTCAGGTTTGAAGGGACCTTAAGATGTCTCTAGTCCAACTCTGACTCAAAGCATAGTCAGACCAGGTTGCTCAGGGCTTTATCTGGTTGGGTCTTGAAAACCTCCAAGGAGAAGACTGCACGACTTCTCTGGCCAGTCTGTGCCACTGCCTGACTGTCCTGATGGGGAAGGAGTTTCTCCTTACGCTCTGTCTCAACCTCTTGTTTTGCTTTTGCCTGTTGTCTCAAATCCTCTCACCATGCACCACCATGAAGACCCTGGATTCGTCTTCTCAACTTCCCTGTACACACAGCTAGGTCCCCCTTAAGCCATCTCTTCTTCACCTGTAACTTACCTATACTGTTACCTTGTTTACAAAAAAAAAACCCTTAACATCAAAATGCAGTAGAAAGCAATGTTAATTTGTTGAGCAGTCTGATTTCAGTTATCTTGATGACAATTTGAGTGTTTATAAAGTCTGTGTAGGATAAAGCACACATGTCTATACATTTTACATAAATGTCAAAGATTCCCATCAGTACCTTTCAATTCATCTGCGAAATTCGATTTTATACACTAGTAAGACCTTGCCTTGGGCTACCAGTACCTCCAGGACTGTGACCCCCTCTGACAACCCATCCACCCTCCCTCCAGCTAAAAATTCAGGCATCAAGACTTAAATTGTTTCCTCCAGGCTGCTCCAAGCTAGGTTCCCTCTCAGCTGCCCTGCTGGCTTCCCATCTTCTTGCCTCACAGTCATCTAAAACGTTATCTCCATAACTCACCAGGTCCCCATACCTCTGTTGCTCCTGAGGGTGAACCAGAGGGAAAGCAGAGGTATTAAGATGTTTCTGGGTTTCTTCCTGAATTCTTTTATAATGCTCACTGTAGAGAAGATGAGTGCTCACGTAAGACACACTCCATCTTGTCAGCCCATTTATTTCTGAAATACTATATCCTAGCTGTGACAGTATGCATGCAAGCTGCAGTCCTGCTCTTTTACTTACACATTTCCTCTGCTTTCACTATCAATCAGCTACAAACCATAATCTCTCCTGGGCAGGATTTTGTTTCTAGTTCTGGTTCTTGCAGTGAGCTGCTGCAACCTGGGGGCAATTACAGTGCTTCACACAGCTGCTAGGTGGCTTTTAGATGAAGTTTTAAGAATTGTTTTTGATTCAGAAGGCTGCAAACAGCCCGTGACCTTTCTGCAGGAAATAGGACCTCTGCTTCAGTTGAACCAATTCGTGCTGGTTACAAAATACCTCTTGGGCCCTATCTTCATCGGGAAAAAATGAAGCCCTGCTTCATCTGTGTTAGCAAGCATCTGGTAAAACTCTGTTGGAGACAAGGCTTTTTGTAACTTCTAATGGGCCAAGTAAACCACAGGTTTCTTGCATATTAACCTGATCCAGTGACTAGAAACTCCCAGTTGCTGTGTCTCCCTTTAGATTTTCAGTTGTTCAGAATGGAGATGTGTCTACAGTACGCAAGCAGCAGCAGCACACAGTACCCGAAGTTTCATAGAATCTGTGAAGTATCTGTACCTTTCCCCTATTACTGGAAGCTTTTCAAGTTAATGGTTTTTTTTTTTTTCACACTTGATATACTTGCTTCTGCATCATCATGCCAGCCTGTTTTACACTGTTAGCTTGATAACATGGTAATTTTATGATAAGCATTGCAACTGCTATGTGGTGGTGCGCTCGTCTAGAGGATATAAACTATTAACAGGAAGACACACAGGTAATGTGATGGAACCTAGTGTTTTTCAGGAGTGGAAATTGTTCAAAACTTTTAAGCATATGTTAAAATCACTGTTGTAATTTCTTTTAGGCATTAATCCTGCAAATGCACAGTGACAGAGAGCACTAGTCTTATCAACCATGTTCTCACGGAAACAAGAAGGAAGAGCAATAGATACTTGAATTTACTGCATGCTTGATATGACCTTTTCCTGCTCACATCGCCATCTGTTGTGAAGCACTTTACACGTGTTTGCCAAGGCTTCTGTAACTTTGCAAACAATACTGCTACTTCATCATAAATGGCCTGAATTACTCTGTAGATGGCCCTACCTTTCCACGTGTACTGACATCTTTACAGATATTTTGCTGCTGTTCAGGACTTTTGCTGCTGATTTGAGCCTTGCTGACTCTGGTCTCAGAGCAGCTTTCCAGAAGGAAAGGCTCCCTACAGTAATATAATATCACACAAGCTATTCACAGGGGAAGCTTCACCTACGGCTGCAATGCAGTTGTGTCTGATGGAATCCACTGATATTTTGACACATGGGAAAGACCTGTGCTTGGGGAAGTCCTTTATCATATGATTAAGCTGTCATTTAAATGGTGTAAAAAATAACTTCTAAGCAGAGGAAAAAGCAAGTCTTCTTGCGAATGACTGCTGAAGGTGAGATGGTTGAAAGAGACACAAACAAGCATTTTGTTCTGTTTTTAACTTGACTAAAACAAAGCACTGCATCATTTTGTGCAACTGTGGAAATGACAAGAGATTCCGCTGCTTAGATCTCTGGAGAGAGACGTGTGTTTAATGATTGCTCATTAAAGCAGCCTCTAATAGAATCAAGTAGAAGCAGAAAAACGCTAAAGAGAATAGGGGAAAATACTGGGCTCTGAGAATGCTTTATCTCATCTCTGTAGACGAACTGGTAAGACAAATTAAGTGTAACTACAAAGAAAATACCAAACTGGTATGGGCTGGAAACCAGAAAGATGTTGTGGGTCTGCTGAGTATCTTTTCCTACCAGCACAGCCTAGCCTCGTATCCACAAGGCTTACGACACACACCCATCTAAGCCTGGTGACTCTTCCCTCTAGAAGATGCACCATATACATCTTAGCAGCAAACATATCCTGGACAGGTAAACATCTGTTCCTGCACCTGCTCCCATCTTGGTATCACAAGGGAATGAAAATTAGTCTCCCTGACCAGTGCCTGCTGCTGTCTGCCCCTCTCTATCCACTCCTCTCAGGTCCCAGGGATGTGGTCACCACAGCAGCAGCAACCAGCACCCCGGAAACACTCTCTTGGCATTCCCTTCCACTAGTAGAAACAACCAGTTTTAGCAAATACTCTGCACCCTGCAGAGGTAGGTCATTGTCACAATTTGAGGAGGGCTCTTGCTGCTTCTGGGGAAGTAGGCAGCTTGTGAGAGCAGTCCCAGAGCTGACAAGCTGCTGCTGAAATTGAGCCAGCCTGAACCTCCCTGCGGTGGCAGACAAAAGGATTTACATCTCTAAGACCAGATGCTTCTATCATCAAGGCTGACTGTGGTTCTGAAAAGGCTGTGCACAAGCCGTGGCTGGAGAGAAGACAAAAAAAAATCTGCCCAGAAAGAGAAGGATGAATGAAATGGTCCAACCATTAAGGAGTAATGACATTTTTCTGTGACTTCTTAGAAGGTTAAAAAAAAACCCACCCAAACCCAATCTCAGCACAGAGAACTCAAAGGACTGAAAATAGACTGCTTAATTAAAAAAACAGCAACAAGAAAAACCCAGACCTGCTTTATTAGTTCTCACAGAAAGCAGTTTGAAGGGACTGGGAATCCAGCATTGACAATGAATCATGAAGCCTATTTCAACAAGAAACAAGGCTGCAGAAGGAGCCAAAATATTAAAGGAGAGATGAGCTGCTGCTGCGTGGCCCTGGCTCAGCGTAGCACATGCTACCTTGCCAGGCAATGAACTCAACCATAGCTGCAGAGTAACAGCCAAGCAAAGAGCCTGCAGGCTGTGCAGTGACAAGCCCCTCCTCTCCCATAGCCTTCCCTGCCTCATGTTCAGTGGGAGTGAAGTGGAAGCTTGCCCTTTCTTCCCTCTCAAGAGCAGCAGGTCTGTTTGATCTACTTCGATGTCAGGAGGAAATATTTTTCTGTTGGGTTAATCTGGCAAATAGCAAATGCTTCCTTCTCCTACTTGATGCCCTCAGAGATGCATGGCTTGGCTGACAGTAATTTTCGTGGATGTTCCTGCACCACACCGCCAGCAGCACCACTGCTCGGAAAAAGCTAATGGGAACAGGAGACTGCAGCGATGGATGACACATAACAGGAGAATCTGAAGCATTCCTGAACACATCTTCCTCTTGGTCACCCCTCTCGCAAAGGTGAAAGTATCTGGGTAAAAATATCCAGGGAAGTGAGGGGAATCCTTATATCAGTTTGAGATTTTGGAATCCTCTTGCTCCCAGTGCCTGAAATAGAGGTGTAAAGAGCTCTCTCCTACCCTTGCTTGCCACATCCTCTGTGTTCCCTTTACAAGCTCAATGATTTGGAATGTGGTGATCCTTGTCCTGCAAATTGTGAGGGCTTGACAGCTCAAAATGATGATGATGGCAAACTCAATGCATCTTAAAAACACATTTATATAGGCTCTCTGTCAAGCGTCATTTAAGCTCCATACATCATGATAAAAAAGACGAAACCAGCTCAGCTAGGCCACTGGTGGGAAGATAGTTCCCTGTTACATTAAAATATCTTTTGCTGTCAGATAAAGAATGCCCTGCATTGCAGGGCCACCATCTTTAAAATTAGCACAAAATAAGGGGATGAAACACTGTCAGATATGAAAGAACAAAAAAATGTAAGCAGATGATGTTCAAGTAAGAGCCAATTTGCATGTAGCAACCATGCATTAGTTGTTACGTGCTGGAGAGCACTGGGTTTGCTGAGCTCATATTCAAGTCAGAGGAATGCAAACAGTAATAAGCCCAGGGAGTATTTCTGTTATGAGGGTACAATTCAATAAAACAAACAAACAAACAAACAAACTAGGTTTGAGCTGCTAGCTTTAAAAGCAATTCTAGAGAAAAAGAAATATTTACATCCATATGATCCTGGATGATTTCAAAATAACTTTAAAAGGTGTATATGATTCGGAATTTTAAGCGTGAGTACCTGCAAATGGAATTGTCTTTGTCATACATGCCAGATGGATAATATCTCCTATACAGTTTTCAGCGACAAGAGTAAAATATCTGCATGGGTTCACACTTTGCATAGACATCAAAGATTCATGCTGTAGGACAGTGGTGAGGTTGTAAGCACTTTGATATCCTGCTACAAAGAAAACAATTCATAAGAGTTCAGTAAGAAGGTAAGATACACTGCAATTTGCCCGAACATCCACCTAATCCAGCAGCTCATCTCTAATGTGACCTTAAGAGACAAACATAAGAACAGGTATGTGCATCTGGAATTCTGCAGCCAAACCTCCTTGAACCAAAAGGTAACACTGGACTATACTCTTTATTTCCGTTTGTCGGCCTCACATAAAGAAACCTTCCTTTTCTTACTGTAGTATGGAAATTATTTGGTGTCCTAAGAGCTTTCAATTACTTTATACTTGTAAATACACTCTGTTGCATATCCATCATTAAAAATCCTGCAGTGTCCTCCTGCTTATTTGCAGACATAGTTAAGAAAAGTGACATCCAACCAGTTTTTCAGGCAGCACAAAGTAGCTGTTACAGAGTGGTCTAAGCATTTTCAATGCCTTAAGTTCCCAATTACCTCAAAACAGCTATAGCATAGCAAGAGTGCCGTTTCCTGAGCTTCTGATGTTGCTGGAGTGCTTAATGAGAAGAATGTTATCTGCACTGAACAAAAACACAGCCAAGATACCTACCAGTTCTGTAACACCATTAATACCTCCACCATTTTAGTAGGAATTCCTTTAAAATTCTCGCTCAGTGCCATTAAGTTTTCCAAGTTTTTGCTATTCTATTTCTTGATTTCATCAGCCATTTTGCCCTCCTAATAATAGTTCCATCTGAGACTGCTAGGAAACTGTTCGGGTGATGCCTACGCTGTTAGGTGTGGAAGGGGCAAAGATGCTTGAACCATCTGCTCCTGGTCCTCCTGACTGCAGAAGCAGGTAAAACCCTTATTGTATTGTCAGAGCAGGTTCAATTTATTGTCCTACTTTACGCTCTGGCAATTTTAAGCCCAAAGACATCCCCAGACAGTCCTGGCCACATGATTTCAATACTGGCTTCTCTGCTAGGTGAAATATTTACTTCCCCTTCATGTCTATTATTTTTTCCTATTAATTTTTATTCATTTTCCAGTTTAGTAGACTGGATAGCTGATCGTTCCTAAGGGTCTATACTGTGTAACTGCAGTTCATAATTAGTTAAGCAAAACCCATATATATCCTTTTGTCTGTAGTTTAACAGCAGAGAGACGAACCAGCACTCCACCCCTGGACCATGATACCAGTTTCTTCTTCTCTAGATAAAGTAGCTGGTGCCTGAATGTCTGATGTGAGAGGTAAAGAGGATAGCTGTGTCTGGTAGAAGTAAACACCACAAAGATCGCCTCCAGGATACACTTGAGCTGTAGGGCTGTAGTTCTGCAGATATAAAAGAAGCAGCCTCACTCTCCATTACTTACCTGGACATCTGTCAGTCACTGGTCAATTGCCTTCAGCAGCCTTATTTTCACTGGCTACAGTACACAACTCAGCTTTACAGTTAGATGTAGCTCATTCCATCAATTTATATGCCTGGAAAATAAGCTGGGTATTCAAGAAAACCATTCAGAAGAATTAAAATATATATTTTCAAAACATTTAATTTGGAAAATGAGACAGTCCACCATTTTCTTTTAGCCTGTCTGTAACAGTCAAATTGGAAAAACAGAATGAAAAAGAGATCATGCATCTGATTTTGCAGTTACAGATCAGGACCAAAGGTCTAAAAAAAAAAATCTAGGTTAACATAGTTTCTTTCAACTATTATCTCTCCCAGTTAATGATCCATAACTAAGATATTAAGTTTTTACACTTAGAAAGACCCACTGCAGACCCTTTTGTACATCCATATTGACTATCTTCCCCAAAATTAAGCATATACAATGACAACAAATGGCAGTGCATCAGAAGAGAAGTGCATTAGAGGTAAGTTAACTTAGGTAAGAAAGATAGACTTGGAAGGGCACTCTGGCTTTCACTTACAACTCTACATTCAAGAATTCCTGTTAGCCTTTCTTTCAGACCTTTTGTACAAAACTGTAGTGCTTGGTATTTCCTTCTGCGGTGGTAGTGGATGCAGAGGATCTATAGATCAGCTGAAGTTTGCACATGTGAATTTAATCCCCTAAGGTTAATTAGTGTCATCTGCCATCTCTCTGTACTGGAACATATTTAATTTTATATTTTTGGAAAGAATATTGTTCTGTTATTCAAAATAGAATGTGACATTCAATGAAATGAAACAGACAATCGTTTTTTTTTAGAAAGGAAAATTTATTTATGGTTACATATGCCACATATAAAATTAACATTTAACTGAAACATGTAATTGTTTCCATCATTTATGACTAACCACTTACAACGTTGACTACAAAACTGTACAGTTTATATTTAGTAACCGATTCTTACAGGATAGTGCAATTGTAACATTTTATAAACAAAATAATTTGTGCCTTTTTTAAATAAAGTGCATTAAATTACTATCTTGTATACAACAAGAAGCTCTGTAGTTGCAATCCACAGCTTTAATCTTAACGGAAACTGAGGCAAAGATGTTTTGCTTCCTTTTAAAATTACTTGATATATTGGCAAGCTATGGTTCAAACTTCAACCATAGATAAATGAAAAAAACCCTAAATCAGCATAAGAAATAACCACGGGCCTTTAGGTACTGAACCAGTAATTGGTTCTCATACGAAAAGCACAACATGCAGAATTTAAATTACTGGTTTAAAGCCATTTGGCTCCTAATGAGATACGTAGCATGAGAAATATCCCCCATGCTGCTGCTTTTGCTAAAGCTTTTACAATTCAGCATGGAACCATGCTGCAGTCAGTAGCATTAGTTTACACAAATCATACGATGTTTCCTAGGAAAAGTTCTCTCTGAGAATTCCATGAGATGAGCATGGTGCACCACAGATTATTTTTATTTGCATTTGCCAATGAGAAAAGTAAGGGTCTAGTTAGGAAGTCTAGAAAATTATGAGCGATTCTGCTAGCTCAGGGTATTTCAAATTTTGTGGCCTGAAGTTAAACGAGAGTTTTAGAGTTTTATTTCAGAGGCACAGTTATAACATTTTATCCTATGAAATTTATTTTTGTTTGTAAACACATGTACAATCATCTTTCATAGATTTTGGCTGTGACAGTAAAGCTGAGACCAAAAAGATGATGACACAACTGTAGAGTTTAGCCCCAAAGAGTAAAAAGATGTAAACAGACAAAATGAAGAGAGTTCTAATGTGGCTCTTTTTCGAAATAATGACAAAAATATGAACATCCATTTCCTTCTCTGGGCTCTGTCTGAGGCCCAAGAGAAAAGTCCATGTTATTTTCCTCTTCCATACATACATGGGAACTGCTATCAGCTTTAACAGAAAATATATCTGTGCACAGGCGAATAACCCTAGAGACTGCCTGAGTATTTTGCTGTATATGTAATCTAGGCAATTTACTTGCCTCTTCAGCTGCAATACCCATTCCACACTTCTGGCACAATTCACACACATTGTCTCCACTTTCTGTAAAACTGCATTTTCCTCCCATACATTTTAACCTGTGGGACAAGCCTGAGTTCAGACGCAGACTACTGTGCATTCAGCTGCTCTGCTCTGGGACAGCTGTCATGTAAAATGGTGCATGCTGGAGCCTGCAAATTCCCAGCAATGCGAACTCTTCTTCTCCTTGACTAAGTATCTGCTTACATTGAAGTGGAAACACAAAAGAAAGTAGCTGAAATTCGGTTGGAATGTGACTGAAGAAGGCTCACTATCTTCTATCACGTCTTCAGAAAGCTGTCTGACGAGAGCAGAGCTCCCTTCCCAACTCAGCATGCTTTAACTCTGGCCTTACCTCTACGCTACTTTCTTGTGAGTCCTCTGGGGCTGCGGCACCACAAGGTGGACTGAGTGTTTCTCATATATTGAGGGAGTACGCTGTCAGAGGGAAACCAAAGAGCAACAAAACAAAAACCCATGGATGGGTCTCAACCAGTTGAGCTCCATGTGAACACATCAGTACATCCCTTTCAGGATGTGGGTATCTCAGTTTTCAAAGGGCCAAGTCATGCTGCTTTCATTTGTATACTATAAAAATACCTCTTCCTCAAAACCAGTGGAAGCTGAATTCCTGATTATTTTGATGAGTATCATCTTGGCAAACACTGATATAAGAGGTAAATTCTATAAGGTTCGTAAGTAATCAATGTGTTAAAAGCTCCATACCTTGGCCCTACATCTTATAGGTCCTGGTCCCTTTTCCTACAAAGCCCCTGAAATGTGTATTTCACATGCCCTTTAAAAATAAACATATAAAACAGTAATATTTCCCAGGTTAGAATCAGACAGTGCAAAATGTGCACCTGTGTCACATGACTGTGTGGACTGCTGCTTAGACTCATGACCTGTGCAGTCCTGTTATCAAAGCACATATGAAAGACAGAGAGAATAGGGAGCAGTGTGTGCAGGAACATACAACTGCTATACAGGCTCACATTACTGACAAATATCCTTCTTGTATTCCGTCCCAGATGTGGCCGCAATACATTCCTGTAATCCCAAAGCTGGCAGTGGGATTTGTCCAAATTAAAGACATGAGAATTCACCTCCCTTCCAAAACCTCTGGATTGCCTTTGCTTGTTGATATAGTGACTACTTACCACTGAGTCTTTTGGTGTTTGCGACATTCATACATGTTTTTCTTTAACCTGAAACTACTTCAGCAAAGAGGTTACACATTGACCGTTACAACACTGAAGGTATAAAGCATGATACCTAGCATATCATACATATAAAAAGTAAATTAAATAATTATGTATAAATATTATATTTAAGTATGTAATTTGCTATTTAAGTATGATAGTTCATAATAATTCATTAAGTTAATGACGTACCAAAATACTCTAAGAAAACTGTTTCTCTACTCTGCATGTAACCTAACAAGTATTTAAGTTCTTAAACTTGGACATGGATATTGCCTTTTAAAGATGAGTTTATACTTTAAAATAACAAATCTATTTTGTTGGCATCTATTCCTTCAAGGTGGAAAGACCCTTCATTTTCTAAGGTAAATTCTTGCAGGATGCACTCCTCAGCATGTGCAGTTAGTATTGGCTTGCTTTTTTCTTGAGAAACTGGGACTAGGCCTGTGCTCAGACATTCCAGTAGATGATATGGTTGGGATCAAATGGTTTGAGGAAAAATAATATCACTAGTGTAAAGAAAATGGTAGCAGTTCACTTGCTTTCTCTCCCTGCAGGTGAATCACACAAATCTGTAGTGTAAGGCAAATGCTCACCAAAGTGCTGCTGATATACTTTAATAGCTTATTATAACCCTTACAAACCTTTGCAAATCAGATTTACCTAAAAATGCAGCACCATACTTAGGAGTGCAGGTTCTTGGAATCATCTGGGTTGGCAAAGACCTCTAAGATCGAGTCCAACTGTAAACCAAGATTTCTCTTGAAACAAAAAAGACTGTGCTAGAGATAGCATTACTGGTGTGGGGAAGTGTGGGGAGGGTTGTATACAACAGGATGGTCCTCCCGTAATCCTATGGCCATCAGATCCCTACATTAGTAACTTCACAAAGCCTTTCGCTGTGCAGTGAGTGTCTGTAAGTACACTCTTTAAAAAGCTCTATTTTACCTAGTTATCAGATAAATAAATCACTTCTCTACTTCTGGGACATAAAAGTCTTCCACCAACCTGGGAGAGAAGAAACTCATAACACTATCTTTTCCAGCTAAATATTTAGCATATCAGCAAGAGTTTGTAAAAATTGTCCTGGCATACATAGAGTGCAAAACAAAAGGTTTAAGGGGGCAAGGACAATCTCCTCAAAGGCAATTCAAGGAACTTGGGGTGGCAAGTTTGACTGACCTGATACTCTCAACCAATATGCAAAAACTTCCATTGGAAAACTTCTCAAAATTCCAATAGCACTGAATTAGTCTGCACCACAGCAGTGATGCACTAGTTAATTTCAGTGATTTCATCTAACCTGCATTCAGGTTTTGGTTTTTTTTTTCTAGGTTTGGGTTTTTTTTTCCCCTTCTAGAAATTTGTGTAACAGTGAAATATGCAACTGTTTCTTCTTATTGTGTGGTTTACGCAATCTCAACAATTTTTTGCATAAACTGCAGCACGGACTTCTTCAGTTTTTTTAGTGCAAAAGCACATGGTTTCAAAGAAACAGTAACTGTAAAGTTACAGGCTCATCTGCTCCTCATAACAAAAAAAGAAATACATAATGACCTTATGTAAAATAATCTGCTGTTTGTTCTACTTTTATATTTTCAGTATTTTTCTACAAAAACCCTCTTCTGATTTCAAGTGGAGCAATATAAAATTGTGCTAACAAGACAAGTAATAATCTGAATAAAACATATGAGGTCATGTTTTCAGGGGCGGAGGAACTCACTTCTGATCATATTTCTTTCTTTCTACTCTCCAGACACGATTCAACAGAACAGCAATGCTGCCAGCCTCAAGGACACGGTACTGTTGCACTACATCCCAGAACAACAGCAGCCCCGGAGCCCCTCTCAGGTTCTTTTGTAGGTCAAGTAAGATTCAAAATGGACAATTCAAAATAACCTTCTCGCAGTGGCTACATTTATTCAAGCATCTATTCTATACGAGCTTAAGCACTGGCTGACTCACCAAGCCACGAAGACTTCCATCTTCTCACCTTTCATGATCTATCTAATATGAAAGCAGATGTCCTTGCAGTTCATCCAGATTTCTCACCCATTAAAAGGAACTGTGAATTCTTGGTCTGAAGAAGCCAGCAGCACCCAGTTTTATGGGATAATTTCCTTTCATACCAAACAAGTATTTTCAGACACACTACCTTCCAAGTTTACTGGGAGTCCCATCATTCTTTTACGGAGAGACAGGAGAGAGAGAGAAGCATGCCTAACTTATCTTTCCTATACTAATGCTTATTCATGACATATAAAGCAAGCCTCTTCCTTCCAGTTCCCTCTCTACAAGCAGAGATTGAGTGATCTTATTTTTTTCTCCTTTGCATATTTCTGGACTACCACTAAGCCAAACTAAATGTGGCACAGAAAGAGAGGATAAACCATCACTTTATATAACAACAAATAAAAATTAGGGAAAAAAAATCAGGAAATTAAAATATGATTTAAAATTGTGTTTCCCATTGCTAGTAATGCACTGTTATCTGCACTGGGCTTTTTTTTTTTCCTGGTTAGGCAGTACATTTCACATGCATTTGAGTAGCCCTGCTGCCTAATACCAGTCAAGTAACATGGCTTCTTGCTAACATGCTATATGCTAAGTGTGCCATATGCTAAGCATGTGAAAAAGTTATCAAACTGTTTTCATAAAGTGGCTTCCAGTAGTATTATTAAAGATGTTGTCTAGTTGCAAACAATAATTCTGATTGCAAATAGCTGTTTGTTCCTTTTGATAAATACATAAAGAAGGATAGATTATTTACTGCATTTAATGTATGCACTGGAGCAAATCTCTTGTTCTAGTATTAGCTTCTCCAAAAGGCAGACAAGTAAAACCTTAAAATGATTCTCAGACCTTCTCCCAAAGACACTTGATGAGTCTACATGTAGATATTTAACATGGTCTTTAATTACTTCTTTCACACATCTAGCTGCACTCTTGATCCCCCTCAAAAAGTACAATATCACGATATCTCTTCCTGGCCAGCAGCACTTCAAAACACTCTTGAATTCTTACAACATAGAATCTGTATCCAGTGAGTCTATCAGATATTGTCTTCTTGCAGTAGTACTACTTAAAGAAATCCTGTTCACATTTTTCTGGTGCTATTCCTATACATCTAGGACTTGATCTGTCTACAGCTAGTCTGCAGGTACACTGTTCTTGTTCCCACTCACATCTGGGCCGTTACATCAAATTGTCTTGCACTGGCAACCACGCTAGTCCTCCAACTTTAGCTACAAAGCTTTTACACACACTTCTGGTTACTCAAGATTCTCTATAAAGTTGCCAGAGTTCGTTTCTGTTTCAAGGACTAGGAATCATTCAATATCTGAGATGAAGTGACAGAATAGTTGGTGTTTCTTTAAATAGTGACCACTCTGTCCAAGTGGACAAACCCTGAGACAACAACCCCTAACAAAATGAGGCAACAGAAAAATAACTGTTTGGGGACAGAACAGCTGTTCGTAAAATCCAGAGTTCACTGCTGTCCATGAAGGGGTTTTAGTGACTCCAAGATGCCTCAAGGCTGGCTCTGGAACACAAAGAATGAACTTAACCACTTATGTCACTAAATGTCTATGGTAGGAAGATACAGCAGTGATAGCAGGCCTTACAGCCTTCTTTCACATACCTTGGGTATCGGTAGCGTTTTTCTTTAACGATACCATAATCCTGTTTTTTTAAAAGCTAAGCTGTCTTCAGAAAGGGCTAGCACCATTTATCATATCCATCGTGATGGGCATCACAAATTTGGGTATCATCAGTTTCTGATTTGTAAAGAGTATTCTCAGTATTAAGTTACAATCATAAACCCTGAACACAATTAATTTATCCAAAGAATGCTGCACAACTAAATGCCAAACAATGAAAAGAAAAATCCCCACTGCAGTACATAATTCTCTCTTGTGAACAGCATGAATTAAGGATCCAAGAACTAAGGCAAAGGGTTATTGCTGAGTAATTCTATTCAGGAACTCAATAACCATAATCCAAACCAACCAGAAATAATGTCCCACATCAGTCTGGTAGCAACTGCTTAACAAAGGAAGATTTCTGCTTACTTAAAGTCTTATGCAAATTACTACTTTTTTCTAAAGAATATATTGCTTCCTCTCTATTGCTCTGAGTTTACTCAGCAGTTTATAGTACCTGCAACATGGAGAAATTTATTGCTCTTAAGCCAAAAACATACATCCCCTTATTGCTGAAAATTTACTGTTAGGAGAAACGGTTAAAAAAAGTAAAAAAAAAAAACAAAACTAAAAAAAAAATCCTCTCCCAAGCTTTGAGGATGAATATATAAAAAAATTGATTACAGTAAATTTTGCCTGTCAAGATACAACCTGTTATTAACTTTGTGTCAAGTTAATAAATAAAAACTAACATCAATTCTTTAAACTAAACTATGCATTATAATTGAGATATGAAGGATACTTCACTGTACACAGAATGGTGAACCTAACACCTTGGTCTTACACATGGATGTGTTTAACGGCACAACAAAATGACAGAATCCTGCAAGCTGGCTGGATTTCTGCCAGTTGCAGAGGGATCCTGGATAGATACTGGCACCTCACCATACAGAAACGGGGCCTACACTGTAACTCTGAGGTGACAGCAGAGAATTGTTTAATTCTGCAGGGTCTGAAAAGTGCTGTCTGTCAAGCATTTTTTCTCTCAGAAGGAGGCAGGCAGCTTTGTACTCACAGCTCTGCACCTCCTTCCAAGTTCATTCACAGGTGTGAATATAGCATCCAGTGCTGCAAATCTTGTTACAAGTTTGGTCTGACAACTGTGGGTAAACCAATGTCACCGACTTTCAGAAATATTTTCTGGCCTATGCCGCACAATCTCAATTTAAGAACACATTTCTGGAAGAGACCTGGAGGTCACAGCAGTAGCGTGGGACACATAAGCATATTTCTCATCTGTTTGTGGTGAAAGGTAGCCACATGTTACTCCACAAATAAGGGTAAATCACATTCCTATGAATGTGGGATTTCTATAATTAATCCTTCTTTCCTCTGTTTGACTTGCTGCTCCTCAGGAGAGAAGCTTCCAATTGCAAATCTTTCCACTCTGGCACAAGGAAAAGTTTGGCTTCCTCGGCACTCTGGATCTGTGGATTTCAGCAGCCTGTAGAACAAAGAAGATGACAAGGACACCAGGTGAACCAGCACAAGAAGAGGGGGCAACATTACCTTACTCTGTGCTGTCTTTTACTGGCTTCCATATCACCTGGGTCTTGTGGAGAGAAAGACACTAGTGCCTGTGAGGTCATCCAAGAGGAAGAGAACTAGTACTGGTAAGTAGCACAACAGTTGCCCTCAGGACTGAATTTTGGTCACAGTTGTAGCTACTCATCTTCATCATACTTTGTAGCAATTTGATACAGAAGAACAATTGGTGAAAATAAAGGGGAGGGGGTGTGTGTGTGTGTAAACTTTGCATGATTAGTTTTAAAAAGTGCAACTATACATTATTCAGCCTCTCTACATTATTCAGCTCATGACTTTTACTGCCATTTATTCCCAATGCTTTGCATACTTGCAAAACTGCACGCATACATAGCATGGATATTTATGAAGTGATTATTTCTTATATAAAAATTCATAACAAAATAGGAACAAGGCAATAACTAGAGTTTCATTAGCATTCAGGAGTAGATAAAGAACATCAATATCCTACACTGAGCAGGGGCCATAGTCTAACTGTGCTGAGTATCTGTAAATTGCAGAGAAGCCAAAGGAGCTGCAAGTTCACAGCTCTACTGGACCATGCCATGCAATTATTCAACTAATCAGATTACAAAGTAAGAGCCAAATATCTTGAAGACTGAACCAAGTAAATAATAGAACTTGAACCCAGCACTGCAACTAAAATTAATTATTGCTCATAAAAATCTCTACAGAGCCTTGCTTACAGACAACTCATTCACATTTGAGATTCAGCTTTGTGTATAGCATATGACCCTTAACGTCACAGAAACTTTGCCACAAAAAAAGCTACAGTCACCCAAACATCCATGTGAAAAATACAGATTCCATTTGGAAATATCCAGACCAGCAAGATGGGTGTCTCTACTATCTATACTATACAGGTATATTTTTTCATTGAACTGTAAATATTGCTATTTTTACACTTGAGTTTGTTGGATTTTTTTAAACTGTAATGGAAGATACTGAAGCAACAATATAGTATTCTGACTGTGACATTCAAGGGAACATAACCTCCTACTGGTGCCAGGGCATTAACACACTGAGCTCCCATCAGTGCTAATGGAGGTGGTACTATCAACTCCCATGCACTGACATTATGGTACACCTCAAGTTTCACAAAGACATCTGCCAGGAAGATTTTCTGTCTGACAATCAAGTCCTCAAATTAGAAAACAATGTTTTATTTCTAGTGCATTCTAATGTGGCTTCAGTAAAAGGTTAGAAGCTTTAGGTTGAAGTTTAACCATTCATGAGAGGAAGCTCTGCTTTTCAGACTAGAAGTACCATCCTATAATGAGGTAAACTGACATGTGTACTGTGCAAAGAATCACAATTTGCAATGAAACTGCCAGAAAAGGAGAAAATATTGTTTCGTGTTGCAGTTCTGGTTGCATACAATTATGAACCAGGTGCGCTCTGAAAATTTATGAACTTCAGTATTTTAAACTATTTAGCAGAACAATGAAAACAAGTGGTAACAGTTTTGATTTGATAACAAACTTTAGGGGAATCATTTCACCTAGATGCTCAATATGTGCTGCAAGTTAATTTCTAGGTTATTTTATTAGATATTTTCTTTACACACTTCTAAAAGGTGAAGCATGTCTGAGAAAGTCTGTTTTGCATCTATTACAAACGCATAGCCAAAAGAGGCCATATTGTTTCATTAATTTTGAAATTCCCCCCAAAATTATTTTTAAAATCAATAGTATATTGAGCTCTGACATCCCATATCTAAGTGAAAACATATGACTGACTTTTGAAAAGGAAGTCAAAGCATATCTTGTTTTATCCTCCAGCCACAAACCAGAAGAGAACTAGGAACCCTTTGAAACAATCATCAAGCTAGTTCATGCAGAGACGAAAAATAAAAAGCTATACAAGTACTTCCTCAGTTAGAGTCAATTTGTTGCACTGAAATTATCACAATAAATACCATATAAATCAGTATAATTGGCCATTATTTTGAAGAGTATTATGATGATATCCAAATGGAGTAACAGTACACAGGTTTCCTTTTTTCTTCCAATTTAGAAAGAATTAAAGTGGGGAAAAAAAATATCCTGACAACAGACTGTAACATGCAGTACGACTGAGCTCAATCACACGAACAATTTCAAAGGAGGTATGCTGTTTCAATCTATTTTTAATTAGCAAACTTAATGCAAAATCATGGCAAACATGGCAAGTCTGGGTAACACAACAAAAAGACCCTGAGCAACATTATAAATTTGTCAGAACACTGATTATTTTAATTTTGGAAATCTCCCTTAAACCTCTTGATTTGTTTCGGTCACTGGGGTTTTCTGTTTACAAAAAGATGAGTGCATCCTGTGGTTTTTATATGAACCCATCACATACCATTTAATGAATACATCTAAACCAAAGACAGCATCACAAGAATGTCTGGGAAGTAACACATTAAGGAGCATCCTCCTAGCTGCCCATCAGACATCACTGGGTGATCTTGCTCTCTGAGAGAGGTTAGAAGGAATACAGCCACAACAGACGAGCCAAAGTGCCTTCTGTATCTCCTGGTTTCTAAAAGCATATATTACAGGATTGATGATGGAATTGTAGGTAGCTGGCAGGAGGGTGGCATAGGTGTATATAGAAGGATAGGTGTAATCTGCTATTAAAGAATAGAGCGTAAAAGGCATCCAACAAGCAGCAAAAGTCCCCAAAATAATGGCCAAAGTAGACACTCCTTTTCGGGTGGTCACATAGTGGGAAGTGGCCAGGAAATGGTGTTGCAAGGCAATCTGATGGGCATGGCGCATCACGATTTTGCAGATTTGGATGTAGAGCTGCAGCATGAGGGCAAACATTAGCAAGAAAGAGATCGAAAGGACCGCTGCATTATTTTTAGTGAGTGGTCTGATAACACTGCAGGTGGATTCATCTCTGAGGCAGTTCCAACCCATTACAGGCAGCAGTCCAATACAAATAGATGCTCCCCAGAGCAACATAAGCATGACATAGGTAAAAGTAACAGTCCTCTCTGAATTGTAAGTCAAAGCATAATACAGGGAGAGGTAACGATCAACAGTAATAGCCAGCAAGCTGCTGACAGATGCTGAGAAAGAGGCAACAATCAGTCCAATCGTAACCAGTTTCGTAGCTTCTGACTGCAGAAGGTATGCAAAAACAAAATTGATGATCAATCCAATGCCCGCTAAGAGATCTGCCAGCGCCAGGCTGCCTATCAGGAGGAACATGGGGGCACGAAGACTAGGATTATGGAAAATGATAAGAACCACAATCGCATTTTCGCAGGAGATAAGGGTCCCTGAAGTACACAAGACAATGTCCCAGGGGTTTACCAAAAGCTCTGGCTCTGGGTCTATGACAGGAACCAGGGAGGAGCCTGCGGCAGAGGCATTCTCGGTAGAGCTGGCGTCTACATGATCCTGAGGCAGCCAGCTCAAATTAACCTTCAGATCTTCATTCATTTTAACCCCTGTCTTCTTCAACGGAAAGACATTTTTTTTAATGTTCAGACATAGCACTGGATGCAGCACCCCCAGAGCATGCAACGCCCTTAAGACAGCAACACCAACCTAACGTGCAGGCAGGCACTTGTTACATAAATGTGACAATGAAAAAAAAAAACACAACAACAAAAAAAACAACGGGGGGGGGGGGAGGAATATTTAAAACTGCCCGAAAAAATCTAAAAATCTGCCAAAGGACCAACACACGGAGGCTGAGTGATCCTAACGGCAAATCCCTTCACCTGCATAGGGAAGAAGACACAGGAGGGAGCCCAGGGGACAGCGAACCCCCCACCCCCCAGGTGCTGTAGTTTGGGGTGGGGGCTGGTGTAAACCCCGTTATTCACAGCAGGATATTTCCGGTCACGGAAGGAGCGGCCAGGATGAAGGGGTGGGAAATATCCTTCACCGACCCCCTGTGAGGAAACCCCGCCTGAGCGGGATTGGGGGTGGCGTGGGATGGGGGGGGAATCCTCTGAGAACTCACAAACTCGACGCGGACACCACACACACTACTGCACCACGACCACGCATCTACCCCCCCCCCCCCCCCCCGCCCCTCCGGGCGCTTGTCACCTGGCCTTGTCCCCCGGCGGGTCGGAGGAAAGAAGGAAACAGGAGGAGGAAGACAAGGGTCCCCTTCTAAGGCGGCAGCGGGACCGCCCGCCCTCAGGGCGCAGCGCAGGTGCGCGCGCCCGCCGCCCCCCCCCCCCCCCCCGCGCGCGCGCGCGCGCGCGCACAGGGTACGTGTGTGGAGGGAGGGGGCTCGCCTCGTGCGCGCGCGCCTGCGCAGGTATCTCTCTCCGCGCGCGCGGGGAGTCCGGGGGGGGGGGGGGGGAGAGGGGAGGAGCAGGGGTGAGGGGGGGGGGGAGCGCCTGCAGATGATCGTGGAGTGGTCTGAGTGGGAAGGTGGTCTTCAAGGTCCCTTCCGACCCAAACCATTCTATGATTCTATGCTCATTCAGGTCCGCCCCGCCTTCCGTTGGCAGGGAAAGATTCCACTGGGTCAGGTTGCTCAAAGCCTCATCCCACCTGGCCTTGAACACTTCCAGGGACGCGGCATCCGCTGCCTCCCTGGGCAAGCAATGTTTCACCACCCTCATTGTGAAAAATTTCTTCCTTATACCCAGCCTAAGTTTGCCCTCCCTTAGTTTAAAACCGTTACTCCTTGTCCTGTCGGGACATCTCCAGAGGCACCTTAAAGCCTCAGCCATCCTATGATTTTGTGGGATGTGGTTCTGTGTTTCATTTCATGTGAAAATGAAAACACACATTGCAAAGAAGTGATGCACAGTATTGGGTCTACAGCAGGTAGTATCTGACAGCATGGAAAGGGACAACTCTCCATGGGACAGCTCTCCATAGTGGACAAATATACACGGCTGGTTCTCTATGAGAACAACTCTGCGTAGGGAGGGTTCGGGTTACAGTTGGGGTTAGTTTTAAGGCTACAATTAGGTATTGGGTCTCCCTGCAGAGAGCTGTCCACATGGAGAGATGGGTGTGTAGAGTTGTGCTGTGGAGAATTGTGCCGCAGAGAGCTGGCCATGGGGCGCTGGCCGTGGAGGGCTGGCCATGGAGAGTTGTCCTAGACCCCTGACAGTATGAAGAGAGCCTGCGAGGGAAGCCTGGGCACAGAGATGCCTGTCCTCTTCAGAAGGTGACATTAGGTACATGTGGCTAGATTTTGCAAAGCTGTTACGTATTGGATAGTGCGGGCAGGCCAGTGGAACTTCCAGTGAGTTAGAAACTGAACCTGTGTAGAAGTCACCAGGTCAGAGGAACCGGACCAAACAGCTTTAGACACCAGATGTAGATGTTTGTATGCAGAAGATAGTCTTCCAAGGTCTCCTATATTTTTAGTGGAGAGAAGAGTATCCTCCAGGGCAGGTCAAAATAGTGGGATGAGTTTATCTTTAGAAGACCTTGGGCAATTTAAAGAAAATATGCTTTGTTCTCATTTGCACCATTATATACTTAAAGAAGTTTGGAAAATCTGACCTTAGGTGACAACTGGAAACTGGAAGGAAGAATTCCTCCTTCCTTGTTGAGTGTTGTGCTCAGTAACTACACATGGTGCCATCCTTCATTCAATGTCTAAGCCTTGTGAAACTCTGCTGGATGATTCAAGATGATTAATTCATGTTTCTGGTGACCCTCCTGCTCTATAACAAAGATTAAAAACGGATATCACCTTGCTGCTGGTCTCTGTCTTCCTGATTTATCCACTGATTTCTTATGTGATAGTGTAACGAATACTATTCTGTGATCTAGACTGAGTACGTTTTGTTGTTTTGGCATTTGTTACTCCTACAATTAGAACAGTTACATTAAAAAATGCAAAAGCCTTTTTTCCATCCTGTTTTAACATTTGTTTCACAAAGGGGAAGACCAGCATTTGAATTCAATATTTTAATTTAGGACTTTGGAGAGCTGCCTTTATACACTTAGTTAATTTGTGAATTATTTCCATCCCAATTACAACACATTTTAAACGAGCTAATGTTTGTATCCTTTATTGCCAGTTTGTCATTATTAGTAAGGTAGTGGACTGTCTTGGTCATTAGGGCAGATGGCATCGACACAGATTTCACTCTGTAGCACTACAGAACAGTTGTAATTTAGAGGAAAATCTATATTTAGGCATTGTGAAGAGTAACAGATGCAAGAATTAGTGATGGGTCATAGTTAAAGAGCACTTGTACTGCTGTCTTACAGCTGATTTTTTTCTCTGACATGAGTATGCTGATACAGATGATGTTTGCTAACCCTCAAATTAGCACAGAACAGCCTAGTGCTACTGGAAAAGGTCGGGCTGTGCTAGCTGTGGACCTGACCTAGGTAGGATTCCTGTCTGACGCTGTGACTGCCATGGTGATGTACAAAGATATTCTAGCCTGTCTCAGGTAACACCATATGACTTTGCATAGTATTGGCATTTCCTGAGGCATCAGTGGTGAAGTCTAGTGCTGTTACCCGTCTCAGGGTGTAGTTTGGAAATGACTCGCTCTTCAGGCCGTAGCTGACCTGCCATGTTCAGGAGGGCTGGAGGAGTTCAGGCATGCGCACTTCTTCAGTTCAGGTAGCTGTGGCTGGCAATCCATGGGAACTGCTCCTCTGTGTCTGTGCCTCAGCTGTGTCATGAGAGGCAAGTCTGCTTCCAGAACCCTGTGTGCCGTGTTCATAGAGCCTGGAGATCAGAAACATTGCCTGGTCCAATGACCTCCTTGTCTGAAAAGTAGGAGCATCAGACACATCCTGATTTACCCAGTGAGTAGTTATAGAGCTGCCCATAGAAATCAAATAGCCCAACACAAAGAGGAAAGGATGATCCTTAAGTAACACGTTGACAATTTCTTCAACAGGGACCTTACCAGCTAGCAGACCTCCCTTCAGAAAATCCAGTAAGGTCCTATTGTCTCTCTCATTCCTTCCTAAGCACCTTCTCTTCTTAATCCTTTTTTATAGGCGGCTAGACTCTAATCCGTATAACCAAACCCACCGTAATGGAGGACCAAGTCAAGTGACAGTCCCCAGAACACTCCTGGAGTTATTTTTCCTTTGTATTTTCCCACATATATAGTTCCGTAGTTACTTAAATAAAAATAGCAAGAAAGCTCATATTCTAGTACCAGCTCTTGCAGATGTAAGTGTGAGAACCCAAATATATGACAGCAGCCTGTGTGCATTTTAGAGATGAATTTTGTTAGAATTTTCTTTCAGGAGATTTAAAATCTTTAAATATCCCCAGTGGCATTAATTATGAGTATTAAATTTCAGAAAAAATATTAAAAACTTTGAAAGATTAACTTATTATGTGTAAAATTTGTTGAAAAACAAGTATCTGGTAAAAGAGTGGAGTAACGTATGGATAGACTTCTATATGCAAGTGTATAAAGAGTTGTAATAATTTCTTCTATCACGCCGAGACAGTTATACATAGTGTTAAAGTACTCACAGCCCAGTGACCTTGTTTCTGAACTTCTTTCTACAGTTTCTCTATCACTGACCATTAAATATTTTTGATAGCAGTAAAAATTTGGGTGTTTTACTTCAAAATGTGCATCCACCATCTCTATGAATGCTCTCTGTCTAGCTTAGGCCTACCTTTGATTACTTCAAGGATTCTCTACTGCAAAGTGAGAGGGGACTTGAGGTTCTGTAAAGTGTTCGTCACTTCTTTTTAATTCCTTCCTCTTTGCTAGTATTTTTTTATTTTGAAAAGGAGCAAGCTTTGTGTTGATTTCATCCTCAGTGTGACGTGTCATTTAGACGCTCAGACCACGTAACGCCCATGCACAAAATTATGAAGTTGTTACTGACCTTTCAGAATCTTTGAGCTAGAATACGTTGTGCACTGTATAGTTCATTTTACCTTCTTTTTTTTTATTTTATTTTTTACTTCCCATTGGTGAACGTTGAAGGCTTCACTCCTTTTTTTCTGAATAACTTGGCAATCTGAAAACAATTGGGAACATAACTAATGTAAAGCTTATATAGAGAATGATTTGGGTTTATTCCCTTATCCCAAATCAGTCTTTTGTCCATTTCTGAAGAAAAGAAAGAAAGTGGAGAATAAAAAAATACTTGCCAATCTATATAAATTTAATAGAAAATAAGCCTTATTACATCGCATGTTGTTATTAAAATGGGAGGATATGATTTGTTCCTCCACAGGTGCAACAGATTTTTCAAAGGCACTTGTCTTATCATATGTCATTATAACACAAGTGACAGTTTTCATTAAAATGCTCATGAAAGGGATTAATACCCGTTCTGCTACAGCCTCTTAAAACACTAGCTTCCAACAGAGCCTGTGCCAGACTTGCAGTTATTCAATAACCCACAGAATCACTGGCAAAGAATGGACGTTACAAAGGTGAATGTAATGGTAAATGAAGAGGAAGGCAGGGCACCAAGAAGGGAGGCTTTTTGTTGCACAGTTTGTTCAGACAACTTGTTTTTTAATATGTGCATCTAAATGCAGATCTTTATTTCTAAGAGGAGATTATGTAGTTGTACCTACATCATGGGGGACTGAGTACTGGAACACATTAATGGTGTTGTTTGTATCTTGATCTAACAGAAAAGGTGTAATGTGTGGAAGCTGCAGTTAGAGAAGTTCAGATTGAAAATTAAACTAAAAAATTTAATAGAAATATAATTTAGTACTGGAACAGCACATCCAGGGCAAGTAATGGTTCAGTTACCTCTCGATATATTTTTGTAAGATGCTCTTATCAAGTACAAGTTGTACATGGGCACAAGCCAGACTAAAAACCTTACCCAAAGGTAGTAGCAATTGGATTTTTCCCTTTTTGCAGGTTATTACAGCAAGGAAAAATTTCTTATAACTCACAGTTTGTTCTCTGCAGGTAAAAGAACATGTTGCTCTGATGGTCTTAGTTGTTTGAAAACAAACTCTTTTCCTTTGAGTGTCAAATGCTCAGTTGTCAAGGCTGCTCTGAGGAGTTGTCCTCTGCTAGTGGGCTTTTTTTCTTGTCTGATAAGTGACTCAGTATTCAGGATCTTCAAAATTGTCTGTCTTGGGTAGGTGTTTCCCTGCATATGCATCTCACTTTTTTTGGTAGCTACTAAGTCTCTCCTTTGTTTCCTTTAACACAATGCACTGATTTTCTTTTACTTCTTCTGCATATGTAGTTTAAATAAGGTTTTATTTTCTTTTTTTTTCTTTTTTTTTTTTTTTTTTTTTTTTTAATGAATAATCCTGGCTGATTTTTCTGGAACTGAAGACACTTCACTTTGTTTCTGCTTTTGTGCAGCTTTTGGCTATTTTTTGATTGCATTTACAAAAAGTGCTTTCATGACAGTCTTCATTTATTAATTGGGAATAAAGCACGAGATGAATGTGAGAGGCACTGAGCTTCTTCAGGCCAGTACAAAGTGCTTGAAGTTTTTCAAAAGATTGCAGAGGACATAGGCAGTGCACTCACTTCTCAGGGTTCTTAGAACAGAAAAGAAGACAAGTGTAATAAAAATACTATATCCTGTGAAAAGTTTGTACTACAAACCATTATATTGACCATGCTTAAGTGAAAAGGCTGGCTTGCAGCTGTATTTGGTTGCTCTGTTTGCTGGCAAAGTGATATTCCACAGCTGAAAATGGTTCGCGGTACATTGATAATGTTAGTTATTTTAAATGAGATGATGGGCATCATGGCTCTTAAAAGCATGTGGAGTATTTCTGTGAGTATTTTTGAAAAGTGTATTCAGTTGTAATAGACGAAACAACCAACTTCTCTGTCAGAAGGGCAAGTGAATATAATGCTGTGACGTATAAGTAATGATTTAAATATTCACGCTTGCACCTTGGTTGAAGTTGTGGTAACAGTGTAGTTTGAAGATATTGTATCACATTTGAATGCAGGAACTGGCAGCTGTTGTAGGCAGTGCTGTCATGGTATCATAACAGACTACTACATCGGAGATGGTCAGGCCACAAAAGAAAGAAATAGGAGCTACACATTTATAATCTGAACATTATACCCCTGAAACTTTTTATAAAATCAGAAATGTAATTTTGTATCAAATAAGAAAGTATCTTAGAAATTCTTCATGGATCCAACATGTCTTTCATATAATTATCACTTGCGTAATCATATCACTTGTGGTGCTTCATTTTAATTCATGTAAGCAAACGAAAGTTAGAATTTATTTGGGAAAAATCCACTGGAAACAAAAAGTTTGTGGTTACATGTTGAGATACACTCTGAATGGAGCACCTTTCTGAAAGACTTACTTGCTAACACTAATATTTGACATCTGGAGGCTCCAAATGCACAATAATACAATTACAATTTAGGACAGATCAGACAGAATATTTATTAATTATAATCACAGTTAATAATGAGAGGAAGTGGGCAGCTGGAAACAATCGCTATTAGCTTTTACTTGAAAGGATTGTTCTTTTAGTTAGGATAGACTTCTTAGCCAGACCTCTCAAATCTTAAATATTAATTATTTTGCCAATGGGTGCTATATATGGCCAGGTGTATAGACCAGCAGTAGCAGAACTGCTTTTAAGTTTTAAGAATTCTGGATAGGAGCAGAAGCTTTTCTATTTTTTCTGTAGCTGCCATGTAAATTGCTGAATATGTGTGTTATGTTTCACATTGGTGTATCACGCTTCCAAAAGTGTTCTTCTTTTCTATAAAACAAAGGTATTTAATAAGTCTTTTTTTTTTTTTTGTATTTTTCACATAATAAATATGATGTCTCATGAAGTAGCTTCTTCGGAATCCTGCTTCTGACTGCTTTTACTATCTGGCTGGCTAGGCAGCGTTGTCACATTTGGCTAGTACAGAGCAAATTAATACACAGACAAAAATGTTATCGATGGTGCTGTACATTAGACAGCAGAGTGAGATTCCAGTGACAAATAATCAAACATCATTATGTCAGCTTTTACCTTTCTGATCACCTCCAGAATTCCCTTTCAAAGGCAAAGATGAGTTAACAAGAAGAATCTGTGTTTCCTATTGATTGATCTTAGGCTCATTTCCACTTTTCTGTTGAACAAAAGGTAACAGAATAAAGTTGCTAATGCTCTGACAATAACTCCCTCCTGTTTGAATCTCTAACTTGATTTCCCTTCCAACCTGCTACATATGATTTTTTGTTTTGTCTTGTTTGCCTATTCCTAAGTGGTGTTTCTTCTATGCTGTTGTCCTTGTTCTCAACAGTCTATGAGAGGAGAGAACCAGTAGTATCAAGCTACAGTAGTTTATTAAGTTACTGTTCGCTAGCTGAGATGCACTAACTGCCCATATCCTTGTTACAGACCCAGCTGAGAAGTGATATGACTTAATTTAACTCACAATAAAAAGAATTAAATAATCTTGCATTTTTCATGGTTCAAGACCGATTGCATGGGCAACTCCACAGGTATTTGATGACTTGTGAATGGTAATAATTTGACAGAGAATCTAGGAGGTTAGAAACCCTGGAATCAATCACAGAACTGGTTGGAAGGGCCCTTCAGAGGCCGCTAGACCAAACCGCGCCTCAAAGCACGTCCAGTTATACAGCCTGGTCACCCAGGGCCATGTCCATTATGAATATCTGCAGAGATGGAAATTCCACTGGCTTTATGGGCCACAAATGTATGAACTGGAATTTCATTAAAGTTAAGCATTGAAAAAACATAATAAAAATCAGTAAGAATTTGTAATGGGCAACATTACATTTCTTCTTAGCATCATAAAGAAGTAAATGTTGCTAGTGTTTTTTAGTGCTTGAAAATATTCTTTCTTATTGTTCCAGGTGGTAAAAAAAAAATTAGGCACTGCTAATAACTTTCTGGCGTTAGAAGGAAGTAGTTTATTCTTTTTTGTTTAGAATAATGGAAAATTCTTCACAGTAATATCTTTATCACAGGCCTAAGAATGCAATGATTAGGGATGTATTAATAATGAAGTCTGCTTACTGTGTGTAATGTACATTAGAAGGAAAGACAGTAAAATTTTATCTGTCTATCTGTTTATTTTTATGTGTTAAACATGATTGAAAATTTAATTTTTATGAGGAAAAGATTGAATATATTACTTGATGTCAATTTTTCTTTTCATGTTTCTGGGAACAAGCCAGTTATAGCCATATTTGTTGACAGTCTCATGATTTGATTTTGGTTTGTATCCTGCCTTCTGCCCTCCTCTTTTAGACATTAACTTTGTCCTTCCTGTGCTATCAAAATACACACTGATATTTGCTGAAAAACTGCATACCCAAAGAAAGCAATGCTGGGCTCAAGTATTTTAGAATAATTGTATTGTTAGACATACTGATAATGATTAACTTATGCTTAATTTCTATGGGATTGCAGCAATACTGAAATTTTAAGAGCTGGGTTTGTTGATACATTTTCTTTTGGGATGCCCATCTCAAACACTAATAAAGAACTTATTAAAAAAATTTCTAATTTCCAGGCAAATGCAAATAAAATTATTGGTTTTGGCTTTTAAACTCTATGAGCTGCAGAGGTCTCTATAGCAGTTTCTGTTTCAGGAGGAGCAAGAAAATATTTTTTAATATCTGTAGGGCTAACTATAGCCTATGATGAATTATAAACTAGATCACAGGCTTCCAATATTTTACTATCTGGACAGTGACCCAAAACAACCTCTTTCTGTGGCCATAAAAGTGATTACTTTTCATGGCTCATTCATCCATAGAAATATTTTCAGCTAAGATGACCAGTTTCTGTGATGAGAGTGATTTTGAATCACAGATTCCCGAAGTTGACAGAGAACCCTTCTATTCACAAATCAATTATTTGTAATGAGTGTCAGTTCTTACTATGGCACTTACATGCTTACATGCTAATTATATACTCACTGGTATTTTTGGTTCAGTGAACATGCTCATAATTCTTTTTTTTTTAATATTAGCAACAGTTCTCATTTAAATTGTAAAATGCTCTATATTGGTGATTTAAAGTTATGTATGTTAGGGTTGAAATTAAGGTTTGAAAATTACATGCTTATTAGCATGTGTTATCTGAAAATTAGTGCATGGTCATAACTTGGGGAGTTGTTATAATGCTGGTGTTTCCCTAAATGTCAAATACTTTATACATCTGACATTTAGGAGCTGTGAAAGAAACGGAATGGTAAAATATGCAATCATGATGCTGATAATTGAAAGTTGACCTTAAAAACCATGTCTGTATTGCTGCTGCCCTGGTCATAGATGCAGGAAGTGTGTGATTAAGTATCTGAACCTGTGAAGATTTATAAGAACAATCATTATTCACAGCAGTCATATGCATAAAAAATAGCACTAGGAGGAAGGGTTCAGGATCAGGAGAAGGGTGATGAGCAGAACTAGTGGTTCATCATGGTTTTATTTACACGACTATAAATCTGTAACCTCTCGATGTCACTTCTATAGATTTGTGTTCAGTGTCTGATTGGTACTTAATTATTCCACAGTTCTGGTAGGGAACTTTGGGCTGATACAGCAACAGTGTAAACAGTGCAACTGTACAGCTGCTGTACACATGTACAACTGTGCATCATGTAGCTGAGGACACTGGGCTGACTTGGCTTTTCCTGATGGAACAGTAAATATATGCCAAATAAATATAGCCAGTGTTTCTATTGCAATAAATTTTAGTCAGTGTTCTTGTCTACAGTATGTATTTAGAATCCTTCAGAGATCTCTGTCTCTAGCCTTTAAGAGGAATGAATATTCAAGGAATTCCTGAGATGATGAAACAGTTTTGAGAATGATGCTTGATTATGATGAAGGCTTTACCCTTTAGTCTGACAGTTTGTGGTGTAATTCCCTCCACTCATCCTGTTAAAAACTGCTCACTGGGGAAATAACAACCACTAAAAGCATTTGGGGATTTCAAGTCTAGTACAATAAATTTTCTCTCGTTTTTTTCTCTCTGGCAGGAGTTGAAATATAGCACTCCTTCCCAGGATTCAGAGGGAAGGGAGGTTGGACAAAAGCAATCGGAAATGGTTCTCCTGGGAGCCTTCCCTGGGGAAAGCACCAATTCTGCATCTAGAGTAACGCTTTTCCAGTGCCTTTGTGTAAGATTAGTCCATACTGATAGCTTAACCCTCCATAACAAACTCATTCACAGCACTGAAGAATCTAGCCTTCCTTTTTGTATCTTTGTTACTTCTTTTAGTTCTGTTCTTGACAATCATTTTATAAAGGGTGCTATAACCCCTTAGGTTTCAGCTCATCCCAGGAGAACTGCTGTATGTGTCAATCACCACCCTTGAAATGGCCTGAAAGAAGCTATAATAATCCTCTGTCCTCATTTATGGATGCGATGACCGATACATTTCTTCTTTCCAGCCTTTCCTTTCTAAAGCTCTGTGACAGAATGATGGTTTAGAGCAAATGAAACAGGACAGAAGCTAGTTAAGTGGCCAGATGAAGAAGTACAATGCTGATCAACTGCAATATGAGAGGTTTCTGAATTCCTGGGTGGTGCCTATTGTATGATAAAGGTAAATATAGCTTTGCTTATGTCCTTGCAACTTAAGGTTCCTGTGGCAGAAACACTCCAAGCCATGAACTGTAGGCATTCTAGCTTAAGTATTTCTCCCTCCTAGATGTTTTTGAGTAATGTTATGGATATGCCTTGCTAACTTGAGACCAGCCTGTTTTTCCATTGTTAACTTGTATGCAAAGCAGGACAAGTTGTGATTATTGAATCTGGGAAAGCTCTGAGCTGCAGACACTGTATCCATCCTTAGTGATGAATCTAGTGGCAGGACCTTGAAGTTGTTATTGCTACGGCGTGTCATAGCACTCTTAAAATTCAGATAGGCATGTTGAAAAAGCATACATTTCTTGGGGATTATTATCTTTGTAATGTTTTGTCTGAAGCCTTTTGGCATCAGAGAAGCTTTGGGGGAAATTTGGGCAGAATTAGCTTCTCTTGATATAGGTCAAGCCAGTGTCAACGACATACTCATGCAACGTTGATCTACAACGGGTTTTAAAAATGGTTAGGCTGTGGTTTTCTATGTTTGCTGAGTACAGACAAGATGCAGAGTTCCAGATCAACGGTCTGGCAAACATGAGCCATGAATGCTAGTCTGAAAGGTACCTCAAGTATGACTGTAAGTAGCTGCTTGAAATGGATGCTTGGAAATGTGACAAGTGTAGGAAGTGAGACAAGAAGATATAGTAAGTAAGTGCATTATTAAGTAAAGCAGTGAGTTAGAGATCACGTGGTCATCCTTGAAAGTAGATGGCTGATAATGAACAAGAAAAATGCATGGTGTGATGTAAAGAAGCAGTAATTACATATACAATAAGAGATGGAGTACACAGTTGTTGGACTCAGACTGCTGGATGGTTCCACATCTGTGTCTTCATTTTGATTTTGCCATGCTTTCTGAGTATTCTTTAAGTGATGAATCTGGTCTTTGCTTCAATATGAATTCAGACCTGTGGCTACTGAAAGAGGAGAATTCTGGGCCGCTCAGTAGCTAGACAATTGTTGGTCAGAGCCATAATTACGAAAGAAAGAGATTTACCAACCAGTAATGGACCCAGTATATTTTCATTTGTTCCTGGAATATATTTCCTTTTTTTTTTGGTGTTCTTGTTTGTTTATTTGTGGGGTTTTTTTTCTAACTTCAGCCTTCTGGATACGTATATGAGAGAATACAAATGTAAATAAAATATTAGTACTCTTGGTATAAATGGTTAAAACACACTTACATCCATCTTCAGGAAAAAAATGTTGTCAACTAAAGAGAAACCTCCAAGGACGCACCCGCTGACTTGCACTATTTATGAGATATATATTATTTATTTGACCTAAATATTCTTGTATGGCTTCTCATCCTGTAAAAACAAGTGCAAGAGATTGTATGGCCAGTGTATCGACAAGCAGTGTGGAACTACTTGTCTAAACCATAGGGGCTCTCTGCTACTGTTTTTTTTTGTTGTTGTTCTACAGCTGCTGTAGTGTAGTTGTGTCGATTACACAAACTGGTTTCTTTCGTCTTTTTTTTTCAGTATTTTAACATTTCATTGTCTGAACAGTATGTAAACTATGGTTACCAGAGTTAGGCAATGTTTGGAATATATTTATTTTAAAGCATTTCAGTTCCTCTTCAAATTAGTAGATGCACAAGTGAGCTAATTAGAAGTGAATCAGTCTGAATTGATTTCAGAATGAAAACAAACCTTGAAAAACAGCCAGGATTGTAAAAGAAAAGAATCTTCCTCATAGATTTATCAGCTATACCACAGGATATAGAAACAAGCTCAGCAGAAACCAGGACTTTATCTGAAATTCAGGATTTATTGCCTTGGATTTTATTGAACTGTTGCAAAAGTGCAATAAATAAAGTCACTCAGTATGTTAAACCAAAACACTTTGGCTGCACCTTGGTTTCCCAAATGTGGAAAATATTTTATGCTTGTTTGAATAGACCTATGGTTTGGCCATCCCACTTTGTCTGTTCTGAACACCTGTTTTTATTTAACTATAAAATATGGATCAAAATTCTACACTAGCTTTACACCCCAAACAACTCCACTGAAGTCAGTGATAGCGGTTGATTTTGAGCACAATCCGCAGTATCACACTTCATTTCTTCTGGAGAAAAAGAATTATGGAAAATTACAGAACAACTAGCCAGACTGATGGGAATTTTGTAAGATGGTTGTAATACACTTAAAACCCACTGTGCTCTTGTGGCTTCATTCTCTCCTGTCTCTTTGGATGCTAGCTCACTTTCTCCTGCCCTTGTGTTACTTGAAAGCTGCTACATTTTGTGCAGGTTCTCCAGGAAAGATTTTTGATAGGGGAATATTTTAAGAAAAGAGAAGCAAAGTAAAGGAATACAAATAAATTATGTTTAACAAACAAACCAGATGGTTCCTTAAGTATGTGATATTAGTTTCTTGGTGTATTTTAGTTCAAATATCCAGGCTGGTTTTTGACCTTACTTTTTCATTTTCCATTCTAGTGGATTCAAAAGAAAAAACAGCTGCATAATCCATCTATATGTTTTATGATTTTCTGTGTGCATTTTTGAAAAGTTGTTCTTAGTATTGAACCTTGTAACTAGTTCTACCATTTTTATATGCAATAATTGTCTCATACATCATTGAACCTATCAAGCACTTTCCAATAAGATACTTTGCACTTTGGTCTGCATCTGTAATAGCCATGTTATGGAATCAATGATACGTTACATTTATCTTACAATTTCCTTATTGCATGGAATCCATTGAAGGAGATTTTTAGCAAATGCTTATTTTGGTGTTTACTGTCTTGTCTACTAGCTTATGTTACTCAATAGTTAAGATGTGGGCTCAGCTTTTGAGAAACATATGCTCAAAATCATGTTTCACTACATCTTTTCTTTGTAGTATAAGTCCCCGTGGGAATTATCTAAACAAAGTTAGTGTCTTGTATTCTCTGGCCATCCATTTTCTCTCTGTATATTGTTTAGGGTTAGATAATTCCTAAGAGTAATTTCAATTTACTTATCTCAGGAAGGACCAGTCACCCATCAAAAGTGCTTACTTTTGTTTTGTTTCTCTTCATGATGGAGGGAGCCCTGGCTGCTGTTATAGTCCAAGTGGCTTCAAGTCCAATGAGGTGAACCATGGTCTTTCAGAGTTTAAGCTCATCGCAGAGATAGCAGTATTACCGTGTCTCAAGATGCTGCTGAAAGGATGCTAATAATGTCACAAACTATAATACAAGTTATATGAATGTAAAGATTTATCTCACAGAGGAAGGAGAGCTTCTATCTTTGTCCATTTGGCAATTCCTTGTGCTCTTGAATTTTAGCAAAATTTACTACAATCTGATATTAAGAAGATTTTTTTTTACAGAATATAGGAAATATCCATTTTTACATATTGTTATAAGAGAACTTTTTATGGGCTTATTTAAAAAATTAGATAGAGTGGTATATATTTTATTGAGCCTTTCAAAGAAAGCAGAGACCCTTAAATTGTGTTACTGCACCTCAAAAAAATACTCAGCAATCCGTTTTACAGCCATCCCTGTGTAAAAATACCAGTATGAAGGGCCACAGGAAACAGGATTTTGAGTCTTGCTAAACACAGTATGTACCTTTTGTTCTTTTCTGAGGATTTCCAAGGCCATCTGCATTCTGGAGTGCCATTTTCAGCAGTAGGTGAATGTAGTAAAACACAGGCAGCTTGACTGGATGATGACCTCATGTCACCTTGCAACAAAGACAGGAAGCTGCACAATAAAAATTGTGTTATGCTGGGGGAAGGTACTTCAGAAAACTTTTCTAAGTATATCTTATCTCTCCTTTTTTTTTTTTTGTTTAAGAGACTGCATGAAAGGTGACTCAATCAAGTGTCTCGGTATGAATCATCATAGCCAAGGGAAATAATGCATGAAGTGACAAAACTGATGGTAACTTCACTAGTTTCTCTAATGGGCTGTGTTCCTATTCCATATAACTTTCTCTTTGTTTGTGGGAGTGGATCTGTGACAAATCTGAGCTGTCTGGAGCTGGTTCTTCCTCTAAGTGAATAGTTCATGCTGTGTGTGTGTGGGGTGAATATTGGTGTAGTGTGCTTCATGGGTGAGTGCACTCCTGCATATGGTATGGCACTCCTGATGCTCTGTCACTTAGTATTATTTCACTCCTTGCTCTTTCTGTCTTATTGCAGCTCAACAACTGATAAGTTTAGGATTAATGTACAGCAGTAGCTCCCCAAGGAGCACATATTTAAGGCCAGTATTTCATTGTCAGAATCCCATAGGCACAAATTAAAACTAATGTCTCCTTACAAGATTTACAGCTTTTTCTGATTAGCAAGAACCAGACATTTTTTCCTGGAATGTCAGTATTGCTGCATCTCAGTAATGGATGTGACACTAATTAAAGAAAACAGAGGAGACAAAAGCATTCTTATTGTAACTTTAGCAAAGCCACAGGAAAATATGAGTTTGACCCTAGTGCTGCATTTTGGATACCTGCACAGAGTAATAATTGTGTCTGTGCCAGCAGTTTGCAGAGCAAGTTAGTTCTCTTTTATGTACTCTCTTTTGTATTAGGCACCTATTGGAAATGTCAGAAAAATTTAGCTACTTTTTCCATGGAACATGCTGTGTGACTCAGGGAAACCACGTTTTATTTCATGTGCATTTTGTTACAGAACAATCTGCTCTTTTGTCTTTACAAAGAGAATGAAGTAAGTTCTGAAAAACATAAACTTAAGTTAAAACCACGGTTCATAAAAAAGTAATGGAAATCTGTGATACAAATATATGGAATGAATGAGAAATAAAGTAATAAAAGGCTGTATGCCCTCGCTAATCAAAAGGGAAGGATCTGTAATGCAACATTTCATGAAGAGAGCATTCCATTTCTTTATAAATAGCTACAAAAATTTTTTTTTAAACAACAAAGCCTTTGAGAGAGGGCCCTAACTCCCCTTGCTTCTCTTAATCTGCTGCACTGACCTGGAGCTGTCAAGGTGTAAAAGTGTCATTAACTCTGTATGAAAAATGCAAATACGTATAGCAACTTTGCTCTAAGGGAAAACTCACCCAGTCCTTGGAGTCTAGAGGCACTTTTTTTCATCTCCTCCCTTTATTCTGTTTTGAGCAGGTCCCCTGTGAAGTGCTGCCTAGAAATGAAAAACAGCAACCAGTAAGTAATTTTATTTTTAAGATTGTAGGGATTCAGTGCTTTGGATGGTCATGTGCAAGATGGGGAGATGCAGCATAGCAGTCATGCTTATTTTCCTGATTATCAGCTTTTGTGGGGTACATTCTTGAGCTAGTAAGGGAGAAAGTAATTGGAGTTTTCTTGGCTGTGTCAAGGGCCAATGAGTGAAACACTTGTATGGACACAGGTTATAGAATGCATCTGTGTTTTCCTCAATAACCTTTTCCAACACCTGTCCAAACAGTCAGGTTGCTTTAGAATTAAGGACAAAGTTAAGAGAAATGGTTAAAAATCAAAGACAGAGAAATTCTTTTCCGCAACTGTAACATGGAATTATAAAAGAAAGAAAATAGTAATGGCTTAATCTCCTTTGGATAAAAGGAGAGTGTTACAAATATTCTGCTTGCTTACCTGGCACCTTGGCTGTATGATACACACTTGACCAGGATAGATAGAGCAAAGACAGGTGCTTCCCTAGTTACTTTATGCTGAGGTAATTACCTGTGTGGACATAACTAAATACATATCTGTGTAGACTTAGCATCTTGTGTAATGTACAGGGAACATTCTTCTGCTCACTAGAGAAGGAACCTGCACACATCAAGAGATCACTGTCCCAGTCCAGCCTTGTGCAGCTGCATGGAGTCTTGCTTGCAGCAAGCAGCTGGATGTGGGTACAATGCTATATTCTTAAGGCCTTCAGTGCTAGGCACTTGGTGCCTTCTTTTCCTCAGTCTTTAATAATAAGACCAGTTGTTCTCCGAGTAGCCAGTCCCCTGAGCTGGAAGGCAGGGACAGGGAGCAGAATAAGTCCCCATAATCCAAGGGGAAATTGTTAGCTACCTGCTCCACCACTTAGACACACACAAATTCATTGGGCCAGATGGGATCCACCCAGGGGTACTGAGGATGCTGCTGGAAGCACTCACCAAGACACTTTCCATCATTTATCAGCAGTCCTGGCTAAACAGGGAGGTCTCAGTTGACTGGAGGCTTGCAAATGTGATGCCCCTCTACAAGGAGGGTCAGAAGGAGGACCCAGGGAACTAGAGACCTGTCTGACCTTGGTGCTGGAGCAGGTTATGGAACAGACCATCTCGAGTGCCATCATGTACCACATACAGGACAACCAGGTGATGAGGCCTACTCAACATGGGTATATAAAAAGCAAGTCTTTCTTGACCAACCAGATCTCATTCTATGACAAGGTGACCTGCTTTGTGGATGAGGGAAAGCCTGTGGATTTCATCTACTCAGACTTTAGTAAAACCTTTGACACCATTTCACACAGCATTCTCCTGGAAAAACTGGCTGCTCATGGCTTGGACAGCTGTACTCTTCGCTGGATAAAAAACTGGCTGGATGGCTGAGACCCAAGAGTTGTGGTGAATGTAGTTCAATCCAGCTGGTAGCCAGTCACAGGTGCTGTTCCCTAGGGCTCAGTTTTGGGGTAATTTCTATTCAATATCTTTACCAACGATCTGGACGAAGGAATCAAGCGCACCCTCAGTTTTCAGATGACACCAAGTTGTGCGGGAATGTTGATCTGCTTGAGGGTAGGAAGGCTCTGCAGAGGGATCTGGACAGTCTGGATAAACGGGCTTATGCCAGTTGTATAAGGTTCAACAAGACTAAGCGTCAGGTCCTGCACCTTGGTCACAACAACCCATGCAGTGCCACAGCCTTGGGGAAGAGTGACTACAAAGCTGCCTGGTGGAAAAAGACCTGGGGTGTTAGTTGACAGCCAGCTGAACATGAGCCATCAGTGTGCCCAGGTGGCCAAGAAGGTCAATGGCATCTTGGCCTGTATCAAAAATGATGTGGCCAGCAGGAGGAGGGAAGTGACTGTCCCCCTGTACTTGGCACTGGTTTGGTTTTGTGCCCCTCACTACAAGAAAGACATTGAAGTGCTGGAGCACATCCCGAGGAGGGCAATGAAGCTGATGAAGGATCTGGAGCACAAGTCTTATGAGGAGTAGCTGAGGGAACTGGGCTTATTTAGTCTGGAAAAAAAGAGGTTGAGGTGAGATCTTGTCACTGTCTACAACCACCTGAAAGAAGGTTGTAGGGAGGTGGGTGTCAGTCTCTTCTCTCAAGTACCAAATGGCAGGATGATGGGAAATGGACTCAAGTTGCACCAGGGGAGGTTTAGATTGGTTATTAGGAAAAAATTCTTCACAGGAAGGGTTATCTGACACTGTAAGAGGCTGCCCAGGGAATTGGGGGTGTCACCATCCCTGGAGGTGTTTAAAAGATGCGCAGATATGATGCTTAGGGTCATGGTTTAGTGGCGGACTGGGCAGTGTTAGGTTTCCAGACGGACTCAATGATCTTAAAAGTCTTTTCCAACCTAGACGATTCTGTGATTCTCTGTAGCGAGATTACAGGGTTAATGATTTAATTCACTTCAACATTACTGCAGTGTTTTTCAGATTGTCTTCTGGCTGGTGTCATTACTGGTTGTCACAGCATGCTCATTACAGTATTGCAGGGAGCTGTCACCACTACAGAGCAAAAGCAAACCTGCCTGTTGTTACCTACCAAGAGGTCAGTGCTTTACTGATTAGTGCAGGAAAGATGTGTTGCTGTGCAAATACAACTATTCAGCACTATCTGTGATGGTAGAAATGGTTAATTGGGCTATAAATAAAAATCCTGAATACATAAAAGTCTAAAGTAGCAGCATTTGTTTCCTTTAGGTGAGTTCAGCTGATTCAGGTGAAAACTGTACTGGGCCAAGGTCCTGTTATTGTCACTCCGCTGCTAACTTTGTTAACGCCTCGGTACTGGCAGGTGTCATTTCGTGCTAGTTACTATACAAAGATGTAGCACAGAACTCCCCAATGAAGGCAGCGGCAGGCACAACAGATGGATGAGGGGAAAAAAGCCAAAAACAGATGAGCCAGCAAACAGGTGGTGTGTGTCAGGAGAGAGGAGATGACAGTGCAGCAGGTTTTTATAAACCTGCTGATTGGTTGGGCACGTGTAGCTGTAGACTGGATATTGTCAGCTAGACTACGTAGCAGAGCTCAGTCTCAAGGAATTTAAGGCAATAGTGACTTGGTGAGGGAACACTTAGGTCACATATAAGGATAGAATCTGAGAAAGTTCTAAGAGAGAGTATTAAGCTTTCAGGCAGATTTTACCCTGTGAATACTTGAGATATATCAGGGTAGAAAGGAGGCAGTGAATGTAACCTCCAGTTTAGGTGAACAGGAACGTTACCCTCACTTGTTAATGGCCTCTTGCGTCTTTTGTTACTTGATGACCCAGCTGGAAGCTTTCAGTCTTCTGTTTTACTGTTTAATTAGTTCTATAGATATTTCATATGGAGATTCATTACACAGCTTATTGGAGTTCCTTTTTTTCTGTCCTTTTTTCCCCACAGTTAGAGCTTATGTGGATTTTTTTCTAGTAGTTATGTGTTCTTAAGCAAAGCACACCTATCTTATCTTAACTAAACAGCAACCCACAACACACAGTGTTATGTAGCAAAGGTAAAATCGGAAAAGTAAGGAGAACAAGGGGATTACGAAGAAAATACATTAGGATGCTTTCCCTATACCGAAGTCCTAAAATGAAGAAATGTTCTTTTGTTCAGCCAAAACAGCCAAAATTCCTGAGGGGTAAGAAGCAAACAATTCCCACCATAAATGAACTGTGAATTATATTTGCAAATAACATTTTTAATTATGCTTGGCATATCTGAACCTCCTGCTGGTGGGAGCTCAAGGCAAGAGCCTGTAAACGAGAAACGAACCAGTTCAATGTTCTTTAAGTGTTTATCATCTATTGCTTCAGGTTACATTGGTAGTTTGTTTAGTCATTCCCTAACAGTAAAAGACAAGGGTGACAATTATTTTACTGATTCATACTTTTAAATGTACAGATTTTAAGGTTGCAATTCCTGACACATTGTAGAATAACATAAAGAAGACTGTCAGTGATGTGACTGCTGCCCCACTCAGAGGCAGCAGTAACAAAATGCGAGGGCAAAGTCTGTAACACCAAATGTTCGAAACTATGACTCACATATCTAAAATTCATGAAAATAGCCTGCGTGGTACAATGTGGGGTTTTGTTTTATTTATTAATAAAATGGGTAGGACTTATTTGCACCCTGTCTTTGAGGCATTAAGATTCACAGGAACATGCAGCCCACATTTTTAACTTACTTGCTGGGGTCTCCACAAACAGCATTGAAACTGAAAGTGCTGAAATGATGTCTCTGGTGAAGTGTCTAAAAATCTTTAGCTATTTAAGTGCGTAACTATCACTATTTGCCATGGTAGATACATGACCAAGAATTCTGAGCCCAAATACCATTGTTTTAAAGGTGATGAACTGAAGCAGAGAGATCAAGAACAGCCTCCCCTTCATTTTTCTTATGGGCTAATAGTTATGACTGTAAGCTGTATGATGCACAGAGGGCTGTCCTCATCTGTATTAATGTCACTGGAATATAAATAATAAACAGTGATGATATACAAATTCAGATAACTAAGTAGCTGGCTCTACCTCTGTTAATTTGAGAATTTGTGATCCCTTTAGCAGGGAAATAAGGCAGACATGTAAAAGCTGAAGCTTTCTATTTGAAAGGAAGCTTTGTACCTTATGTTTGGAAGATACTGTGATTACTAAGACCCCAAGAGTAATTAAATTGTACATGGCTCAGTTTGAAAAATTGCTTCTTTAGGCATCCAAAGAGCTAGTGCCAATTCCAGAAATTTTGTTGGTGTTAGGGGAAAGAAGGCAAACAAACAGAAGACTCCAACACATATTGTGAGAAACCCAGGAGAAAAAGAAACAAACATAAATCAGAAAAAAAAAAGAAGACAACAAAAATCTTAGAAATACAGAAGATCCGTGAGCTGCTACAGAAACAGCCTATTTAAAGTGATCACATTTTATAAATAATCCAGCAAATTCTGGAGTCTGGGTCTTTCCCCACCTATTGTTCCCATGAGGGTTTGCTTGGTTTAATCTCTGCTGTGATATGTAGCCAGCTTGAGTAAGGCAGTGCTGGTGGTTCTGTTGAAATCCATATGACCTGCCAGCAAGCAAGAGCCAGGGATAGCATTTTTAAGAAAGCCGGACAGTTTAATATGTGAAAGGCATATCTGAATCACTTAAAACATTACTGTGAAAAAATTCAACGTTTACATCCAAGCAGCTAAATAATAAATGAGAAATGTTGGACCTTGAGCTGGATGGCATTCAGTGCAGATTTGTTGAACTCTCTTGTGCTGGTTACCAGGATAAATACAGATGTAATACATGTTTCTGTTTATGTCTTTGCTTTTATTTGAATCTGTCTATTTTTTCCCCCTAGGGGAGTTCTCCTCTGACCCAAACATTTTTATACCACAAGCAAATATCTGCAGTAGTTATTTTCTCACTGAAACAATTTATTTCCTTATTACTGAAAGCATTAAATAGATATATATAGTGCACAGGCTATGAATATATGGGAACTAACTAGGTAATACTGTAAGCTTTGAAATAAGCTGATTTGAAACACTGAGTAGTTATAGAAAGCCTTTGGTGTAGAAGGAGGCAGAGCAGTAAAATAATTTTGAACTTTAGTCTTTAAGTTAATTCACAGTGTTCTCAGAGAAGATGCTTCACTGAAATGTCTTTTTAATGTGCTCCTAACTTTCCTATTTTACTGTACCAGCCTTGAAAAAATAAGAGGACAAGCAGGGATTGTTTCCCTTTCCCTCCCCCATATCTTTATGCTTTTATTGGGAGTGAGCTGAGGGTCCTGTTTGATGTGACAGCTACTTTCCTCTTGCATTGAGCCAATGCCCCTATAACCACAATCACAGTATCAGCTATTATCTTCCAACCCCTGTGAATCCTTGTTGTCCCCACTGCACCAAGAAGCATCTGCATAATTTTTTTCCAAACACCCCCAACCATTAAATCACAGCTAATATTTCCTTCCCACTCCATGGGTGCTTTCCTAGGCCCTCTGCCAACCAGCAGCTGCCAGACTCACGTCTGCATACACAGTGCCAGACTGTCCTTCAGAGAGGAGGGAAATGGGAAATTACAGAAACAAGCTTCCAGCCATCCACAGGGCCTGTCAAATCAACCAGAAAAATACTGCGGGCCCAGGCAGGATGAAAGTGGAAAAGAAATTACCTCCTATCAGTTGATGTGCAGTCACTGGGTATCTACTCTTAGTCTGCAACCAAAGCAAATCACGGAGTCCCAAGTCTTTCCTTGCAGACATTTAATAACATCAGTGCAGACATCCATTGCAAGACAGCTGACACACAGTGACTTGTCACCTCATGGTAACTTGTCTGTGTGCCTGAGGCTTCGAATTTTCAGCCATGTTGCTGGGGCAGATCAAGGTTGCCAAGGACCAGGATGGGAGAGTGATATTTGTATCAAAAAACATGTCCTGAAAACACAGTTTCTCAAAGAACTGCAGCTAGAAACCTACTGTATAAACTCACTGCTTTTATTCCCCGTTAATGAGCTGCACGAGGAACATATATGGGATATCTGTCTTGATACAGGGAATTAGGGACTAGTTAGACAAATGGGACATAAAGCCATTTCAGGGAAGGCTGTGCAAGGCAGCAGCTGTGCAGGAACAGTAAGTGTGCCCGACCTCTAGGAGGAAGCACCAGATAAAGCACCAGAGGGTCTGAGGTGCTTGCTCATTTAGCTGCCTGCATAACGGTGCAGGAGAGATGCGTGAGCAGCATCTTCATCGACTGAGAGGAATGGATAGTTTCTGGCTGTAAGTTTTGAGTGAGACAAGTCTGGTGTATTAGGAATACTATTGGTGTGTCTACAGTCTCGGGTCTATGCTGAGCACAATACACACATAACCAGGTAACTAACTTGCTGTATCTGCCTTTTTTACTCTCTGTGCACCATCAGTTTGGATGTGATTTAGTCTTTCCAATGCCAGAACAAAACTTCCTTTGAAACAATGAATGGACAAAGTTTGTAGCCCCTTTTGTGTCTAGACCATGGATGCACAAAACAATTGCTTGTGCAGTTCACATGCTTTAGTGCCAAAATGGGAACTTGTAGCAGAACAGGAAACAAATGTGGGCAGGGGACAGTAGAGTTTCCTGTAAGTAGGACCTGCTGTTACTAGAGAAGGGTTCTGTTCGGCATTGATGACCTCTGGTTTTTTTGGAATTCACATATCAGAGGAGGTCATTTGTGGTTGTTCTCACCTCCAGCTCTCACTATGTTTCCATCCTTCAGTCTTCCAAGTTCTGTTGAAGGCTTACAACAAATTGTACAGTAAGCGAGTGCAATGGTTTCCTCAGTTTTCTTATTTTTTTTAGGTGTGCCTATATCCTTCAATCTCAAGCTGTAGTGCCCATCTCAGTCTTTTGAAGGAATTTTTCACCTCAGATAATTTATGAAACTTCCAATCTCTATGCAAAGCTCGAAGGAAACTGATTTATCTTTCCAATTCCGTTACATGTTGCTGAATTCTTCTGTGACTACCTTAGCACTTGGAACACAACAGCGGCTCTCTATAGTAAAACACCTGAAGGGGCTAATCTGTACCTTTGGTAATGGGGTATTGAACTTACATTAGAGATCCCCAAAAGCCCTAGTGAACCTGTTTTCAAGTTCTGCCAGAAGCATTAACTGGCTGCAGGCAATGTATCAGTGATATTTTAGTTCAGAGTAGGAGTGTGCTTTAAGTAAAATTGTCCTTTTAGCATGCTTTGTTTCACATTAAAAAGTGGTCTTGGAGCACACAAATTGGATTCCTTTCAAACACAGTTAAACCAAAAGATGTCCTCCAGGATCACCCCTGTGCACTGCTGCTGCTAATGGGTTGCTTGTGGTGTGGTACCACGTCTTCTGTTCTGTTTCACTCTCCAAATTTATTACTTTTGCTCCTCACTAGGGCACATGTAGGCATCACTTTATTATCTGCATAGCCAGCAAAAAAACTTCCTAGATGTTTTCCATCTTGAATGTTATTTCTTTTTCAAGTTACAAGTGCAAAACCAGAGGTTCAGAGAAAGTTGTAACTGAGAAGTCTCATCCACAATTTTTAGTGCAAGTATCTGATTCGCTACCACCTTAGGAGAGGAGGAAAGAAAAATAGCACTGCTTTTTTTGGTAGGAGGTATGTCATTAGTATTGTTAAAGTACTACCATTTGTTCAGGATTAACTCTACACTGAGAGGAAGATTAGTCAGAATCTTAGAGGTGCTCTTCAGAAGCTTTATTGAGTCAGTTCTCCTATGATAACTGAATCTTCAGCATCAGGGATGCAGATAAACCCATGGAACAAATCAAGGAAATAATGGATGTTTTTTAAAGTATAGACTGCATAATCATCTACCTAAAGTTATCCTGAAATCAATTTACTGTTGTATAGACTCTATAAAGTTTACAGATTCTCCTTGAAGCCATTTTATTCAGTCTTGCTAATTTTAATTAGGTTCCTAGCTCATACCTAATTTGCCAATGAGCTAATTTGTTCTTTTCCTGCTGTCCCAATTAATTTTGCAATCACCTGGACACTGTGCAGTTATTCCAAAAAACTAGCAATAATATTTGTTGCATTTCATCTTTCATCTTCTTATTTTTTGATATTAATATTATTTTGACATTTTTTTGTCAGGTGACTTACTTTTCTTTGATGTGCTCTGACACAATTTTGTATTTTCCTGAAAGTATGAGGTGCTCCCTGTGGATTCCAATTAGTGTTGTTTTGAGGTTGAGATTATGACATGACACAGCTGTTACGACAATGCTGTCATCTTCAGGAAAAGGTAAATGAAGGTGGCTTCAGCTAAGCAAATATCTACAGCTGCTGTAGTCGCCACGTGAAAGTCAGTCTTTGCTCAGTATGCACCACTGACACCAACTATTTCTTGTGCTAAGCTTAAAAAATGAGAATTATTTGGTGGTTACTAATAGCAAAATTGAAGATTTTCAAGTGGGAGTGTTATGTACCAAGGCTGTTTTTTTCAAGTGGGTGATCACTACACTGAAAGATAAGCTGAAATCAGCTTGGTATTGTACACAGACATTGTAATGTTTCCAGACCTGCCTTGAAGCATTTTTGCTGCATTGCAGCTGTTACTGGTTTGGAGTCTTAGTTCACATCGAAGCTCATTTGATGGAGTTTTAAAAATGTATTTAGTTAGCTTTTGCAATGGTTAAGCTAGCAAAGCTATTACACGCAGTCTCTGCTGGAAGCCCAGGAGTGGTCACAGACAATTCACAAATGTAAGCTATTCACTCCTAAGTGCCTTTGTGGAATGAAGCCTAAAATCACTTAGATAACATCTATCATTTATTATAAATGTAATCTCTCTTTAAGTACTAGTGACATATATACTTAGAAAAGCTCCCTTTAAAAGTAATTTTAATGGTAAAAAAATCTATTTCTTTCATAGTGATCCCCCTAAAGATCTTCCACTGCAATAAGTTTGGGAGAATTTCTTCTTTGCCAGGAATCACTGGATAAAATTCTTCAGCTTATGTGTGCAGTGGTTACAGAAGAGGTAATATAGGCTACATGATGCCAGAAGCTGCTTCAGGCTCCAAAATCTGTTAACCTACAAATGGAACAATTTATGGAGTGAGATTCTGTCTATTGAGCATGAGGAAGAAAATATTAAGCCCTGTGTTAAAATCTGGCCTGTGGGCTGACCTCCTGGCTCGACCCTGGACCTACCCTATCATGACCTGATGACCTGGGTGCTTGGTTGACCCCAGCTGCCTTTCCCAGGTCTGTTCTTCTTCCCTGCATGAGCAAGTGCCCAAATGAACTATTTCCATTGCTGCAGAATTAGATGATTAAAAGGAAAAATGATCTCAGTGGTTTCATCTGCTCAGTCTCATGTTACCTGAGCAGCCAGTCCATTTTTCTAGCTCTCCTTCCAGGTCTGCTCTGAACACAGGTTCAGCTTTCGCAGTGAGTCAGGGGAAATAGGTACCTTCAGAGAGGGCTTTGCCCAGTCCAAGACCTGAATCTATCTTTGAAAGTCTTTTTCCTTCTCTATGAACTATGGATTCCTGGCATCCTCCTTGAAGTACCAGCAGTTAGGTCTGGGGACTATAGCTCCAGTATTAGTTTCCAGGTAGTTCTTGTGATAGTTTCTATGCACTGATTTGCTGTAATTAGCAACGGCTTTGCTGACACTTTCTGCCTAGAGATTAGATCACCTTCCTGAAAAAGGACAGTTTCTAGACTATGTCCAAACAAACAGCCTTAAATACTTCTGTGCATATCACTGTTTGTGGTAAAATATTGCTGCAGTGACTACAGAAATAGCTTTTGTTAGCCCAAAGAGGGAGAAGGATCCAGTCAAATATGAAATGGGAGCGGACCTGAGTAGCTGTGGACAATAGTTGCTGCAGGGATCTGAAGTGTGTTATGCCAGATTTGGAGGTAAAGTACATGCCAGTATAAACTATGTGTAAGTAAAAGAATTACATTTGCAAGAACAGGTTTACAGAGAGGCAACTATAAGAAATTATCCATACGTCATCCTATGTGAATTTATTTTATTCTGCTTTACCACTGCTGACTTGTTGCTCTTGCTGCCACAATCTTTCCCTTCTGCTTATCAGCATTGGCAATATCCTGCAATCATTTACTTGGAGTCTTGCACTTAGATTACCTCTAGAGTTGTCTCACTAGACCACTGATCCAAACCCCATTCAGGTCAATGTGAGTTTTGCCCTTAACTTTGCAGAAGTTTGGGTCAGGCCCAGGTGGCTCCTTGCTGGGTCACGCTGCGGGCTCATCACGGCTCTGCCCTTGGAGCTGGTGCAGGCCAGGACTGTGGCTTTTTCCCAACCAAAGCCTTACACACAGAAAAATATGATGAGAAATTAGGTTCCTAGAAGGTGTTGCAATCCTTGCCTGGATTTGCACAGCCCATAGGCAGTTGGTCAACTCCAGATCTGAAGGGTCCAGTTAAAAAAGAAAGAGAATGAAGGGTTCTCGTGCAAGGTCAAAAACAAGCAAAGACTCACTTGTTCGATGAAGGAGAGCAAGTAGAACAAGGATAGAGGATGGAAGGTGGAGGAAGATGAACAATACAAAAAAGATCGTTTGGTCCTTTCAAAATCATCCCATGCCATAATTTTACTTACATATTGAAAATTCTGGTAACTTTTGCTCTTTAAATGCTGGACATTTATTTTTTTTTATTCTCTCCTCGCTTTCTTGCTGTTACTCCTGGACTGTTACTGTATCTTTATCAGAGTAGATGGCAAGCAGCTTTGGGTGGTACCTGAGACGTTGTGAGAAGTGGCTGATTGTGAAACTGGCCAAATGCTGGAGGCTCTCCGTCGACGTAGATGCCAAACCACAGCTAAGGATTGTCTGTACATGGGCCTTTATTGCACTCTAGAGAGCTTTTCAGAGTATTTTTTCTTCAGTGAAATGAATATCTTCCACTTTGATTTCCTTGAGTTGTGCTCGAATGATTTTGGCATCATCCAAACTGAAACTGGAAAGCAGACATTTCCTGCTTAGCATTCAGCCTAGAAATAAAAACATGTGTGGAAGTCTAACCTAAGTATTCAGATGGCTTTCATTTGCTAATGCATTCACCCAGTGGCCACAGTGCTAAGCTTCTAACACTATTATAAATTGAATGATGCAGCTCTGATTTTACTGTCAAATTTTTCTGCCAGAAGTTCTTGGAGACTGGTTGGTCTCTGGTGACTTCGGAAGTCTGCCAGTGCTGGATCCTCTTGGTCAATGGAACAATGAATAGATCTAAAAGCCTGTCCTGCAAACTGAATGTGAATCAATGACCCTTGCAAAAGGAGGCTTTCTCCCTGGTGACAAGAGGCCTTGGGCAACGTTTGGGAGGTTGGGCGGAAGTTAACCACATGGGGCCCAGCTGCAGCAAATGTACTTGTTGTCAGGTAGGTGGAAGACCTTGATATAGCCGTGGTACTGAGGGAAGTGATGAGGCTGTTTCCCATGTGAACCCAATTGCTACTTACTCAATGTCCTTGTAGTGGAGTGTTTCTTTGACTGTAACAGGGAAAAATTATATAAATGATAAGAGATACTGAGCATTGAAATTGCTCTTGATTTCTTTATTAAGAACAGGCAATTCTGAAAAGCCACCTACCTTAGAAATGACTGCTGAGGGAAGAAATGTGAGTGACATGAAAGCTGGAAGATTTATGTGTGCGCTGCTCTCATTTGTACGAGCCGGTATTGGGAGAAATGGGGAGAGGTGTTGATCTCTTGGGGACTGTTTGGATAGCACAAAAAGAAAGCCTCAGGAACAGATAGGTTTTTCATTTCCCTGTGACAGTCCTTGGGGAGGTGGTCTTGCCTTGTAAAGGTTTGTACAGCGTTTGTGTGGTTTTTTGGTACTGTGATTCTTTTAAAGGGAAGGTAATTGTCCTCTGTCCCAGAGAAAGCTATTGAGGACGTACCTGCTAGAAGAATGAGCTCTCACTACAGGAACCCAGCCGTCCCTGTGGGCTGGTGCCAGCATAGTAACAAAGCTCTGTGTTTAAATTATACAGAGGTGGTTAATGAGTTTTCACCTTGTCAGGGGAGCAGTCCAAGGTTAAAGAATGATGTGTCCTAGAAACTAGAGTTAGAAAAGCTGAGTTTTGAAAATATACAACCTGTAGTGTGAACCCATATTTTAAAACAAAACTGTGATAGGATTTTCCTTTTTATGGAAGCAAAGCACACTGTTACAAAAAGCAGAAGGGCACTCAGAATCAGAGTGCAGTGTGGTAGCTAGAATATATTTAGCGCATTATTATACTATCAGTAGAAGTGTTTAATGGGATTTAGTAGATATTCCCTAAGCTACTCTGTCATGTTTATAAATTCAGATAGGGGCTATATGAAGCACCCTGTAATTTCTTCAGCTGGCAAGCCAAGACAAAGGGGAATTTTGAGTGTTTTATGCTACATCTCATCAAGCAAGTCTGATTTCATTTTTGCTGACAATATAGATGTTGCAAATGAAGGGAATGGAGCAGATACAATTTCTTTAGATTTTGGGAGGTATTTATATAATTTGCCACTTGATATTTTGATTGCAAAGGTAGCCCTAAAGATCAAAAATTTACATGTTCAATAGATTAGTCACCAGTTAATTAGTGGAAGCTGAAAAGGGAGGGGGAATGATTTATAATTATTTATGGAAAGCTTTTGGCTTTGAATATAAGGGGGTTCTACCCCTGCTGTACCATGTCCTCAAAAACATGCTTCCTGCATCACCCATCCTTTGCGTTCTTGGGTCTGAAGCTCCATCCTCTCATGTCACATCCACAGGCCAGAACTCCAAATCAATGTCCTCACCATTCTTATTGCACTCTTTCCCTATTTCTGATATTCTCAAGTTGGTACTCTGTGTTTCCACAGCCCCAATTTATTTTTGGATCACTTTTCTAGTCCCTGGAGTGCAAAGCCTGTGGTGGGTGCAGAGCGTCTCCTCATGCTGGCACAAACTTCTGTTGTATGTTAATTGGCATTCGGTGCCTGTGCAAAAGCTTTTACTCCCACTCCATTCACTCTCCTACTCACTTTATTTCCATACCTATCACACTCTGTTCCATTTTGGTTTTGTGACAGCCATGTTTAAGGCCAGACTCCTGGACACATTTCTGGATTGCTTATTGAAAGCAAGACGTGAGTAGAGTATAAGACGCAATGTTCCTAGAAACACCTTAAATTGTCTTGAATTTGCATAAGTCTAGAAGCTCATCATAGGAAATCATAGCCAGATTAAAGTATGTCTCATGAGAGTCTTTAAGGCGCTGTACATGACCCAGTACTACTCAATATTTTTAGTATTGAACACGAAGCCTGAAGTAAACTTGCAGCTCACGCAAAGACTGTAGAAAGGCGCATAGAGATAAGAGGGCAGACTTATAAACCAGTATGGAGTGTTGGGTAAGTTGGCCTTGTTGAACGAAGTTGTATTTCAGTAACCAAACAGATGCATCAGGAAAACAGTGATGCTGATAAAATCTTAAGAACACCAGTGAACATACAGCTGAGTGTGAAATCCTAGTTTGATGCTACAGCAAAAACTGGCCACGAGATGTATAAATAAAAGGCTGCTGAGTTCAAAAGTAACTGAACCCTGTACTTAACATTAATAAGGTTGGTGCTTGAGGGCTGCGCCCAGTTTATGTATTTATGTTTTCTAGAAGAAAAAAAAATTATAAAATTTTCCAGAGTTTGCAGAAAAAACACATACTTTTTCTGACAAAAATCCTTTAGAGTGAGAAGTATAAGGGGAATCTTTAGTCCTGGATGGTTACCTGGTATTGATCTAGATCATTTTAATTGTGTAAGTTTTTTACTTTGGCTGGTCTAGAAGTTCCTAGAGCCAAAATTTGCAGGAGGTTAGGAGCACAATCAGGGCAGGTGCGGATGGCTGCTTACCCAGTTGTCATGCTCTTTCCCAGTCACCTGCTAGTGGTCCAGGTAGGGAGTGAAGACAGGATGCAGAACTATATTTGACAATTGCTCTGTCCGTGTATGGTTGCATTTATGTCCCTAAGAGTTTGTCCAGGTCCTAATATTTCCTTTAAAGAAAGCTAGACTTTTGGGCCAACTTCAGGGCTAATCATGGAAAAACAGAGCTTGTGATAAATAAGGGAGTTCAAATTGGAATTATTAGAGTTCCTTTTGCCCTAAAATTTGTTTCTGCTTGCAGTGATAAAGTCTTGATGTTAGTTTTAAAAAGTAATATCAAGTACATGCATAAAGGCCTGAATTTAGCTGCATGGTGAAGGGACAATATGTTTTAACTCCTTAGGACCTCTTCTCCTCCTGAGGGATAGCAATGTGACCTTCAATTGACACGCAAGGTTACCTGCCTACAACACCTCCTGCTTTATAACCAGGTTGATGGATCTGGTAAAACACTGCTCTCTACAGTTCCCTGAAAGGCTACTCAGCTTACTATTATGGAGATCTCTCGTTATATCTCTTCAGTGTGTGTTCATCATCACCTTCAGGGAGGCTGGGAGATGCCTCTCTGCTGCTGTAGAAAGAGGGCAGGATTTGAAATAGGTTGCTATTTGCTGCCTTTATGTGGCTCCCTGCTGCCTAGGCTAAATCCTGGTATGAGACATCCGAGCAACCAGAACCACAGAGGTCCACATTCAGCTAGGAGGACCAGGATTCTAGAATTCAGGCATTGCAATAGCACCTAATGGCAATTTATTATTAATATCCTTTTTCTAGGGTCTGGACATCAGCCTCTTGCTGATGTAATTCCTCATCTGTATAATACAGTGTGAAATACTGAGGGTAGCATGAGGTTAAATATGTTAAAATTGGTAAGATATGTTAATTTGTGAATGATTTGGTTAATTCCATTTGATGATGTGGACCTTGCCAGTGCCTTGGGCACAAAAGCCTCAGATCTGTGTGGCGCCTACAGCTGTGGGCCTGCGTGGAGACAACAGGTATGAAAAGAACCACAGCCATTGTGCCAAACAGAGATGTAAAAAATCCTTCAAGGATCACACTGACAACTTTGCCTTTCCCTTTGGGAAATCTTCTTATAGATTTTATGAATCCAGCAGAGTCGTAAAGAGAGAAAGGTTCATAGAAGTGGTAGATAGTGATGAAACATAGATATAATGCTTCTGATGGAAGTGTGGATAGTCCTGGTGACTCTGCTTGTTTCTTTCCCTGCGATCATAATTCGTGTAACTTAGTCACTGTCACCAAAGATTCATGGTCAAACACAAGGGGGAAATTGTGTGTGTTGCTACTACTTCCTTAAGTAGTATCAGATGCACATTAACTGGCAGTGTCTAGACACGTGTCCTACAAGACAGCATATAAATCCAAATTGGAGAGAAAGAACATAGCTACTAAAACACAACCTTTCCTCTTTTGATTCACCTGTGAATTCAGTCCATGCATTTTAGAGTACATTGAGTTTCCTAGTTGTTGTTATTTTACATCATCATCTTTAGTGTACAGTGTTTTATGATGGTGCTGTATGAATTAATTATTGGTGACTGTAGAGCTGTTGCAACCATTACTTTTGAAAGCTCTCTAATCATTTAGTAAAGGCAGACACCTATTCCTTTTATAATCAATTTTTACTGCTTAGATCACATTTGCACTAGTTTAGTTTATTTCATTACTGTGCACCTTTTCCAGCTGGGCTTATGTAATTTTCCAAGTTATGCTCATAGATTAAATAATGAATGTTTACCTTAGTGTCTGAAAAGCAAGTGAGAGGCCTGGTTTCTCTTTAGTTTCCATTAATCCATTAATTAAGTGCTTGCACTACACAATACTATAGGATATACTTGAGAGATTTATTGGTTTTGCCAGGTAGAACTTTTTTTCTAATGAGGAGGTTCAGAGAGCTTTTTTCTGTCTTCAGAGAGTAAATTAGAGAAAAGCATATGATAGAACTCTATTATTTGCCAAGCGTTGAGAGGTGGAGAACTGCAACTGAAATATCAGAACGATTTCTGGAGCCCACTGGCACCTCCCCACAATTTTTGCTGGAGGTACAAGAATACAGGTTAGATTACCACACATCAGAAAACTGCTGGTTCTTGAATGTATATTCTGCAATCAGTAAAACCTTTCCCATTTTTTAAACATCCCGTTGAAATGCAGCAAACACCAGGAAATCTCTGCTTACATTTTGTGTATTTTTGTCATTTTCCTTCTGTCTTGCAGATGTTTAGGATGTAATTGCCACAAAGAAAATGGCTTTCTCTGTTGTTTGTTTAGGAGATGAGAAGCAACCAAAGGTGTACTAAGCCTCTAAACACAATGAGGCTGAGAATAATATAAATACTCACAGCTGAACATTTTTGATTGAGCCTTCTGTTGTGTGCACGTTTATGGGAATGAAACTGGGGGTTGAATTTATATTTTGCGGTGTTTCATGTTGTGTTGGAATAATAATTAGAGTTTTGTGTTTGGCTTGTAGTAGCTTCCCAGCAAAAACTTACAGCTATAGGAAGCAGTTTTTCTGTATCACTGGAGTCAAAAGCAATTCCTCATTTGGCATTTATTTCAAAAGAAAAAAACCTGGAGTCTCTCTGGTAAATAAATAGTCACAGGACTTGAGCTTGACTAGTAGGTGCAAATCAAATAACATTTCTAACATGCCAAATTCCGTACTTATTTACAGGTGAAACAGTCTGTTAAATCATCTGCTGTTTCTAAAGGGTATGCTCTCTGTGACATTCAGCATGATTTAAACAGGTCAGGGGAGATTTGAAAGTGGTTTGCTTTCAAACCTGGAGGAAGATTTCTACTTTACGTACTGTGAAGTTGGGATTTATGGAAAAGGAGTGACTTAAAAGTATGTTTTATGCTTATTGTTTTGTAATATTCACACTCTGAATGCATCCAGGCCTTTCAGTGTTCCTATTTCAATTTATTTGCATTAGGTGCTGAAAACTAAGGCTTAAAGCTCAGCTGGGCTGGAAAATAAGAACTCCATCTCATGAAGAAATGTTGCAGTTCCAAAGTCTGGTTTCATTTTGTGTCAAAATGAAACTGTAAACCTTTCGAAATACATTCACTAAAAATGATGAGGTGTGATGACGAGTGCTCTCTTGGGATGCACCACGTACAGGTGTCACTGCTTCCCTGATTCAGGCACAAGCAGACTGAAACCTGGGCTTCACATCAGCTATGTTGTTTACTGGTTATTCTGGGCCACTGCTGAATTCTGTCTGACATGGTATCTACGGGCCATTTCAGTTTTAACTCTCAGAGTAAACAAGCAGCCGACAGATTTTGCAGGTCAGATGAGGTCTTCCCCTCGCTGGCTTTTATTAAAACATTCACCCTTATTTGGACTTCTTGCAGGTTTCTTGAAATAAATACGTTTCTGCAAAATCCCTTAGTTTTGCCAAACTGGAGTTTTCTCCATCAGCTCTTGATTCTGTTCCATGAATATCTGACAGCTTGGATAAACCATTTGTAAAATCTTCCAGCAAGTAACTTCACATTTTCTCCTCTGGCTTAAAAAGAGGGTATAAGAGAAGTTGTGAATTTACCTATGGAAATTAATTGCCAGATATCTTCCTGTGGAAGAGCTCCAGATAAATACTGGCAAAGTTCCCTCACTGCTTGCATCCAGATTCCCCAATAAAATCTTTCCTGCTCTGACATTTTCAGAAAGTCCATGCTGGTTACGCAGAGGGTGGGCTGTGGATGGTCCTAGCATTGCTTTGACTCTCTGCTCTTTCTTTCTTTGCCAGCTATACCTGCTTCTTGTGCCTCATATGCACATCACAGGGCAAAGGGTGTACCATTTTTAACAGACTAGCCCTAGGGCTTCTGCATGCTAATAATGACTTTCACATGAAAATGAAATGTATTTGGATGACAGCTTAGTCACACTGCCAAGTTTGTCTGGTTTAAATGAGTAGAGAGAAGCTTTCCTAGGGTAAGATGGAACCACATGCCTGATTTACATTACAAATAAGATCCTTATCCCAAAATATCCTGTTGTGCAGCTAAAATCTAGATAGACATAACCTCAAATATTTCACCTAACCCCAGTCTTTATAACTGTCTGTCCTAGATTGAGTCAGTAGGTTTATGATCAATTTTTTTTTGGTTTAAGGTCTTTTTTAGGGTCATCTCAGTTGTGCTGCATAATAAACTCTGTTCCTGCAGAAACCTGAAAAACATTATACTCTCTATTTCTTCTGAGTTTTTTGGATGTTTTTTAGTTTAGTTTAGGGCTTTTTTGTGCATGTACATTGTAATTTTTGAGGCTTTTAGTCTTTTATAGGAAAGATTTTAAGTTTGTTGGAGCACGTTATAGCTATTTTTAATGGCTTGTATTTGTCCAGTGCACCAGAGTAGATGTTATTTATACTTTGTTGATATGCTCCTGGAACTCTCCTTCACGGATTCAAGAAAAAAAAAATCAATCATTTTGTCTGGTCTGTGGCATCTTACAATAGCAACAGGCAAAGTGTATTTTAGTACATTAGGAAGCTCTAAGTGTTTGGGGCAACAGCAAGGACAAGTGATGGAGACTGAGAGTATATATGTAGGGTCATCCCTAATTCTTGTAAAGATTTGGTGTGTTTCATCTAATAGACTGGAAAAGCAATCATTAAGGTGTCATTATTGCCTTAGGTGTTTCAAATTAAACCAGTGCCTTGCCAAAATGCACAGATTGGAAACCTGACTTATTGCCTCACTGGATACCTTGCTGAAAACCTGTGAAAAAGGATGATAGATTTTCTGGGATAATATCCCTCCCACATTTTCTATGGAAATGTGGGAAAATATGAGGAAAATCAGCTAGATAAAAAAAAAAAAAGCTACTTTATTTCCGGTGGTTGTGTTTGTAATCAGCTGGATGAAAATGCAATAAAGCAATAAAGAAGAGCTGGAGGTGGATGATGGGGTAAGGATGAGTCCAGAGCTTCTGCTCTTGCCCATGTTCTTGATATATAGTGACACACCGATGGCAATACCTGGGAATTATCCTGCCTAAGGAGAGAGGAGAATAACTCGAGGTGGGGCTGTGCCCTGTTTGATGTCAGCCTTGTGAGCTGGGGCTAGTTTCAGACTCACTTTCTGCAGCTAGAGCTCAGTGAGGGATGAAAATGCTGCTGTCTGTAGCTTGTAAATAAGAATTCACACATAAGCCAATTTATTGATGTTATTTCCTTGTTCCTGTTGTTGCTAAAACTGCTTTCATAGCAAAAAGCTGAAGGAATTAAAAGAGGCAGAGGTGTAAGAAAGAACTTCAGACTCTGAAGTAGGCTTTTGAAGGGCTTTAATTTATATAAAAGAACTGATGGACTCAAAATTTATTTTATGGCTGATTAAATGAGTTGGAATTGGCTTGCTCAGTGGCTGGTTCTGTCTTCAGAGAATGAATTAGAGAAAAGCATATGATAGCATATGATCTCACATGTGTGGACAAGTCCTATTGCCTTTGACAAGGATATTACCTGAGAAAGGTAATGGTAATGATCACAATGTTTTGCTGTCTGCCCAGATATTTGAGGTGTCTTTAGATTTTTGTATGCTCGAGATGCATCTTTTCTAGGTAAATTCGTCATGTCAAGAAACTGAGCATCAGCATTCATCCTTTGCAAAGGCATTTTTGTGCTTTTGTGTTTGTTTTTTTGTTTTAAATTTCTCCTTGAAGGAACCATCTGGGATTGGAAGCAGCTGATTCAAAAATTGAAAAGAGAACATCAACTCTGGAGTTGCCCATTTATCAGAGAGGCAGAGAGGAGCTGCTGGAGAAGGGCTGGGGGATGAACAGCTTGGTAAGGCTATATGTGAAACATTAGCAGAGCAGGTGATGTGTAAGCAAATGGTTATCTCCAGGCAGGGATCTGTGCCAGAGTGATTGATGGTCTTGTGCACACCTGAGAGGTAGCTGAGAGGAATAGTGGCAGGGCAAGGAAGAGGGGATAATGTTTGGAAGTGGTGGGAGGCATGAACCAGATCCCGGTGAGCAGACCTGTTTTGGTGGTAGCTGTGGTTGTAAAGATATGCCTGCTTGCCTGCTGAGCGCCTTATATCTCCCACAGAGTGGGATATGGGGACATGGGATGGGCTGTGAAGGAGAGCTGTTGCTGCAGATCTTGCCAATAGTGAAAGGATGAGGAACATATGATTTTACAACCAATTTATCTTTGCAAAGATCAGTCCCATCACAGTCCTCCCTGCTCGCCCTACTCCTGCCCAAAATTTCACCTTTCTACAGCACTGTATGAAGAATTCAGAACTTTAAAAATGCAATAATTTCCATGTATTTCCTTGGCAGCAATCAAGAGTTCCAGTTTAATGTTCAGTAAATGGGCTGAAAATGAAGTAAACAAGTCAGTCTCTACTCTCCACCCTGGTGAAAGGACTCTCATTTTCCCAGTGGTTCTATAGATCCATCCCTCTCCCTTTTCTAATTTGGCAGCAGCTTCGGGACATCTGTGACATCTAAAGTTGTTTGGTGCTGTGGCAATTGGTGAAATGAAATAATTGACAAACTGGCAGCAAGACTTTAACCTTCTTAAAATTCTTATCCACTTTCAAGGTATGCAAGGTTAGCATGCCACAGAAAGTGTACTCAGTGCTAGTTTTGGATATGTAGCCAGGGTAGTTCTCTGCCAAGATTCATGCTCTGAAATGCTGCCAATATGGAGTTATTCAGGTGGATGGAGGACATTCTAATGAGACAACAGCTTATTCACAGACTTGTGCTTATAAAATGCCTGAAAGTTGTTTTCAGAAAACTTCCAAAATCAGAAATATATTTAAAACGTGTTTTAGTGAAGTAAGACAGACAGAAAATGCTTCAAAATCAATTAAAAAATAGATTTTATACAGTGGTAGAATTGAGAAAACAATAGGTCCTTTTCTCTTTTCAAATCAACCACAAAGTGTGGTGACTTCAATTTCATATAACTTGGTCTGGAACATGCTATAAATGTATGGATTATGCCTGCAAACCTTTCGGGTTTAGTATGGCTGTTTATATGGGTGGGCACAAGACAACTTGTTGCATGGAGATGGGTGGGCATAAGACAACTTGTTGCCTTATCCATAAGATGGATTCATCTGTTCAAAATTGTACATGTTATTTTTTACACCTGAGCTGATCCTCTAGACTCCACTTACAGTTAAAGCAAAGAAGGCAGCACTGTTGAGCTGCAGTTCACCTCATCTTGAGGTACATGAAATCCATAAAATAAGCTATTCCCTGGAAGTGGTGGTTCTGCTCTTATTTTTGAAGGGCTGGAGCATCCAATTGGTTTGGATTGGCTCAAAAATCTCCTCCTGCACAGCTGCATTTCTTGGAGGGTCTCAGCCACTGGTCAGACCTTCATCCTTGGAACCCAGATGATTTCAGATACCCTTGGAATAGGTCAGAGAATGCTTTGATTGTACAAGCCTGTTTCATAAGCCCTTGTAGAAAGCAAAGTGCAGTTTGGAAGCTTCCACCTCAGCCCACAGTGGTAGTGTGAGATGCTGTTTCCTATAAGGCTGGGGTGACAAGTCCAGGTATAACGTAATGCTCATACCCACACAGGAGGTGGTGAAGTTGCATATAGCCTGGGTTTATTGCTGTCTGCCAGGGTGGGACCCAGCCTCTTAACAGCTCAACCAGTGAAGCAGAGCAGTCTGATCAAACTTTGCTAAGAACTGAAATAGCTGTTCTGGAAATCAATGCTATTCATGCTCTGCTCTGTCCTTTGAATGGTATCATTTACTGAGAATATAGCATTGCACCTAGTGCTGCATCTTACTGTCATTGAAGCATCCTCATTGTATTTCTCAGTGCAAGGCAAATAGCTTCTATAGAAAAGGAATCCGAGACCTAAAAGTAGAAGAAGAAGAAAATTAAGAAGGTGACAATCTTAGTATACCTGCCAGTTCAAAGGTATATTTAGAACATATTGTAATAAAAGAACTGTAAGACTGAAAATAAGAGGCTTTGCTTCTCAAAGTTTTACATGGCCATGGTTCATGGAAGTGAAAATACAGCAGGACATTTTGGCTTCACCTACACTCAAAAATTAAACAGGTTGAAGATAGTCCTCTGGAATTCAGATCAGCTTGGAAATCCTCGTGATAAATTCTTTAAGTCTCCAAAATAGGATGGGAGATGGCTTATGGGAGATTGTTCCTGGCAGGAAGAAAGTCAGTCCTTTAAAACTGCGCTTTGCCTCTTTCTCTAGGTCAAGTCCCCAAATTTACCATTGAATTATGGTGAGCTCAAAACCCTTCTGTGCCTGCATTTCAGTTACAAGCCAGTCATCAGAGACTTCAGCTTCCAGTGCTGAGACTGAACTCCATGTCTATCAGGAATACATGGGTCTGGCACAGCTGAGCTGGGATTGCAAAGTGGGTTGGAGTGGGTATCTCCCAGTCTTGGCTAGACCGCATCTTTCCTATCTTCTCCAGGCTATGTTGAATGGTCAAAAAGCAAGCCCTCTTTACCAAGTACTGATACTATCTGTCCACTGAGCAGCTATAACCCTGATATTTGGCCCATGAGAAATTTATGAAAATTTGGAAGAAAACTGCTCTTGCAGGGAGCAATCACAAAGAAGAGAGATTCTGTTCTGCAGGCACTTCAAGAATTGAGAAACCTGTGGCTGTACATAAGAGGTTCCTGTTAGCCAAAAGTGTTGCTGGTTTTGCGTCTGAACCTTTAGCTGCTTGATCAGTTAGGTTATGTGCTGTATATAGAAGAGCTACTGGAGTAAGCAATGATTTTAACCAAATATTTTTTACTTTGAGATAGCAGAAATTGCTGGTGGAAGTGCAGAAGAGGCAAGGGAAGTGTAAGGTCTGAGATCTGCTATGACAGCAGTGGAGTATCTCAGTTCTTCACTGGACTTCCAGTAAATTCTGCTGCCACTCCTGTGAGGTGTGAAGGAGGTGTTGTCAGAGGTGCCACACATCACAACTCATCATATGATGACAAATATGATGACAATATCATAATGATGACAAATGAGTCAAGGAGGTTGAAAATGTTGTCACTTCTATGTGTGGAGACACATATATGCCCAGTCAAAATCTGCCCAGGTGTAATCCCAAGGACAACAATACAGGGCAAAAAAATAGATTCACCCTACTGTAGTGGGGATAGTGCCAAATAAGTTTCATGGACTTATATCCACTTTTTCTGAAGGGATGATGAAATAATTTTCTATGAAAAATCTCATCTCTAAGAGGCTCTTTTGGTAGATAAACAGATTTTTGCTACACTGCTTTTCATGCTTTCAGTGAAAGCAGTCAAAATCTGCCCAGGTGTAATCCCAAGGACAACAATACAGGGCAAAAAAATAGATTCACCCTACTGTAGTGGGGATAGTGCCAAATAAGTTTCATGGACTTATATCCACTTTTTCTGAAGGGATGATGAAATAATTTTCTATGAAAAATCTCATCTCTAAGAGGCTCTTTTGGTAGATAAACAGATTTTTGCTACACTGCTTTTCATGCTTTCAGTCCCATCCCTTCATTCTGCCAAGAATAATAGTTACTATTATTTCTATTGACATAACATTTCTTCTTCAGAAACACATAAATGGAGCCAGGGCCCTGAGCTGTGCACTATGCAAAACAGAACCGAAGTATCAATTAATGGCATGAGAAAAACCTTCCTGAGATTGAGTGCCATTGATTTACAGACAAATGGATAAACATAAATACATGAACAGAAACCCAGACATTTCAGGTGACCGGGAAGATTTATCCATGTTGCACACCTGCTCTTCCTTGCAATTTTCTCAGCTGCTAAAAAATACATGTACAATGTACCTCTCCTCATCTATTTTTCAGGCTTGAGAGCAGATAGAAGTTTCTTTTTACAGTAAGCACTATGTCACCAAAGGTAAATTAATTGTCAGATGACAAAATTTGAAATATTGAAATGGACTAGCTTGATGATTTCTAATTAATTATGGACACTGGTGCTATAATCAGAGATTGTTCATTGGGTAAAGGAGATAATGGAGATATTTGATTTCAGCTGGATACTCTTTCCCCTTCTGGTTCCACCCGTGCAATCTCAAAAGGCTGAACTGGGGAAACATAATTCAGAATCAGGAACAACTTCTTCCCTCTCTTATAATCAAACTCACCTTAATGAAATTACTTTATAAAATGTGATCATTCTGTGCAAACATCTTGTGTGATATTGAGTACATTCATCCATCTCCACGACTCAATTAGATATTACCACGATTTTCAGTCGACTTAGTTCTTACAAAAACTGTGCTAGGCTGTGTACACACCTCATTCCAGTGGTGAGAGGAGGTAGAACATCTGCGTGGATGTGCCTTATCATGTTCGATGGGATTCATATAGCTGGGGCTTACTCACTAGCTGCTTGAAGACACAAGGATTGTATTCCATGAGGAACAGGCTGAAACAGACTGCAGGCAAAACACTAAACTAGGAATAGAAAGCAGGGTTTAAGTCCCAGAATATTTCCTGGCCTTTGGCTGCTCTATTTCATGTGCTCTGATTTAAGGGCAGAGTTTAGTAAGTAGTGCCAAGCAGACTTTCACAGCTTGAGCATCCAAATTGTTTCACCGAAAGCGCTGGGACAAGCCCAAGTCACCTCCCAATTGGCTGCCATATATTCTGTGCCACTATTACAAAAGATTTATTATGCAGAGTCTCCCAAACAGCAAAGTTTTATTATAATTACAGTTTTTCTCAAAAGTGACATTTGAATTAAATGCATTTTGATCCAAATCAAAATCTTCTGCTCTTATAACTCAGTTCAGCTGCTCTCTGAATGTTCTGGCTTCAGTTGAGGCCACAACTGTAGAGATATCATGTGATATCCATTTCTAAGAACATTTGAGTTCAGCTAAACCCAAGGGATAGTAAAAAACTTGTCAGAAGCCAAAATTCATGAGACTTCCAAGCCAAAAAAGGATTTGACAAGTTCAGCTCTTGAGCATTTGGCTGTTCTCCTGCAACCACCCAAAATCAGAGGCAAGAGTTTTCTGTAATTGAAAGTGAAAGTGACAGGAGATTCACTACCACATCCCCCAAAAGGTTTGTAAAACAGTTAAATTTGACCTGAACTTCCAGTTCAAACTCAATAGAGTGGTTGGGTTTTTTTCTTATTCCTGCAAAAAGTCTCAGCGCCTTGAGGAATAGTAGAGAATTAATAAGCAGTATGCACTTTTTCTGCACATAGCTGGATTATAAAGGTTATAATATTATTACTTACTGAAGAAATATGTAACATGTGATGTTTATTTTCCATATTACTTTTTTTTTCATAAACCCAAAAAAAGAGTCATCCCTTTGTCATGGGGTGGTGATGTGTATCCTTTTCATTCCATTGAACTTGGCCTTCCCATGCATTTAGTGAGCTTTTGTTAGTGACCTGATTTCCTAGCGGTGTATTGTCAAGGAATTCCTAGAATACTGAACAAGTACTGAAATGCAATTTTGCTTTGAGATACATAGAAGCACATTAAATTTATATCGATTGCAGACCTGTGGCGATCTTCCAAAGTATATATTTCTTTTTCATTTGTTATGGACAGGCAATTAGCTTTACTTGCTTTAATATAAATTAGAGTTTAAAATAGCTACTTGGGTTCCCTGCCCTGGAAAGTGCAATTAATTACATCTTTACAAAATATATTACATAGCCAGATATTTGAGCTGTATCTGATATCAATACACAATTCACATGGCAGAATATTACAAATGCAGTATATATAGTAAATCAAAGCCTTTCAGAGAAATCCCAAACACTTAACCTTACGCCAGGAACAAGATTCTTAGGAGGAAATCCAGCCTTCCCAGATAAGACATTGGCTCAGTTCAGCAGAGGTCTTTTACAGAGCTTACTGGGGTGAGGCAAGATGGTCTGTTCTCATCTGTGCTGAACTTAGCTTCTGTAGTTGTTCTGGCGCAGAGAATGGATTTTAGCTGCTGAACAGTCCAGCCTGGTTTGGGGGATATTTTCTTTTAATTTGAAGGTTTTGTGAGGTTTAATTTGAAGGTTTCCACAAGTCCTGACTTCTGCAAATAAATCAGAATAACATAGTAGCAGATAACACAGGTAAGATTCAGTAGGAGTTGGAGAGATGTGCATCTTTACCTCTGCCTACTGATAACAATTTGGTCTCTGACTTTTAAGCAGGAGAGCGATCAGGAGAGGCCCAGTCTAGTGGGAAGAGTGGATTTGCCCTGGCTAGATGTCCACCAAGTAAAAGTTATGTGAACTACTCATTCCATGTTGTCCTGGTTTTAACTGGGATAAAGTTAATTATTCTCCTAGTTGCTTGTATAGTGTTGTGTTTTGGTTTTAAAATGAGAGTAATGTTGATAATACACTGATATTGCTAAGGAGTCAAGGACATTCAGCTTCTTATACTGGCCTGCCAATGAGAAGGTGGAAAGGTTGTACACAAGAAACTGGGAGGGGACACAGCCAGGACAGCTGATGCAAACTGGCTAAAGGGATATTCTGTACCATTTGACATCAAGCTCAGTATATAAATGTGGAGGAGGCTGGCTGGCGCTCGAGAACTACTTGGGCATCAGTCAGTGGGTGCATCGCTTATTTTCTGTATTCTTTTATCATTGTTATTATTCTCTTCACTTTCTGTCCTATTAAACTGTTTTTATCTCAGCCCATGTGTTTTACCTTATTTTTTTCCTTTCCCAATTCTCTCTCCCATCCCACTGTGGTGGGAGTGAGTGAGTGGCTATGTGGTTGTTTTAGCTGTCTGCCTGATTAAACCATGACACAAGCTTCCAATAGAAAAATGGAGTTTTAAATGTGCAGCTCAGATCATCCTGTAGTAGATGTCAGGTACTTGAAGTAAGACAGGGTGTCCTGTCTGCATTAAATTGCTGTTGAAGCCAAGGCCTGTGCAGAGGGCCTGGAGGTGTAACCCAACCTTCCTGACTTGCTGGATCCCCTGATGAGCTCCGATGGCCATTCATGAGTCTGCAAGGATTCTTTTTCTGCATTTTCTGGCTACCTGTACAAAGAACTCTTGCAGCTTGGCCTGTGTATGTGGTTCAGAGGAACCCCAAATCCTGCCTGCACCTGGGGTAGTTCCATGCCAATGCATCCTGGCTTCTGCTGAGGCTTACAGAGTTCTTGAACATGTCTTCATATCCTCACAATGGGGCAAAACTGCAGCCACCACTTGCAGCCCAATGGCTGATGGTGCTTTAACTGCAATGTGGAAAAAGCTTGGAGAAAACTAGACATTTCCTTGAAGTGCTGTGAGCTTACACAGCCTGATATGTCTGCAGGAAAGGTGATGAGTGGATCTTGGCACTCCTCAGCTAATTGTAGGTGGTGTACTAATAAAAAAGGTAGCATGCTAAATACAGAGGCATGACCTGTTTTCTTACCCTCATTGCACAGCAGCAATGAAGCTGTAATTCAGGGCTAAGTGCCCAGGGATTGAGTAGAGCTCACCTTGTAGAGCTCCACCTGTTGTTGTTATGGTGAGGTTCACTAGTCTGTCTTTTGGTACAGCGAGGAGTACAGAAGGGAAGCACAACCCTTCTTTTGGTGGACATTAAATGAAGGGAACTCTTGCAATACCTGTAATATGCAGCCTGACATGGGGATGTTTACAACAATGGATCTGTCTCTATATGGAGACATTTTTAATGGCATTTCATCCTTTAGAAATTAATTTGAAATGGAGGACTGGAAAGCAAATGCCACACCCTTTCTTCCCAGCCTCAGGCGACTAAAAATACCCAGATCTCCAGAGGGGAGAGCTTTAAAGCCATGGGCCATTTCAACCCAAATTTCTTTTAAAAATCAGATGAGTTAAACATAATGAACAATGTTCAGTTTCATTTTCTCTTTCAAGTATCTAAAATAGACGGCTCCATGTAGAGAAATTACCCAGTTCCTCCATGAGTGCTTTTATTTGAAATCTGGTAGTGCTGCCGCAGACTTCTGTGCCTGGAGCTGGAAGGATTGACACAGTGCTACGGCAGCTACACCACAAACTGTGTGAGCTGTCTCAAAAGTTTGTTTTATATTCATGGCACCAATGCTCTCAAAACCATAAATTGTATCATTAAAAAAAGCAAATCTTTTTTTTTTAGATGTAAACTAGAACTGTGTCAAACAGATTTTTTTCTTATGTTCTGCAGACCGCAGGGAGCCAGCAGTCTGGGGAATTTGTACCACACGTGGATGAGAAGATGGAGGACTGACAAACTTCAGGCTCTGGGCATTGTGAAACCTATATGGATGTACCTACCATCCTCACTCAAATCCACTCTCAGTCTGTCGTCTAACAGCACACATTTCATGGGTGACAATTGGGCCAATAACTCATCTCAGGGTGTTACATTGTTACATTTCTCAATCAAATCCAAAGTTCTATCAAAGAGGGTTTTTTTTCTCTGACTCAGACTTCAAGCAGCAGACGTTTTTAGGCATGGAATATCTAGTAAGCAGTATGGAAAATAAATCCTTGCAGAACAGAAAAGAGTAAAGGGATGTAATAAGACAGGGGCAGTTCCCAATCACAGCAGAGCAGTTAAAAAAGTTCCTGCACCTGGAGAATTTTCATCCTTCCCTGCAGGCTTTCTCACTACAGACTGAGCAAGTTAGGTTGTTTTATGTCTCTGTGCCTTGGAAAGACCCACTAAATGGACCATTCCATTTTTAAGAAAACCGATTATATCTTTTGATAGAAAGAAATTCTGCCTTAACAAATGTTTTGTTCAGCCAGGTTGCTTCACAGAGCTAGTTTAACCAGCACAGCTGAGGCTGTGGTTCAAGAATACAGTAAATCTTGCTTAAGTGCTCCTAGCATGGACTGAAAAAAGCCAGAGCAATGCAGTGTCCAGTGCTCCTCCGAGCACTCTGCTTCTTCAGACATCTTTGGAGGAGGGAACCTGGAAATGGGTTAATTTGCACCCATCAGCATTGTGTCCATCCTGAACCTTTGGCTTATCTGTCAGAGGGCTGATACTGTAGAAAGAGATGCTGGACTCTGCAAGCCACTATTTCCAGGAATTTCTTCTCTCTTTTGAAACTTATGGCTCTGAAACATGACCATGAGTGTGTAACTACAGCATTCACAGGCCAAATCAAAGGTCTTTTGAGTAGTGAAGTGGATGAAAGAAAGAGGACAGACCAGCAGTGACTTTTTGAGCCAGGAACAATGCCTTTATATTTATTACTACTACAAAAAATCGTCTCTTTGGCTTTGTCTGGTCTTCCTTGGAGCTATACAACAGTGTCCTGCAGCAGTGAGCTCCACAGCTTATCACTCACTGCATGAAGAAACCCCTCCCTGCTGTTTTGAATCTACCATCTGGCAAATTTACCAGGCATTTGCAGTTGCTGTATCAGTGAGGCAGTGAGCATAATTTCCTATCGCAGTTTCCACATCTTTCATGTTTTTGTGGAGCCTCTCATCTGCTTTCTCAGCAATATATTCTCCAGACTCAAGGGTCCTAATCTACTCAGTTACTCTTTGCACAGAAGCCTTTGGCCACCCTTGTTCCCTCTTTTTGTATCTTGCTCAGTCCCCCTTCTTTGCTGAAATGAAGAGAGCTGTACCATGTATGGTACGCTGGCAGCCAGCGCTATGTCCCTTGCTGTGCTTTTCCTGATTCCATTTCTAGCCTCCCATTTGACCTCTCCTGACCACTGAGCTGAAGTTTTCACAAAACCATCTTACTCCAAAAACTCTTTTCTGAACAGCTAGTTCAGATTTTACCACTTTGTCTGCAACAGTAGCATTATTTTTTCCCATGTGCATTATTTTCTGCTTATCTTCGTCAGTTTGCATCTTCCATTTTACTATCGTTCACCAGTTGCTTTTGTATGTATTACACCAAAGATCACTGGAAAATTTCTGCCCCTTTTCTGGATAGGTTAGAAAATAATCCGTTTGATGAACTTCACCTTGCCTCCCTGTACAATTTCTGTGAATGATTGAGCGCTACAAAACATTGACTTTCCTAAAGTCAGACAACAAGGAAAATGCTGATGACGGATACATGTCTTAAATCTCACCCCTGTAGGTTTTGGGGGTGTAAGTACATGAGGGTTCTGCCTCCTCTCAGGATGAAAAGTAAGAAAACTGCTGTGTTGAGGCCAGACTTGAGCAGGTGGTGGACCAGAGGACCTCCACAAGTGTTTGGAGAGGATAGAACTTTTTTATGTATGCATTATCTGTCAAATAAACCAGATTTATTACATTTATTTAATATGCCGTTGAGCTATAACCCTAATAAAGCCTAATTGGTGGAAAACGAGCAGAGTGAATTGACAGTACCTGTGTTTTTCAATATTATCTGCCACATTACTGGAGAAAATACACTTTGCAGCAAGTACCAAGAAGATGGTGCAATTAAAATCACTTGATAAGTATTAGCTTTTGCATTAATGCAGTTTCTGACACTGCCCTTTCACCTGCATGTGCTTTTCTTTCCATGTTATGAGTCGTGACCCTAGAAAGCACTTTTCTTTCTGCATTACTTCTACCAGTGACTGGAGAATCCAGTGATGGTGTCCAGTCAGTAGCTACCCTGCAACGTTTGGCAGCAAGCTGAATCCTGAAACTCCCCACCACTGACTGCTGTCATCTAAGCAGAGGGCATTCATCAGCCCTATCTGAGAAACACCTGCTCTTTAACTTCACACCAAGGATCTAATTCAGGAATATTTATGGGGATTTCTTTGTAACAATGGGTTTGCTTTTAATTTTGTGGTGATTTCTCATGTACTATAGATTTTTACCTCTTCAGGGAACACTGCACAGAAGCTGGCTGAGCTTTTCACTTCCTCCTGCTAATAGCAGACTCGCATCTGCCCTAGTAATAAGCCTTTTGAGGATCACTGTACAGAGACTTCCATGAGATAAATGGTTTAGGATATCCTGGTGTGTCCTGTGACTCCCAGGGCTGCAGAGCCCTCTGCCATCTCCATTCCTCTCCTCCCTGCCACCTCTGTCCTGGACTGGGGCTGCTCTGCAAAGGGCTCCTTGGCAAATCCTCAGTCCTGGACACCTTTCCCATGTTTCTTGGTTGTTTCTGATGAATTCACTCAGTGCAGATTAGTTTTCAATGCCAAGCTGGCTCTGACTCTGCTATAAGATCATGTTTCCCAGTTCCCCACTGGGGATTTCCTTGGCTTCTGCCCACCACGCTGCCTGTCCCTGCCTACAGGCGAGAGACTTCTCACTTTTGCTCCACCTTCAGGTTTCGTCTCTGCAAACCCTCATGATTACTGTCACAGACTCATGAGTGTTTTCTGGTAGTGGAGCCTGGAATAAGGGAAAATCAGATTATTTTTGCAACTTGGGGATTGGCCATGCACTTTACAGACTTGAAGTGAATTTTTTACATGCGATTTTCTGCACAGCAGGTTGATGTGGTGGGTGGAAACAGCATTTTTGTGTTCCTGAGTTGGAGACTTGCAGCTTAAATTATATGTGAGTGGCAGATCTGAAGCAAAGGAGACCTGGTTTGCTCACACCCCGCTCATGAGGTGGGCTGTATTTTCTTGTTTTCAGTTACTGAGAAAGGAAAGGAAAATGAATTTCTTTCCACAGCAGAGGGCATAGAATTTGAAAACACTTTATTTTCTTGCCACAAAAAATTGCATACATATACAACACTACATATAGCTGTATATTTAAAAGAACGTTGACTGGAGAGAGGAATGGGTTGAAAATGCACATTTCTTGGGATTATCAGTTTTTCACACTGTGTGAGATTGTCTGGATGATGTTCCCATGGTTCACATTGTGCTGTCTCCTTGCTAATGTCCCACGCTCCTGCACCATGGACAGGTGAAGCCGGGTGGTTTATGTGCATGGAGTGAGCCCCAGCAGCAGCAGCAGCGCAGAGGCTCTGCGTCTGATGATATCTGCCTGTGGACACGCTTTTTGTGCTCAGGAAACTGAGCATCTTTTGGGGGATGTTGCAGATTCTGGTGGGTCTCCTTAGGAAGGCAACAACGCTCTCTTGTACAGTACAGAAGGGAGACTTAGACCAGGCAAGTGCAGGCTTTGCATCAAGGAGAGGCACTGAACAGGCTGAACTGGAACCATCCCCACTCTCACATTTGCTTATGAAATTATTGGTACAAAGAGAGGGTTTACTAAAATGCTTAAAGCACCCATTCTCTCGTTGGAGGAGGTATAGGGGATTTTGCAAACTAATTCAATGTGAATAAGACCTAGTGCTGACACTTGCAAGGGGATGATCTCTGCCTGTGCGGAAAGCAGGGGACTGCTCAGAGAGAGCTGTAGCAAGTACTGCAAAAAGCAGACTGAAAAGGGAGGGGAGCAGCTGGGACATCTCCTGTCTGAGCCACCATGGGAAGGTAAAGGGAATGCCTGGGGAAGCCCAGTTGCTGAGATTATGTGGGAGGAACAGGAGATAGGTCTTAAAACACTTCCTAGGACAAGAACAGGGGACCCCTGCTATTTGGGGTAAACTATATAATAATAATAGAATATAATAATATATAAAAATATAATAATAATAAAACGTATATTAATAATAACAACAACTGGCATTTCACATTTCATAATTCTATTTTCCAGTGGCTAATTCGGTAGAACTGAAAACATGTACTGTAGGTGGATCACCAAAAGGCGTAGGAAAAGTATATTTAACTACTTTGGGAGACTCCAATTACACATTAGCGCCACCTCTCCATCACCTGTCTCATGACCGGACTCCCCATGGACCACGCAGGGGAACCCTGTGTCAGCAGTATGCATGCTCCCTGTGTGACTGGGAAAGGAAAACTGCCAGGAGCTCCACACTCCCCTTCTCATCTCATTGTGCCAACGCTGCTGTTTGGCCCACGACATGCATAGAATCATAAGGCTGAAAGAGGCCTCTGAGCTCATCGAGTCCAAATGTGCCTGTCTCCCTACTAAACCATATCCCTAAGAAACTCATCTACTCGTCTTTTAAACACCTCCAGGGAGGGAAATTCCACCACCTCCCTGGGCAATCTGTTCCAATCCCTGACCACTCTCTCAGTGAAGAAATTCTTCCTAATGTCCAGTCTAAACCTGCCCTGGCGTAACTTGTGGCCGTTCCCTCTCGTCCTGTCGCTTGTCACTTGCGAGAAGAGAGCAGCACCCACCTCGTCACAACCTCTTTTCAGGTAGTTGTAAACAGTGATGAGGTCTCCCCTCAACCTCCTCTTCTCTAAGCTAAACAACCCCAATTCCCTCAGTCTCTCCTCGTAGGGCTTATTCTCCATCCCTCTCACCAGCCTTGTGACCCATCTCTGGATGCGCTCCAACACCTCGATGTCCTTCCTGTAGTGAGGGACCCAGAACTGAACACAGCACTCGAAGTGTGGCCTCACCAGTGCGGAGCACAGGGGTACAATCTTGTGGACAAAAGGGGTACCAGGGATGCCGGTGCCTGTGCGTGTCATAGGGAGCAGTTTCATCTGGTGTGTCCTTGGTAGCTGCTTGATGACAGCACCTTCCCTACAAGGTTACACTGCTTTTTGGTGGGTTTTTAAAATTTTTTTCTGTCAGAGGGAACAGGTGTAACACAGGGACATTTTGGCATTGATGCTTAATGGCATTTAGGCTCCTCTTGCAGTGGCGTCAGGATCCCTATGTTTTTGCAGGCTTTGTGGAAGACTCAGGCACTGGAGTAAGAGATCACTTGCAGAACTTGCTGTTTGAGTGAAAACAATGTCTTATACACATCAGGCTGAGATTCTGAACCAGGCACATTTTTCGTCCTTGTGTTTTAGCAGACAGAACAGATGCCAAATTACAGAAAATATATAAAAAAAAAAAAAACAGAAAAAAAATGGGGGGAGATTTACATGATGTTTGCTACTCCTTAGTTAAAAATCTTATATAGTGTTAAAATACAGTAAATAGTATTAAGAAGGTATAGGCTATAGGAGTGGTTTCAGAAAGGCAGAGTTTGGAGCAAGAGGTATCATCTTTTGTTAGAGAAACATATATGTCTGGAAAAAATAGCCAAGCTTTTCTCAGAGCTACATTACTACTTTATCATGATTCATTTATTAATAAATGTATTCTTACAGTTTGAAAAGGGTCTGTTCAAGGCTCTCTGGAAATTGATTTGAATTGTGCCATTACCTGTGATGGTGGTTACTACCTTATAAATATACTCTGTGATGACATTAGCCTTGCTCTTTTATTGAGGACCAACTTCTTCCAGCAGAAAGGTAGTTCATGGCTGATTATACATTTTCCTTTGCACCAAATGGCTCCTGCTATCATGATAGCTTCCATTTTTATTGCAGTGTAATATAAATGATCTCAAAAGCCTTCATAAATTACTGAAAGATTTACAGAAAGGAACAAGATATTTTTAAAAACCTTATGTATGAAGTCTAGAGGTATTTTGTGTTCTTGTAGGAAGTACTTTTCATTATTTAATTTTTCTCCTTGAGTTTATTTGGAATATCAAAGCTTTTCTGTTCGCTGCAGAGAACCACTGACTAATGAAATAACGAGCACTGGGTGGTTTCTTTGCTTCCCAGAAATGGAAAGGATGCAATCCTAAATGCTGGAGAAAAGACAGAGTCCCTCCTTCACCCTGCAACTACAAATTCCAAAGCAATTAAAAAAAAATATATTTTGATAAAAACACCTTCTTACTTAGTTTGACCACCTTTCACTTTCCTGTTCCCTTCATTTTCTCACTTGTTTGTGGAGTTTTCCAGACTTACAATGTTTTGACTTCCCTAGAAAAAGCGAGCAGAACCTTTTTGCCTCCCATACAACTTTAATAATAAATCTGTCACTCTCTGCCCAATGCATCATAAAAAAATGACAGCAAAAAAATTACAACCCGTTCAGCAGATATTGGCAGCACTGGCATGAATTCAATTTGTCCATGGGTGGACCATGGAGTAACATAAAAGCAGAGTTTATTTATACTCCTGACAATAGATGAAGGCTCTCTTGGCACAACCTGAAGGTTCATGACCCTTGAATATTTCTCTCCTGGCAATTGCAATCTCAGCCTCCTGCTACAGCAGAACTTGTAAAAACTGTAGGCAGTCTATTGCTCTCCTGGGATTTACAGGCTCCCCTTACAGATTTTATGAGTCTCAATCACAGTCATTATCTTGTGAGACTTACAGCTTGCCAGCTGGTTTCGTGTGTAAAAGTGCTACTTGCAGTGCTGGAGACTGTAAATGCCAAAAATTTTAACTATTTCTGGGATATACAAAAAAATAATATTTTCATCCTTTAGAACTCAAAGTTTCTGTTACAAGAGCGAGGATCTGACGTGAGTGTCATCAGGGAGGTGTAAAACCAGATTTTACCTACCCGAGAGTTGTTTTCACAATGTTTTAAACCTCTTGGAGAGGTTTCTGGTAGATCTGACAGTGTTCTCTGGACCCTAGAAAGAGATTTAAAACTAGATTTGAAGGGGGAAGGGAATGTCAGTAGACTCACTAGAGATGAATCTGTTGGTGAAGTGCCGACGTTTGTGGGACAGTACACTAGTGACATTCTTCAATCTGCTGTCTCAGTGGAGGCTGGGGATGTTGAACCATGTGGCAACAAAGACGTAAGGGTCACTGATAGGTTAGTAAATTTGAAAGCTCATGAGAATGGGCAGGTGGGAAATAGACCTTCTCCCTGCAAAAAGGTGGCAGGACCACTAAGCCAACTGAAGTGCATCTGCATTAATGCATGAAGCAAGGCAATAAACAGGAGGAACAGGAAGCCATTGTGCAGTGGGGGAACTACAATACAGTTGCCACCAAGGAAACGTGGTGTGTTGATTCACACAACTGGAGTGCTGGAATAGATGGGTATAAGCTCTTCAGAAGGGACAGGCAAGGAAGGAGAGGCAGTGGGGTGGCCTCACTACAAGAAGGACATTGAGGTGCTGGAATGCGTCCAGAGAACGTCAACAAAGCTGGCGAAGACTTTAGAGCACAAGCCTTGACAAGAGCGGCTGAGGGAGCTGGGGTCATTTAGTCTGGAGAAAAGGAGACTGAGGGAAGACCTTCTCACTCTCTACAACTGCCTGAAAGGTGGAAGTCTGTCTCTTCACCCTGATAGCTAGTGGCAGGATGAGGGGAAATGGCCTCAAGGTGCACCAGGGGAGATTTAGGTTGGATATGAAGGGGAATTTATTTACTGAAAGGACTGTCAAGCATTGGAAGAGGCTGCCCAGAGAGGTGGCTGAGTCACCATTCCTGAAGGTGTTTAAAAGACAAGGAGATGCTATATTTGGAGACAGTCTAGTGGTGGATTTAGCAAGGCTGGATCGATGGTTGGACTCAATGATCTTAAAGGTCTTTTCCAACCAAAACCATTCTATGATTCTATGATTGTAATCAGACACGTGCTCCTGGTGACACACTGCTTCCCTTGGGTAATACAGGCACCAATACACTGATCTAAACGGAAAAGGCAATGTAAAGAAAACCAAACTTCTTTATAGATCAGTCCATTTATTTCTGATCGGTGTAGCTTTTTAAATACTTATCTGTCAGAAAGGAAACAAACCCTTCAATATGGAGAGCTTGCTATTCCACAGTTTTTTGATGTCTTTCATTTTGGGTCTGTTCCTTGCATTTGGTCTTGGCAGATTGAGAACTGCAGAGACATCTGTGGCTTCAGTGAATTTATACATAGGAAATAAAAGTCTTTGAGCTCAGTTTCTCCATATGCCTCTTTCAGTTTTCTATTATTAGAAGGCAAACATCTTGGATGGGTTGCCAGCTAGCTATATGCAGGGCTGCCAATTGTCTCTATTTCATATTCTAGGTGGCAGATATTTTCAGGCTTCTCTTTTGGTATCTTTAGAATTTGCCTGGTGAAAAAAAAAAGTCACTGTTTCACTATTGGCTTATAAAAATGAGTCATTAAATTTGGTAACACACGGAGAGTGTTTCTCAGTAGTTCTCTGATTCACCTCTTATCCTAGCTCCTTTCAAGGGAAGGCCAAGAACATTTTCATCTGCCTGACATTAGAAAAGGTGGCTCAAAAGGAAAACAAATGAGATGATGATGTTTCCTCCTCCCTGTACCCCCAAAGCGATATTTTTCCTCCTGGATGCATGAAGAGGAAAATGAGAGTTTGGGCAGGCAAATTCAGCACCTTTTACTACTATGCTTCCCATTTGTAACCAAACTCAGCCTGCTCCTCTCACTCCCTCTCAGAAGAGAAGAAACCATATATTCACAAGATGAACAGCCCCCAAAAGGACAAACAAAAAACATACGTAATTTAAAATATAGATGAAAGTTGCACGGAAAAAAAAAAATCATGCAATAGAATATTAGAATGATAGAATGAAATAATCATGGAATTGTTTAGGTTGGAAAAGACCTTTAAGATCATAAAGTCCAACCCTTTATACTGACGCTGCCAATAAACTCAAGTATGTCAAGACCATAGGGCTTTACTGGGAGCATGAGGACGCTCTTCCAGATGTTGCCTTGGCCTTTAAGTTCTCTGAAGTCTGAACCCACGTAAGAAAGCATGATGAGGAATATATTATTTGATTTTCCTCAGATCGAGTGCCATCAGACCCATTACACCAATAGTGGTTCCTCATTGGCAGGACAAATGTGCCGTATGCTAAAGATATGCCAAGAGTGTCAGCCAACACGTGCCATGCACAAATGCAGTGAGACCTTCTATTAAAATGATCCTTTCAAAACCAGGCAGTGTTTCAAAGGTCCTCTGTATTTGGTTTAGATTCAGCTCACGTGCTGAGAGGCTGCACTTCTAGGATACCCTAGGCTTGATCTCTTCGTGCTTCTGGAGAGCATAGCCAGGCACTGTACAAAAGCTAGGCATCAGAATGCTGCAGACCACTGTTCTCCTCCCCATCTCCACCAGAGGCATCTGGCAGGGCTTAGACAAGGGTTAAATGAGCTTCTCCTCACAGAGAAAGCATCTCCTCACTGAGGTAATAAATCACTGTCTTGCAGTGACACTAATGCATGGAAAATGCACTGCTTGTGGGTTTAGACAGTAAATACTGATTCTGTGACAACTGTGCTGCAAGAAAGCTTAAAGGAGCAATTTGAGAAGAAGATTATCCCCGTGGCAATGCTGTGGCATCTCACCATACTGGCAGGGCTCACGGGATAAAACAGGCGGCAAAGGGGTAATGGTATAATTTCCATTTTAACAATAATATTAATACACCGTATTGCCTAAGGTCACGTGAGAAAATAAAGAGCATTGATGGATTAAAAAAAACTGGTTTTGTGATGAAAATATTTGCTCTCTGGAGCTAGATGCCACTGAGATCTTCCGATGTTTAGTACCCATGCATGCTCCAGGTTTGCCTCCGTATCTCCAGATCAGTTTCCATCTGCTCTCTCAGTTGAAAATGTTAGCTGATCCACTCCTTTTACATCCAGTGCAAATCTGATAGGAGATTATGCATCAAACTCGTTAGAAACACTCTGTTTTCCCCCAGTATCACTATGGAATGTCCCGGGAGGAACAGAGAGTTTTTTGGAGGGAGAGGGGGAGTAATTGCCTGAAAAGACCATCCATGAAACAAACATAAGTCTAAACCAAGTGCTGTACTAGATGTGGCTCGTCAGAGAATCTGGTAGCGAAATGGGTGGATATAGCTCAGACACTCGGCAGCCCCTTACTGGGGTACCAGAAGCAGCTCAGACCCAGAGCCATTACGTACTTGCATGTTCTGGGGCCACTGGTAATGTGAACTGCAGAACTGTGGGGCAGCGACCCCAGGATACTTCTGCAACACAAGATACTGTGTACTGCCTATGACAGTTTACTGGTTTCTCAAAAAAATCTCTAAAGAAATCATGAGGTTAAAACCAAACAATCATCAGACTCCTGAATTCTTCGGGTTTTGAATCTGACCCTCTGCAAATACTGCCAGTGGCTCCTGACTTTTGTAAAGTGTTTATGCACTCCTTTGGGCTCAGGACCACTGCTTGGAAGTGGCAGATCCGCAGCACTGTTTCCTTTCCTTTGCAGTGCTATGTCCTTAGTCTTTTGCCTGTCTTAGTGCAAATATGGATGAAGCATTATGTTGCACAGAGCCTTGTTTCAGCTCTTTCCATTCAACCTTGAAATATAAGCAGATAATTATTCTGTAAATTAAATCTGAACAGATATAGCAAGAGGAGATTTAATGCTCTTTTACAGTGCTGTTACATCTGCTGAGCCCTGGACAATGAAGGAGGTCATGGACTTTTTGATTTGCAGAAGACCAGATCTCCCTGGTTCCCACATGAGGGCTCCTGCGTTGATCAGTGAAGTGGTGTTAGACTTGCCCTGAATCATAGAATCGTAGAATTATAAAATCATAGAATGCTTTGTGTTGGAAGGGACCTTAAAGATCTTCCAGTTCCAGCCCCTGCCAAGGGCAGGGACACTTCCCACCAGACCAGGCTGCTCAGGGATCCATCCAACCTGGCCTTGAACACTTCCAGGGAAGGGGATCCACAGCTCCCCTGGGCAATCTGTGCCAGTGCCTCACCATCCTCATTGTGAAAAATTTCTTCCTAGTGTATAGTCTATATCTTCCCCCTTCCAATTTAAAGCCATTCCCTCATCATCCTGTCACTACTTGCCCATGTAGAAAATCCCTCCCCAGCTTTCCTGTAGCCCCTTTAGATGCTGGAAGGCTGCTATAGGGTCTCCCTTCTCCACGCTGAACAAGCCCAACTCTCTCAGCCTGTCCTCATAGCAAAGGTGCTCCAGCCCTCCGATCACCTTCATAGCCCTCCTCTGGACCCTCTGTAACAGTTCCATATGCTTCTTATGTTGAGGATTCCAGAGCTGGACACAATACTTCAGGTGCGGTCTCATGAGAAGAGAGTAGGGGGAGAAAATCCCCTTCCTCGACCTGCTGGCAATGCTTCTTTTGGTGCAGCACAGGATACAGTTGGCCTTCTGGGCTGCGAGCGTGCATTGCTGGCTCAATGTGAGTGTCCTTCTGGTCTAGGGTAGTGTCAGGCATAGCCTGTGCTGCTCAGTCCTTCTGCACATGCTTTGGTTTATGGACTTTCACATGGAAGCCCAGCATTTCGAGACTCACCACATTTGATGCCTGAGTGGGCTACCTGTGATGGCCAAGCAACCCTTGTGTCACAGAGCTTATCTGCAAGGTGTCCGAATGTTCTGCACCATGTCTGTTTGCCTTCAAATTTCATCTCCATAGGATCTTCAGGAGTGACATCTGAGGAAAACTGGGTGACCTGGCCTGCAATCAAACTGAACTGTTATCAACCAGCAGATTTAAAAGCTATTGTGTGCACACCGATCTGCTCCCCTTTGCCGGACAGTGACCAGCCAGAGCCACCCTAGCACATCTGAGCATCCCAGGAGAAGGGACGGGGAAGTGTGCCAACAGTAATGTGATTTAGGGCTTGGGGCAAGAGGAGAACGTTGCCATGCTCTGTGAGAGAGCCGAGCTTATAGGACTGGGAAGCTGCAGAGATCAGAGAACAGAGATCCAAGGGAAACACGGCTTTTTAGGTTCTGCAGTGTGGGGAAGAGCTAAAAAGTCCAATATGCCAGAAAAGCCTGCACAGATCACAAGGCTAATGGCGATGATTAAGACAAGCCCTTGCCTACTAATAGTGCTTAATAACAAAAATGTCTTACTGTGTGTACTAATAGCATCTGATAGTAGTAAATTAATAGCATCTGGGTTTTTAATAATAGACTATGGACATCTGATTTATAGTCTGAAAATAGTCCACTCCCTGTTGCTGCGGAACATCTACTGTCTACATATGCCAGAGGCTAAGTGGAATATATTTCTGTTTTAGCTCTTCATCCTTGCTGGAGGCATGAGCAAACACAGCGAGCATTCTAATACAGGATAGCAGTGACCACATGGTATAATGGACTGAGGCCATGATCCTGCAAAGCAGAAAAATATAAATGAAAAAAGAGTGGAAAAATACCAGCCACACAAATGACCATGCCATGTTCTGGCCTGCTGAGAACGGATGTACTCCTGAAATGGCTTATCAGATTTTCTTTTTGGATTCAAGATCTCTATGCTGGTCCTTTGCTCAGATGCTAAAGCACTTACCTGCAGAAGAAGATACGTGTTCTGAGCATCATTTTTTAGACAGTCCTTTTGCGATACAAGAGTCAAAGAGTCTTCCTCTGGTGTGGCGCTGGAGGGTTTCTGGCTCTCTGCAGTGCTGGTGGGCTCTTGTCTGCAGGATGTGACTTGATATGTTCTTTTCCAGGATGTGGATGGATTCTCCTCCTCAGCTCAATTTCATCACAGTTCATAGCCATGCGTGAGAGATCTTTGGGATGAGCAGTTTGTGAGAAACCAGGACCCAGGCTCAACTGGACCATAGGGAATGGCCTCCTACCCTTCTAGTCCTCTGACTCTTTCTAGGGGGAGAAAGTTCTGCACCGCTCTGGCCTACCTCTGTGCCCCTGCTCTTCCTATGGAAACTGTGGTGGATGGGTGGATTGGCTTGCTCAGCTATCTAAACTCCAGGCTTAGGAACAGCACAGTCATGTCCAGCACTCTCTCCCCTAGTTAGGAAATAGGTCTCATTGAAAGATGCAGCTCCAGCTGGAATTGAGATGCAAGCCTGTCCTGCATCCTTTCAGAGACTGGCCTGAGCCTTCTGAGAGACTTTTCCTGATGTAAATGTGCTTTCTGCTGCTGCTGGTGACCATCCAGGAGACTTCCCAAGATGACCAGGGCTATGGTAATATTACGAGGACAGGTCTGTTGCTCTCAGTGTAGACATCGAAAGAACCCAACCTTGTTCACTTTTCCTCAGCCATCCTCACTACATGTCTGAAGATCTGCTTTGTTGCAGGATGACTCTAACAGTGTCAGGAAGACAGTCATCAGCATCCCAGCTCCTACTTCAAGCTGAATCTGCTGGTTCATTTTGCTTTTTGAATGTTTCTATAGCTGCAGCCAATGCTTTAGGTAAATTACCAGTTGGGATGAGATGCACAATAAAATATTTCCCAGCTATGGCATGCCACTGTTATACTGTCTGTAATGTTCAGCAATTGTGACTAATGCCTTGCTCAAGGAAGGTAGATTCAAGATTTGCAGCAAGAAGTGAAAGGCAACAGTCCAATAAAAGCTCTGAGGCCAAATCTGCAATGCATGCAAGGATGTGTTGTTGTATTGTGCATGATTTTCCACTTTCGTTAGGCAGGAGAAAGAAATTTCTTAAGCCAGTTTTAACTTGTAATAGGCTGCTTTACAGTATGTGGGATCAGTAGAGGAATAAATGTTAGAATGACCTTGAAAGAAAAGTGTCTTCTGTCTGCTAGGTCAGGCAGTAGAGTAGCATACCAGAAATAATCAAGAGACTCATTCTCCAGCTAATTAAAGACTTGAAAATATAATTTCATGTTGTGATTGTTTGCAATTAGTCACAGATGCTACTGATCACTTGCTGTGCCATTATTTTTCCATGAATACACTAAGAAATGCATTTTAAAGTAAAATCAGCCGAAGGCCTAGAATTTAAGGTTAGATTTGACAAAACTCCAGCTTTCATGTATTTTGTCAAGTATTATTAGCTAAAGAAAATGAATTTCTTTAGTGTAGCACACATAATACATATTTATGTCTTCTATGGTTTATAACCTGCTAAATGCAGATATGCCCAGTGTAGCTTTAGGCTCTCTTCACAGTCAGCAAGGAGAAACAGGCCACTTGCCTGATCACCTTCAGATGCCTGTCTTGGGAGAAAATTAATCACATCAAAATAAACCCCCACAATTTCTCTTCATTTCCCTGCACATAGGGAGCCTGATGAGGCTTTCTCAAAGATAAGAGTGAGGAATCGGATAAAATGTGTGATGGCTCAAATTTGGTGGAATTCCGGCTCTTGATTTATACACCACTGGAGAAAAAAATCTCCAACTGCCATATATTACAGAGGGCATAGCACCTGCAGGAGCAAGCACTGCAAGGTACAGCTTCTTTCAGAGCTCAGGCATGAGGTGGGCATTAAGTTGCTCAACCTGAGCTGCTCCAGAGGGCACCAAGGCAGGACATCAAGGCCTTAGCGAAGCATGCTGCTAGGAACAAACATGTGGGGAGTAACATAAACCAATAAAAATGTCTAAGTTTTTTGTCTAAGTCTAAGCTTGTCATGCCAATACATTTCTAAAGCCATTGAAGAGGAAGATGTATTTCCAGAAACAACTGTTTTTATCCCAAGAGAAGTAGAACAACGCTTCAGTGTGACGCTTTAGGTGATACCTGTTTGTCTCCATCGGGCACAGTGAGCCAGCCCAGGGCCAGCGTTAGGGCATGTGCAGTGAGGTGAAGCTATTCAGATGTTTGCAGGTGAGCTGGCAACTTCACGGGAATTTTGAGGGTGCAGTTTTGAGAGTAGGTTCTTAAAATAATCCCTCATCCTGAGTCCTACCCTTTCTCCTTTTATTAAACAAATGACATAGACTAACAAGAGTATAATGGAGGAGACCAATCCCTTGATTGAACAGAATATAACATCACCGTGCGATTGCCATCTCTCCTGTTTTTCCCATCCTCTTTCACTGGCAGGCTATGGTCGGCCCTCACACTCCGTTATATGGCTTTACATTGGCAGCAGGGCAAGGCACCGCTGACAAACATGCTTTCCTCAGGGCAGTGCTCATATTTCTTTCTATTCTTAAGAAAAATAAAAATGTTATGGACAAAGTATTTCACTTCATAATTTCCTGACTGGTAAAATTTTGTCCCTGAGCTTAGCAGCACATGTCCCTGCAGGACTGGCTTGGCACAGAAAGTCAATAATGACAAACGTAATATTAGATTCCTGTTGCAGGGAATGAACCCCTCCATCTGGAGGGGAAAGACTGGATGGTCTCAGTGGGTTTTTCATAACTAACTTTTCAGATTGATTGTACAACATGTCTCTAGACACTAATTTGCCATCATTACCTAATGTTATAGAATGAACTGTCTGTATTTGCATTTAGGTCTTTTGATTTAAAGAAGTAGACAGATATACAAATGAATGAAGTAGGATTCATAGCAGCAGTATGTCCTACACATGAATCAAAGGCACTTTTCTATCCTCTCACTTTCAAAAAAAAAAATCCCCATGAACCTGGAGATTTTGGTAGACAGTATCTGTCTTTAAATTTAAAAAAAAAGACCATTTTCTTTATTTTTACATCAAGGATTATTCATCTCTACTTTATTTAAAAGACACTCTCTATATTCGGTAGGCTTCCATCAAGTTGTTAATGTGACATTCACCTGAACACAATGTGGCTCTTCTAGCATTATCATGATGGCTGACCTTGGGGAGAGACTTCATTCTCCTCCATGTTTCAGCTGTGTGGACGTTTTTCTCTTGGGTTGATTGTGCTGATAGTTTCGAGTAGTAGTTTTCTAGATTAATGGCAGGGTCTTGGACACAGAGGGACTCCTGGAGCAGGATTATGTTTCTGAATGATATCATACGTAGTGTTTAAAAATCTTCAGGATACAAATTGTTAGTAGCGACCAGAACAGATTGGATGTCCTGGAGAGTAATATTCCTGTGTGCTCTGACTGTTGGTCTGAGGAAATAGCTTGGGAGAACTGGGATCAAACACCTTGCATCTGGTCTTATTTTGCTTCAGCCAGGATATATCAGAGTATGGTGCTAATGCAACACTTCTGCTCCTGTCACCTCAACTAGTTTGGGCAGGATAAATGTCAATTTCTTCCCACCTCACTCCATTATGCCTATCACATAACCACAAAGCTGTAATCACCCCCCAGCAGAAACAGAGGTTTTAGACGTTTCAGGTCTTTCCACTACAACTATTGTTGCTACACTGGTCTGGGGGTTATTCCTTTTACAACGCTGACCCACAACCTGGTGGTTTTGCCCAGACTACCGTGTGCAGCAGTGCAAAGCCTTGACAGGGAGGAGAGAAATTCTATCCAGAAGTTGCAAAGAGAAAGCTGTGCTGTGGCCACTTGCCAGATGCGCCTGTGGTCACCACTCATCTTGAGGAGGAGATACCTCACATCAGTCCTCACAACTTCACAGTGGAAAGGGGAAGTACTGAAGGTGAAATACTCCATAAGCATAAAATCTTCTTCTGAACTTCTAGCACAAGCACATCACTCCCCGCTAGTGCAATAAGGTACAACTATTTGCATAAACTCCAAGGATTATGACTTGTATATTCGCAAAGATATTTTTTATCAAACTGGCACAATTGCCAACATTTAAAAAAACTGCTTTGCAGATTAGCTTCACTCTATCCATGCCAGCCTTGCATGGTCTGTTGCAGCCTGTGGGCAAAATCTCTGTCCCTGGCCAGGACAAGCAAGTCTCCTTTTGCCAGTCTAAGAAGACGTGCAAAGTGGTGGCTCCAATCTTGATTTGTCTGAGCTGGGAGTTGTGGGGACAGCCACTGAGCTACACTGGGTACAGCTCATGGTGTGACAGAGAGGCTGTGGGGGATAAATGAGTAGTGGCAGACAGTAAACTGGAGCAAGATGAAGAGAACTGGGATATAAGGGAGAATCATAGAAGGAAGACATGAGAAAAATGAAAACAGTGTGAGGGAAACCATGGAGAGGAGGTAGAGGCTGATCTGGGACATGTGTAAGGCAATTAAACAAGCACAACAATGTTAAATCTGTGTCTTCAGTTCGTTCACCAGTTTCGTGTATTGTGCATCACTACTGGACTCCAGGGATGCTACTGATGTTGTTTCATTGTCCCAGAGGCCATTTTACTTTCTGACTTCCTCTATTCTCCCTCACAGTTTTTAACAGGCCAAGTACCACTGTTGATTAATGGTGAGAATGGAAGGTGGAGAACCTTTATGGGCCATTAACATTAATGAGGGCAATAACTAAGAGATAAGTCCATGCATGTTCTTCTGCAGAAATGAGTGCCTGAGAACTGTGAGATATTTCACAGGTGGCAGAGATGAACTTGTGAGCAGCATTAACATGATATAGATAGAACACAGCAGGGTCAGGAATAAATCTGCACACAACATCATCCAGTACAGCCTTGCTAACCTGAACACACACTGACTGGTTGTAGGAGGAAAGATGAACCAGAGATACTGACAGTTACTTAAATAAAAATTGCCCCAAGTGGTTAAAATCCTTTGCTTAAAATGCCAGCCATTTGCAATTCATATAAATGACCAGCTTCAAGGCATATTATCAGCAATATTCATATGCTATTCCACATTGCTACGAGGACTCCTTGCTTAATAAGGGTTGAATAGCCATAGATGTTGGCATCATGTTAGTAATGCACAGAGGAAATTTATTTCTATTTGCTTACATGGGTTGACCAGTTTTGAAGATCTCCTACAGCATTTGTGGCAAGAATTGTGATGTGTCGTTATGACAGAAATGAGAACCTGGAAAAAATTAAACCTTGCATTCTGTGTGTGCTTCTATGAGCTCTCTGAATTTTTTAGATACATATAAAGATAGTTTGGGCTTTTATATTTACACATTTCTTGACTTCCATAAAATTAATGAGTTTTATGTCCTACTGAAGACACGATCTACTTTATCGTATAGGAAGGAGGAAAATATTCCCAAGTTCTAGTTAGGAAATTGGCATGGGAAGAATAAATAACAGCACAGCTGGACGTTAGCACAGTTTATCTTTGAGCCATGTTTGGTGTTTCGATTGGCTTGGAACCCCCTACCCATCCTCCCTGCTCTTATCCAGCAGTACAAGGGGTGCCTGGCCCCAGGGAGCCCATAAACAGTATGGTGACTCAGAAACATCTAGGGAGGATTCACAATGCTGCATCACAAGGCTATATTTCTCCCCTGAGAGTCAGGGTGCATCTTGTGTCTTTACTCCCACAGTCCAAGTGCCTTTCTCAAGCCACCGAACCCCCATTACCCCACTCAAACTCAAAAGGCTGGTGGCTAAATGCTTGCCCTCTACAACATATGGCTGGATCTCTAGTTGTCTGGCTTCTCTGAAAGGCTGTCTTCCTGCAAGGAACTTTTGGATTAATTTCCAGTGCTGCATGAGATGATGAGCAGTATAATCCATGGTAGATCCCGCTGTTTGATGAGCTCTCTACCATACGTAGATAAGTTTACACTGTGTAATCAAATAAGTTAAACATCTTGTGACACCTTGTTAACTTTCTTTCCAGCTCATGCCGTGGTGCTTGGAAGGCACGACACGCTGTGCACGTGGAGGTCAGCTTAGAACTGGTGAGAAATCAGAGTAATGTAGTAATGTTGAAAATGACACAAAGAAAATCATCCTCATTATACACTTGCGGGTCTGATCCCCTTCAGAGGATGTGTAATGTTACTGACATGTCCCTAGGATTTTCTAAGCACATGTTGTCCTGACCTCTCTCGTAAATCTTGAAGCTTCTGTTCTCTTCAAGGTGCTCCCACAAGCCGGATATGCCTCTCTCCATCAGTACACGAGCTGCTTTCAGGCACTGTGGCCATCTGTTTCCTAATGATTATGTCTAGGCTGGGTTAATCTGCTCTTTTAGGGTACGTCACGATGGGAAAATCACAGTGTGAACACAGGCTTCTCAAAGATGTCACTAAGAATGCCTAAACCTCCCTCTTAAATATTCTTTTTGACAATCAGCTTTTTCTATGCAAATAATTTCTGTGAGGATTCTTAGTGTTTGTTTAGTCCTAAAAGTAAATTAAACCAACCACATTGTGTTATTTGTGGTTTATTATATTTAATTCTTGCTTTTCTCTATTTCACTTTTTTTTTTTTTTTGTCTAAAAATACCTGCTTCTGGAGTACAGCACAGTCTATGGAAGAGCTAGATTCCCAATCCCCCTTGCCTTTCAGCTACCAACCTGAGTGGGTGCTGAACTCCCCTTTGTTAACTTCCATATGCAGGTTTAATAAAACACCTGGGATTACTTTGGGGAAGGCTGAGCAGAATCCGGTGCGCAGGGCGACTTCCAAGCAAGGAGTATTCAAGCATGATGATCCAAACCTATTTGCATATTTATTTTTTTTAATGGAGAGACCTTTTATGCCCTACAGGATGCTGCCTACCATCAGTGCTATTTCTTCTGGGGACTTTTGCTCTCTATTTAAGCTCAACTCTACCTTACTTGATGAATTGTAGTCCGTTTCTGGAAAAGGAAAACAGCGAAGTACATGAGACAAATTTTAAGAGAGCTTTTGCTACATCTAGTGGCAGAAACTTTGAAGTGCCGGGAAAAAAAAAAGACGGTTCAGCAAGAAGCCAATCTCTTTTTAAAACTGCTGTTCTAACGAAACGTGATGGGATGTGCTTTCATATTGCTCTTTGTTTACTTTTGTCTTTCGCTGGAATTCTCTAATATTATTTCCTGCTGTGACTATTCTCTATTCTGGCTGCCATCTGAGATGGTACCAGTCTGGACTAACTGTGAATTTGATTTCAGACTAATTATGCAGAGAAAAGACAGATTGGGGGGAAGGGGGAACAACCCCAGATCCCCACTGCTGTCATTCTTCCCAGTGAAGAGCCTGTATCATGCAGAAGTAGTGAGAATTCACCCAGATTGCAGGAGGTTCTGCATCAACCCTGCCTAGCACTTGGGCAACAGCCTGCAGACCACAACACGTGGTGATGTGTTCCTCAAGGGTGAAACGGGGAAGAGTACAAACGTGGCTCCATGCTTAATGGAGGGAGAATGTTTAATCAGGGGAGGGATGCCTGAATTTCTGCTATTTCCATCCTTTTTGTGAGGCAAAGTGAGGAGCATTGGCAGGAGGGACTTGTGGGAGGGAGTGAAGACATAGGGCCATATCCCACGAGGCTGGGTTGTGGATTGGTGGTAGCTGAGCACTTGCAGGGAAGAAGCTGTAGCAATGACAGATACTCCTCACCAGCATCGGAGTAGTCTATTTTCTGAGTAATGATCTTGCTTACTCAAAAAGCTTTACTTAATTCCAGAGGAAACTGGGTATAGCCTTGGCAAAACAACACGTCTTCCTTATCCTGATCCAGATGGGAGCAGGCTTGGTTGCTGCTACCCATGTAGCAATACAACCTGTTAACAAGGTTAACTGGCATCACAATACTGACAACAGAGCATCAGCACTAATAATCAAAGAGTTGTTACTACAGGATTTAAAAATCTGGATAAAAATCACAAGGATTTTAAAGTGGAGTGCTTGTATAAGAAAGTGACATCAAACCTTATTAACGTGCTTTTTTTTTTTTCCAGAGAAGGAGTAGTGCCTTTATCCTGCCACCAGAACTTTATGGTGGGAAGGCCAGGAGGACCTGCTTACCCAGTTTTACTTCAGAGCTGTGTTACGCAGCTCCTTTTTTCTGCTTGGTCAGAATAAGGAGGGAGGAATACTTGTGAAAATGGAGGATAAGGCAGCAGGGAATGCAGATAGGTTTCCCTTTGGGCACTGCGGTCTGGATGTCTGGATGTCTTGCGGTCCTGGTGTGGTAGAGCAGTGATTGCTCTTTGCTGTAAAGAGACTCCCTTCATAAGTATAGAAAGAAACAAGCACTTTTAGAACATAACATCCTGCAGAAGGAAAAAAAATGTGTCACTGCCCCTGAAGGGAGACCGAAGTGACAAATCAGTCACTTTCAGTGATTGAGGACCAGAACCTGCTCAAGGAGGATGAGTTTTGCATTAGATGGGAGATGGTACAGATGAGGAGGCATTTCCATCAAGGCACTACTTGTTCTTGTGAAACAGCAGGAAAATAAGGAAAAATTTCAACCTCAACAGTTCATATTTGAACTACTGTTTGAGTTCAAAAAAGTAATTGACAGAAGGAATATTCATCCATGTTATTTACCACTGGTGTGAAACCACAGGAGCAGGAAAAAATCTTTAATTTTCTTGAGCTGCAGGTTATGATTTGAGAAGATAAGGTTTCTGTTATTAGGAAGTATTTGTATGTGACAAGCTTTATCTGTTTCCCTAATACATGGTAGGAATCACTCCATTGCTCTCAATGCTGTTCAATCAGCCCCATGCTGGGCGGCCTCTCTGATGCCTGGAATTCACTCTGCTGCAGAGAGATTGTCCAGAGAATACACTCTGTCAAAACGGTCTGAGGAGTATTATATTGTTTCTTGTAGAAGCAATCATAAAAGCTCAATAGTTTTCACAAGCAAGGAAAATGTTTTGAAAGGAAAACAAACAAAATGGGGAGTTGAAAAGCATGACTTTTTCCCCATTTATTATAAGCCTGCTTCTTTCAGGTACACAAAAACTGGCATAGGTTACATTTTTTTTAATGATGATTTGTGCTTCATTTCTACACATGAAATACAAGGAGTAGATCACAGTATCACACAGTATCACAGTATCATAAGATTGGAAAGGACCTCTGAGATCATCAAGTCCAACCTATAACCCAACACTAACACCAACACCCACACTAACATCAACCATCATCTAAACCATGGCACTCAGTGCCTCATCCAGTCTCCCTTTAAACACCTCCAGGGTCGGCGACTCCACCACCTCCCTGGGCAGCCCATTCCAATGGCCAATCACCCTTTCATTGAAGAACTTTTTCCTCACATCAAGCCTAAACTTTCCTTGACGAAGCTTAAGTCCATGCCCTCTGGTTCTGCCACTGGTCACCTGAGAGAAGAGACCAACCCCTGCCCAGCTACAACCTCCTTTTAGGTAGTTGTAGAGAGCAATTAGGTCTCCCCTGAGCCTCCTCTTCTTCAGACTAAACAGCCCCAACTCCCTCAGTCACCCCTCATAGGGCTTATGCTCCAGCCCCTTCATCATCTTCGTTGCCCTCCTCTGAACACATTCCAGTATCCTAACATCTTTCCCAAACTGGGGGGCCCAGAACTGTACACAATATTCAAGATGAGGCCTGACCAGTGCCGAGTACAGGGGGACGATAACTTCTCTGGTCCTGCTCGCCACACTATTCCTGATGCAGGCCAGGATGCCATTGGCCTTCTTGGCTACCTGGGCACACTGCTGGCTCATGTTGAGCTTCCTGTCAACCAGCACTCCCAGGTCCTTTTCTGCCTGACTACTCTCCAGCCACTCTGTCCCCAGTCTATAACTCTGCATGGGATTGTTGTGTCCAAAATGAAGTACCCAACATTTGGACTTGCTAAACATCATCCTATTAGAATCAGCCCATCTCTCCAGTCTGTCCAGGTCCCTCTGTAGGGCCATCCTACCCTCTAGCAGATCAACACTTCCTCCCAGCTTGGTATCATCTGCAAACTTGCTGATGATGGACTCAATCCCCTCACCCAGATCATCAATAAAGATATTAAACACAACTGGACCCAATACCGATCCCTGGGGGACACCACTGGTGACCGGCCGCCAACCACTGTCTGGGCTCGGCCATCCAGCCAATTCCTAACCCAGCACAGAGTGCTCCCATCTAAGCCACGGGCTGCCAGCTTCCCTAGGAGTCTACTGTGGGAGACAGTGTCAAAGGCCTTGCTAAAGTCCAGGTATACCACATCCACAGCCTTCCTCTCATCCACCAGGTGAGTCACATGGTCATAAAAGGAGATCAGGAGATGTGTTTCCTTTGGAAATGGGGCTTATTTTTTTTTCCCAAATATCAATCACTGTTTAAAAAACGTCAGTCTACTTTATGTCTCCCTGGCCTGTGCTGTGGCTGATGGCCACTTGTGGAAAAAGAGAACTAGTTTCTCACATCTCCTGATTAGCACAGAAAGTGAAATATGTCTAGCTTATAAAGGCTTCCCAGCTTCTTCCCTGAGCAACATCAGTGGCTTCCTGACCTCCTCTCAATTACTGCTCTCTGTACATCAGTGCTGGCCAGGCGGGAGCTTCAGCCCGGAGCAGCAGACAGCACTTCTCACCACTGCGTGCTGCAAACCTCAAAGCAAGCCTGGGCAACCTGGAGGTAAAACCACAGCTGGCTGAGCAGGAAGAAAGGAGAAATTTCAGGGCAAGGATAAACTCTTTTGTTCAATCATCACTGCACTCACAAGGTGCAAGTTCTTGGCCAGCTGAACACCGAGACTCTTCTGTGTTAGCCAAAGGTTTTACCAGGTGTTCTAGGGATGATTAGGAAAACTCTTGTTTTCACTCAAAACTTGTTTTACTTGCTTTAGTGGCCATTTTAAAGTAATTTAAAACTTTATCAGAAAGGCATAAGCATAAGGAAAATGGAAACAGTAGCAATTTGTGAGGTGGTAGGAGATGGAATTATTCAAGTTTCCTTTCTAAGAGTTAGGAAACTACAGCAGAAAATAAGAGAATTACAAAAGTTGTTTTCTTTTCAGTTATGTTAAGCTCCGTAAAAAGTAAACCACTGCCTTTTTAGGATGCAGAAGAGGGATAGTATCCATTGCATATCTGCTTTCAGAGCTTTGTACTGAACGTAAGTTCATCTATTACTTAAGATGTAATATACATATTAAAATGATGCATTTTTAAATTAAAATACATAATTAGGTAATTTTTAAATTCCATTTGGCCTTTCTGCTGCCTTCAACCTCTGTTATCTAACAGCACCATTTGAGGCCACTTCCTCCAAATTCAGACGACCATTTCTGATTCAGCTGTACCATCCTAGGGACAGACTGACATCTTTAAAGACAGTTTGAATGCTGGCATTTCCTAACTTCTGAGCATTTGGTGTTTCAACCTGAGCTGTCTTTCTAGCATAAACTTTCTTACATGTAACATGAGATAATTTTTATGAATATGACTGTCCCCCAAGGAAGTGTGTAAAATCAACTACAAGAACAATATAAGGCAAGTAAGACATATAAAACATGTATAAGACCCCTATATAGGTGCACGAGATCACAGGCACTGATTCTGTGGAAGTCCAGGAGGAGATAGGCTCAGACCTAGGGCAGGCATTTCCCAAGTTACGTGTCTTCTTCACATCCACAAGACAGAGCATCACCTCCTGTGTCAGGCAGCCAGCATTTTTGTCTACTGGTCTTGTATGTAGCATTGGAGCCCCATTTGCCCATCTTCGGGGCCATGCCATCATCTGGAGACACTATCCTGGATTCGGACTCTGAACAAAGATGATAGAGAATTGCTGTAAAGAGATCAGAAGGAACTGATATCTCTAGAGAACATGTCAAGAGAGAAATTTGTCTCTGCTCCTGTTTAAACTGCACAACCCATATTGTTAATCTGCCTTTTTTAATACAAAGGGATTTTTTTTGAAATTAGGTCTGCCAATTTTTTTTGCCTAATTAACAGCGTTACTCATCTCAGAGCACAGGTAATTATTAGCAATTTTATATTCTGCAGTTGGTAGCTTTCTTGACTCTTATTAGTAGTATTTTTATTTCAAAGTCCTTTGAGATAACCTGAGATTTGGGAAAAGGCATCTAGTACTCCTTTATATCCCTTGTGGGAGGTTCTGGATTGCTCATTTATGCTTTAATTGCTTTTTTTCAGGTGTATATTTCTAGATGGCTTCTTATGGATCCGTTCCATTACCATGAAGTCATTCTTATAGACAATACATACACAGTGGTCCAGCACAAACCAGGTCTGCTCAAAGTTTAATTACTGTGATTAAGAGATGGAGACGTAACACAGGCATTTACACATATGCAAAGCCTTAGTAATTAAATAAGTTTTTTCCAGGAGCAGTGGCACTAAGAAATGCTGGTTTCTTTGGAGGAAGCTCCTTCACAGCTGTTCCTGGTCCCCTCCCAGCTCCCACATCATGCTGTCCACTTTGCAGCCCTCCTAAATGTCCTGCCCATGTGGCAGCCGGTGCTGTGGATGGTGCTGGGAAGTGTGGAGCAGCTTCTCTGCAGATTGCCCAGTTGGTGGGGATGTTGACTTGGCAAATAGCTGCTGAATCTAGGGAGGAATCAGACTTCAGTTACTCAGGCATTTCCCTCCCTGCATACGCCAGCTTGCCTTCCCATTCATAGTCACTGATCATCACTAAGTCTGTGAGAATTAGACCTTTGAGATCTCTATATCACTGCCAAGTTTGACTCAAATAGGCTGAAAGTACTGAATGGTCACATGGAAGTTGCAATCCACCTAAAGTTGATTGTTTGAGCCCTGGGTTCCCTCATCAGCAATGAGGAAGAAGGAAGCACTTCTAGATTCCCATGCCATGTCTTGGCCAGCTTCCTTGCCCACGTACCAGAACCACCTGATCCATTGACCATATTTCAAGTGGCTGCAACTTGGTGAAGTGACTCCGATCTAGATGAAATGCATGATTTTCCATTGAGCTTTTCCTCCCTGTAATGTGACTTTTTTTTGCCCAGCCTGATTGCATGCCTGAGAACAAAGAGGAATTTGTCTGCATGAAGAAATGTCTTACAGAGTTAGTGCTAGATCATGAAAATGGCCGACTGATGGAATAAAGGTCTTCCATACCAGTTTGTAACTAATTATTTCTCAATGTGTCAGTTTGAATCAACATCAAAAGTTTTCAGGATGCACTTAATGTCTTTTAAATCCATCTGTTCCCCATGCTTCAGGAAATGTTTCTGTGGTTTGAGTCTCCATTTCTTCCTACAATGACAGACTTTCTCCCTTCTGGTGCGGGGCCTCTCCCTTCCAAGCTGTCATTCTGACAAGGAAACAAATATCAGAAGGAATGCTGGTGTTTTGTCTTCAGTCTCTAGACCACTGAAAATGAGACAAACATTCTCCACTCATTTTCTTTTATTTCTCAGTTCCTTTAATTGTTATCCCCTCTCCTTATCTGGCCTATGCTGGTTTCACGGTCTGTACAGATTCAATGAGATATGAGGCAGTGTGTCAGCCCCACAGCACTTTGACAAGACTGTGAAGTGGTTTCAGGATTGAAGTAGCAGCAACTGCTTCAGATCAGGAGCTGAATTAGCTGAGGAAGGGGAGGGATTTTTTTGTGGCTTCACAGCAGCTCTGGCAAGTTTGATTTGCCCTTCTAAGACTGTTCAGAACAAACACAACACCTCTGCAGCAACTTGATCCATCTGCATAATGTCCAGGCTGTGACTCTATAGAAACACCTCTTAACATTGCAGACATACTGTCAAGGAACTTTTATGCTGAGAGATGTATTTCGTATCTGTGAACTGAACTTGATTGTGTGGATATACAGAAGTTAAGCATTTGTCCAGAAAGGTAAGAGTAGCTTTATTTGTTGGCTAGACTGAAAAATCAAAAGTGTGGTATTTTCTATGCATGGTTAAGTAAGAACAGTGGGATGTTGAACAGAATTGTTACTTTTTAAGTGACAAAGTGGAAGGTTAATGTTTTTTTTAAAATAATAAAGCAGATGGTTAATTTATGATACAATGTATCTATGATAAAATGATAACAAATTCTAAAAAAAATTACAGCTTTATAGAATCAGCCACAGTAGTTAAGGGATGCTTGGAAATGTGTACATAAGGTGCAGGGAATGGAATCTAAGAGATGTAATGTGGTGTAAAAGTAATTTGCTGAACATCTGCCCTGGGTGGTGTTACTAGATGCTCTGCTGGCTGTCTCCTGCCATGTACCTCCAAGGCAGACAGGGACCACCCTGGATTTTGCACCTAGAAGTCTCTATCCCCCAGTCCTCATAGAATCATAGAATCTTCTGGTTGGAAGAGACCTCTAAGATCATCAAGTCCAACTGCACCCATTATCCATTAAACCATGTCCCTCAAAAACTCATCTATCCTTTTTTTAAAAACCTCCAGGGATGGTGATTCAACCACCTCCCTGGGCAGCTGTGCCAGTGCCTGACCACCCTTTCAGTAAAGAAATTCTTCCTAATATCTAGTGTGAACCTCCCCTGACGCAACTTATGGCCATTTCCTCTTGTCCTATCACCTGTCACTTGAGAAGAGATCAACACTCGCTCTGCCACAGCCTCCTTTCAGGCAGCTGTAGATAGCAATGAGGTCTCCCCTCAGCCTCCTCTTCTCCAAGCTAAACAACCCCAGTTCCCTCAGCTGTTCCCTGTAGGGCTTTTTCTCCAGCCTCTTCACCATCCTCGTCGCCCTTCTCTGGATGTGCTCCAGCACCTCAATGTCCTTCTTGTAGTGAGGGGCCCAGAACTGAACACAGTACTCGAGGTGTGGCCTCACCAGTGCCAAGCACAGGAGCACAATCACGTCCCTGGTCCTGCTGGCCACACTGTTTTTGGTACAGGCCAAGATGCCATTGGCCTTCTCGGCCACCTGGGCACACTGCTGGCTCGTATTCAACCTGCTGCCAATCAGCACCCCTAGGTCCCTCTCCTTCAGGCAGCTCTCCAGCCATTCTTCCCTGAGTCTGTAACGCTGCATGGAGTTGTTGTGCCCCAAGTGAAGGACACGGCATTTGGTTTTGTTAAACCTCATCCCATTGGTCTCAGCCCATCGATCCAGCCTGTCCAGATCTCTTTGCAGCACCTCCCTTTCTTCAAGCAGATCAACACTGACACCCAGTTTGGTGTCATCTGCAAACTTGCTAAAGGTGCACTCGATCCCTTCATCCAGATCATTAATAAAAATATTGAACAGGACTGGACCAACACCAATCATGACCGGCCTCCAACTGGATTGAACTCCATTTACCACCACCCTCTGGGCCCAGTCATCCAGCCAGTTTTTGACCCAGCAGAGGGTGTGCCTGTCCAGGCCAATGGCAGCCACTTTCTCAATCAGAATACTGTGAGAAACGGTGTCAAAGGCTTTACAGAAGTCCAGGTACACCACATCCACAACCTTTCCCTTGTCTTTAATCGGGTAACCTTGTCATAGAAGGAGAACAGATTGGTCTGGCAGGACCTGCCCTTCATAAACCCATGTTGACTGGGTCTGACCACCCAGCTGTCCTGCATGTGCTGTGTGATAACACTCAATATGATCTGCTCCATGACCTTCCCTGGTACCGAGGTCAAGCTGACAGGCCTGTAATTCCCTGGATCACCCTTCCTACCCTTCTTGTAAATGGGAGTTACGTTTGCCAGTCTCTAGTCGAACAGTACTTCCCCAGTCAGCCAGGACTGTTGATAGATGAGGGAAAGGGGTTTGGCAAGGACCTCTGCCAGTTCCCTTAGTATCCTTGGGTGGATCCCATCCAGCCCCATAGACTTGTGGACATCTAATTGCCCAAGGAGGTCTTTAACCAAGTCTTCTTGGAACATTGAGGGTTTGTTTTCACAGCCTTCTGGCTCAGGAGGCTTGGAGCCCAGAGAACATATTTCCTCCCTATTAAAGACTGAGGTAAAGAAGGCATTAAGTACCTCTGCCTTGTCCTTGTCCTTGGTTACTACCGTTCCCCTTGTGTCTAGTAAAGGAGGGAGATTCTCCTGGGTCTTTCTCTTGTTTAATATATTTGAAGAAGTGTTTCTTATTGTCTTTCACTGAACTGGTCAGTTGAAGTTCCAGCTCAGCTTTAGCCTTTCTAATTTTATGCCTACATGATCTCACCTGCTCCTTGTATTCCTCCTGGGATGCCTGCCCCTCTTCCAAAGCTCATATATTTTCCTCTTTTTCCTGAGACTAAGACAGAGCTCTCTGTTAAGCCAAGCTGGCCTTCTTCCCCGGCGACTCATTTTACGGCACACAGGGATGCTCTGCTCTTGCACTGCCAGAACTTGCTTCTTGAGAAGCATCCAGCCCTCATGGGCTCCTTTGTCATTCAGAAACGTCTCCCACTGGACTTTATCAAGCAGCCTTCTAAACAGTTTGAAGTCTGCCCTCCGGAAGTCCAAGGTGGCTGTTCTACTGACCCCCCTCCTTACTCCTCCAAGAACTGAGAATTCTATCATCTCATCACTGAGCCCCAGGCGTCCTCGAACAGTCACCCCCCCCACAAGGTCCTCTTATTCGCAAACAGCAGATCCAGTTGGGCACATTCCCTAGTCAGTTCACTCACCAGTTGTGTTAGGAAGTTATCTTCCATACACTCAATGAACCTCTTAGACTGTTTCCTTTCTGCTGTGTTATATTTCCAGCAGACATCTGGAAGGTTGAAGTCACCCACAAGGATGAGGGCCAGCGGTCGCGACACTTCTCCCAGTTGCTTGTAGAAGAGCTCATCAGTTTCCTCATCCTGGCTGGGCAGCCGATAACAGATTCCCTGCATGGGAACAAGCATCAGAAGAGATGCAAATGTCAACACACACATGGTGACACCATCTTTTTGCCTCTGAGGTTTTCCAAGGCATTTGCTTGGGACTGGCAGATGTGGAACAGGACTTGTGGAAACCCAAGCTCTTGGGGAATTTTGGCTGGAGGGCTGGTGGGCGTCCACAGGTGAGTTGAGCCCCTAGAGACCCCCTGATCTATCATGGGAGCTCAGAGGGCAGGTGAGCTGAAGATGCTTGCTTACATGCTGAACCTCCTGGCTGAATTTCTATAGTGGGCCTGGCTGGAAAGCAGTTAATTTTATGCCCAGCAGTCCACACAGCACTGAGTTTTGAATTTGCGAGTAAAATCATGCTGATAACTCACCAGTCTTTTGGTTGTTGCTAAGCAGCGCTTGCACCAGATTGAGTTTTTCTCTATTTCCCCACTTGGCCTCACAAGCAAGTAGGCTGGAAGTTCAGCAAGGAGCTGGAAGGGGACACGTCCAGGACAGGTGAATCAGACTGACCTAAGGGTTATTTCACACCATACGATGTTGCGTGTTGCAGGACACACGGCACTGAGGAAGGCACCTGAGGCCCACATGCTGCAGCCTTGCTACTGGTGACGAGATTTCCATCCACTACACCACAATAACTCCATTGCCCAGTCATGGGACCAACCATGCATGAACCTATAATGTCCAGTACGGTATACAGGTTAAAAGTACTCTGTGGGTATTGTGTTTATGTCTAATGAACAGCTCAAGAAAGATGCTGAATAATCTATGTATTCAAAGAAAACGTTACAAGAAGTAAGTGATCACAGCAAGAAAATCTAAATGGTTACTGTCTAAGGCTCTGTGGAATAGGTTAGGTAGAAAGCAGATCATCTGGCACGCAAACAGACATCTAAAACCTGTCCAGTGAATCATACCTCAAAGTGCCTGTTTCTTGCCTTTGATTATAAAGAGTGTCAGACAGGTTCCTCAGGGACAGATGCCTTATTGCAGTCACCTAAATTCAGATGAATTGTTTGACCAGTGATACGAAGAATGTCACTCGAAGCGATCCAGGCACTGGAAGATTTTCCTTGTGACCAATGTTAACTCTGTACTCTGTCATATTTTACTGAGAAGCTAGATGTTCTCTGGAGATACAGTGATCTGGCAGAGGACATCTTGCTCCAGTCATTCTGACACGTTTAATTTATTGCAAACTTGATTGTCAGAGAAAATATGGAAACCCACAAAGAAGTAGAAGAAAAACAGCTCATCTAAAGCCACAGGAAAGAGATGATGTAATGGAAACCAAAGAGGAAAAAAGTGGAGAAGGTCTAGCCTAAAATGAAATTGAGGGGGTAAAACTGGCTGGAAAGTTTAATTAATTCTGTCTAGAAAGAGAAGAAGAAATTAAAAATGAAACAAAGCAGAACTAGCACTTGAGACAGAGAAGAAAGATGCTGAAAAGAAAGATGCTGGGGAGAAAGAAGTGCAGTAAATTAACAGAAATGCAGCAATACATGTTGCAGAGAAATCCTTTCAGCAGGTTCAGAGAAAGTCTCCATTAAAGTTTCATAGTGAAGGCTCAGTGGGATTTTCAATATTTTAAAGGTGTTTCTGAAGGTAGCCAAGGGGCAAAGCACTGGTAAGTCTTGAAAGGCTAATGCATCAAATTTTATCATGTCTTCAAACAGCATGGGACAGTGTCTAAACTTTGGTTGCTTTAAGAAAGCACTCATGCTTCGCTGTGCTCCTTCCCCTCATTACAATGCCCCTTATTGGGGTGTTTTATGTACTCTGCTTTTGTCTCTTGTGATCAGTGGTGAAGATGAGACAGGAGCAGGAGGGTTGAAGGCAGAACATGGGAGTCTCAGGGCTGCTGAAGGGCAGCTGAAGGGCTGCTGGTCGAGCACCCACAGCGCTGAGGTAACACCCTCATGCCTTGCAGAGAGACAGAAAGGGAAAGCAGGTCACCATGTGGCTCTCGATGCAGGGAATAAAACCCCACCACTTTCTTTTGTGCAGACAGGAGCAATGGATACCATCCTGGTGACTGGTATGTGGTAGCTTCAGTTGCCCTGGCGTGGGACATAAAGTCACTAGACAGGGACAGTCTGTCTTTTCTTGAGGCCATGTCTGTTGAGGGGACAGTGAAAGTCCGAAGGAAAAATAGCTCACACGCAAAAGCTTTTGCAGGCAGGGCAATTTCACTTTGCCAGGTGCAGAGCTGTGGGTGGCAGAAAAAAGGAGTTGATGTATGCTTTGAAGCCGTGAAGAGGAGCAGAGCTACAGGTCTCAGACACATGGTGTGAATGTTGGGATTCTCCAATGAAGGGATAGGAGCTGGATGCGATGACACTTGTGGGTCCCTTCCAACTCAGGTCATTCTATGATTCCATGATTCTGCATGGAGGAGCATCCCTGCTCCAGAAACACAGCCCTGCTCCTCACTTCTGATTTGGTAGTAACTGGCAAGCTGTTAAGCTGTCTCCTTCTTCTTCTTGTACGCAAAGTACCATGCCAGAAAAATAACTGCTTGAAAGTTATAAAATAATATCATTTATTCTCATGGCACATTCTTTCTTCTAATCCTCAACTTTTAGGGGCACCCAGTTCCCCAGGATTCTGTACATCTTCCACACCCAGCTCTGTGGCACGCTTTCAAGGGTTGTAACAGTGGAAAAAAAAGGAACAAAAACGGCTGAGAAAGGCTGGCAGGGAGTTTTCATCCCTGAGCTGCGGGAGCAGAGCCGCGGTCCCCGCCAGGTGGCAGCACCGGCCTGGGCAGGGAGCTTCCATGTTACTAGTGGCATCCTGAATTCCTGTAATTTCTAACAACTCTCTAGAAATAACTTTGAATGTGTCATGGTCCTTGTTTGAACAGTATAAATCTCTCTTACTGCCTCGCATCGTGGAGTTGGCTGCATTGTGAAGCATTCGGTACAAGGATCAGACTCCAGAAGCTTTTATGTTAATTAACACACGAGTTATCCCTATTTTTACAATTAAAGCATTCGGTCCAAGATTAGACCACATAAATTTAGGCATTTGCCTACACACTAAGCGTGTAACACACCTACCACCAACAGAGATTTTGTCAATGCAGCCCATTTAGCTCAGCTAGTGATTTGGAGGATCAGCCTGCCAGCCTTGTGGCTCTCCTGGACCACAGCGCTGCCTGTAAGGAGAGCTCAGAGGCTGGGCCTGCACATAGCAACCTATAGGCAAGCTACTGAAAATTCACTGAAAATTGAACCGCTCCTCCCATATAGGTACTTCAGGACAGAGTTATCTCATTGTTTTGCATCCAAGAAGGATAGGGATGTAACACAGCAGACTCACCAGGGCTGGCATCTGACAAAAGTGGGTGCTACTCAGCCAGTTACTCAATTAATTTAAAAAAAATGAGAAGTGGAGTCTGGTCTTTTGGATTCAGCCAGAAACTTCATCTACCTCCTACCTCTAGCAGATACTGTTAGTGACAGATACCAAGGGAAGACTAAGGACTGGCAAGTGCCTGTGATACCTCTTTTGCCCAGCCCTGTTATTATTTTCAGCTCAAAGGTTTTCGCCTCAGCAGACCCCTCTTCCAAGTATCTGTCTGTGTAATGAAAACACAGGTCAGGCCATGTGATGAGAAGGAATACGTGGCACTGGGTTCTTTCCCATTGTGACTTGTCTGGCTGGAATGTGAAAGAAACCAAATTCCTTCCCATGACTACTCAAGGAAAATAAGGTGGTGGCTCAGATGCAGAGGTCTCCATTTGACACATGTAAAAACACAAGTGGGATGAATCCCACCCTCACTGAGCTGTGGGCTCGAGAAAATGGTGACCGCTCGGTTTTGTGCTGCATGGTTCTCTGATGCTGCTACTCATTGGTGATTTTTACATATGTTACAGTGCAAAAGTATGCAGAATATTATATGTTTAATAGATCACAGGGAAACATGAATGCCAAGAAAACAAAAGTAATAACTAATTGTTCTTAGAAAGTGTGATCTGATGCTTGTCCGAATATTTAATTATCATAATGATTGAAATTCAAACAAGATACTGGACAAAAAAATGAAAGGCAAAGAGCACTGAAGGTGTTTCAAGATTTTTTATCATAAGTCACCTGTTGAGGCCCAGTGACCCAACCTGAAACCTGTTCACCTTTGCATCATTTTCTTTGATGTTCATTTCTTTCCTTTAGGTATCAATTGAAGTATTTTGAGGGAGTTTAGATCCCCTTCCCTACCAAAGAAAAAAAGCAGAGGTATTTTCCAAAGCAAGTGGCACATGCAAGGTTCTGCTGCAAGAAGGTGCTCTCTCCCAGCCATCTGCCCTGCTCGAAGTTTCCTATTCTGATAGGGATACAGAGACAGAACGAAATGAGACAAGAAACTGTTCATTATGGGGAAGGAGAGACTGCCACACTCTTCTCCAGCTCCTTTTCTCCTCTGGCGCTCAGCTCAGCCTGCACCATCCCTATAGGGCTCTACTATGCTTAGCTTGTTTGCAACACAATCAAAGGGGCATCTGCACCTTCCCCTGCTACAGAGCTCAGCACAGACATGATGAAACCTTGGCCAAAGTCTGATAGCTTCAGTTCCCAAATAACTAATGCTACTTAAAAGTAGAAGCCGAGATAGGATAACGTAAAATTATTTGTTTCCTGCCCCAACAAGAGGGCAGGGCTATCTTTTCTTGCTGATAAAACTGAATGGGTTTGGCCCAGATTATAACCTCTGGTTTTAATTTAGAGATAAGAATGGTCATAGCAGACTTGTGCCAAGGCTCAGAAGCAACTTGTGGCAGTGATGATGCAGTGTTTCACAATGTTAGATGGGCCAGACGAGGCTGCATGATCTGGGCAGCGTAGTCAAGCAGGTGCTTGCCTCCACTCCACATCTCAAGCTTCATCAGGGGAGGTTTAGGCTTGATATTAGGAAGAAATTTTTCACTGAAAGGGTGATTTGCCAATGGAATGCGCTGCCCAGGGAGGTGGTGGAGTCATCGTCCCTGGAGCTGTTTAAAACCAGATTGGATGAGGCATTTAGTGCCATGGTTTAAACAACAAGTAGGTGTTGGTGTTGGGTCATAGGTTGGACTAGATGATCTCAGAGGTCTTTTCCACCCTTGTGATACTGTGATACTCCGGTACTGTGATTTGGAGTGGACCTGGGAGAGAGGACAGTATAAACTCTAATGAAGCTGTACTGCCAGTGGCAGGAACAGAGCTAAATCCAGGTACCTGAGAGTTTACAGCCACAACAGTGGATTTAATGAGCACGTTACTGGGCTTTAAGTGAGTTGTAAGGCTGATGTAAATTTAACTCCCATTACAGGGTCAGCAGTTGCTTTACAAGCTTCCTCACAGACAAGTGTCAAATTAGGGCTATATGAATAGATAAAGGGAAAAAATTAAAGCCATTGATGGCCATAGATTTCCCAGCTGATATCTTTATACTCTGCTATAAAAGCCTATCAGCCTTCATTTAAAGAAAGTGAAAATTGTTGACGTCTCTTTCAAATGCTAATCGTTAGGAAGCAATTGGAACTAAATATAATTTAAATCAAATAATGTGCACATTTATTGAGGAGTAACAACACTCAGTATCTTCTACTATTTATGCTTCCAGATAATCTGAGTCATTAGACTGGGACCAGATGCTGGAGCCCCTCCAGCCGCTGCAAGACTGCGCCTCTGAACATTGCAGGTGTCATCCCGACACAGCTGGGAACTTAGGTTTTTAGCAGGTTTTGAAAAATGAAATTCTTTGCTTGGGCACAAATGCTTTCCAAGGCAAAGAGGGCTCTCTTCTTTCCACCTGCCCAGATCCAGGGCAGCCCTGGGGCCTCACCCCTGGGTGCAGCAGAGGCGCCTGGCCACAGCAACAGACCTTTGTGCACCATAAAGAGGTGGACTTTGGCAAAACCCAGTCCTTGGACTTTCAAGCATCTGCACCTACTGACCCAACTAAGAGGATTTTTGAGGTCATAGCACCTCTGAAATGAGCTAGGTGCGGGGCTTTGCTGGAGGGTCTCCTCGGGCCTTAGGAACAGCTTAAGGGGACTGAGCAGTGAGAGTCCTGTGAGAACACCCAGCCCCTGGCGTGGAAGAAGCCATCTCCCATCCCACTGACCTGCCTACATGAGGCCCTTTCCCAGCTTGCCCCAGGCAGTGCTAGCCAGGGCCTGTATGTGTGACAGAAATCCTTGGCAGGCAGCAGAAGGAAGGGACCCGCCTGTGTGACGTCTGGGACTTCTGTGTGGTTGTCCTTGTGTTTCACTCATACAGGTTCTCTTTCTTGGTCATTTCTTTGCTGGACAGGACCCACACTATGTCATGCATCTGCTCCAAGGCAAATGTCCACCTGTGTAGTCAACAGAGAGAGTTAGGTTCCTCCAGGGGATTATTAAACCTAGTCTCTGATGAACTGTCCTCAGGAAATGCCTGTCTATCTCCCTTCTTTGCTCTGATGATCAGCTTAAGGGTAAATATCTACATTTTGCAAGACTGAAGTTAGCCATCTGGTGAGATAAATCCTCCACGACCACAGAGAACGTTCCATGACAGACATTAACTACACAGTTCCTAGAAATAAACTATTTAGTCCCCTTTATATATACTCCTGTATAACAATACAGCTAAACCTAGCACAGAGTGTACTCAAACTACACTATACATTTCTTCCCACCACCCCTTGAATTCCTCCCCTTTGCAGAGCTTGGGGACCACATCTGAAACGCCTTGGTCGCTTAGCTACAGGATCCATTCAGAAAATAGGTGCTGGTGCTGCCCTGTATCTCTGCAGAGGGGCAAACGGCCCATTCCAAGGTTCTGAAAGAGCTGAAGTTGGAGGGTTGAGTCACTAGGGAGCCTGAAAGGTAAGCACAGCCCTGGCTGGAGGAATGGCCTCTGGGTGAACCCCATGCTCTACATCTATTTGCGTTGCTGAGAAGTGCTTCTTATCTTTTGGACTTTCAAACCAAAGAGTTAAAGAAATACTGGAGTGAATTTATAGCTGCTGATGATTAAAACACTATATTTAGGCTTCTCTGTAATTTAAACACCACATTATGAACTCTGAAATATTTTTTACATAAACTCTCCCCCCGTAAACAGTGAGCTAAAATACCCAATTTATTCCATTTACCTCAGCCAAGTACAGCACAATTCCAGTTATATGTTAGACCCAGGAGACAGCCTCAAAACTTGAATTAACCAGGAAAATATGGACAGCCAGAGAAAACGGCCAGTGAAAATATCCTAGCTGCAAACTTCATAGTTTGCCTGCTGATATCCCTTGTTATGAGGAGCCACTTGGCTTCGTTCAGCTTTCATACTATGAGGTTTGTTGGATTTTGTTTCAGAAAGGCCTCACAAATTTTGAGCCATGTGAGACCCACCACCCAAGGTGAAGTCCCTGAGTGGAAATCTAGCTTTGAAGGGATTTAGTCCTGGATCACGGGTAAATATCCCAGGTTAAAAATGTGGATAAGGCCTTGCTGAGCCAGCTGACCTTGGAGAAGGAAGACAGAGAGGTTATATGAACTTCTCTTATCTGAAGCCTGCTGTTGTTTGAAGTGGTATTATGCTGTCCACCTCACACGGAGAGAGGGCATTCTGTGTGTCCTGACCAATGTAAGGCCCATCACCCAGCATCAACAGTTACATCTCAGGGAGGTAAACGATGTTTTTCTGGAGTACAAAGTGGTCTGGAAATTTAAAGCCCATATGATTTGGGCTGTATGGTTTATACACAGTCATGAAGGGGAAAAAGGCACAGATGAAAGAAAGCCGGAATAATTCTGAGAAGATGGGGCAGTGTGACACCCCTCCAGGCAGTCATGAGTTTTGCATGCCTCCCAAGTTTTCTCTAAAGCTTCTGGTGGCTGCTCTGAAGCACCAGGACAGGTATTTTGGTCACTTTTACGATGACTTTCTACCAGTCATCTCTTAAAAACCTGCTGGTTCTTCACTCCATCATAGGAATCTGGAGCATCCATCATCATCCCAGCTTTCTGTAGCTATGCCCAGAACTGCTTCCCTCTGCGAGCCTGAACCTGGGACATAACGGTGGCTCCATCCAGGCTAGCATATAAAAAAGTCCACAGTCAGTCCTTGAGCCTGGAGACCAAGTAGCATGGCTGGCCTGAGTCCATATAGCTAAACTCCCTCTCACGTCTATACTGCCCACTGGGAACTGCAGAAGTGCAAACTCATCTGCATTCTGAGAGGCTCCACTTACTACACGGGGTATGCAATGCTGTTGGACAATGAGTTCCCTATACAGACTGTTCACCTCTTCCCCATACCCAGTTCAGTCCCAGTCCTCATTTTGTAATCAGGAGTCAATTATCCCTGTCTAATTAATTCTCCCCAGTCGGGAAAACAAAAAAACCCCACACCATTGATGACTTAATCTGGAGCTCCCAGTATTCCTGAAATAGCAGTGTACCTCCACTTGTAGACTTGACCGTCTCCTGTGTTGTACTGCTGACACAAAGAGTTAAATAAATAAAAACAAAGCACTGGAGAACACTAAAGAATTATTCCTAATCACTTTCTGCTTCACACACACAAAAATCTATTAAACCTTTTCACACAAGCAGCAGTGAAAGAAACGGTAAGGTGTACTTACAATTAATTTTCAGCTTATAAAATCACCTCGGGAATGAAATGTGTATCTGAGTTGTATGACAGTCAAAAGGGGAGAAAAGATAACACCAGTGAGAGGAGAGCTGATTTATATAGTGTCTGCTGGCTGCCTTTCATTTTCTGAACAGCAAGAGAAGATTAATGATATTGTCACAACATTAATGATGCTGTAAAATCATAAGGACAAAGAGAGGCAGGATTTGATAAAAGTGAGATTTACAGCTGCATCAGTCAATTTAATTATCTTTTACTAGGCTTAAGCTAAGCAGTAAGACTAATCTCCATTTAACATGTTTTACAGGGTCTGCAGGCGCTTTACAATCCTCCTCCATTCAGAAGTGTCAAATTATGGCAATATTGATAAAAGAGTGGTGTAAATGGTTGTCTAGTCAATCCCCGAACCAGTTAATATCTTTCTTTACTGCATTGTAAAAGCCTATTACACTTGAGTTTTGGAGTGAAATTTGTGGACAATAATCTGAGTTGATAATGTTTAGAAAACAAGTTTGGAGGAGATAAAGATCCATGTCCACCTGCCTGCACTTGTTATAAAAGATGGCACTTGCTGCCTCCACACCAGCTCTCCTGCCTCCCCTCCCACCCTGCCAGACCTATCCCAGACAGGGGTGGTTCCCCCACTACTTCTTCCCTGGAAATGAGATTTTACTTTGTGCAAGAAGCAAACTCGGGCAACATCAGGGCCCATGGGGAACAGTAGTTTGCTTTTTGACTGGTCGCTGGAGCAGAGTGGGACCAAGCGCAAGGACTGTTGGTGGCTCTGTCAGCTCCGCTCTGCCCTTGCCCTTGTTTGAACAGGGATGGTACCTGCACCACCAAACCCCATGCAGAGTCTTACCTGTACTTCCCATAGCAGCAAACAAGCATGGGGATTAAGTAACTCGAAGCCAAATGATTACCTAACTGTATAACAGAGACTTTGTTCTTATTACCTCCTGCAAAACCATAATAGATTATATATGTTAATTTTCCGCCTGCTATTTTTAAAAACAATGTCCTTCAGGACACTAGTCTTGATTTTTCATTCTCCATCACTTTGTGGAGTTACTTACACTTCCACAAAGAGGACATAAAGCCCAATTATATCCACTTGATAGGATGTTTCATGACCACCATGCCCTATCTTTCCACAGAAGTATCTTTCTTGGAGCTATAGAGCAGCAAGCTTCTGGGGACCAAGGATAAATGTTTTAACTTGCATAAATCTTTTATTTTCAATGAGACTAACGAAAATGTAACTCAGAACAGATGGCATCTCGTAGCAAATTGTGCACTTCAAACCTAGGGAGTCATTTATTTGCCCAACTGTCGTTTGACACTTGAGCAGCTTGAGAAAACTGCTTTCCCAGTCTTTCCCAATGAGACCAGATTCTCCTTCCCTGCTCTACAAGCAGAGGAGCAGCAGTGTCTCTTTGGCCAGGTTAAAAAAAAATGGATTTTCTCCAATTTACAACAGGCTCTGGTTCTGAGAACTTGGTGTTGGAAATTTAGATCCCACTCTACCTCTCTTTATTTCATATTGTTGCCTGCATTTAAGTGCTGTGGGCCAGCCTATTGTTTTGAACCATCCTTTCTTCTGGTCAAGTGGATCTGAAGGCAATTTCTGAGGTGCTTTGATTTCACTAACCCATACTATTAGGTACATTTTTAAGCAAGGAGCCAGGCTTCCTGGGAAACAGCCTTCAGAACACAGGCATGTCGTGTGTCATTGAAAGACAGTTGTTCTCCTCATGCACTGCTTAAAAAAGCCAACAAATACAGAATGACTGAGCACAGTGTTTCTACAACATCTTATTTTTAGCTGCCTAGAAAAGTTCTTCTACTAATAATGAAATAATCCTTTGACAAGAAACTGAAAATATTTCTCTTTCCAGTCAAGGAGAAGAGGCACAATTTTATTATTTTTTTTTTTACAATTATCCAGAAAGTTTACAGCAAAAATAGTAACAGAAGTCAATACTTCCGACTTCTAGTTATTATTAAAAGACATTGCAACCATGCTTTATTATCTGCTTTCCTTAGCTTCCTCACACATCTAATGTCATGAATCACGGCATGAATAATGTGCTCTGACAACATTGGGTGTCCACCTTATGTTGCAGCCTTTAGGTCCTGGGACGTCAGTGCCCAGCCTGGGAGCTGGTGGACATTCCCAGGAGAGATGTCTCCTTCTGTAGGACATGCAACACCTCAAGCCCTAGCTAAGACCAGCCCTAGCACTTTGTTGGGGGACAGATGCATTGTGCATGACAGACTTAGCCAGCCTCAGTCATGCAGCCCATATTCCCAGCTGCTGCCTCCTCTGGGATCGGCTGGTGGAACACTGCTGGTCGGCAGATCCTAGCCCAGAGGATGACAAATGGAAGTGATATGGAGCTCTGCAACAGCCGGCGGGAGGCCTTATGCACTAAAATTTTAACAAATTAGGAAGTTGACAATGCATAGTGGTTCCCATCAGCCTGACCCTATCAAGACCAACAATCCCCTCAGTCCTCCTTCATCCAGGAGCTCCCTGAAGAAAGGGTTTCAGTCAAGGCACTAGATTGACAACAGTCTCCAACTTTACCGCCCATTTCAAGGAATCTCCACTAAGCCTAGGGGAAGCGGTGTAGAAATCGGTAGGATTTTTGTCCAAACAAGATCTTCAGGATTAAGCCTCTGTCAATATGTCCAGCAACGTGCTTGCCATGCAGGAAGTAGGGGGAAAAGTCAGTTCAGGATTCTTATCCACCTGATCTTATCAGGGTGGTAAATCTGGTCTTTGATCTTTCGTCAACAATGCACAAAGTTGGAGGCAGCTGCCACCACCCTGCTCAGTGATGCAGTCATCAAGTGTCTCATAAAACATTTATGAAACCTGTCATAAACTGGCCTGATAAGGAGCAGGACATTGCGTTTCAGGAGTCAGCAGCTTCTTGGGGAAGATCTTCCCTCTAAATCCAGGGCTCCTTTATTTAAAGAGCAAACACAAGCCACTGAGTGCACCCTGCCATAAAAGCTGGGAGAAGGGAATTTTCACCAGCCCTAGCGCTTGAGTTTTTGTGGCAGGTACTGGCCTTCACCATTTGCCTTTCCCACTAGGATAGGAGGGAGAAGAGGGGAGGAGGAGAGGAAATTAATAAAGTTGTAACCACAGTAGGAAAAATTATCTACAAATGGATGGTGAAACTCTTTCTAGAATAACTTGATTTTCTAGAAAATCTTGATTTTTCTCAATGCACAGGAGGAGCAATGCAAAATATACCCTACGTTCACATTCCAAAGCCCCCACAGGCTCAAATCCTTCTCCATTTGGTGCCATGAGGTCACATTTTTCGTGCATATTACAGATTTCTTTGGGATCTTTTTTCATCGAAGACACAAAATAATACACAAAATATTACTTGGAACTTGTAGGTCTCTTCCAAATGAAAATATTCTATCCTATCTCAGAAACATGAAATAATATCCAATCACTCACCCAGCCCACAGGGTGCTTTTTTAATTTGCTTTTGTTTTCTATGATGATTTATTCACAAAGATGTGGTGTGCACCAATACTGTTTTAGATATCTGATTTCATAAAGAATCTAAATTATTTCTTGTAAGCAATTTAATTCATGCAGACCACATCCTACCATAACAAGATATGTTCACAGCTGCATATTTATTTTATGGTGTAACCTCAATGAGGTAAGTAGCTGTGATGTTCTAATTGGTATTATTGTACTATTTACCAATCAAACTACTTAGAAATTTGGTGGTGGAATCACATTTTCTCTTCCTGTTAATTCAGTCTTTTTTCAGGTCATTGATGTCACTAATAATAACTGTTCAGTATTAACAAGAACTTGATGTTGGAACAATTCCAAACAAGAGAGATAGATACAAAGATAGCTTAATTGGGTATGTTATCAGTTGCTTATAGTAATAAAGCTCTAATTCCACCCTTCATACAACCACAAAACAACTGTAATAAATTTCAGATTTAGTAATAAACCACTACTGTATATGTTGATTAGATGATAAAACTGAAGTTACTTTTTAGAAATATATCAAATATACAAAATACTTCTAAACCTAAATATTTTTTCACACACAACATCTTGGATAAAAGTTCTAGGGCTACCAGAGTGTTGTCTGTATTTTCCTGTCAGTGAAGGTAACTGACTGAAGTGGCTGATTGCTTTGGCTAACCTGTGCCTCACGCCATTTAGGTGACCCAGTTCTTTCTCACTTGCTTGCATGTAAACTCAAAGTAGAAGAATCTCTACTCACCACAGTCAGATGCAATTAGTCAGTTTGTAGTATGTCTTAATTATGCAGATTTGCTCTGTCCCTGTGCCAGGTTATATTATTCTACAGGAAAAAAAAAAGAGCTCTTTTAAATGCTCACGCTTTATCTAACTCCACTCAGAGGGATACAGGCAATTCACTTGCTCTGTCCCATGGGAGCTTGCAGAAAATGTGACAATCATGACATTTTGCATGTGCTGGTGCAAAGTCAGCATCCAGCATCCTGCATGGGAGGCCTTCTATAGCCTCAGTGTTCTAGAAGGTGACCCCAGGACATGAAATGGCTGTTCCAGGGCTCACTTTTGTATTTGAAAGAAGCATTTGAGTCAACTAAACTAATGGCGAGGGTGGGAACCTCCAGCTGTGAACAGCATGACTCCAACCAGAGTCTTCCACTGGGGAGCTGTAGGATGTGGGACCACAACATCATGTTAAATTATCTGCATGAAAAAATTCTCTGTTCTGCAATAATGAGACATGCACAAAGAGCTTCATGCAGAGCAAGATTTCTGGAAAACTTAATTTAAATAAATATGAATCCTAGACTGCACATGCCTGCAGCATCAGCATGTCTTCTGACCGCAGGAGAAAGGGAGGTGCAGAGGCTGTGGTGCAGAGGCTGTGGTGCAGAGGCTGCGGAGGTGCCTGCCAGAGCTCTGCCCTTTGTGCAGGAACAGGAGGGATCCTGCTGGAGACTGCACAGCAACCGCACGAGTGCTTTCTCCGTCATGACTGGGTAGTTTTAGAAACTGAAAGTACCGTGTGACTAAGCATTTATATGGGTCCTATAAATCAGAGGACTGGAGATTCTGCTACCTGTTCTTCATTTCCCTGTTCTTTTCAGCTCTTCTCTTCCCTCCCTCTGCGAAGGAAACTGCTACTCAGGTTAACCCTTATGCTTTCCTCTGTTTCTTTCACTCTTTTCCAAACTTTTCCACTTCCATAATTCTCATTCTCCTGTTTCTCTTTGCAACCCTGCATAATCCTGGCAGGCCTCTGGTGTCTTTTCTCCTACTTTCTGTCCTTAAAATCTTCACACTCTTATTTTAAGTGTTGCAGTCGACAGTGGAAGGAGGTAATGTCTGGCAGCTCTGGAGATCAGTCTGATTTTCTCATAATCTTCTTGTCCTTAGCCATCATGGCCATCACAGTTACTAAGCTGTGTACATACAGGAGAAATGTGAGTGCATCTCTGCACATTGTGTACTGGGGTACATTCCTACAGTTGTCCAATCTCGGGGGCAGAGAAGTACTTATGCAGCATCTTGCACTATCCCCTCCACTAGTAAAATGTACCAGTGGCATCATTACCTCCATGCAGATCTGTATCAAAGGAAGAGCAAATCTGCTTTCTCCACACCCTCAGAAGTTCAGCACAGTGTAGATTGTCTTCTGCTTTGCTACATCCCAAAGGGACTCTGTGCCAAATCCTAGCAAAAGCTAAAGGCAGATGGCTGGAATCAACGTGGTGTGTTGTCCCACCAAATAGTAGCCCAAGTGAGTCAGAGTTTACAAATCTTCCAGGACTGGTTCATTTAAAAGCAGAATTAGAAGACATTTGCAGAGGACACAGTGCTCCTTGTTTAAATCAGTTCAATGCGGACACACTGGTCATTCTGTTCTGCTCTTGCACAGGATGAAGATCAGGTGTTGCCAGAAAAAAGCAGACCTTTCCCCCAATCAGAACTGGGAAAGTGTCCCCACTGAGATTTTTCCCCAAAGGTTTCACCTCTTTGTTTCATGGGGGTGAACTGGATGTCTTCCTTCTGAGAAGAGGATTGATGGCCTTCAGGAAAACCCCAAAGACAACCTACAGAGAAGTGCATGGCCATTGAATGCCTTCAGTGCACACTAACACTCTCTCTCCACTCATCAAGCAGCTCCATCTTCACTAGCTAAAAATGGCTTAAGTGGGGGAAAGTTTCATACCCTTTTTATCACCACTGGACACATGCTGCCTTTTCTTAGGCACCAGAGAAGCCACAGAGCAGAGAGATGCTGGAAGTGAGTTTTCTCTTGCATTCATGCAACAGCTCTTAATTTCCCTAAACTGTTTGTTCCTGAACACGCAGTGCCTTCAGATCTTACTGATTGCAGTAGAACTGCAACCTGTATATTTTATATACTGAACCTGTATATTTTATACCTGATGGATGACTGTCTGTGATGTAGTTGGTAAAAAAGAGCAGAACTACGCATGAGTTTTTTTCATTATCCCTAATGAGTAAGATTTGCTTACTGCAAACTCCTGAGCAAAGCTTAAGAAAGTTATGGATAAATGCAACAACAGTGATTCAGGCCCCAGATTTTTGAAGGTTTTCAGAGTATGCACCAGGCAGCTGGCTGTAACTTATGAAAAGGCTTTTGTTAATAGTGCACAGCTTTCTTTGTACCAGTTAGTGCCAAGAGATTTCAGTCGGCACAGAATTGTTTTTTCTGCAAAGTGTCTGAATTTGAACTGGTGAGACAGCAGGTGAGGTTCAAAATTGCACTGCTGTTCCACATACACAGAAAAATCAATAGAACCCTTTCCTGGTCTCATGAAAGTCACACCTTTTTGTGTTTCAAAGAAAGAGGGATTACAGTAGATAGCAACCTGATTGCAGCACATACTTTTCTGCAAGATTTAGCCTCCTTGAACCAGACAAACCCCATTGATAATCTCCAGCCCCACTGAAGAGTGAATCTCAGTGTCCAGGACCAGGCTCTATGCACCCCCCTGTGCTCTATGGAAATTTCTACAGAGATTTGATTAACTCAAGCAGAAAATGAGTCTGTCTGGTCTATCTGACAGGCCTTGCTAGTGTTGATACTGGTTTGCTGTCTGTTACTACATGCTCATGCTTACCCATAATTCTGTGCCTTATGTGAAGTGGCACGTAAGGCAGTGGGCCATAAAATCTGGATGTGTGAAGATACGACAGAACTGGCTGAAACTTTACTGGGTGATGGGGGGAAATAAACATCCTTCCATTTCCTAACACCTTTATGATAAATGTAAAAGGATAAATTTCTCAGCCTGAACAGCTTTGTTGCTGTTACAGCAGAGGGAACATGCTCTTTAGAAGGGCAGACAGACTCTTGTCTGAGACAGCTATTTCTGTTTCCTCCTTTGACCCATGGAGATGCCTTCTATGTAACATGGCTGGTGCCCTTTCTTAGAGCTGGTGCAGATGATTTTCATGAGTTTTTGGTACTGAAAAGAGGGGACTATTTTCTTTATTTATGTCCACTCAGGAATATGTTCCAAAGAGGAGTTTCTTTGAGTGACTACATGGTCACGCACTTCTCATAGACTAACAAACTCATAGAACAGTTTGTGTTAGAAGAGATCTTTAGAGATTATCTAGTCATAGATACCCTTACCCAGAAAGGCTGCTGGGTTTGAGCTCCTAATTCCACTTTTTTACAGATTTCTTAATGTCTTGCTTCCATGGGAGTTGAAGGAGATTCTATGCTGAGAGTCACCAACTAGAAAGGATAGGCAGGAGCCAGCAAGATACTGGCTAATCAAAATAATTGATGAAATTATTCTGATTCCTCTTTGTTTGAAATGATTTACAATTTAGGAGAGCAGGAATAGGACAGTACTTACATTTTTTAATCAATTCAAGATTGAATGAACTTCTTGCTGAAGTTCAAAGATTCAGCAAATCACCAAAGGCTTCAAGATTACAGAAGTCCTGAGAAAAGATGAAACAAAATAAATGGATTTAAACAAAGACCTCTAAGAAAATTCTTTTCTGTATGTGGGGATATTGTAAGATTTGAGCATGAGATTTCATGTGTTCAGAACAGTTGACTGATGATAAAAGTAATCCTTCCACCTGAGTACTCTCCAGTCCTGAAAGCATGGTCTTGCAACTACAATGTCCATGTGACCTCATTATCACCCAAGGAAAATTCACGTGGCTATTTCCTCCTCTCTCCACGTCCCACAAGCCACCTGCTCCTCCTTGGCTGATGGAAGCCAGAGTTGCTCCATTTTTCCAAGAAGCCAAGAAGTACAAATGGGCAGTCCCACAGTGCTCCGTATCGCTAAGCTCTGAACCACAGCCAGCTGGCTGGTTGTCAACTCGCAATCCAAACACCGGCCAAGGCTGTGCTGGCTGCAATAAACCCTTCAGGGCTGCAAAACAGGTCAGAGATCTCAAGGAATAGAGCTCTACTTCGATAATGATTAACAGGACGGTGGCAAAAGTCCCTGAGGCTTTGGCTAGCTCTGTGTGTGTGTGCAAGCACACACGTGCATATGTCAATGGGAAAGTTTATTTGCCCCAAGCCTAGAAAATGCCTTGCAGAGGCAAAGTCTCTCACCTGGTGGGCTGTTCACTCGACCCCTGCTATGGTCCAATCTCCCAATTTTCTCTGCATTGGCAGAAAATTCCAAACTGTTACACTTAAAACTAAGAACATAAATGAGCACGAGGAATCAGGCAGTGTTCCCATGTCCATAATTTCTGTAGTGGACAAATATGCAAGACCAGATTCTAGTCTCTGGTTCATTGACATATCTGAAATGGGAAGCAATTGGACTTTTCTTAACATTACTTATGGATCCCATGCATTTTTTACTTTGTTCTTAATTTCTACTTCTTGTGTTTTAGAATCACAAAGTCTAGGATTTTTTCCAGTGTTCTACAGAGCATGTTGTCATAACTTTTCAGAAAACAGGTATGTAGAAAACATTCAATCCAACTTCAAAAGCTGGTTACTCTCAGTATATAGCTGTGTGTATGTCTGTCGGTATATATGCTCATATAATTGATCTACAATGGTATGTAAATCTGTTCTTTTGTTAGATGGACAGTTAGAAAGATCACTCATAATAAGATCAGAATCATTAGAAGCACCTAATATTACTCTCCCTATGTTCCTTTATATTAAAAATGTGTTCCAGAAGGTGAAACACTGGGGGTGGACAGTGGGAACGCGGTGGAGATAGAGTTCCCTTCTAACCTTTCTTGCTTTCCTTTTTGTCGAGGGATCAGCAAACAGACAGGCAGGGGATGCTGCTGCAGTTCAAATCCACCTCTTTTCTGAATGATCAAACCTACTTTGGCTACTTCTTGCAGTTGAAATTGCCCAAATGTGGTCATAACACATAACAAGCTACACCGGACACTCACTGCCAGCCCTGGGCTAGCATCAGGCTCCATTCTGCAATGCTGAGGCACTTAAAGTAGCCAGCAAAGGGGCAGCAAGCTCTGCAGTGGGGCAGAGAACTCCATGAGGAATGCTAGATCAGGTCTCTTGCAATCAATGGCAGTTTCCTTCCTTTGCCAGTATCTTGAGTGGCATTCTGATCTTTACATGAATTTCCTCTATCCCAAGCCAGTGTCAATAGAAAAGCAAATAGATAAAATGTAAATGGAGACCACAAAACTCCGGGGTAAAAGTGGATAACATTCCTTGACCTTCCTGCTCATAAAGCTGCATTACTTCCTCCTCTACAATGAAGATTAGTTGTTATATAGTATTTACATTAGTTTATGCAGCTACATCCTCAAAGACTTTATTTGGCTACACAAGGCTCTGCCAAAGCCCAGGTGTGAGTTTGCAGGGGCGGTGGGAGCTGTGGCTTCCATTAACGTGGCCAGATCTGGCTCATGCTCTCGCTCATGTGCTCGTGAGAGAGGCTGGAAGATTGCAATGAAATAAATGTCCAGCTCTCAGATAGTGATTGCTAGGCTGGATGAATTCAGCCCCATGAAAAGCCACTTCATTTAGCTCAGGCAAAGTGTTTGCAGGGGAGTAGAAAGGCAGCTGAACTCAATTTCAGTATCAGAATATTTTTGTGTGCATTGTTGAAGTCTCCTTTTGTATGCATGTGAAAGAGACAAAAAAGAGCTGAATGAGCAACCACTGGAATTAGAACTCCAGCTCTCCAAATGCTTACACCAGGTGGAAAAAACCAATGCTTCTGTGAAAAAAGAGCTGATGTTGGTGTTACACTGAAGGGAAAAACAAGTTTTCAAAAGGAATATAATGCAGCCCCTCAAATAAATATGGCTTTGGGATCTTCATGAAAGCAAGCTTTTAAACCCTAAATTACAATGAGATATGAGCATGGATTCTTCCTGTGTTTTCCCTTGCTGCCTGTATTTTGCATTTTCAGCGTTTTTATTTTCTCCTTAGCAACACATTTTCAGAGCAACTGTGCCTACGCTTTTGTCATTAAGCCTCAATACTGGTCACATAAAGACACATCCACACAGTTTTTGGTTAGCTGATCTCTGTGTCATGGTAAGGGAAACAGCCAAGGAGGAAACAGAAGAAACGAAGGTGTCAGAAGGGAGAGAGTCTGGTGGCCAAAGACCACAGTGTCCCTGGCCTGTCTGATCCTACCAGGCCTCTTTGAGAGTGTTTTTTTTCATCTGCCTTCCTGAAAGTCAGTCCACTGGGGCTTGGGGAAGGACTTGCCTGGCCAGATAGGCATCCATCCCTGAGCCAGGTACCCTGGGGTTCCTCCTGTAGCACATGAGGAGAAGCAGTACCACCCAGTGTACAACTGGGCTCTACTCAAGGCAGAGACCTTTGCAACAGGGTGGAAGAACTGCCTAAGAAAGCCCTTTCCCTCTTCAAATTCTCCAATGACCTAGAACTATTCTGTTGCACTGTTTTTTTCTTACATACACTGACTGGCTACACAGCAGGCAATACAGATCTCTCATGGCAAGACAGAAATGTGGAGTGAAATTCCTTTGGGCAGGGGCTGGACTTGCACATCTTCCATCCTTGAGGTATGTGCAAGCCACAGAGCTGCAAAATCAGGCAAAATCAGGGCCCGCATTAGAGGAAGGGTCTGTGGGTCATTAATGTTGGTGTCAACAGCACACATGATCTGCAAAGCTACCCTAAACAGCAGGTGCCTCTTCTGGCTCCAAGAGGTGAAAAGAACAATGATTTGGGTATAAAGGTGTCAGCTTTGATAGTTACATATTTCAATGATTAAAAGCCATTAAAAGGTGAAAGTCATTCCTTCAAGGATCATACTAAGAATCTAGGAAGACCATGTGTTGGAATCCTAGCTACCACATCATATGAAGACTAGGACTAATCTCAACACTCCCAGGCCCTTCTGAGAATTTAAGGCAGGCACTTAAACATTGCACTCACCTGACTGTGAGCACAGAGTCTTTACATTTTATTGCGCACACCTGGAGTTTGTAGAGTGACTTTGTCTCAGGTTGATCTCTAGTGCCTGGTTCAAGGGAGCCCTAGAAATGTGGTTTGTCACTCTAAGAATGTCTAAGAGACATTTAAAATATCTCCCTCCAGGGATTCAGCAGGCATTCTCCAGTGTTCAGTACAGAGCATTTTGCGTTCCTTATTGGTGATTTCAGGCTGTGGCAGGATGCTGTGTCCCTGTAGGGATGAGAATTTGCTCTCTCTCTGGTCCTACAGATATTCCTTCCTTCCATTCTGGTCTCCACTATGGCCCATCTGCTCTGAATCCACTCTTCCGTGAAAAAAAGTTGTGTTCTGTGTGCACCTCAGTGTAGCAGGGTTCATACTCATCCAAAGATTTCCCATGGGCTTAATGAAGGGTACACATTGGCCTTACTTAGCGTTTACACAGCGTTATAGACAGGTGACAGGGTATGTTGCTTTATGGGTAGAAAGATATGGAGAAAGCTGACAAAGGTGATCAAAGGTACAGAAAGGCTTCTGTGCATGGAAGAAACAGGTAGCGAGAGCTCCTCACCCAAAAACCAGATAGGAGGCTATGTTAGTGTGTATAAATTGCAAATGACATGAAAAAAGATGAAGAAGGAACCATTCATCAGCCTTTTTTTAGTATAAAAGCTAAGGCGACTCAAACAAAACCAGTAGGCATCAATTTCAAGAAAAACAAATGTGGTTTGTTTTTGTTCAGTGGAGGATTTATACAGTAGCACAATATTTAAATCTGTGGAGCTCCCTATGAGAGGACATTATGGGTGTAAGGTAAATGTTCACAGTTTCCCATACATTTTGGATATCCTGAGGGGGGTGAAAACCACTGATGTGTCTTAGGTGCAAATGCCCCAGAGACCTCCAAACTATAGATCCCTTCATGATTTTTTCTTTTGAAACATCTCAATATACTTGGTTGGCCCTTCTGTTTTTCCTTGAGCCGATTCTGCTGGTTTTCTCCATTGGTGATGGACATCAACACAACCTTAATAATACTAAATAGCCTCCTTCTCCTTTCATCTGTCCACTATGAACAGGGTGCTAGGCTTGCTGGAGCTGGCTTACTATGGCTACTCCTATATTCTTGCTGTCATCCTTGTTAGATCCTGGTGTAGTGACAAGCAGTGCTCTTCCAAATATTTTTGGAATTGCTCAGGAACTGTGTCAGGTAAGTCCCATCATACTCCCTCTGCTGGATTTGCAGATAGCTAATTGCAAATAATCACTCAGTTGAACATTGGCCTGCAATGAGTTGTACTCTCACAACTGCTCCCCCTTTGAGAATCTGGCAGTGCTCCTTGCACCTGAGGATGCTGAGAATCAGGAGGAGGAACATAATCCTTTCAACATCCCCTCCTATCTCCTCACCCCAGGGAAAGGAAAGGTAAGTTTCTGACATGCAATTTCACCTATTCCTCTCCATCACCTGTTTTTCTCATTCAGGTTGTGTTTCAAAACAGCTATGCACAACAACAGACATGGCAGAAGTGGCACCCAGAGGCAGGCAGATTTGAGGAGGAGATGATCAGTGACTAGTATTCAGCAAGATAAAATTGCTCTGGTTCTGTCCAGTTAGCCCAGCAGTGCAGAGCTTTCTTTCTGTTTTCTCCTGAAAGCTAAAACTCTTCATAACACAAACACCATGTCAGGAACCCCGTTATTATTTTACCCTCACAGCAATCTGTGATCACAAAACTCCCACTCATTGAAGTCACTTGAGTTTGGCCTCTGATGCTGGCTCTGCTATCCCAGTGTTTAATACAAATTATCAGATGTAATCCCTGTGGTGCCTGAGCAGCCCCGGCACAGCTCTCAACACAGCTCTCACCACAGCTGCCAAGCACACCGTGGCAAAGTAGTCCAACAAAAGCAAAGATGAACAGTGCCCCTAAAAAGGGGCCTTGTGTGACAGCAATTAGTGCAGAGACTTCAGTTGGGACCATGGAAGCTTGGCTTGTAAAGGATTCTGGAAAGAAAAATTACTAGGCTATGGAGAACACGGCAGGAGGGATGAGAGCTGTGAGAAGAAGGAAGTGAGACTTGCTATGCGTTGGGTGACCAAGAAGGATGAACTAGAGCACCAACCACCATGGCATTGCAGAGCTCAGACCTTGTGTCTGAAGGGGCAGAACAGCCCATTAGACATCCCTGTCAGCACAGGACACAACCTTGGCTATAAAGAAGTGGTTCTTACTCATTCACTTGGGCATCACACAGACACCTTGAAGCAGAGAGACATGGCTATGGAGCTGGGTTTTCTTCATTCAGGATTCAGCTATTGTTTGCAATAATAGCCACCCAGCAGCCCTCACATGCTGACCAACAGAGCCATCAGCAGCACTGCCTCACTGCACTATTTTCTTTGAAAGCTCTGTCCCACTACCAGCTCAGACTGAACTCAGCCAAGGTTTTACACTCAACACAGAGGGAACACTGCCAGCTCAACCGGTCTTCATGCTCAAGTAAAACAAGGCCAAGAAGTAATTACCAACAATTAACTTCCCGTCTTGGAGGACACATGAAGAGAAGCCTAACGTGTGTCTGCACTGATTAGGTATCATTCAATGTGGACATTAATAAGAGAAGGGGTAATATTTTTTTAAACCAGAAGGGAGATTTAGATCAGGTAGATGTAAGGATGAAATTCTTCGCAGTAAGGTCACTGGAACAGGTTGCCCCTCCCTGAAAGTGCTGAAGGCCAGATTGGATGAGGCTTGAACAGCCTGGTCTGGAGGGAGGTGTCACTGCCCATGGCAGAGGTGTTGGAACTGGATGGGCTTTATGATCCTTTCCAACATAAATCATTCTATGATTCTCTGAAATGACACCCTTATATTACTGTCTCGTGTCAGCAAACCAGGAGGGGTGTTTGGGAAGATGGGACTAGGATGTCATAAGAGCTGGACTGTCTGCAGAAATGGCCTGAAATCAGAAAGCTTAAATTAATGCAAAGTTTGACACTCTTGAGGAAGATAACTGAGTGATATGTCAAGAGTCTTCAGGTAAGCATAGTGGCCATATTCTCCACCACTGCCAACAGCAAGATAAAAGTAACCTGGCTTCTTCGAGCACCGTGGGACACAGGAACAATTCCCAGGCCATGCCTGGCTGTGGTTTGTGGTGGGATCTGGCTGCACATCCTCTTCGTTCCCCATGAACCTGATTTCAGAAGGACAGCTGGGTGCAAGGAACAGGGACAGAGTTGTCACATACTAGAACAGTTACTGTGGAAAAGCTACTGGTCTCGCTGCTTACACCCAGCCTGGTGTGCAGTGAGGCTTTGCTGCAAAGCAATTTGCTTTGAAAATTGACATCTTTTCCTAGGGTACAACCTCTCAAGGGAAATTATAGAATCCACATGTAGACCACAGAAGGCCAGCTGGAGGCCGTTGGGAAACAGGCTAGACAAAATTCTGTCTGAAGGCATCCAAGCAAACAAGTTACACTGATTTCTCTCCTTCAGTCTATTATATTTGATCTCTGCTTGATAAAAAGCTGAAATTGTCACACATTTTCTTTTTCAGAAAGGGGCATTTTATTTATCAACACACCAGAAAAAGAAATTCAGCCCCACTACTTTCAACTTGCCTTTTACTTTATGAAATCGTGATCATGCTGGGAACTTCTCTCCTAATTTTGTCGGTGCGTGGAAGCTAAATACCTGGGGGGCTTAAAAATGTTCCAATCAGACAGGCTAAATAGGTAAACAGATATTCGTGAACCAGAAAGCTGACAAGATGCATTGGGTAGAAAAGTCTTTAAAAGAGATTTTCTTTAATAAAAGACAATTATAAAAACATGTGACCATAGCAACAACAAAGTGAGATGCAGAATGGAAAAGGTAAATATTCCCTTTAGCAGACGGATGGCTCTCCTGTCTTCCATTGAAATTGCATGCTGAAAGGCTAACAACAAAGATTTGTTCAGAAAATTGTTATATCTGAACCCCCTGCACATAACTCCCTGGAGACTCAGAAAAGCCTTTTTTCTTTTTATAGTGTGAACTCTGTTTCATGGGGATGCATATGTATTAGTTTTTAGAGAGAAACCCTGGGAAATCTAGAGGGCAGGGAGGCTCCGTACTTCCCGATATCCTTTGGCAGCAATGCTGGGTCTCCCTGCCACCCCCAAGAAGATTCCTGTTCACTCCTTCAAGGAGCTCTGAACAGCAATTTTTTCCTTAAATCTCTGCTTATCACCTCCAAGCCGGTACAAAAGAGCAAGGTTGTGGAAACAGGAAAAAAAAATCTATAAGAAATAAACAATGTATACGCCTGTTCCACTCTGTGCTGGATTTGTTGCTCTTAGAATGACACAGGGTAGAGGAATTTCTTTTCCTTCTGAGAGCAAGAGTCTCCAGCCAATGAGGCTGGGTACACCATGGCCAAACAACCAGAGAAAACTGTCCCACTGGCAAAACGAGGTTCTGAACGCTTTTGATTTCAATATTTACTCTTCCGTTTCGATTCCTTGCATGAAGTATTTCCAGGTGACCCTGTGTGGGTCAATAAATAATATATCATCCCCTGATGAAAAAAACTAGCTATGTCAAAGGCGCCTTTCAGTCTGAGGCTGGCTGGAGTTTATCTCTTACCTTCAACTGGCAGTTTAGAAACATTACGACAATCAGATAACCAGAAATGAATAAGCACTTCGATGGTTCAATATCTCACTCCACAAGTGACAATAAAAAGCTCATAACTTTTCCAATGGCACATTTATATGTGCAGCAGGTAGAGCAGCAGGGTCTGCTGACCCCAGGGAGGTGGCATGCACTGCACACAGGCAGGTTACACATCTGCCTCTTAACGGAGAGCCCACAAGCAGCATTCTCCACAAAATGTTTAGGTCTCTGCCTCGAGAGCCTCAGACCATGCCTCCACAGCCCACAGTATTTTTTTCTGGGGTCATCATTAGGCTGCAGAAAAAAAAAAATAGGTCTCCCTTGTTCTTACAGTTTTGCAGGTAGAGACAACGAGAGTGATGTGCAAATATGGCAGGACAAGGTTATAACCCACGATTTGTGGGATCCAGTTCAGCCCCTCCTCACGTCCCGAGCTTGTCCCTCTATCTGACTGGCTTGAATCCCCATGGGACTTACAGCAGGAGTAGTATAAAACCTCAAGGAAGATGCATGTCTCTTTCTAATGAAAACAGAAGGGGGGGACAGGTAACAAGCTGTGGTTATCCCTGATAAAAGCATGAGAGCAAGACATCTGTAACAGCTCTGGCAGCAGTGAGTTTATTTTGCCTCTGTGTGCAAAAGTGCTGCATATAAATAGCAAGACTGGAAGCAGAGGAGATGGAAATCTCATGATTCTCCAAGAAGTGCTCCTTGGGATTGCACAGGAAGAGGCTTCAGCCAAGTTCTCTGTTGGAGAACTTCATCTATATCAGAAGAGCCTTTTGGCTGTGTTATTGCTAATTCCTTACTAACTACCCTCCAAGTCACCTGTATGGGAGGAAACACAGTGCACGTTCTGTAAGAAAAGACATTGCTTTTCAAGGTTTTTCAAGGTTTCCAACACTTTTCAGGCTTTAGGGGCAGGTAAAGTTGATAACTGCTTCAATTGCAATGGGGACCAGATTTTTCAGATCCTCTCTTGGTAAACAATGGCATTAGTGTGAACCCAAGGCTGGGCCATGTTTCTCTCCCAGGCTGATGGGCATAGCTGATGAATTGCCATGTAAGATCAATCTGTATGACACAACATGTGTCATGCTGCCCACTGTTGCAACACAGACTGTTAGTGATGAAATTTACAGTGTCTTCAGGGCTGTACGTTACTGGGTGTCTCAAGTCTCCCATTTATTTGCAGGAGAAAGTAAAGGGTTTGGCTGAGATACAGTTAATTTTTTTTCAAGGCAGCTGGTATGGTGCCACATTTTGTATTTGTGCTGCAAGCAGTGTTGATAGCACCACAATGTTTTATTCATCACTGAGAAGTTTTCACACAACATCATGGTCCTTTTCTGCTCCTCCTGCTGCCTCATCAGCAAGTGGGCTGAGGGTGCACAAGACGCTGAGAGGGGACACAGCCAGAAAAGCCTGCTCCAGTTGCCCAAATAGATGTCCCATACATGTGACATTGTGCTCAGCAATAAAAGTGGGGGGTGGAGGTTGGTGAGGGGCTGCCAGTGCTGGGAGATGAGCGTCAGTTGGTAGTGAGCAATCCTTTTATTTTGCATCACTTGTTTTCCTTGGATTTCATTTTCCTATTTATTTGTGGGTTTTTTCCTTCTTATTTTTATTTTTATTCTATTTTATTTTTAGAAAATATATCAATTATTAAACTGTCTTTATCTCGACCCAGAAGTTTTCTCATTTTTCACCCTACCGTATCCCTCCCTTCTCCACCTCCCACTCCCACTTGGTGCGAGGATTGAGCAAGCAGCTGTGTGGTCTTTAGTCTCCCACCGGCATTAAACCACGATCACAAAGCGTACCGCGACGGGGAGCAAGGGGGGACACACACCGGTTCCAGGACGATGCCCGCTCCCCACCGCGAGGCAGTCGGGGACCCGGCAGCAGAAGGAGCCGCCCTGCTCCACCAGGTGGCGCTGTGGCACCACGTCGCACTCCCCTTGGGGTGTGGAGGGGGGAGTCTCCAGCTCCCAAGGATGTTACGTCTCCTACATCACCTTTATCTGCAGCTAAAGCAGAGCCCGAGCTGTTAAGGAGCGGGATACAGAACTTCACTGGGACCCTTGGTTGTTTTTTGCGGTAGGAAGTGGCTGTTGTCCTTCCCTGCTTGAAGGACACCCAGACCAGCCATGGGGCTGTGGAATGGCTGGGATGTCCGGAACATGATGTTTACAGGCAATTTTGTCTTTCTTGGAGGCTGGTTTGTGCATCAGGAGCATGCAAGGCACACCAGGAAGGGGCCAACTGGAAGTAGAACCATACCATGGAAGCCAACATCATAGTGGACCTGGAGTTCATGGGAGCTCTGGATGGTTGCACTAGCACAAAGAGGTCAATGATGGGCCTCTGCAGAGGTCTTTGGATCCTCTTGGAATCCTACCCAGCATGCTGCAAGGCATCGTCATGGGGGTTTTCTGAAGAAGTGTGAAGGAATACAGAGTGAGGAGTTGATGAAGTGGTTCGAGGATGCTGGAGGGTAGGAGACAGATGGGAAGAGACAAGCCTGTAAGACTGAACAATAGGGCTGGGGAGAGTAAGGGTGATTGAGTGGGAGGGTGTGCAAATAACTGTACCAGACCATGGGAACATGAACACAGACATACATGTGCAGCCCAGCTGATTTGATGGTGAAAGCGAGGGAAAGAAAATGCCAGCTTTTGCAGAAGGGGAGAAGGGTGAGGAAAACAGAAAAGAGAAAGAAGGAAAATGTAACTAAAAGGGGAAGGCACAAAATATTTCCCAAAAGCATGGGCTAGCGCCAAGCCTAGGTGGGCATGGGAATTCTGCAGAGAGATGGAGAGCTGGAATTTTTGAAACAGGGCTACCTAAGGCCTGGGGAGGAGACGACTGCCTGCTGTTGGTAGGTCTGCCCTCCATAAAATACCTCATGCTCTGTGATGCTTCTTTGGCAAAACAATTTGTTTAAAAGAAACAAGACAGTTATATTTTTCTGAGAGGAAATACCAGGAGGCTGGTTTGTATCTTCTATTACCCTGGACATAGGTCCCTGTGCTCCCATCTAGGCTGCACTAGCACAATGTTAAACAAACACAATAACTACCAGTACTTGAGAGACCCAATTTGCATTCCCAGGAACTGGGAGTCTTTTCTTGAGAATCACAAAAACTTGTTGAAGAAAAGGCCCAGAGATGTTACAATCAGTCTTTCTGCCAGTGCTGAATTATTCTTAGAGCACATTCTTATAGCTTTATTTAGTTACGTTTTAAAAGGCCAATAAAACAAATTAATTGTCTAATCTGTCTTGCAGAAAGTTCTGCTGATAAACAGCTTAAGTTTTAATTTTGCAGCTCTCACAGCTGTCTTCTTTCAGATGATTTGAGATTGACTTTAAACAGAACAAGACCAAAATTAGTAGACTCATAGCTGTGTTCTCAGTCAGTTTGGACTTCTGATATTGGCAACACACAGTTGTTATTTAAGTTTGGTATGGTGTAATAGCTCTATCTAACAAACCGTAATATCTCTAAAAATGTTCATTGATACAATATAAGTAATAGGAGAAACAGCAATTAAAAAGAATCAATCGTACTCTGACTCTCTGGCTGCTGCTTCTCTGGGGAATCACCTGTTAGCATGGAGAATACCCTTTGCATTGTATGTGATGTTGTCTCCCTTGATGACTTGAATGATTTATGGAAAGGATGAGGGTTTTGTCAGCTGTGGCAGGAGGGGACATGCTATAGGGCTCTGCTTCTGGAGCTTCTCAGGTTTGCTGATTAAAGCATAGGGTTGCTCAAATGGGCAATAAAATGAGAAAGGATCATTCCCTCTCTCAGAAATGGAAAGGAGGTTGTGTGTGTGGAGGCATTTCCCAGGTGTTGTCAGTGTTCTCAACAATGTCTTCTCCGTTACTGCAGAGGATTTGTAAGACAGAAGCATTTGTAGGGTGACCTCCTCTTTGCTGAACCCTGGGCACCTCACATAAGTTTTCACAGGGTATTTTACAGCTGACTGCATGGCTTTGTGGCCAAGAAGCTGCTGCAGAACCCATGAGGGATGCCCATGTGCCAGTGCTCATCTCCACCAGCTGAAGGCAGAGCTTTTGGGAGATGTTGCTGGTTGCAGAGGAATATGAAGACTTGCCAGAGCTGGGTCCTGCTCCAGGTTTCAAGAAAGGAGTGTGCTGTATAGACTGTTCTTCATCTGCTTATCCCCTCCAAGCTAGTTTGACCTCTTCCGCCCCTGCTGCCTCCAGTCTGCCTGTCTCCTAGTGCTCTCCTCCTCCTCCCCTTTTATCCTTGAATGAACTTATTTCTGTCTGGCATTCAAAGAAAGACATTTCCTTTCTCTCCTTGCTGCTCTGTGCCAACAGGAGAAGTATCAAAATTGGAGAGTTTAGAGGCTTTCTGGCCTCTGGTCCATGGCATCCGGCAGCTTTGCAAAATATTTCCATTTAATTTAGTTCTTGGAAACAGCTGAAACACCACAATCCTGTTAATAATAACAAGTTAATGGCAGACCACCAACACGGGAAAATTCAGTTCAAATGCTGCCTGCTTGGTAAAATTGTAAAGCCACCAAAATCACAGGGAAGGTGTGAATGAGATCCTAAGCTACAGCTGGGACCACATGTAACATGTTTGAAGTGACAACTACAAGTCTGCTATATAAGCTAGGGCCATTATTCTACTTTTATCCTTGACATCCACGAGCAATGAGTCAGTCATAGCAATTATTTAAATAAAAAAACAACTACAACCACCTTTTATTAAGTCATCAGAAAAGCACATTTTCCCAAGCTGAGTCACCCCAGCATGACTGTCCTTCTGACTAATGAGGTTCTCATGCCACAGTCCCTGCCGCAGCATCCCTGCTCCACCAATATATTTGCTGCCTTGCTCATTGCTGCTTTATCTTTTGCCAGCTTTCACGTGTAACGATAGCTGAAGTGAGGCCGAGGGAATGATCTGCCTGCATTTAGCACCAAACATGGTGGGATTGGTGGTGATTCTTATCAGTTGGGTGAGGTACATTTTATGGATAGGACTGAGAAAGAAAATAAATCTAGTGCAAGTCTGTGTCTCGATACTTCCCCAAGGTGAAATGCAGCATGGCAAGTAACTTCCCTGAGGAGACAGGGCAAACTGGCATTACTTGATCTGCATCAGGGCACTTAATCCTCCTCCTGCTCATTTGAAGAGAGATTCTCCCTAGTTCAGGACAATCCTTCTAGGCAAGGCCACTGTACGCATACTTCCAGCAATTAAGGTTTTATTTGTGTCTGAATTTATCAGCTTTAACTCTGTGCTGTTTTTTTTTCCAGAGTAGGCATTAGACGCAGAGGTGGACTTGAAACAAATGGAGCCAAAATTGTTCAACTCCATTTCCAAGAAAAAAAATGAGAGGATGGTTTTCAGCATTAGTGGCTTCAGAGGAACTGATTCTGGAGAAACCTTTTTCAACCCTGAGGCTGCTGGCTGAAGTGATTGGCAGTACTCATGCTGCTTTTGAAATCCACACAGCTTTGACTAACTTCTAAACCTCAGTCAGCACTTGTTTGACAGAGACATCTCAATAGCACCCATCTCCTTCCTCCATGAGGCTGATATGTTTAGATACATCCCCCTGCACAGATTCATCCCCCTACATCTCCTCACAGCTCCAGCCTCCATCCTGCACAGCTGGGCATGATCTCTGAGCCAGCTGCTTCTCCCTGGCCAACTATGACCCTCCCCACTGCCGCTGCCACAGGAGTGAATTGTCCCAGCACTAAGCAGGGCTGCAGGCAGAGATCCGAGGACAGCCCTTGGGGGTAGGCAGGAGGATGGGTGGCAAAAATGTGAGAAGTAGCTGATGCTGGAGAGGCAGGAAAAGTGGGGCCAGTGGGGTGAGATGGGCAGAGAGATTGAGTACAGAAGTGTATGGTAGCTGTGGAACGCTGAGAAGGAATGAGGGGCACTGGGAGAAATGGGGGCTGCCAGGAACTGTTGCCATAGACAGCCCTCAGGGTGGTGTCGGCTGGCTTGTCAGGAACCCAAATGTCCTTTTACCTAAGTAGGTTTGGTACATGTTGTTTTAGCATAACAAATATTCCCAAACAATCTCTTAGGGTGTTTCCTGTAAGGCCAGAGTGTGATGGGCTGAGTGCCCTTTAATGGACTCAGCTTTAGAAGGGATAAAATGTACTTTCAACCAATTGCCTGTGTGCTCAGGTTTGCTCCTCATTTCTCAGCTCCTGGAGCAGTGGCCTTACCAGGAGGGCAGAAGTACTTCTTAGAGTATTCAAGGAAATGGTACAGAGAACAAACAGACATGTTTAATATCCATTGAGAACGACCAATTTAAAATACCATCATTATTAGTAATAATATTACCCTTTATTAGCTGGTGGATACGAGTTTTCTGAAGAAGCATTGCATGTGCAGCTATTTTTTATACCAAATACACAACACGAAGCTTTACTATGAATGTTACATTAGCACATGGAATGTATGACTGACCTGGATCCCCGAGGGCCAGGAGACACAGATGCAGTTTAAAGTCCACTGGCTGGTGAGTGATGTACTTCACACCTCCACAGAATGTGACTTTGGGCTTATTTCTGAACCCAAGAAGCTCAAAGAAATATTTTCTACAGCATCGTATTCTTGAAATAGTCACACACCACTCCCGGCCTGGTCTTTGCTAATTCTTTTTTTGTTCTGCTGGTGAAAATCATTGCTTAAAATATAGTTAAAAAGAATTCTAAACAGATGAATGGAAGGAAAAAACCTACCCATGACATGAGCAAAACAGGTACTAATAGACAGATATCAAAGTGTTGCTGCCTTCAGCTACACACTTGAAATACTGCTGACGTCAATCTGGGGTACATTTTCGCCTATGCTTTACATTTAGGAAGCTGAAGTACATTACATATAATTGGTTCCACCTACATACAATTTGTTTAGGAGAAAACAAGAAGAGGCAGGTTCTCACCATTACTGTAGACACAAGGCATATTCCTGACACCCTAGCAGCTTTCCTGCAGAGTGGCCTCAGATGACTGCCCACAGGGGAGCACTGGTAGGAGATGCACAACTCCCAACCACAACCTGCTGGTCCTTCCCCACCTGAACTGAGAACAGAGACCAACTTCAGTTTGTGTACAGAAGAGACCACAGTCCCATACCTGCAAAACACATACAGCGGGTGATGAGTGGGACTCAACTTTTTACCAGGTCCTGTAGTGACAGGACAAGGGGCAACAGTTTTAAACTGGAAGAGATTTCAATATAGATTGGACATAAGGAAGATATATTTCATGATGAGAGTGGTGGTGAGGCACTGGAGAAGGTTGCCCGGAGAAATTGTAGATGCCCCATCCTTGGAAATGTTCAAGTTGAGGTTAGATGGGGCTTTGAGCAACCTGGTCTAGTTAAAGGTGTCCCTGATGATGGCAGGGGGGTTGTACTAGATGATCTTCAAAGGTCCCTTCCAACCCAAACCATTCTGTCATCCTATGAACGTCCACTCGCATTTTCAGTCCAGAAGCTGAATAGATGCTATCCTAGAGTTACAGAGTGCACAGGAAAGTATTGATATTTCTGAAGAGAGTTTTTCCTCACGGTTGTCCCAGCGCTGATAGCACTGACATACTAACTCAGCTGAGTGCCAGGAAGCATCTATGGTGGACACTGGACCAAGAAGGCAGCAAGCCCAGGGCACTTCAGTGTTTCGATCCAAGATTTCTGTGACTCAGCTGAAGGATTAGTAATGGAAAGTATATGGTGAAGGCCCTTTCTATGAAATGTGTGACTGCTGGCTCAATTACTTTAATCAGAAAACAGATTAATTGAAACAAAGAATATTGCTACAGTGTTTATAGCTGCAGTAACGCTATCCCAGCAGGCAGGTCTGGATCCCACGTGAGCTGATGGGAGGAAAGGGAGGCAGACAGGAGCATGCTGCTCTGTGGGTGGAGAGCAACAGGGACTGCTTCTTAGCAAGAGCCTTGCAGAGAAAGACTTCATGCTGGCAGGGAGATGCAAAAGCTCTGGCTTGCCAGTGCCCTCACCCTCCTAGAAGGCTAGAGCATAAATGGTTTTGTACCCATCCAGTACACTGTGAAGTCTTCCCCTGGGTCCCCCAGCAGTTTTGTGTAGCAAGAGTTGTTCACCCACTCTTGCTGTGCTGTCTTATATTGCCTTTGTGGAGACAGCAGTGCTGGAGGGTTTCGTAAAAACCTTCCTGCTCATCTGCACATTTTGAGGAAACAAATGCCCAGTTCTCTGAAAGAGTCCTACCAAAGTAATTCCCCCAGACACATGGAGGATGCTGAAATGGGCTGTAAAGAGGTGTTGTGAAGACTTTCTGTCTTCCCACTGCTCTGCTGCTCCTCTGATTGAGTTATAGTAGGACATTCCGCCCATGCTGTCTCATTTTCAGGTGCTCCTCCTCTTCCCTCCTTCCAGTTGCTGACTTTCCCAAGAAGAAGAACCCCCAAGGGTCTCTCCAACTTCCTAAGATCAAGAGCCTTTCTTGGAGGAGACACTAGCAGGGTAACTCAGGGAACCCTCAGAGAGTACCCAGGCTGAGCTGACACACCCTAGTGTTTGCATGTTATTTCTCCAAGTTATCCTGCTGTCCCCTCCGAAAAACCCCACAGCAGCCCATGGTTGCCCTGCAGCCATCAGCTCTTATGGCACTCACACCAGCAGGCTCACTCTCCTTCACACTCCCCTTCCAAGTAAACACATATTTGTGAAGCACTCCTCTGCCCTTCGCATGCTTCAGCTTGGCACAACAAGCTGAAAAGCAGGAGAACAAAGGATGACCCTGAACCAGTCCTTGAATCAAAACAAAACTCTGCTCCATAGGGATCTCCCATGACAGCTGATTTTGAGCTCTTGCAGACGCACAGAGAGAAAGCTCTGTGTGCAATGTACTGGGGCTCTGATTCTTTGTGTACACAGGAGGTCATGAACTTCGCCCAAGGCGGCAGGCAGTACAGGTATGTAGATCTTCTACCACTTGACTCTATTTAAAGGGTAGCTGACCTAAATCTAAAGGCAGTAGGCAGAAGAGAGAGGAATGAAGCTGCATTTGTTCAACCTGACCTACTAAACCAAACAACCCAACACGAGATTTAAGATGTAGAATCTTCACCTCTTACAGACTTGAGTTTAAAAAATGGTTTTGAAAACCTTCCTGTAAGTCTTGCTGAATCTTTTACTTGTGTATGCCTTAAAATTAACGTTGTGCTTCAGCTAACCTAAGGTGAGTCTGGTTGTCTCTTTGGAGACATTCTAGCTGACCCTCTGGACAGGAATGTTACCTCTACCCTGTCTGCTGGGCACATGAACACCCTTGTCCACATGAGAGCCTGGCTACCAAGCTCTGGGCCCAGGGTGGCAGCTGGGGCTCTGTAGAGCCATAGGAAGATGTCTAGTAGACGCCTGTCCATAGCTGGCTCTGGCTGCCTGGCATTGAGCTCCTCAGGGCTCATGTGGCTGCAGGCAGCACCTCCTGCTCAGGCACTCATCACTGCACCACCAGACCTGCACGCTTCTCACTCTTTAATTACATCTCTCTCATAACATATCTGAAATAAGGATATTTCATGTCAAGTGGGAGTAATTCACAGAAAGGTCTACTAAGTGACGGCACTTGCAATGCAGACTTCCAGCACCTATCCCCTCTTATACCTCTTCTCCCCCTCGAAAAAAATAGACTCCATAAGGGCATAGACAGAGCAGGGAAAAGATGCTCAAAACCAGAGTCCTGCCCTCTGAGCAGGGAGCTGCATCAAGCAAGCCAGCAGAAAATATGGCAGAGAGCAAGCAACACGAACCCACCATCTCTTATCAAGGTTCCTATCTCCAACCTGCAAGGTGATGCCTGCGTCCACCTGTAGCTCAGTGCTCGTGCTGAGGCACAGGCCAGGGGATGGGAGGCCAGATGAGTGTATGGCTTGAGCACTCCTCCTGCTGAGATGGGGCATAGTGTAACAAATAATCCACAGATGGAAAAGAAGAAAGGGGAGGTCTGCTCATACCCAACCAGTGTTGTCCTTTCAGTTATGTATAGTTTATATGTAATAGACCTGGGTAGAAACATATCCATAAGGGAGTCAATGGTTGACTGTAACACTTCTCCCTGCGAAAAACTCTGGCAAGGCTCTGGAGCATAGGGCAGGAACGCTTTGAGGTGGAGGTCCTCTTCACCCTCACCTCCAAGGACTTTTTGTTTCATCCCAGATTGAGTGCATCTCTGCTCAAGTTTCAGTCTCCCTGTCAAGACAAGTTTTTACCATTTTCAATACAAACCAGTTCTCGCAGAGGCTCTGTCTGCTACAGGAAAACACATCTGGCAGCTGCTCTGTGTACAATACTATCCATGCTGCCTGTATACACACTTCTCATCACAGCCACCCACTGCCCAGCACAGCCCAGAGGCATTTTCCTGCTTTCTTTCCTGAATTTCTACCCTGAATAACAGAATCATCCATCTTGATAATCTGGAAATTTGTAAAATATCGATCAGTTAACTAAGAGATGGGTTAACCACATGGACCTGAGCCATCATGATGCTAGCATGCTCGTCTATTAGTGTGACTGCTATATTGTTGCCTGGAGAGCAACTCTTCTCCCTGGTACTTCCCTGCAGTCATTGATTTTCTAGAAGCATTTGTCAGAAGAATGGGTCGTGTTTTTCAGAGTTAAAGAAGAAGCAGACAGTCCGTTTTATTAACAGCAGGACACAATCCTCAGCTGCTTGAGAATGATGAAGGGCCCCAGTCCCCAGTCTCTGATGCAGAGTCCCCTTTCCTCCCCGCCAATGACAGCAAGCTGCCAGACCGCTTGTCTTTCCCTTACCTTAGTCAGACGTACTTGAGGGGCTGATGCAAGCCTGTCACCGAGCTGGCTGGTGTAAACCATGCCAAGAGGGATTCTCAGACATGGTGAGCAAGGATTTATGACTGGAAGTCCAAGTCACTGCCTACTCCAGACAAATAAACTCTGGCAGAGTAGGTGAATAGTTACTATTAAATAGAAAGTTATTCATGGGTGCAATTGCAAAACCCTTTCCATGGGTTTACCATCAGCTCTAAAAGTAAGTGACTGCTGTCACAGGTCTTTCTGCTTTTGATGACAACTGTAATACTTGTGGGACTTCAATGCATCCACCTAGCTTAGTGCCATTGAAGGGGCTAGATGAGCACCTAAAAAATCTAAATGCCAGATAGACTCTGCCACTTCAGATCATTGCTCAGCACAGCCAGCTCAGCACTGCTTTGTGCAAAGATGAAGCATGATAGCACAGCCTTGGGGATGCCCGAAGGCAGGTGGGATGGTCTCAGCCAAGGCAGAGCATTTAATTTCAAAGAACGTTGTCTGCTGCAGAGGGTTTGGATGTCCAGCCACAAAACTCCTGGGATATTTGCTTACATGAAGAGCATGCCCTGTTTTATGATGTTTCTAGAGAGCTGCACACCAGCAGAGCACAGCAAGACAGATTGACCAGAACTAAGGCCCTAGCACCGGTTAATATTTTCATACCATACCTGGAATCAAAACATCCTGCCATCATTTAACCCTACCCACCTCTGACCAGCCTCCCTATGCTGAGGTTTAAGGGCCCCTAATGGAAGTTTCTCAGAAATGACCTAACATAAACACAGAGAAGGATTATAAATAATCAGTAAAAATGAGTGCTGATGTGTATTTTGATAGAGCTATTAGAAGATTTTTTTTTTTTAAATGAAAATACAAACTGAGATGGAAGCAAAATGAAAGCTGCTACAGAAACAGCACAGAGGGGAGGCTGCATGTGAGGCAAAAAATTCAGGGAAAGCTTTTCCATGGTACAATCTCTCAGGTGAGGAAAGATGCCCTGCAGCAAGAAGAAGCCACTGGGCACAGAGAGTGAAGAAAGGATCCTGTGGAGCCCACTGGTACGGCAGCCAGAACCCCAGAATGCCACCAGGGTCTGAGAGCCCAAGACCTGCTCCACTCCAAAGCAAAAGCAACCTTTCGACTCAGCTCATCAAACTCTTGGGTTCAGCACCTCCTACCAACCTATCTGCCTTTGTTGATTTGGATTTTGTTCTTGTTTCTTAGGTAAGAGTCAGAGGAAGAAGTAAATACCTTCATCTCTAGTTCCCCAGCCTTCAAAGCTCTGGGATATGTACTTCTTCCCCAGGATGTGGCTAGAAGCAGCAGGAATGAGGGGAGGGAGTGCTTGAGTCCTCAGCAGCACACAGCCGCCTTAGACCTCCTGGTCAATCCAATCTGTTTCCAAGAACAGTAATGCCAGCTGTCAGGGCTTTCACCATTTAGATATTTTTGGTCCGTTGGAGATCAAGGATAAAAACTTTCCATGTTGTTCATGGTTAGGACTCCCCAGCTGGGACACTCAAAGAGCTGGGGCAGGCTGTCACCCCAGGCCCTTGGGAAGCCGCTTGCTGGCAGGGAGGGTCCTGGGTCCTACAGCAGCAGCCAAGGACCAGAATCCTCCCAGGCATCCCCAGCATCTCACAGACAGACATCACGAGCCAGATGGCTTCAATGCCACCAAGCGTCTCCGCACAGCCTGATGTTCAGTGGGTGCACTTTCCCTTTGCAAACACAGAATATGAGAGTGTGATCTAGAAAAGAGAGGCTTTTTTAAAGAGAAGCATCTGCTTTCCTTTCCTCCAAGATCTCAGCAAGAAATATGGACTATCTGCATGTTTTGCATGATGGCTTGCAAGACCACAGGTTTCTGGTTTCTCCCTGAGCTTGAAGACAGGGTCAGGGTGTAGAATGGAGCCCCCATTATCCAAGGAGTCTTAAGCACACACATGTCTATGGGGATGGATGGGATCCACCCAAGGTTACTGAGTGAGCTGGTAGAAGTGCTCACCAAAGCAGTTTCCATCATTTATCAGCAGTCTGGTTAACTGGGGAAGTCCTAGTACTAAGTTAAGATTTGGGCTTGATGAACTTGAAGGTCTTTTCCAACTTAAATAATTCAATAAAGTATAAACATGAATCCTCAAATAACTTCAACTTCACAGGAAACTTTAGAATAAAAAAAATTTACATGTTGAAGCTTTCTGATTTGGAGGAAATTTCCAACATTTTGTGTGTTTGTTCTCAGCTAGGATAGGGAGGAAATTAAATCCAAATATTAAAATCTCCAGCAAGATGGTAACATAAGTTTTTCCCAGTGCAACAATCATGACAGAAATCAAAAGGTTGTTACAGGTAGGATCAACGTCCAACATCTTCATTCTACCTACAAATTAGAAAGTGTGGTGTGCTTGTCTTTGCTTGAATTAATATGAGGTAATTAGCACATCCCTGCAGTAATACTACACAGGCACCAGCTGGAGGGATAAATTACAGCTGAGGAGCTGATTTCCCAAACAAGCCATGGCATGCACACAGCTCAGGCTGGGCTGGGAGGAAACAGAGCTACTGCCATCGGCTGTGGGGAAATAACAAGTGCAATTCTCAGTAATTCTTTATAAAGGAGATAGCAATATATTTTCATGTTTCAGTGTAACTGGAATGAGTCCTCTTGACTTTTCCAGAAACTGTTCTTAGATGTGAAACAGCTTAAAGTGAACGGGCTTTGCCATAACTTTACGTGATTATAACCGAATGTCACTTCATTTATTCATCAAGGGGGATTTGTCAAGGGAGGAATAACATATATTGAAACATCACTGGAGAGAGAGGTGCTGACAACCATGCTCAGGTTTTTAGTAGTAATTAGTGGGATGCTGGAATTGCATGTCCTCTTGTTACTCTCAATTATAGCCTCATGCCGTTTTGTAAAGAATTAGTGCAATATTTATAAAACCCTTCCTCAGGAGTTCATTCCTGAGGTTTTTTGCCTTACTGTCAAGCTGTTCACCTCCCCTGGGGGGAAAAGAGCTGATATTATGACAAGGAGAAGGGAGGTGGAGGTGCTGGGGAGACACATCCCCTGAGGCAGTGGTTAGCTGTCCTGGAGGAGTCGCGGCAGCAGCAGGCTGGGGAGGCAGCTGCAGCCTAAGGCAGGAGCAACAGGGTCCTGTGAACAAGTGACTGGGAAAACATCACCAGTATTCGCTGAAAACCAATTTGTCAAACTGAAGTATCATTTTAATGGATGGTAACAACTCACTCCCCATTACGATTGCAAAGGCACAACTTCCAGGGGTCCATCCTGCATCCCTACATTACTTATTGACGGAAACCCAGAAATCCTCAATGCTGGTTGCATGCTCTTCATTAAGCAGAAAGCAGCCTTCTAGTAAGCTTGGGTTGTTATTGCAGAAGAGATGAGACAGGGCTGCTGTTAAACCCAGCAGTGGAACAACAACTGTGTACAGAAAAGGTGTAACAGAATTAGTTTCAGCATGGCTTTTCCTCCTTGCCTTATCTGGCAAGGTCTCATGGGTGAGGCTGCTTGGTCAAGCCATCCTGCCCTGAAGCTGGGGATCACAGCAGGGCAGCCAGAGTCCTGCACCCTGCGGCCACCTCCCTCCACCCCCCTCCAATGCCCCTAGCCTCTATCATCATGTCTTAATTACAGCAGCAGGAAATCTCAATGTGCCTGCTATGCAGGACAAAACATGAAAATGGTAGTGCGCTACCTAGAGCTGGCAATGAGGAATCCTATAGCAGATGGCAATCACCACCACCACTACAGGAGGCATAAAAAGGGGATTTAGAAATAATACTGAAATATTTTAATCACAAAATAAAAAATGTAGTTTCCATCACTGTTACAGGGAATGCAAATAAAAATCTGAGCTTAACAGTCACACATGCCTTCTATTTGAGTGCCTATTATCCTCCATAGATAATGATTGTTATGACAGACCTTTCACAGCATATAGGGCCCCAGCCCCACTGGACTTACCCTGTATAAACAAATGGGAATAATATGGTCCTCTCTACAATTTAAGGATAACACAGTAACTCACTAGGAGATATAAATGGATGTGAGCGGTGCAGATTTAAAATTAGAAAAGCAGAAAATTATATTATTAGCACCAGACACAGTACATCAGGTAATTTTCCAAGTGAGTTTCAAGGATAATTTTGCTTAGGAAGAAGATAATGAAGTCATCCTGCCAGTGCTTTTAGTTTACAAATGACTGAATTTTAAGCAGAGCACTCCTACTAGGCATAAATGGAGATGAAGAAAAAGATAATGCTAGGCTAAAAAGTTAATGTTTGTCCAAGCCAGAGTGCGGGTGGAGATAAGGAGTGGATCACTGACAGGTAGGAAGTCTTGGAACTAAAGCAAGTAGCTTTTGTATAGTACAACAAAAACACTGCACAGGAGAGGGAGTTTTCAGCCAGAAAACAGAGTAAGTGCCCCCTTTCAGGCAGCTTTGCTCAGGCCCTGACGAAGGGTAACCCGCATGTTACACAGACTGCCTTGAGTCTGTGAATCTGCAGCTCACAAAGGCGGGACTCACAAGTCACCAGCCAAATGCTGGGGTTAGGACTCGGGCTTAGACTTGAATCTGCAGCAGAAGCATCCTGCTGCTGAGCCCAGACAAGGAGATGCCAAGTACTTCTAGTCTGAATGCAAAGGGAACACATCTGAGACTGACACCAGAGGAGGGGTGAGGGAGAGCAGGACTGGAGTTGGTATGATGAGTCAGAGCTGGGAATCAAGGCTGAGGAAGGCAGAGAGAGGAACAGAGGGCAGAACTGTGTGGGTGCAGACATCTGCCCAGGTAAAGTTCAGAGGTGGGAAGAAGGTAATACAGAAACTGAGACTCACATGCACAGAGAAAATAGGACCAGAGTCAGTGAGACCAAGAGGAAAGCAAACATGGAGAGGGAACAAATAGTCAGATAGGAGTGGAAGAAATTGATGGTTCAAACTGACCATATATGAGGTAACATGAGAAGTGTGAAGGCAGCAAGAGAGAAAGGTATTCAACTAAGTAGCCTGGTTAGAAACACCAGCAAGAGGCACCTTAAATGAAGAGCCATGTACCACTTAGAGGTGTCACACAGGAGCATTTGGACACATAAGAAGTCACATTAAGTAATAATAATTCTTTGGTTTTAAGACATAGAAAGTAGAAGCCAGGCTGTTCTCTGTGGTAGGTGGTGTAAGGATGAGAGATAATAATTAGAAAACAAAGAGAGAGAAGTTCAGGCTTACAAGGAGAAACTTCCAGAGGAAGGACAGTGAAGCACAGATTGCCCAAAGAAGCTGTAGCATCTCTGCCTTGGGCTTTTTCATGACTCAAATGAAGAAAGCCCTGAGCAACCTGATCTGACCACAGATAATGTCCAAACACAAGTCTGGAAAGGGAATAGACGCCATGTTTTCACTAACCAACTCTTTAATTCCCCAGTGTTAAAACCAAACAAGGGGATGACATGGGAAAGTAATTAAAAAACTTACCATGAGTAGGCATGAGACAATGAAGGGTTAAGTGGGAAACACTGTCCTCCAGCCTGGGGAGTCAGAAGCTTTCTCAAAGGACATCTATTTTCTTCAAAAAGTCACTGTAAAGCCCACTTGCAATTTCATTTCTCTTTTTTTTTCACATCAAACTGTTCAGAAGATAGCAATCCTATCTCTTGCTCTGTTAGCTAAAATGCCAGGGTTTTTAGATCAATCTAAAGCTTCCATTCCTTCTAGGGACTGATAAATTATCAGCAAAAGAAAACACTTCTGCTTCTTCCTGTTGCCTTTCGTTAAAATCCAGAAAGCTACAAACAAACTGCATTGAATATTACCAAGTTTACAAAGTCAAATATGCAAAGAGTGGAACTGGAATGTTGGAAGGCAATCTTAATCCAGCCTCCTGGTGCTTATGCAATAACCCCTACGTGCTTAGACTGCAGGTACTGCAGCATGTGAAGACCTTAAACAATCACAGCAGCTTCAGATATTTACGTTATTTTAATCCCTCATGACTACCCAGTAGCCCAGTGGGCTAAGGGCTCCACTGGTGGGATCTCCTACTGCTGAAGAGTTCACCCAGTGAAGTTACACCTGAGTCCTAAGATCTGGGTTCCCAACAAGCCTGCTCAATGAGCAGGGTGGCAACAAACCCATTGCTCTCTTCACTCTACAGCTGTTCCACCACAAATTGGTGGATGTCATTCTCACAAAGCATTTTAGTTTTCACAACTCACTGATTTCTGACAAAATTATCTTTCCTGAAAAACTCCTATCCAGCTGTAGCTCTGAAGACACAACTGCACAAATACTGTGGTCCATAACGGTTTGGTGACCTCCATTCTGTTGACTCTAATCAGAGAGAGAAGGGTGGGATTTGAGATTGTTGAGGCACATTTCCTTGGCACTCTGAAGACCAGGAATGTCATGACAGATCTGAGCCGGTATCTGTTGGAAGATAGCACAGGGCTCACAGAGCGTTGAGGTGTTAGGTTTACTGTGACGAGTGCAGCTTGGTAGGTGGCCCACTGCATGCTCAACAAGCTGGAACTTCTCCAAAGCTCCTTCCTGCAAGCTCATTGTCAAAGCAAATTGCTGGATTTAATTTTTGATACCAACAGAAATGTGTTTCAACAGAACTGGGCTATCTTCTCTCACAAAGCTGCTCATGGCAGCCCTGCTTTTACAAGTGTGTGTCATTGACATGAATGCAATTACTTTTCCTTACAACAGCTCTCTATAAGAACAAAAAATCCCAGATACACTGTTAGTCATCAGTGAAATTCCTGATGACAATCAAGTACTTAGCACATATCATATGTTAGGCTGCCTTGGGAGGACTGGTTTAACAAGTGTTTGAAGTCTGCAGTGGTGTAATGTTCTTCCTCCAACACAACAGCCAGAGCCACACATGGAGCCCAAATAACAGGGCTTCCCAAGAGGACTGCCTGCTCTCATCAGTCGGCATTGCTTGGGGGTCACTGAAGGTCAGTCCCAGGGTAAAACTTTACCTTTCATGAAGTCATGGATTTGCATAAATCTGTTCCATAACTCTTGTGTTTCACTTTGTCTTGTTCTTGAGTAATGTGGGGCAACACTTGTCACACTTGGTATGAAGTTGAGTACATGTACCATCCACAGTGGTTGGTATTCCTCTTTGTTTACCAGTCCTAATCCAGCATTCCTCTTTGTTCAGCAGTCCTAATCCACCATTCGTCTTTTCTTACCAGCCCTAATCCAGCAACAGGAACACCAGATTTAGGTTTTATTCACAGGGCTCTGGGAGCACAAGACAGGCATTAGGGAGAGGCCAGTATCTACATCCAGCAAACAAAACATGATTTACAAAACAAACCCCCCAAGCTCTCCAGTTAGCCAGCCATTCTGTAGCTCAGAATTGTGCTTTATTAAATCAGAAAATATCATAAATATTTCTTTCAGTGTTTTTGAAAGGCACATACAGTTTCACAGAATTATATGTATATATTTATATAAATTTGTTGTTTAAATAATTACATTTCGTAGAAGGGGCTTTTCTTCTCAAATAGCTTGTATGCTTGCCAAAACAAAAAAAACCCTAAGGTCAACAGTATTATAAAACAGAATAAGCACAGTTCTCCAAGTATTATTAATTCAGTTCTGAAGATTCCAATTTCTATATGTAATAAGAGAGCTATAAGTGACATATAAATGAACTAATCATAACTATGGCTGAATCCTTCAACTCAGTTTTAGTTTGAAACTCATTCATTTGAGCTTACAGAGGAATCCAGATTTATTGTGAACGCTTTCTGCAAACCCCAAATGGAACCTGAAGGAGACTAGATCAAATTCTGGTGAAAGATTTGTGCAATTAACTAAGCACAGTAAAGTTATAGGCAAAGACTCTTTTCAAAAGACTATTTCAAGAAGACAGAGATTCTCTTCCACACTTACTACGTGAAATCTCTTCTGTTGATACTAGTATTTTTGTATGAATAGCATTAATCTTCCATAAACAGAAATCTGTGCTCACATAGGTTTTGTTATGCTGTTATGACACTCCTAGAGCGTTTCTAAAGCCTTGACAATTGCTATTACCATCTCCAGGGATTTTAAAAATACTAGGATTTAATAACACAAAAATTCCTTTTCAATTACATGGAACTGTAGATTTCACCATCATCCATGAGACTGATTCTTTATCTTATGTGAAGCTGCTGAAAACTACTCTTAATAAATGAGGCCAAAACAGTCAACTCTATGTAAAAAGTTAGGCTTCCAACTCTGTATTAGGCATCTACATTAGAATGGTCTTTCCAAAGACATTGAGATTGTGTAGCTCCTTTTTGTTATAGGGGAATTTTACTTTTAATAGTGAAAATATATTCAAAAGACGAGTAAAATTTTAAATCATATTGAGATGATTAGTTTCAGGCACTTGCATTTCAAAAGTTTTTTTTTTTTTAAATACATATCCCGTTTTCCAGTATGAAAGTAACAGTTTGCAACACCCATATTTAGATACTGCAGAGTTTAGGCATTTGCGTGCCTACAGTCAGCTTACATTTGCGCAAGTATGTCAAAATGTTTTTTAATTCCTCCTTACACTTTAGGAGAAACATTCAAGAACTGACAGATTTGGGGAAAAAAGCCTTGAAGTTGGCCATTAACAAGAGTCAGTGCTTTACATGCAATTATGTGTTCATCCACAACAGAATGAGCTGCCAAATAATGGAATGCCAATGTGACAGCTGACTTCGCATCTTACTTACTATAACTAAAAAAATAACAGCAACAATGGAAATCAGCATTGATGTAAGGACACTTAGAACTTCAATTCACCTAACTTAATCATCTATGAGAAGTAATTCAGTAAACTCTTAGTCAGAAAAATCAAACTAATTTTCAATGAAAAACATCTCCAGCCTCAAAATTCATGTAGACCTTGCTTGCAGAATGGGGAAACCGCTTCATTACTTTTAATTTCACCAGAAAAAAAATAAGACATTTGCATTGAATCAGCATCTCCATGGTTATGCTCAGGGAGATTTGTTGCTTCTTGAGTGTCCATAGGCTCTTAGAGAGCACCTGGGAGGTTTGTTCTCTCAGATATTCAAGACTACAAACTTTCAGCACTCCTTGCTTCCACAGGAATTGCTATGGATTTTGCAGTATGCTATCTTCAGTCCTTATTGACAAGTGTATTTAAAATACATAACTACTACTAAATCTAATTATTGATTGAAGTTTTATAATCTTTCTGCATGCTGACCCCTACAGGCTTATCCAGTCCTTGAGGGAAATAAATGGAAAATGCAATACTGCTCTTAGTGCTTATGTAAATAATCATGTAACACCAGGATGCGCTTTCTTTCCAAGCCCTGACAGTGATGGAAATTGGAGTCAAACCATGGTTTAATGAGATAATCTTCAGGAGCAGATGCTCAGTTAAAAACACCAATCAGAGCAAGTTAGAACAAGGATAACTTGGATACAAAAAAACATCAAGGATACTTGTTAGTCCTAGAAGCTGCTGTACCTGTTGCACGCAAGCAGAAGAGCAGGCAACCAGCTAAAGTAGCCCTCTACCTAAATTTATACCTACTTTTTCAGGAAATGTTTTATAAGATAAAAGTTTTAGATGCACTTCAGGCAGAGGGCACAGTGCCAAATTCAACAGTGGCTGCAATGCTAGACCATAGCAGGTCTAGCAGGCAGGGGTCCTCTGGGGAAGATTTGTAGCAGCTCTCTGAAACACACATTTTCTTGAAACATGCAAGCAGGACTGGGTTATTCAGGACTCTGGAGAATGACACTCAGCATTCCCATAAACCCAAGATTTCTCTTTTGCTGGGACACAAGGCAGCTGTATTTTCACATTCCTTCTCAATTTTCAAAACTGAAGTTGGTATTTAAGCAGTTAAAGACAAATACTCATGTGCTATAACTATTATCATGGGTATGTTCTTCATGGAAGTCTTCTGTTGAATGAACAGCTGTGTCTTCTGATGTATGTAGATATATCTGACATGCAACATAAATAGTAGAAGATGCCATTTTTTTGGACAAGCAGGCTCATAATGTGGGCTGACAATCTGTATCACACAGACTGCCCCCTCCAGCCTGTACAGCTTCCCCCCTCCTTGCCTCCCAGCTTCGTAGAATGGTCATTGGTTTTGGATTTCAAGGCTCTGGGGATTTTTTCATCTCTCTCTAATCCTTACTAATAAGCTTTCTGTATGCTAGTTAATTTTATTTTTAAAAGCTATGAAATTTGGCCAAAAGCAGTATTCCACTGCTTTATATTCTTTAACAATTACTATTACTCAGTGAAGCACAAAATTATCATGCATTGTTTTTTTAAAAAATGCCTAAATTAGTTTTTAATACAATTTTTTTGGGGAAAAGGTTATCTTGTACACAATCCAATAATGAAGAAAGAAAAAAAAAGAAACAGTTTAGAAACATTAGCAACTTTTACCTTGTTTCTCCTCTGGTGAATTATAAATTTTTCTGTATGTAATATATAAAAAACAAAGAGGCTTCAGTGTGTGTTAGTATATGTGTGGAACATACTTCTTGATCTCAACCTGCAGTCCCTCCCCCTAATACTCTGCAACTCAGAATAAGTTACAAAAATTTTATTGCAAAAAAAAAGTGAGCGAATACCTAGCCTATACCTATCCCAATCCTACCTTCAAAATGGTATCCTTTCTGTCCAAAACCAGGGAATGAAATGGAGTGGTGGCCAGTCTCAGAGCCTTGCATATGCTCAGCAAGTACAGTCCTGCTGGCTGCAGTTTTTCTCTAGATATTTGCTGACGGGTCTTGGGTTCTGCTGGTACATACTGGGATTGGCAAGCAGTGACAGCCCCTTGGCTTTAGGCTCCTAACAGGTCTTAACGCGACCGGCTACTGATTCTGATAGATCTCTGCAATTTTGCCAAGCCTCCATGCTGAACTCTGCTAAGCAAACTCAAAAACTATCTGTAGGATATCTTCTATAAAGCAAGTCTTTCATTTTTCAGCTGTGTCTCTGGATGTGTAACAACCTTACAGAGAAATGTTGAATGCCTTTCAGTCTCCTTAGAAAGAAGAAGAAAGGGGTACCTCAAGGCTGTATTTGTTCAATCCTATGACTCCAAAAGTGTTTCTGATATTGAAGAGCACGTTCACCAGAGAGGTATGACGATTAGAAAACAAAAATCTCCACATATTTTCAGTACAAAATCTTAAACCTTGATCTCTTGTCTGAAACACAGCTTACTAATTTTGCAAACGTTGCCTGTAGCTGCGTATCAGCAGTCCTCCTTGACAGGAAAGATGCAGAAAGAATACTGAAAGAAGACTGATGTGACATAAAATTAGGATAATGAGCTTCTAGAAACACAAATAGATGTACACGCATGAAAGTATGTAACTCGAGTTGAGTGTTGTTAGCACATCGCATGAGGACTGATTAAAGCAGCCATTACAATAAAGCAACACTTAGTGAAATAAGAGTTGAAATAACAGAATGATAACAGCTCAAAGCAGTTGATGCATATCAATATGTGTTACGATGTGATGACATTCAAATTCTGAACAGTTGATACTTGGCAACAGTGAGATTTTCAAGCACCCATGAATCTGAATCACCTAATATAGAATGCCAATATTTGGAGACAGAAGGAATCACAGAATCATAGAATGGTTTGGGTTGGAAGGGGCCTTAAAGATCACCCAGTTTCAATGTCCATGGGCAGGGACACCTCCCACCAGGCCAGGCTGCTCAAACCCCCATTCAACCAGGCCTTGAACTGCTCCAGGGAGGTGGTATCCACAGCTTCCCTGGGCAACCTATGCCAGTGACTCACCGCCCTCATTGTGAAGAGTTTCTTCCTAATGTCTAATCCAAATCTCCCTCTTCTGGTTTATAGCCACTCATCCTGTCACCATCAACCCTTGTAAAAAGTCCCTCCTCAGCTTTCCTGTAGCCCTATTCTGGTACTGGAAGGCCACCATGAGGTCCCTCTGGAAGCCATTTCTACTTCAGGCTGGAAAACCCCAACTCAGTCTGTCCTCATAGCAGAGATGCTCCAGCCCTTTAATCATCTTCGTAGACTCCTGCGGACCACTCCAATGGTTTTGTATCCTTCTTAATTTGGGGATTCCAGAACTGGACACAACACTCCAGGTGGGGTCTCACGAGAGCAGAATAGAGGGGCAGAATCCCTTCCCTTGACCTCCTGGTCACGCTTCTTTTGATGCAGCCCAGAACACGGTTGGGCTTCTGGGCTGTTAGCATGCATCGTTGGCTCATGTTGAGTTTCTCATTAACCAGCACCCCCAAGTACCTCTCCACGGAGCTGCTTTTGATCACATCATATCCCATCCTGTATTGATACCAGGAGTTGCCTTCATCCAGGTGAAGGACCTTGCACTTGGCCTTGTTGAACCTCATGAGGTTCTTACAGGCCCATTACTCCAGCTTGTCCAAGACTGTCTGGATGACAGCCTGTCCTTCTGGTGTGCCCACTCATCTTGGTATCATCCACAAACTTGCTGAAGGTGCACTGGATCCCGCTGTGTCATTAATGAAAATATTAAACAGCTCTGGTCCCAGTATGGGCCCCTGAGGGACACCACTTGTCATGGGTCTCCATTCGGAAATTGAGCTATTGACCACTATTCTCTGAATGTGACCATCCAACCAATTCCTTATCCACCGAAGGTGGCATCGACACCTGCCAGGTAGGAGCTCCCAGTCCAGCCTCAGCAGTACCCGCAGCCCTGGTGCAACCACCCAAACGTAATCTGACACTTGCTTCTGCCACCACTGGGTCCCTAACACCCATGGGGTCTCATCCCCTTTCCCAGCTGCCAGTCCCTGCCCAGTTCCCACCTTGGCCCAGAGTCTTCGCCTGCCCAGAAAGCCCATCCTGTGCTTTTGCCAGCTTGTAGCTCCAGGCACCAAACCTGGAACATCCCTCTGCCCTCCTTATAGTCCCATGGCCACCTTCTGTTGGCTCCAGTGCCAGAGCAGAGCCTTTCTGTGCAGGGAATGTAGCTCTGGAGTTGCTGGGAGAGAGCAGGAGCGACCCTGGTGCTGATAGAAACCCCATCAATGCCTGACTCCTCTCACCTCTGTTGCAGGGGACAGCGGTGGTCTTCTGGTCTGTCAAGATCCCCGCAGTGACCAATTCTGGCTGGTGGGAGTGACCAGCTGGGGAAAAGGCTGCACCAGGGCTCACTGACCAGGGGTATACAGTTCTACACAACACTTCAGTGCCTGGATGCTGGTCCAGATGCGGCTGCACTCAGCAGGAGCAGTCGCACCAATAGAAGGAGCTCAGAGTCATTTACTCACCACCTCAAACTCCGGCCAGACACCCTATCTAAGACCATCACAGTTGAGCAGGTTCAGCTCCTGCCCTTATCCCGTGCAGAAGCTGGTGGACTTTTTCTCTCGGGTGCAGGAGATGTTGCAGGTCCTGAGAGCTGGAAACACCTAAGCAGCTGTGGGAAGAAGATGCAGGGCAGCCTGCAGGGTCCCACCACCATGTCCTTCTGGGGCAATGTCTGCTGTTCCAAAGGCAAGCCTCAGTGTCCCAGGCCTGCTTGGTCCTGGTTACACTCCTTGGAAGGCTTATCCATGCCTACATTGGATATGATTGCATTTGGCTATCATTCTGTTTCACTTCTCTATTTGTCTATGATTCTATTTCAATTCTAGTCTATAATTCTTCTTGGTTTTGTTCTGGAAATAAAATTCCTGACTTTCACAGCAAGCCCTGCTTAAGTCCTATTCTGTGTCCTGGGCGAGGCAAGGACTCCATACCCAGCCCCTGCACAATGAGGCTGCAGGCAGAAAGGACAGTGCAAATGGAAAGTGTCATAGAGTGGTTTGGGTTGGAAGGGACCCTAAAGATCGTCCAGTTTCATCCCCCCTGAAATGGGCAGGGACAGCTTCCACCAGACCTCAGGACCCCATCCAACCTGGCCTTAAGCATGTCCAGGGATGGAGCAGCCACAAGTTTCCTGGGCAAACTGTGCTAGTGTCTCACCATCCTCATCATGAAGGATTTCTTCCCAATGTCTAATCTACATCTTACCCCTTCCAATTTAAAGCCATTAAAGCTTTAATGTTTTGGAGTCACTCTAAAGGGTGAACCCATGCCTGGTCCAACAGGAGGGAGAAGGTGCAGTGAAAGAAGGAAACACCCACCACAGGGACTTGAGGTCATTGGTACCTCAGTTGGAAGCACAAACTGCTTTGGGCCAGCGACTGGTGGGATCCCTCTGTATGTGTGTGCACAATGTCCCAGTGAAGCTGGAACTGGACCAGCTTACAAGAAATGAGATGCAGCTCTGGAGAGACCCAAGGTTTGTGCCAGTGACCGGGAAAGGAGCTTGACGTCCAGCACAGCTATTCCATGGACCTAATTCCACACTTGGATGTGAGTAATCTATGGCCATGTTGTGCTTATGGCTCTCAGAAATGAAGGGGCAGGGGCATGGGGTGGGTGTTTCACGAGTCCACATCCAATCCTGAGCACCTGGAAAGGCAGAAAATGGCTGGGCTCGTGTTTGTGTCGGTAGTGGTTATAGATGCAGGGTGGTGAAGGCACTGCTCTATCAACATCAATGGGGTTGCTATTCTCGTTACTTGTGTCACTCAGCTCTTAGGAATGCTCTGCAAGGCTCTTAGACACACAGGAACAGCAGCAGCCACATCCACCATCAGTCTGTGACAGGACCAGCCTCCCACATGTGTGAATATACCCGATTCAGCTCTGGTGGACCTGAAAGGAGGAATCCCCTGTGTCCAGAAGTCTATTGGATCTGGCTGCTCTGTACCAAAGTGGGGAAGGACACCTGGAGGAACCAGGGGATGCCTGAGATGCTGCAGAGAAGCAGCGTTGGCTGTGAAACAACGGGGAGGGCTGGCAGTCACAGTGGCACTGCAGATGACCACCCTGGAACAAAAGTGCAGAAAGGATGCAAGATCAAAGTTTTATCAAAAAACTGTTTAAGTGTTTGTTTCTCCAGGAGGTTTCATTAAAGCACCTGGGCAGGACCCCACCCTGCAGGTCCAAGCATGGCTGAGCGCTCCTGCCAAGCTGTGCCTTCCAGAAGCATGGAGTAACAGGAACAACGCGAACACTCTTGCTCTCTCCTTGGTTGTGATGGGCAGTGGCTTGGGCCCAGCCAAGGTAGGCCATAGCCAGGGAGCATTCTACAAAAAAGGGAGATCTTCAGCTTTTTTTCTAACAAAATTAGAATCAGAAAACACAGAAATGAATCCTAGTGAACAGCTGAAAATGCTTTGTAGATTGTACCACTAAAGAATTATCTTCTATTTGACTGACATATATACATAAATTGTTTCTGGAGGAGCACTCATTAATGCAATCATATCAACCTAATAGATTTGTGTGCAGATGGAAATGTCAAATATAGGCTTAAACAGCAAACTAAGCATGCATGAAAAAGCACGGCTCTTTAATAAACAAAAGTCTATTCTACTTCCCCATATTCTCTGACAGATCCTGCTGTGCATTTTCTCTCCTGGATTACATAACCCATGGAACGCAGATCAAGGACACGACTGATGATCCTTCTGTAATTACAAGCTCCCTAATGCGGCCAACACAAGCTTTATACAAAGAGCTAGGTAGAAAGTACCTTGCCCTTTCTGAGCCCCTACAATCTGTTACACAGGCAGCAATCACAAGCCATTAGACAGAAAGAAAGAATATTATTTATTTGTATTGAGAAGAAATTGGAAGATATTGCTCAGTTCATTTCAAAACTGCCGATGTCTGCAAACAGTCCTCCTTATACGTCCAACATTCTTACAAGTTCCCCCAAAGTGATTCATCAACTATAATAACAGATTCTTACATTTAGCCTAAAAATTAACTCACTTAAGAAAAAAAGAAATTGTAAGAGGCAGACAATTTTACAGTCATTTTTGGATACAGACCAAGGAAAGTTTTATCTCTGCCTCACTGTACTCTTATCATTAAAGCTAGAAACAACAGATTCCAGAGATCTCTGTATTCAAAAGATGTAGTCTGTGTTTGTTAGCATGGTTGTTGACTTGCATAGTTCATTTGTAGCAATCAATCAGTAGCAAAGCTGTTGGAAAATGAATAACCCTTGAATACAGATGATGTAGAATATTAATTTCAGTGATAATTGAGTACTCAGATGCTTGCATGTGAAGAGACTAATGTATTATACATCACATTATGCCGTGAGAGATTAGAAGATGTTGAAGGCTTACAAGACAGAAACCATAAATGTGCATGTTGCATTACCATTGCAAGAGGGTAAACAAAGAATTTCTAAGACACACAAACTTAAGATCAAGTCAGACAAACATGGGGGGAAGACTGGACAACTTACACTGTAAAGCCACTCTCGGAAAGCAACCAAACCTTATCAGGATTGTTTAAACTGCTAGGAAAAAAAGTCACAAAAGTATCTGCAATGTAGTACTGCAACCCACAGATTATTAACATGTACTGAAATGAAGTTTTGCTCCTCTTACAGAAAAAGTAACTGAAGAGATACATATACTTCAGGTTTAACCTATGAATACATCTAAAGGGATGACATGTTAGTTTCAAATGACTGCTGTCAGGCAACCTAAAAAAAACTCAAACCAAACTAAAAAATGAAAATAAAAACCAAAACAAACCCAAACAAACCATCCATCATCCAACCCTTTTCAACATCCTCAGTTGTTGATGAATTTTCAACACTTTTTAACAGCTCTCACCCTCAGTCTTTCAGCCCAAGCTGAATTCTGTCAACAAACAAAGTCAGCAGTTAAACAGAAAAAATATTGTCAGCCCTTCATGTGTATAAGTAGACAAAGCTTTGTGTACAGAATTCATCCCTGTTCTTCTACAATATATGTTGTGGAAGTATACTACACTAAGGGACGACTACTAATTTTGAATAAACAGTAATTAAGAATGTCATGAGGATCTGTTTTATGACATTAACTTCACACAGTTAAGATTTTATCTGGTAAGGGTAATAGGAATTTTCTGTACAAAAATATAAGAAATAAAGAAAAGTAAGTTCTGGTAAATGAAGACAAGATTTTGCATATCAAAACTTCTTTTAGTTACGTGGATGAGCTTAGTTATAAGTGTCTACAGGATCATCTTAAACCTACAGCTGAGAGACCAGACCAAACAGTGCAAGACAAATTTCCTTTAATTTTAATAAGGGAATTATGAAAGTAACTAAAGGCCTCAGATACTTCAAGTTTTAAACTTCAGAAACATCACCACAAGAAAAGTAACCAAGCAACACAGACTTTATCTGTATATGTTCCAAATAGTGCGTATGCAACAGGTGCTGGTGGAAACATTAAGATAGACATGGGGAACAAGCCAGGATGTCCTGTCCAGCTTCAAGCTGCTGCTCCAAAAGGATGCAGATCGTCTGTGTAACTTGTGTTATACCTGCCAGTCCCACACAGATGTCAAAAGGTTATGGTAGAAGATCCAAAGCGCCATCAAATCCCCATCAAAACCTCCGAATGTCACGTAAATATACCCAATCTGATTTATGACAAACTTCTGAAAATTCAATTTAAGCATTCATACATGTACCCGAACACTGAAAAGTCAGTATTTTCATGCAGTTGAAGGCTACGGATGCGGGCATGTCAACCACAGAAATGACTGTAAAACAGTAAGTACAGATATTCATTACAAACAGCAGTGTATACTCCAAGTGAAGGAGGACTTGAGACCAAATCATACATGGATATTCGTAAGCAATAACATCTTTCTTTCTGATGCTGGACTCCTGTTTTTCTGTCAGCCTCTCTCTTATGTCAGTGCTGCAAACAATCCTATTTTTCTTTCCTTCTATCTTCCCTCTCATAAGGTGGTGATCCAAAAAAATCCCTCATGTAACTCAGCTGCATATTTTACAGCAAGGTACAGATTTTTTTTTAGGAAATAAAAGTCAAGAACAAACAGTATTTCAAAACACTCCCTTCTCCTCTACCTCAGAAACGAACAACTTAAAAATGACTTGTAGAGAAGTATACCACTGAAAAAAATTGCTGCCACCTACTATTTTCATAACAACACATCTAGAAAGATAGATAATGCAGTGTATTTCAACACACTTCTCCCTCCATGGCTCAGGGTAGTCAGATTAATGCATGAAATTCCAGATACTTCTTAGGTTCAAAAACACTGAAAAGCACAAAAGGCAGCTGTCTAACATTTTCAGCTCCACAAAGGATACAGTACTTACCTTTAGAGAACATACTTTATTTAATATAAGCTCTTTGCTCCAATATACAAAATAGGGGACTGCAGTCCCAATTAACATTTACATAGTTACACAGCAAATAATTTTCACCATTTACAACAAGTGATGACTTTCCAATACTTCCCACAATATTACAGCCAAGAAATAAATCCTATAACATTTTACATACTAGTTATCTTTTGTACTTTCCTGCCTCCTCTTTTTTTTAACTTGTAGTTTCTGATATCAGTTTAATCAAAAGATTAGAATTATTTCAGTTGCACTAAAAGAAAAATGAAATATATAATTTGCAATACTATCTCGAAAACCCTATACAAAATAAAAGTCAGCATCTTATAAAAATACATTGCAGGAGTAAAACCAGTGATACAACAAAATGATTTAAATTTTGTTAGGGTATAAAATATTTAGCAACTAACCTCAGTTTTTAACTACATCCAAAAAAAAGAAAAAAAGAAAAAAGAGCAAACATTTTCAATTAGCAAAAAGTAATGTGACAGTTCTTTTACAAGACTGTACCTTTACTGTACCTTTAATATGCAAAGGACTTCATCCTTCTAACGTGCACCATTAAACAATTGGTTCACCCCCCTAACCTTTTTCTCACAGAAAGGTGAAAAAGGGTTTTAAAATGATTTGGATCCTTTAAGAAAAATCCAACCATATTTTCTGCATCCCCCAGAATATTTAAGCTTTACTTTACAATGCTGGTAGTTCAATCATTACATATAATTTTCTAAAAAAGAATTCTAGCCAAACCAAGGCTTTAGAAACTTTGCATTTTACAAAAGCAATTTGTTACAGTTATGACAGTTCCTAAATAGTCTAATTTATTTAGTGACCCTGTTAAAGATTTGTTCAACTGAGTGAATAGGTGAAGTCATTTCCTGAGTGAAAAGATACAGGCAAGTAAATAGTCAGCTACAGCAGCAGACATTCTTTTTAAAAGTTGTAACAGTATCAATAAAATAACCTAAGAAAATTACAATGACGTAAAAATCACCAGCTAAAGAGAGAGTGACAAGGCTAGCCAATACCCGATTACCATAACCTGGAATACACATCCAATGACTTTACAAAAATTACATTCAGCTACTGTCAAACAACAATCTGGTAAGCAGAAGAATGTCAAATCACAACAGTTCACATTTCTCACAGACCAGGTATTTTGTCAAGATTTCATTATTAATGCTGTTTCATAGACTTAAAGCAAAGTAAACTGCTTAGTTTCAGAAATTATCGCCCTACAGGACTTAAGTATTATCACTTACAAATGAATGTGGCATCTTCACCTTCATTAAATTCCAAGTCTATTTCTTTTTATTTCTTTACTCAGCTATAATTTATACTTATTTTTACTTGAGATCTTGAGTGATATTTAAGATAAGTCACCCATGCCACTGGGTACAGAAGAGGATCCATTTTTAGAAGAGGGAATAATATTCTGTAAATGGTTTACTTTGATCCAAATCATTCTAATTGGCTTAGAGTACGAAACATTGACAAATTATTAAAGAACTATAAAGACCAGTTTACCACCACAGCACCATTATTTTTTTTATGATAAGCATTCTTAAAGTCTTCTATGTTTTATCACTTTTTTCTTTCCTTAACAGAAAAAGGATATTCCAATTCATTTAAATAAAGTACCTCACTTAGATACCAGTTCATTCAGAAGGAGATCACTCTTCTGTGATATTCATTTTTTACAGACATTGTAGGCATTGTTTTTAGAATTTTTATTGGCTCTTCTTTAACATTTAAACATAATTCGGCTTAATTCAAATTAACATATAAAATTTCCAATACTTGTTAGAATTAAAGACAATACACAAGATCCTAAGTTACAATAATTTATAAATAAAAATAAACTACTTCAAACCAAATCTTCCCCATATGGAGATTAAAAGCCATAGCCTTGACTGATTGCTCCTGATCATACATTATAAATAACATAAGCTTCTTCAGAGAAGCAAAACATACTTGCCTCCCTGACACTAGTTTATTTCTTCAGTTAAACTACTATCATCAAGAAGGCAATTGTGTTGGGCCCAGATATATCTTCTTGCTTACACGTTAACCCTCTCAATTCCATTCTTTCAAACTTAAGAACAACAAACTAAGCTCACAGAGTCCTTAACCTTTAAAACACAAAGTCTGTATAAAATACAGATTTCTAATGCTCCTATTGCACCAATTCGGCAGTGCAGTTCGAATCTGATTCAAATTCCACTGAAATCCATGAAAGGTTCTCCAGTGACCCTAATGGGCTTTGAATTAGGACTACACAGAGAGTATTACGTAACAGAAAGCTCCTGCAAGAGTGGCTGGTATCTCTCTCTTTGCTTATGTGACACAGTGGAGATGTGTAGTCAGCATGATACCTGAGCAAATAAAACCAAAAATGATAGAGAAGTCTTAAGAACCCCAAACTCTTTACTTAGTTCTGTGCAAACTGTGCTACTGCCCCCGGAGCTCCCTGCTTTCTTTCTTTTCAGTGCTTGTTCCATTCCAAGATAGAGAAGATGTGAAGCAAAAAAATCTCTTCTTGAGCTCCCCCTCAATCCCGAGACTGATAGAAGAGGATGTAACCAGACTCAGAGTTCTTTGAGATGTCTGATGTCAACCCATAGAATTCTTCAATAGCTTGTGCATCAATTTTCTGTATGTAGAAACCCAAAAATTTAAAGTAAGAATATCTTGTGTAACATATATACAGCATTAAATTCCACTCTAAAAAGTACTGTCAAACAAAACTTTCAAAATACTTACATAAAGTAATAGCCAGTTATGTTTTGGTTCCCCCTCTGCCATCAAATGCACAGAGGGCAGTGCATAGATACATTTTATATGTAAATCTCTAAGTATTAAGTGAACCTGCCATGAGTGCAACCTTACATGCAATGCTTCCATGAATTCACACAGAAAAGTTTTAAAGACAATATGCTATTGGGACTTCACATTTAACATGAGGAATATAACTACAGACTAACTTCTACATCTAAGAAGCATAAGCCAATCAAGCACAGCGGACAATAAGTTTGGCTGGGATCCTGTTAGCTTGGAAAGCATCCTATAAAGAACTTTTGTGGGAAGATGCAAAACTTCTACTGAGATGATGAAAAGCGTATCGTCATTGCTTTCAGTTACAAAAGAAAGTGAAAGCAAGCTCTCTTGGCACATTTCAAATCAAGAGTAATTAGGTCACAACAAGCAAAAAGTGGAAAGATACATTTTCTTTCACTTTGGCAGATTATTTATTATCATTCCCATTATAAAACCCTCTCTGAGGAAACTGAACTTTTGACCCTATTGTGACATTTCTATTTACTGTGTATCTTGATAAGACACAGAGGCAATCCTTTTACTTCCCCAATAGCTCTGCTTGTCATTTCCTGTGTGAAAAACCATCCATAATGTGGCTTGGAGAAAAGAACTCTTCAATACCCTTGACTTGTCCTGCCAATTAACAATGTGAGTCCAATACCTGCCTCACTCATTTTTCTTTTCAATTATGCAGTTCTTGTGTATTGTCAAGGAAAATGTAAACTATTCATAGCTTTATAGATTTAATTAATTCAAATAAATACAGAAAAAGGACTTGGACAGCACAATCATACACTTATTCATGCATTAATGAAACAAAGGAAAATATTAGAACAGGCAAAAATCCTGAGATGATATAAGAACACGAGCAGATTCTGCTCTTTCTCTAAATAAAGAATAGAAGATAAAGATAACTGAATGAAACAGAAAGATGATAAAGTAAAAACTGATGAAGGGAATTCTACTAGTCCAAGAAATTAGTTAGAAATCGTTTTTTTTTAATAAGAAGAATTCCTGGAAGTGTGGCTACTATTAGCAAGAATATTTCTGTAAACAAAAAAAGCACCTTTTAAGAAGGATAAAAACCAAAATACAATTCGAACTATTGTACAGTCAAACTGTAAGATGCAGCTTCATACTCACAGTTATTGCTCTTTTAGACAGGAGTTGAAGCCTCTTTTTATTAGCATACCAGTCCTTTTACTTTAAGTAATCCTATACACAAGGGGGATGCATGCGCTCTGGTTGGTATGAGAGAAAAGCCCAGGGTTCCACAATGCTCACCTCAACAATATCATCATCAAAAAGCAACCAAAAATCATGACTCTTCACTATTGCAATATAATGTCCTCTGTTAGGGCCACTGTAAAATAAAATTAGAAAAGAACACAAACAGTAACACACATGTACATACAAGCGTATTGCATTAACTTTTTTTCTTGTAGAAAAGCAATACTTAACAGTAATTAAAATGGCTACCAGTACAATTTCTGTTTGGATATTTCTTTTCGATTTTCCCCTCCACATATATCACCTTCATAAAGAGGCTTTACTTATATCTACATTTAAATTGTGCTTAAAAAGGATTACAATTTCAAATGAGGAATAGGCAGCACAGGCGTTGAAAACATGATTTTTTTAAAAAAAAAGAGTCAGAAGTGAAATCAAGAAAACATTCTGATGTTTCATAGAGACGGAACAGATGCCAAACTATTTCTGATCTTCAGAAAGAAAAGGCTACAGAGCTGCTGTTCATTTACAGTCTCAATCAAAAATCTCTTTTATATGGTTCTCTGTAAACAAAAACTAATTAAACTGGGAGTTGAGAGGTCTCAAGATTCTTCGCAAAGGGAAGGGCTCCCAATTAAACTAAAACTGTTACAATGCACAGCTCTTTGCTGTATGGTAGACAAGAATCACAGAATCGTTTAGGTTGGAAAAGCCCTTTAACATCATGAGTACAACTGTAAACCTAACACTGACAGCTCCACCATGACCCTAAGGACCACATCCACATGACGTGTCTTTTAAATGCCTTCCGTGAAAAGCCTGTTTCCATGCTTGACAACTCAATAACGCATTTTTTTCCTAATATCCAGCCTAAACTTCCCCTGGCGCAACTTGAAATTGCTCCAAAACTACTACAAAAAATAAAGCAAACCAAAAAAAAAACCCACAACCTAAAAAAATCCCAATCTTTAAAAGTGTCGTCTGTCTAACCAGATTTCAAGTAAAGAAATAACACTTTCTGAAATAGCTGAAGCTTAGAACTGAAAGTGGACAACTAGTTAAAACAGTTCTGGAACTGTCTGAACTGCTAAAAGTACTCATACAATTTTTTTGTCTAAATTAGGGAAGGAAGGTTGCCATCTGTGAGGGACATGTCTGTGCACCAAATCATATAACCCAGTGAAAACAGTTTTTATCTCTTTCCATGGCTTTAAGAATGTGTAGGCTTCCAAGACTGCGGCACAAATGAAGGAGAAAGAAATGGTCAGAATTGAACAGAATGGTCAGAAATGGACAGGTTCTGTTTTCCCTAATATTGAGAACAAGAGTGTCTGAGAAGACTAAGGCATAAAGGCTTATTTTCCAGAACTGTCCTGGTCAACTTGAGGAATAGGGGTAGGGGTGGAAAAAAGGGCAGTTACTGGCAACTAGAGGGCAGGTCTGCCATTCTGTGGGACTTCAAATGGCTGGAAGAATGGTCTGATAAGAACCTCGTGAAGTTTAACAACTATGAATGCCAAGTCTTGTGCCAGTCTAACTCCATCCAACAGTATCAGCTGCAAACTGGCTAGGTAGGCCCAGGAGGTCAACAAGCTGGCAAGAAAGCCATACCTTCTGTCAGAATTGGTAGCGTCTCCCCACAGTGCTTCCTTTCCTAAGAAACTTCTTTTAAGGGGTCTTTAAATACTAGAAGTGTTATGTGATACTGGATGTTTTGCTTTTCAAATATAGTTAAATTTGTACAAAAATCCCTTGCATAAAATAGATTTATTACCTTCCACAATGAACTACCACAGCCACAAGGTCATACATTCTGTCAGGATTGGTGGCATCTCCTGAGGTGTTAAATAAACGAAGCTCTAAAGGAAAAACTACTCTATAAGAGAGTTTTGTGTATCGATGCAGCTGATCCATGTATTTAAATCTCTTCAAATAGAGAGCTAGAATCATAGGCAGCTTTTTTATTTTCATCCTGAAAAAACAAACAAACAAACTGTATTTGTAATATCCAGCCGAAACATTCAGTTATCAACAAACAGGAAGCTGCCTTACTGAAGTATTTAAAAACTTTGCAAGCATTAAAAGAAGCACAAATAATGAAGTATATTACATAATAATAATTACAGTCATGATGAACCCACATAATAGTTTAGGCATAGTGACTACACTGAATTCAGTTTTTAAACATATCCCCCACAGTTTTTATGAGTTCCCAAAAGCAAAACCTAGATCCCGCTTAGCGTATCAGTGGAGATACTGCAACACAGTTTTTCCAGATATCCTGTTCCGGTTGGGTTTCTCAGTAAACCAGTCAAGTCAAACAAGGTTCTTAGGATTTGTTATGCCACTTTGTTACATACATATTACTCCAAGTTTTCTTATCAAGTCCTTCATTTGCCACTGCCAAGGAATACAAACAGCCCACTATTATTCACCTTACTTCATGCTAACCAAACAAGATACTGTGGTGCTTTAGTATAATAATTTTGTACAAATATTGCAGCATTATTTTATGATAGTCAAAGCCAGGAAGTGATAATCTAATTTTACTGAGGACTCACTGTCCTCTTTCCTTAGTCTGAGGTATTGGTATCTCACATCACTGCCTACAAATCCTCACCAGGCAACTACAGTTGACCTGGCAGCAAACACAAACTTCCACTCTCTGGGCAATGAATTTGTCCATGCTAACAGAGCTAACAAGCTAGAGTGCTCTGCTTCTTGGCACAGCTGATTGCCTTTAGATCAGCACTGTGCTGAATTTTTCAAATTTTTTAGCACCCAAAAGCAGCTCAAAAGTTGAACAATGTAGCCTTGGTTTCAGACACATCTACTAAGACCATATTTGCAGGATCTCAGGAAAAACGTTTGTACAAGGCAAACGTTTTTCAGAAGACAGGAAGTTGGGACAAACCTTTAAAAACACAATTTCTTTCCCTTTTTCTCATTAAACTTAGACTGATAGAAACCTGTAGCAAACCCTGCTAGACTCAAATTTTCTCCATCGTCTGCAAGGGAGCTAGGAAATTAATAGCAGGAGAGGAGCAGAAAGATGACTGAAACTTCCATTTTTAGGGTGAGTTAAATTTTTATTATATTAGTGAGATATGGATATAATTTCTGCTCTATTTCTTTTTTCAAAATGAAGCACTCTTCTTATAATGTGACTGTATTTAATAACAGGAACTCTTTCACTGGTAAAGAATTTCAATACACCAGTTGAGTAGACACTATCATAGATAAGCTCTATGTTATAGAGATGGAAGAAAATTATGACTCTAGTGAAATTGAATTTAAGTCCCACATGAAAAACAAAAACTGTGTTTTGCCAATATGGCAGTGCCTACAGTACAAGTTTATGTCAATGTGTTGGTCAGGGATCATATTACCTCCCACACAGAAAAAGAGCTAAGGCAACAGAAAACAACAGGATGGACCTGGCCTCACAACCCTCTCATACACACCAGTTAGTAAGCTTAGGCAACGCATGAAGGCAGACTTTGCAGATGAGATATGCCATAAGCCATGTGCTGAATCTATGGTAAACCAAATAACCAGAATGAGTGGTATAACCAGTAGAGCACGTTCCCAACCCTTCAATCAAATACTTTGTCAGATAATAAATACCATACAGTACACAAAAACAGAAGTTTTTCAAAGCTGTAAACAAGACTAGAGAAATTATTAGGCAGACAAGAGCTGTTTTCAAACAATGAATTTCAGGCTTCCATAGAGTCTTTGATGCTTTTCAGGAGTTCTGCTAAGCATAGGTTCAGCACAACTAATTACACACCTTTAAGAAACTAAAAATTCAACTAACAAAAAAAAGTTACAAGCTCCATTCTGACTGAATCAGGTAAAAAATGCTATTGAGCTATCTTATAGCAATTAGAAAAATTGTTTATTATCAAGACAAAACCAAGCTTAAAAGGTCACAAGAAATCAGTGACTTTTCATTATTACCCATAATCTTTGGTTTGCCACTGGCAGTTTGTTTTAACTTGTCTTTTTAACTCATTTTGGTCTTAAGACCATTCTTTTTCTCATTCATAAAATAAATAATGATCAAATGAGTCCCAAAATACTTCACATGGATTCTCATTACTCATGGAAGTAGGTTCATTGCATTCAAGCAAGAGGAATGCAACCAAGTTACTCTTAAGTGGAAGCAGAGTGAGAAAAAATAAGCGAAAAAGAATGTTCTCCCCTGCCTCATGCACATAAATAAGCAAACACAAGAGCATTTTCATGAAAAGCATGTGTTTTTTTCCCTCCCCAAGTCTCATGTACCTTTTATGTGCTTCTTGCTTACTGCGACATTCTTCACAGTAATATTTGTATTCACTGCACAGAGTTTCTGTATTGCTGAAACCCCTGAATAAAAATAAAAGAAATGCTATAGAGACTAGTTTATTATCTGAAATACACATATAAACAAGTACAATATAATTTTATACTCTTAAGTATACGTAAGCTAGAATTTGCTAAGCTTGTGGGTTTTCTCGTTTTACTTCCTGATTTCTAGGTAACAGATAAAATACAAATTACAAAAATTCAAATTTTTGGGTCTACCTTAAACAGTGAGTGATTGAAGTATTCTGTTCCACATCAACTGACAGATCTAAGAAGTCTTCATCTTTGCTGGTTATCTGCATGAAAAAAGAATCAATAGATTACAGTTAGAACACGTTATATTAATTTTCCTCTGTTTTTCAGTACCATTTTCTACTTACAGAAGGCGTCTTTTACCTTACAACAGCCTTTTTAAAACTGTTAGGAGTGGCCTTTCCATTTCAGAGATTTGCTAGATCTCGGTTTCTAATTTTGTTCAGGAATAGGGAAGTGTGTGTGTCTGTGGGTGTATATAATGCTAGTTGTCAACATGCTGTGATTTCAGCTCAACATTTTTAATGCCAATTTCCTTCTACACCTCACTCTTTTCCAAAGAGTACAATCACTAGGATTCTTCTATTTAGTGCTCTCATCCCTGTTTTTCCCTTATAATTCTCTCCAGTTGAAAGTTATGTATTTGCATATCGTAGTGTTCCTAATGAAGACATGAGAAACACAGAATTCCTAAGGGCACCACACATGGAGAATAAAAAGAAAAATACCTGTGGTCAAGACAACTGTTTTTGATAATTAGTACTATAGGGCAAATTCAAAAGCATACAAAATTAAGTTAAAACCTTCTGTTAATATCTGTGAGATGGTTGGGCAATGATTCCTTCCACTTTTCTGTTTTTCTGTACCTAATCTTTCCAAGAATAAGTGTACGTGTCACTATGGCAGTATACACCACATTTATTACATCATTTAGATGCTGAAGTGTAATGTTCATACTTTCAAAGAGATCACAGAACACATATGGGAAACTTCCAATATGCTTTTACAGTGGTAAATAGAGTCACCTGCATCTCAGTGTGCTGCACATTTCCTGCCTTCAGGTATGTACTACAGTTTAGTTGTATGGACAATCCTTCAAAATATCCCATTGCAAACCAATTCTGGAATTATCAAACTTGAGCTTATAACACTAAATTCTGGTGTAAATTATCTTAGCAACGGATTAAGAACGGCTCAGGAAAAAAAAATCAGTTCTAGAAAATACTGCAGTCTTCAACCAGGACAGCTGGAATTAAGGAGTCATGTGATCAGTGTTATTCAGACGTGCAATTAGATAATTCTTCTTCTCTCGCTCTAATCAAAGAAAATTCCATGAAACAATAAATATTTCACAGGCAGTTTTATCCCATACAAAAGCTGTAATCGCAGGGAAGAGAAGGAGAAGAGCAAAAAGGACATGTTGTGCTTGCTTGAAAAGAGACTGGTACTGAAACCAGAAGCTCACAAAAAGAATTCTTCCATTCTTAGTGATAATACCAATAATATTGCCTTAAAAAACCTCTCTCAGGTTAGCAAGTCCATCGTGCAAATAGGATCATGAGGCTTTATTGAAACAACAACCAAGTGGATTTTTTTCCATCTAGACTGATTAATTTAAAGACTGCTATTCTTTAAGGGTTTTTTTTTAACATTAATATTTCAACAGTACTCCCCTGCAACATTAACTCATACAGTTTTAACGAAAGAAAAGAAAAATGATAAAAAGTCACCCTCCACTCTAACCAGTCTCCCCTTCTGTAGAGGTTCTGTTTCAAATACACTTCACTAAGTTCCTTCATCTAAGGTCACTAGTGCTATGTATTTCAATCATCTATAGAGCAAAAAAAAAGATGGACATGGTCAGAAAACCTTATCACTTTCAGAGTCAGTCCCTGATATGCTAAAAAAGCCACCTAAGTGCTCCTAACTGAAGTCTCTGAATAATAGTGAAGAATTTGGGTGTTCCACCATTCTGGCTAAAGGTAATGGTATGTTGTTCTCACATCAAGGTCATAATCTGCATTCAAACAGCTCAGTTGTACTCTAACAACCAACGTCATACAGAACAGAAAACCCAGAAGGCTAACACTCATGGAATCTGTATTTCTTTCCGTTTGGAATTTCACTAGCAATGTGAGTCAACTCGCTGACAAAAAAGAGCTTTTCCAACTGTAGGCTCTTATGTGTGCTAAACCAGAAACTATTTTTAAATGAAGCTGACACATAGAGCATGATTTATCTTGGTTTCCAAAAAAAAAAAAAAAAGTAGGCCTTCTATAGTCCTTCTGTAAGAGAGACCACTGAGATTTTCCTTAGTGTTTCTCTTGGTGCAAAGTAGAACTGAGTCAAACATTTGCATACCTTGCAGAGTCATTTGAACACTAGAGCAAGAGCATCATCTGGAGAAAAACATTATCAGTACGTTTGGTGCTTTTGACCCAAGACAATTTCCTATTTTTCTCTGTAGAAGTACTGCCCATATTTAGCTGTTTCAAAATTAATCTTAATGAAGTCAATTACATTATTTTTTGGTTTAGTGTTGCTCTTTCCTTAAACTGTGAGAGAAATCTACAAAACCATATGAACTTTTAGATCAATTTTATCAATTAGCCACAAAACTTTCTAACGTTCACTTCATCACACTGCCTCTTTCAAGGAAGGAGGAAACATCATAACAAGAAATCACATCAAAAGAATGTAAAGGCAACTTACAATCTGTTTTGTAACAGTGGCTTGACTCACCATATATGTCTGTTAAAGAATCACATCAATGTTTCTTATATTCCACTGTCAATAGTTAAACTGAGAGTAAATATTTATTGAGTTATTTTTTTTATCTTAAACATGGGCTAATGAGACAGTGTGTCCTGAAAATAAGCTTTTTTTCTATAATCAGGACAACCGAAATTAGAATAAAACCTTCCCATGCTGGTTTTAGGAACTGAGTAGATCTGGCCAGTTAGAAGACGATCAATGTCACTTAGAGCAAAGATATATTATGCTTTACGTTTAAGTATGCATTAAATTTCAAATTTAAATTAAAAAAACATGCTAAGGTTATTGTCTTATAAAGAAACACTAATTCATTAATTACTATTGCTGTGTAATCTTCTACATTAGCTATATGCAAATACTCCTGACATTTTAAATCACATTTGTAAACACAAAGATTCTAAATGCCAACAGCTTCCAATAAAACAATCACATATATTCATTATATTTGAAAGTAAGACACTACTCACAGTAATATTACTTATTTAATGTGTCTAAATGTGTTTCTAATTGTCCATTTTCAGATTACTGTGTTCTAATTAGACACAAGCTGATATATTGAGCACAGTGAAGCTGATAAAAGCTCCCAGGATTGGAAAACAAAGGTCCTAATATACGGAAACCCAGTGTGTATCAGAACACTGAATTTAAAATTCAGCTGTCCAAGGAGTCATAGTGCAAAGCGACATGGTGTATCCTGTTCAGCAACAGCTATCAGAAGAATAGAACTGAAAAATATTGATAATAATTCTCAAAAATGTGGTAAGCCTGATAACTAATAAAATGTGTTGACAAAGAGCATATCAGCACTTTGAAATTGTATTGGCGACTGTACCTAGATCAAAATCGTGACAGCAGTAATTCATTATGCCATAGCAATGGAAGGTAATGATGTCAGCCACGTTAAGAGACCAAGCTAAACTCATGTTTCACGAACGAAAAAAAAATCATTTCAAAAACTGAAAGAATCAATTGACAATTGCCATGAAATAGTTATTCAGGAGGGGAAATCTACATGGAAAGAAAATATGCTAGTTGGAAATCAGCACCTAAATTACTTAAAATACCACGATCTACTGAAGTCTGCAATTACATTACACATGACATTAAGAAACTATTTTCCTTGAAATAAGAGAGGAGGTGGGTATTTCTGGATGGAGAAAATAACATGCAAAATACATAGATTTAATCCTATTAATTCTTCCTTTCCTATGTCATGCTGAAATACGTGCACTACCTGATTAATTTAAGGAAATAGGTATGAAAAGTCATACAAAATCCAGTCATTTAGTTTTTTACAATATTTAATGCACAGACCATGACAGAATTACTGTAATTTTCAAATTATGCTGCTTTTTCTCTTTCTCAAGCAGGTAAAATTCAATTATAAGTTTTCCTGAAATATATGCTTTCTCTTATTGTAGAACTATTCTCAAAGAAATTTTTAGTATAGCTTACTCAAAGAAGGAGTCTACTCCTTGGGGTCTAGTATTAGAAGAATTCCTGTGCACAGATGTTCAGGGAAGTATTACTTTCCTAGTACATTAAGCTGTGTTCTTCGAGAATTCCGGTCTACTGTCTCACTGCCAAAAGTACTGATTTCAAATTAAATTTTAGACTTAAATCTAAATTTAAACTTTAAATTTAAACTATAAATTTATATACTGTAAGTTAAACTGTAAATTTAACTATATATTGGTGGAAACTGATTCAGAATACTTACTTATGGAATGTATCACTAAGCATAACATTAAGTTATTAAGACACTAAATTTGAGAGGAACTCCACATCCCCAAGTGGCAAGTTTCATTACTCTTAAGAATACACCGATTTAGCATTTTCTAACCTAAATTTTAAAGTTAATTAAGATCACATTGACAAAAATCCAATTGGGCATTTTCCTAATATTGACCAAATGCCTTTTCCTACAATTTATGCATCAGCTGCTGAAATTTTCTCACTAACAAGGTATTAGTGAGAAAAAACGCAAGTGTCGATACAAACACACTATTTCTAAAGAAAGGAACTAATCTACTATGTTAGTCTGTTGAGATAAACGAATCATGAAACATTAAGTTCTGAAACATTCATTTTATGAAGTATATACAAACTTACAGTTTCACACGTAAGACATCTGGTTTCATTAGTTAATGTTCCCTGAAAGATTTCATGAACCCAGGTTGGGTCTGGAGGGCTACTATTTTCATTGCCAATGCTGCAATTAGGTAGGCGACCATTTTGTTTCTCTTGTTTTCCTTCCTCTTGCAAGATATCCACAACTGTATTTAATAAATAGTTTAAGAACTCATGTGCATCCTGCTGCATGTAGTTATCAAAAAGCTCTAAAAGATAAAACAACAGAAGGTTTTTTTAATTAATTGGTTAGTGTTAGTGCTATGCTACAAAAAAAATTCTAAATAAGCTGAATTTCAAAACGTCTCTATTTCACGTTTTTAATAATTCATGACATTATAACAGCAACCCAAAATGCACACTTCATAAACTAAGCTGAAAACACAGGGGAGGGAAGAGGGAAGAGTAAGTCATCTCACATTCACAGGAATCTTTCAGCTGATCAGAATTAACAGAAGAGCAAACCATTCTGCAAGAAAACTAGGGCATGATTCAACTCCTATTCATAGGTGTACACATACTGCCACCTGCGATGTTTTAGCTTATGCCATCTAGCCTCCAGATGCCAGTCCATGACCATCTGGATCTCCTACTGGGAGAGCTATGTTATCTCTGCCAAGCTTAGGTCAATAACAGAGCATCTCAAATGGCACTAGATGGTGATATTTTTCCAGAAATGAGCCAAGAACTTACGACATAAAATGCTTCATCATCTGTATGTTTTAATATAGGAAGAACATGAACAATAAATGCTCAAAACAATGCTTTATTAATTTCCACTTTTACAGTTTCAAGTCCACTGCTGCTGTGTTATAAACACAGTGTCATCAAAACTAGCCATGAAAAAAAGATTAAGACTAAAAACTTAAAGACACTGGTATTTTTAAACAACTATTTTCTTTCTCAAAGCTCTTTAAGTAAGGTAGTATTTGTAGAAGTCATGTCACAGCAAGAGCTAATGTTTAAATTAGGACTTCAAGTAATAAATAGATCTGTCTTTCAAGGTCTGAAATATTACTTCTGGAGATTGGTACATGAGGCACAATATCTTACAATACCTTAGTAAAGATACTAATGGATTCACTATGCATTCTGTTTCATGTCCTCGTTTTGTCACATCTCTAGGCATAATAGTTTTAGGATTTACCCAGTGGAAGAGGAATTGTTTCACTGGCACACACTTGCAATGTACAGCAACGACACCAATTTAAGCATAAATTTCTTCTCTCTTTCTCATAAGCCTACTCTCTTGATTATGTTCAAATTGGTACTGCCCTGAAAACATTGTTCGTTGTAGTCCCCTGGGATATCAACCCAAGAAATCCTCTGCTGCTACAAATCCTCACATTAGGAATAGGACTAAGAAAACCATAAAGGCACTGAATCACATTTAGTAATAGTTACTTCTCACTCTCACCAGGAATTGCTACAGGAAATTTAACTGCCAATTAAAAAAAGCATTCTATATCACTGGCTAATATCATACAATTTTTTAATGTGCAGTTACTTCAATTAATTGTAGCTTGCAATGTGCTATGTAGTCCAAGAATATACTAAGAGACTGGCCTTCAGTGAAGTGATAATTCCCAGGACTAGAAAGATGAATTAAAAAGATACTCAGTGAAGCTTAAATGCATAAAGGGACTATGTAGAAGCTTTACTATCATTCACTCGATGGTATCTAGGAGTAAATAATTCAACATTCAAATTGAAATTAAAAAAAAAAAATCCTGAGTTATTAGCAAAGTAGAGAGAATTCGATGCTAATCTAGACCACAGTGAGAGTTTAAGTAGGTCAGCCAAGAGTATGAACCAAGTAGTTTACTTAATGAACAACCACATCATATTTAAGAAATAAGATTAATCAAGTGAGTCAAGGTAGAACAAGAACAACAAGCATCTTGAGGTAAAATACTTCAGATTCCTCACAGTGTTACATCATGTACCTCTCAGGGTTATGTGCACAGGCAGTAAATTAGCATTAAGTATAGAAGAATGAAAATAGAACAGAATGTCAGTAAAGAGAATGAAAGCTACACACTGTTCATTTTATGAATAGAAGAAATTTAAGTAAATGTAACGGTATACCTTCAGCTGACTTCAACCCAGCAGCTGCTTCCCAGCTTTAAGGTCATTAATATATGTATGTATGCTGTATACAGACTACGAAAATAAAGATGGAATAGCAGCACTGTAGTCTGGAATACATTAAGACTATGTTCCTAGACATCACCTGGATATAGATGAACAGTGACAGGAACAGAATCTAGATCGGTGTTCCATACCTATCTGACTCTTTAACTTACTCCTCCCTAAAGCTCAAAATTATACACCTTTACAATAAGCACTTAATGGCATCACTGCCATTATTTGTAGAAAAGGTGAGAGACACCAAAAGCCAGCAAGAGCTGAACTTTCACATCTGTTTTCTCTAATGATGATTTTCCTATTGCCTTTTCCTGCTTAGAATCCTGCTGAGAATTTTAGTGACGTGATACAATTAAGCATTAAAAACACTGTCTAAAAAGAACTTATTGGCTCCTGTGGTTTACTTTCTGCTTTCCATTTGAACCATTCTTCACATTTATCATAGTTAGTCAACATTAATTGACATCATGAACTATTTCTGTAAATGCATCAACACACAGCGTACGTATTCAAGTATACTTACTGAAAAATGGAACAACAGTTTTCCATTCTGCATAGGTAACAGATTGTATGTTACTCGAGAGGTTTTTTTGAAACAATATTATTACAACTCATGGTGTGCATTTGCTGGAGGGGTCACTTCAAATTAGGAATGACATTATAATATTTTATATCTTGTTTTTACTACACAGATGGTCATCACCATATTTAAACAATTTTTGGTCTGCATATATATTCTTGGAGAAATTACAACAGTATGAACACACTTATTGCAGTTGCTTTAAATATGGTACCTCATACAGTTTACTTAAATCCAGTGGTTATTTTTTAGGAAAAAAATGTTGTAGTTTTATAAAAGTGTACCCAAATTGAGTTGTAGATTACAAGGTTTCAATCATATTTTATCCTCAAATTATTTTCTAAAACATGTTGACCGATTAGCCCTGCAGACAGGAAACAAGAAATGTGAAAAATCTCTGGAAATCTCTTGAAATGTAGTACATCAATTACACTAAAACAAATAAGCCGTAACTACTTAGTGATTTGAAAATTCATTAATCATTTAAAAAGTAGGTCAAGCTAAGTACTGCACAAATTCTAAATGAATTTTTAAAATTTGTAGGTTTTTAAGCTAGATTCTTGCAGGGAAGTCTTAATGTCCTTTCCACACTCCGAGTTTGAGACTCATTCCCACATTCAGAAAGTAATGTATTTTTAAAGACAGAACAAAACCTATACAGTGAATTTTCACTGTAAAAATACAATTCACAGAGGCATAATTAGCAGGCAATTTCATAAGCAGCCACTGACAATCCAGTCCGTTCTACAGAAAGAGAGAGACAAGTATTGTCTCTCACAATGGCTCTAGGGTTACACCTTTATTCTAGGGTCACCCCTTCTCTATACTGTAGGCCCAAGAACACTTTCCATGTGTAACAAATATAGAGGTATTATTCCACAATGTCAACTTCAGAATCAAATCATAATTGCTGTAATTAAAAGTAAAAAAAGTTACCATTTTCTTTCCGTAATCTTGTTATGAATTTCTTGGGAGGTATTACTCCAACTTTTTTCTTCTGGGTGGCTATACTGTGGAAGAGATCAGCTAAGCAGGTAAGCAGATTCTCTTTTTTTCTTGGTTGACTCCTGTATGCTAAGACTTTGTCTCGAAACGGTCGACAAAAATAAAGTGCCTGAAGAACTGAATTGCAGTAGCATGTATTCCCAAACTATAAAATAAAAGAGAGATATATTAGCTTGCCTTGTATTACTGTACCGAAGTAAAATTAAATCCAAAGTATAGAACGTATAACCAGGGCAAATTTTCTGCAAGTCATTTCTTCCTGACTTTAAGACAGTAAAGTGTATTTCTGTTTTGCAAAGGATTATCAAGTACACCGTAAGTAAAGGCAAAGAAAAATCCTAGGTAAATTTGAACAATACAATTCCATTTTTTCTCACTTGAATATTTAATTTATCAGTAATGTTTTGCAATTACTTAGGTCAAAATGTTTAATACCAACAATTTCACAGCTCACAAAACATACTCGGGTAAAAATATCTATCCATCTACCACAAGTCATCCACAACAGCAGAGAACAGGCGCAGCATGACCCTGTACTGTGAAGAAATTCAGCGGTAAATTGAGAGTTTCTCAGACGCTTCAGGAATTGGATTCTCCACATCTTATTAGCTGTCATCAAAGTCAGAAATAACTGCTTTAACCTGTTCCTACATTTTCAGTTCTCATTTTAGGGCGACAGGATTGGCATTCAGCTTTCTTAAAACCTTGCAACACAGCTTGTTTTAGGATACAAAGCTGTGTCACAGTGGGGTAGTTTCAAATGTAGACTGAAAGGAAAAGAATGCATCATTTGAACATGAGTATTTTAAAGGAGGCAAGCCACTGAGCTGAAAGAGGACAAGCAGAGTCAGCTAGAAAAGCATCGACAGCCCCCTCTGTACCAGGACACTCCAGATGTTCCTCTTTGCCAGACTACTTCCAGCTATTAGGCACTTGAGTCTTGTGATCACAGACTGTCTCCAGCCCACCCCAACACTGCAAACCTCCCCATCACCTCTGTGAAGGCATCAAGAGCTGTTGGTGCATAGAGTCACTCATTTTACACCCTCCTGCAGTGAAACCTATTATCTAACACGTCCCACAGGCCATGAGTTTGAAACCCATGATCTAAAGCATCATATTTCATAGCTTAAAAACCTAAAATCTTTAAAAATAAAAGCTTTCAATCATTAAAAAATTATAATGGCACATTACCTGAACAAAGGGGAAAAGGTAAGGAGGTTTCTAGGTTAAGCAAAGTGGGAATTTGTTACATGAGTAAATGCTAGTCTTACCACCATTATTACTTTACTTCCCATCTCTGACTCCAATACCAAAGCACACCTCCAATTTAAAAAGAAAAAAAAAAAACAAAATAAAAACCTTGCTCCAGTCTACCCATCCTCCCAACATCTACAGAAGATCTATATTTCACCTTCCAATTCTGCTTCTTCAACAGCCTGCTGTCCTGCTAACCTGGCCAACAGACACCTCCCTTCACTTTTCAGTTAACACTGCCTCAGAAGCACAGCACTTGTAAGAAGCTGTGCAAACACTGCACTGTATAATTAAATGTTTCTGAAGTTTGCCTCAGAATAAATACGTAAGAAAGACCATCATTGTAATTTTGAACCTTAAACTGTCACCCTGTACAGGCTACTAAAACTCCTTTGTCTCATTCAAGGGAAGGTAAGAGGGACTATACAGAACAAAATTATCTTAATCTATGTTTTCAACCGGTTTATTGCTTGCCTCCTTGTTCCAGTGAGGATCATCTTAGGATGTGCATATCTAAAAAATGTAAATAAATGAATTTTCTCTGTTTTTCCACTTCATATTGTTTTTCTGTTCTAAATTGTGAGAATTCAGATTATTTCCTTTCACAAAAATACTGCACTCTTATGTTGCACACATGCCTCTTTTTCTCTTTGAGTTACAACACTCAAAGTTGTGTGGGAATTAAAAAAAAAAAAGACAATCAGGAAAGTTGCAACAAAACCATCACACGCTCACTAAAGCTCACAGTCTTATACTTTACTCTTCTGACGCAACATATGACTGGGAAGAAACTTGGTTGCTGAACTGCACAGATATACAAAAATGAACAAATCTATAACAGATGTACACCAACTCAGATGTACTTAGAACAGCGTTTTTGTGAAGCACTATGGTTCCTCCCAGCTCTGATACACCGGCAGCTCAGGCAACTTTTCGTTGTTGCAATGGGCCACACCAGTAAATAGGATTTCTCCAAAACATTACAAGAGCTTGAATACCCAAAATTTCTGCTCCAAAAGTTTGGTAAACTGATGAAGAGCTATCACAGTAGCTCTTACGAGATTTTAGATGTTCATTATTTCATACTCATTGGATAAAAATCATTGATTTAATTTGTGAGGCACACATTCAAAAATTGCATTACAGCACTGTAGAGGTAAAGAGAATGATACACAGACTGGATGTTCCTGATAGTTCGTGTGCATGGAACACTATTCTAATAACATTTTCATCTTACCACATAACTGAATTATTTCCCACTGATTTAGTGAATAGCTTTGTCCTTTCAAGTGTAAGCTGAATTTTCCATTTAGAGCTTTCATTGACAGAATCAAACATCCCATCAACCATCTGGTCTTCCATCTGTTTCCCACAATTGCCCTTTCTTAATTCTTTCTACCTCATAATTTTTTCTTTCAGCACATCCTCTGAATAACCCCTAGATTCCGCCACAACGCTGGACAGGAGATAATGCTTCTGCGTTCTCTTCTTTTATACTACCTCTCTACTTTTACAATTTGCAGATCTCTACTTCAGAATTGTCACCTTTACCTAAAATCCTGTCCTGCATTCTAGACATCTTGAATGGCTAGCTACCACACAGCTTTCCACATTATCTCCATTTTTTTCCAGTAGTCTGGACAAAGACAGGACAAACAAAACCAATAAACAAATTAGAAAAATTTAGCAGTCAATGAACCGCTAAGAGCTTCACTTCTTGTAATTGCTACAAAACAACTGGAGATAACGATGGCAAAAATTGTGATTTCTATCAATTCTATTATCTAACTATCTAATATTTCTTTTAATTATCATTAGTTCTGGCATTCTTTCTGAATGGCCACTGGCCACAGTTAGCGAATGAAAAGGTCACTACCTTTCCTTTTTCCGACAGATTTAAATTCTGCAATGTTATTACACATTCATGGCATATAAACACAATCTGTGTAACAGATCTGAAAACCATCCAAGCAACAAAATGACTGAAATTCCTTAGCCAGCTACTGTACCTGAAAAACACAGCACCAGTGTGCTATAAATGTTACTGAATCCCATTTTACTATTTGCTACAACTCAAAGAATTTTGGTCCATAAAACTTTATTTTTGAAGCTAATACAAGTAATGTTCCTGTACTATAGAGGAAGTTCAGAACACTCTGGGATATCTTAACTGCCTGTCTCTTTTGTGTAGAGTTTAGGGCAATGAATGAAAGACGGATCTCTCCTCATTTTCCAACTCTTTCTGAATTTTGTTGATATTCATTATATATTAAGGAGATTTTCCTTTATGGAAACTTTTCTAAAGGATAGAAAATATGTAAAACTTCAAGATGAGGCATTCAATACAATTTTACTGTTAAGTCTTAAAACTTTTCTGGACTTGGAGAAGAAATGAGGAAAATAGGTTACCTGTCAACTGAATAACAGATCTGAGAAAAGATAGGAACCTCTTTGACGGAAAACCTACACTCTGCTACAGACCTAACAAATATAAACAGCTAAAACTACTGTATTTTCTCTTCTCAGAGAAATAACTTGTCATTTTGAAGGTATTTCAACTTGTATGAGAAAGGAAAAAAATTACTAATTTAGGTCATGGTATTTGAATGTACGTAAGACAGCTTATCAGTAAACATGTTTATTAACTGCACAGTGTATACTCAGATTGCAGACTCTTGGGCCATATCAGTGCTGAGAACCTAGAGGTAGAGACATATGCTATAGCAGCAGGACAGCATTAAAAATAATTAGTTTCATTAAGAAAAGCAAGACAGTAGCTCTTGTTATATTAATTTGGTTTAAAATGTACTTTCTGAAACCTAATAAAGAAAATAATATTTCATTTCAGAATAATACAATTTCTAACAAAATATCCTCTTTAACGGGTAATACTATAAATTAAGATTTAAATTATTCCTTAAAAGTAATGATTGAATTGAACAATTCAGTATGTTTTTTCCACATTGTCTTCCCCTTCAAACGTCATGGTATTTTTAAATCTTAATACAAACAGCAGATTTGAACACTCTGTATCATCAACAGTCTTTCACAGTTTCTTTCCTTTTCCTGTATTTATTTACTTAGATTGGCATATTATGAAATACAAGCTACATATTTTAAATAGCGTTTTTATTAAGACATGACTTTTAATAGCAAGAAAGTGATTTTAAAAATACCCTACAATTAGTAAAATGAAATAAAGTGCTAAAAACACAGTCCAATTTCAACAAATAGTTCAGTAGCATATTTCTACAAATACACTGAATATTGAAGCACATTTCAATAAGTATATATATATTGAATGACTATATCTTTCAGTGTTTTAATTATTCACTCAGTTGCAAGTCTTGTAATTTAGTAAATGCATTGGTGGCATTTCAAAGCAACAAAGTAATGGACTGAAACTTACATTAACCAAACCAAAATAGTGCTCATCCACTGGAAATTGTTCAGGTCCAATCTCTTTCTCCAAAGCTGAGGCATTGGCGCCCTAGAAAAATCAAAACCAATAAAATATTGGCGTTGTAACTACATACACGGTGAATTTATCTAATTGATAAAAAGGTGAAGTTTTTTGGCAAGGATAAAATGACCAAAACTAGCTAACTGTCAAAAAAAAACCAAATAAAAACAACCCACCAAAAAACCCAAAACAACCCACCAAAAAAACTCGATCACAAGTACAGACCTTGCTAACATCAAACCAGTAACTTCAGATGACAGACCGTAAGACTCCAGGTTTACTAAACTTACTTACACTGAAGCTTTCTCTAGTCAGGAAGGAGGTAAACAAAAATAAATGAGAAACTAAACATTGAAAATGGATGAAACCCTTCCTGCCTTTAGTCTGGAGATGTGGGGGGAAGTAAGAGTTTGCGACCCAGCTCAACAATCATACATGGTAAATTAACCAAATTCGTTTAGTCTATTGCTTAATGCAATAGACCAACTAAACAGTAGTAGGTAGCTACTCATATTAGCCACAAATGCAGAAAAATCTATCCTTTGAGTTCTCTATTGCTTTGCAGTCTCAGGTCGTTTAGATTGTCCACAATGTCATTTCACACAGGTCTTAAAGCAGACAGCCAGTCTTCTATGCCATAACTTAATTATTACATATTTCTAAAAAACCTAACACCCAGAAATTACTTCAACATAATCCAAAATATCTGAAAGATACGTTTCCAAATATGTTCTGGTCAAAAACATCTGAAAATACGTTGTGTCACTTTTGTGACTTTCATGCAACCACACTGTTTTGGTGTACTGTATTTATTATTTTCAGAGTTAATCTTCTTTAATGATAATTGCACTAATACTGTATTGCAAAGCAGATGCTACAAGGCCAAATAGTAAGTTCCTATTAACAAGTGTAACTCTCGTATTGTGTAGAATATTACAGAAAAAGTAAAGAAATGCAGTTTGATCATAGGAAGCAAATACCACTCACTCTGAAAATGAAAGTGTTTACAGTGCTGTGTTGAATACCTTGAACTTTGTAAAAGTAAATGACAGCACAGTATAGCTAGTGTTCGTGTGCACCACAGATGCTGCAGCCTTGGCCCAACAAATCTGTCAGGTCTGATTGTCAAAAAGAAGTCAGAGAAGGTAATTGGTTACCCTGTGTTTCCAACCAATGACTGCTAACTGAACTGGTGCGCTGGGTTTCAAAGGAAAGAGAACTTTTTTTATTTAGAGACAGAAAAACCTCTGCTGGAAAATTCAGAGAACAAAACTGTGTTAGCTTTCTCTGAGCTTTTTCACTGATTACTTTTAGAGAAAACCGAAAGTATCCAACCCTAAAATACTTTTGTTGCTTATAACACTGATATATGTAATATACATATATCCTCTGCCTAACTAATACATGAGCATGAATATTCCAGTCTGAAGTCAGGCCTAAGAGAACCTAACATAGCACATAGCATACATCAAAGAATCTTAAAAATAGATGTGACTCCTTCCCAACAAGTTCTTTCTTTACACCAAAGATACAGCAAACAGCCCTGGTTATTACAACAATAAAACGAAATCAAAATCACAAACTGCATTAAAAGCAGCATATGGGACTTCACAGACAAATTACAGATAGGGGAAAGGGGGACAGAATTAAAATTAGGACTGTATCAAAACGTAGAAAATTAAAATGAAATTCTATTATTTGGTATCTGCCATGATGTGATCGTGGTACTGCAGAACTAAAGAGTGGTTACACAATCTAGCTTAGTAGTTCTGAACCTGTAAACACAAGGTCAAAGCCCCATTAGGAAGTAACAACTTTAACTTGAATAGAGCAAAAGACAGCATTACTCCACACTTGAGATGGTACAGTTTCATTCACAACATGACCTCAGCTGCTTTTTCATCAGTCATATCCACTGCAATTATTCAGTAGGATAAAGCCTCTCCTTTACATGGGATTTGGCTGCAGGACTTACTACTTTAGAAGTTGTTCTTAAATGGTGATGCTGGAAAATGGTTATAAACCCTCATTTAAGATTAAAGCACTTCACAATTTTGGAAAATGTAGTTTTGCAGCCTTACTGAAATACACCCATGAATTCTACTAAGGTGGATATTATTTAAAAATAAACTAGGAAAAAAAGCAACAGTGGAGGCCTTTTTATCCTATTGTTAAAATCTCTACTTCTTTAAAAATAAATAAATTCAAGGGAAGGTTTTTAGGAAATTCTCTCTCTTCAAAGCTAGGGTGGAGTAGTTGCTTTACCCTATCTTTGGAAGGAAGATAATTATAGTATAAACTTTGATGTTTCTGTTTTGTACAGAATTGAACACTGCATTCAGTTTTCTAGCACAATAAAGACTATAAGACATGTTAAGATACTCCAGTATTGTTATGGTTTCCCTGTTTCATTCAAGGCTTACACTGTCACATGTTTCAAAGCCTGCTATTACTTAGGTGTGAATGCAGTTGTTCATGAATATTTTCTTTTTATAAACCAGTACGCATGCTTTACATCAATATAAAACTCCTCAAGCTACTCAGTCTTCCCTCTACAGCCCTCTTTTTGTCTGTCATAAATGATGCTATTCCTCCCCGCAAAGCAATCACTTATACTGTGCACAGTATGTTGGTTGCAAAGTGCAAAAACACAGTATGTAGCAGGGACTTAAGAGACTACGTGAAAATGCATGTTCACCTCCAACTTGTAAAAGCTACTTTAAAACCTAACTAACCCTCACTACAAAACGTTTCCCATTTAGCACTAGAGTGCACATTATCAGTCTCAGCTGACTCTTCTATTAAGCAAATACAGATGCAGAGGGGAAGCACTATGACACCACCAACTGTTATGGTACCATATGATCTCTCGGATAAGAGGCTGGCAAAAGTTTAAAGCAGCAGTAGAGTCTACCTCCTTCCAACAGCCAAGATGGACCTACCGGGCTTAGATCTAGACTTGAGATATTTCTGTAATGTCTGCTGCAGACCACAGAATTATATAGTATTAATAATTTATTACTAAATAATTATATTTCCACTTTATTATTGCCTTTTCTCACTGCCTCAGAGGTCATGCTTTTGTGGTGCTACATGTCAAACTAGTACTCCTGAGACACACTAACAGCTAACATATGGATAAGCTAATTGGAGCCAATTTGTAAAGCAAATCTGTTTGTGATCATGATCTGACATAAGACACTTCGGGTTTCAGAGGGTTTTGCCAGATTAGTTCTAGGGCTGCCTCTGTGATTGAATACTCAGCTGCAGCTGAACAATGTTGCTTGATTTTGTTTCCTTCAAAAGGAATCTAATTTGTGCACTCTTAAGACCACTCCAAGATGCAAACAAAAGTATGGTAAATTGGGATGCCTGGGAAGATCACTTCTGAATTGCATACATCTTTCCTGAACTAAAGCACTAACAAATTGCACCCAGCACATGTCTAAAGAAAAAAAAAAAAAGCCATCCTACTTCTACTTTAAAAATACTATCTAAAAATATCTTACTAAGTAGGCAAACAATTGCAGTTTTAAAGTGTCCTACCTTGTTGCCATTTTCCAACCTGGTAGGCAGCATTTATCTTATAAAGACTTGATTTGTAACCAGCCTAATGTGCTTTACAGATTATACTGGTGTTAGTCTTATTGGGTGGGTAGCAGTTTGATCTATCCCTTTCTAGAATAAATATCAATTGATAACTTGGTGGGTCATCTTTTCAGTAGTCTGCTGTAACAGCTTTCTCCTCTACCCTTCCTGAGTAAAACTAAAAATTTTACCTTCAAAATAAATTTCTTATCTCAAAACTTCTCAAAATTCTTAAGATCCATTTCTCCCTTCAGACATGCACTATGCTAGACCCTTCCTTACAATGCCCTCCACCTCTCTCAAGAGGCAAGGAATAATAGAGATAGAAGGTGACTCACATAACTAAACTATCTTGCATGTGTATACGTAAGCCAAATTTTTTAAACACGATCTTAGCTATAAGTAAGTGAACATCAACAACAAACATGAAACAGAACTTTCATTCCTTCTAGTGACAGAAAGGCATTACAAGTAAAAGGTAAACTCAGAAACCAGGAATAGCAGTGTTTTCATGAACAATACGTTACAAGTGTAAAATCAATGTACTTATTTAAAATTTGCAAAAATAAATCTCAGTATATAAGCACTCATTCACTAGTGTTTTAATTTTTTTTGCCATGTATTAGAAGGCTTTTCCTTGTCTGTGTCACTAGTGGAGGTATACAGAATTTTGTAGCCTACACTAATTAATGCACTGTGACTGATGGAATCTTTTGTTAAAGAAGAAATTATCTAACCATCACTCCTCCAGAATTCAACGTGCTTGCAACAGATCCACCACAACAGAACACATGCCTGAATACTCCAGTCCACTGATACGGGAGATTCAGGTCATGATGCCAGAGTGAAATGCAGTAGCTGAGACACAGCACATGTTCCTTCTTGTCAGCTCAGCTACATAACCAAATCAGACAGCTGGATAAAGGAATACCATAACACTGCTATCTTCTCTGTGTTGCTTTAGTCCTCTCCTCCTCTGCCTTCCTCACGTCTTTTATCAACTCTTCACTTTGAAGCTACGTTTTTCCACAACTTTTCTTTCCTTGCAGTAATTCTCGGTTCTCACTTCTTCCAGCACCAGTCTTCTGTACACTTTTCTGTGGAATCTGTTAACCTGATCATCAATTAAGTATGATAATTTTTGCTTTAGAGGAGACAGTGCAATTAGAAGGAACATGACTGAGTGTATCATAGCCATTCCTGGCTGACTGCAAACTCGTAAACATCAGTTTACATTAATGCAGATTTCACAATCAGGTATGGAAGGCTATTGTAAATAAATAGTTATTTAAGCAGTAATGAAGTCCATATATATTACCTATCTCTTTTTAAGCCTCTCTGCTAGGACATGTGAGGTAGGTGCACTGTAGCCTTCCGTTAGCTGGACACTAACAGGGTCCATTTCCTGCTGTTTGAACTTGAGTACCTTCTGAGACCTTTTCACCCTTGTAAAGTGTGACTGAAATGGGCAAAAGGGTACTGATGACAATATCCTTAGACAGGAGACAGACTGGAAGAGGATAGTAGCCGGCCATTCAGCACGATTCCACAAGTCTTACTCCTTTCAAAAAACAAAACAAAACTTGGAAGATAACCTCCAGACTTCACACACAGAACACAGTTACATCATACAACTCATGTCTAGCTACAAACTATGGATTTGATGTCAGTGTTGGGGGGCTGCACCGATCACCAAAAACACTCAGTGATGCTGATTCTATATAAGATATTAAACTGGCAGATAGAGAAGGAACATGTAGACAAAGACCTGAAACATGAAACGATTTTTCATGTCTAATGCTACAGCTTCTGTATTAGCATCTTGTTTAACTTTTATTAAACTTTTTCAGGTTGTACTAACATTATTAAACAGTTAGTAGAAGAAATGCTGAAAAACAAGTACTACTAACCATTACAACTTTCTCCAGTACGTCCTTTTTTTTGTCCTCTTTTCTTCAACTACTGTAAGACCTGATACCTTTCAAGTCTAGCAAGTGTTTGTTGAGTTCTAGACAACAGAAGGTGAAGTCAGAAGTACGAGATTCAACCTCTACTTATGGTGAGTATAGCTTGGGGCACATCTTCACTGCAGTTAGCAGGGGTTACTTCACCACTTCTCAGCCACGCATAAAAACCCCATATAATCCAATCAGGTAAGACTGACTGTAGTTTAATGCATGGATGAGGGCAAGAGACGGAGTTCTACTTTTACTGTAAAGATACTTAAAAAAAAAAAAAAAAGACCACACACTTTAAACTCACCTATTTTGTAACAATCTTCTGCCATGTAATTAAGACAGTACAGGTTCTACAAGGAACCATAGGAGTGGTGATGTAGAGCAAGAAGACCAAGGAAGCTGAAAGGGAACTCTAGGAGACACTACTACAGGAAGAGCTCTGCCATCACTGGTATGAACACTGGGTCAATGAACAATGGAGCACATGAAAGAATCCTTTGTAGAGAGAATGTGCTCTTGGAAGATCATCTCAAAAGGCACCGTGGCTAACAAACTAAATATACTGGATATCACTCTTCATTGTATGTACACAACCTCCCACTACTATAAAACGTAGTATATTGCTTTCTAATAAGCAGAGCCTGAACAATAAGGAAAAAATGCATAAAATAAGTGACATGAAGCAGACGTAAAACTTGAGTACAAAAGAGGAAGTCATGAAATACAGGACTGTGGTGGAATATATTTCCAGACTGCTCTGTTACAGATAAGTGTGCATGCATTTTAGGATTGTGTATGAACAAACTTTCTCTTGACAAAAATTTTGTACTAACCAAGTACAAGAAGAGAAGCAACAGCCTGAAAAGTCCTTCTAAGATGCACGAGGAAAGGTAAGAAAAACTTGTAAGAAAGTAAGTTGTATCAAACACTGGGTTGACACAAAGTTCCAGTGCTCCACCACCCTAATACTCTAATACCCAACCTAAACCTCCCCTGATACATCTTCCTGCCTTTCCCTCGGGTACCATCATCCAGAGGGAAGAGATAAGAGCCTGTTCCTCCTCCTTCCCTTGTGAGGAAGCAGCAAACTGCGAAGAGGTCCCCCCTCAGTCTCCTCTTCTCCAGGCTGAACCGACCAAGTGACTTCAGCTGCTCCTCAAACAATCTCCCCTCTAGACCCTTCACCAGCTTTGTGGCCTCCTCTGGACACTCTGCAGTAGCTTTATATCCTTTTCATACTGTGGCACTCAAAACTGCACCCAGTGCTCGAGGTGGGGCCACACCAGTGTGGAGCAGAGCGGGTCAATCACCCTCCTTGCTCGGCTGTCAATGCCGTGCTTGGTGAACACCAGGACCCAGTTGGCCCTCTTGGCTGGCAGGGCACACAAGCTCTAATTTATCAAGAGCGAAAGTAATGACAAAGCAATCACTAGAAGAAGCCTTCCAGGCCCGGGATCGATGTGAACAAGCCAAATTACTTGCCAACACGTGGAGTGTGCCTGGCTGAACAGATCCTGAGGGATGCCAACGCTTCGAGTAACGCCAGGCGCAGCCGCCTGCTGACAGGCAGGGCGCTCACAGCCCCTCCGCAGGGGAAGAGGAGAGGGGGGACAGCTACCAGGCGGATGGGGAGGAGGAGGGCGCTGCTGGAAGCCCGCAGCAAGCCTCCCCGGGCCATGTCCTCAAGCTTCTCCCTCACAGCTTCCGGGGAAAAGCTGTGCTCGCGAGCCCCGCGCTTCTACCCCGCTCATAGCCAGGATTCCCCCACTCCCACCGGCGCCTGCAGCCAGCTTGAGTCTCCCAAAGCCGATTAACCCCGCTCCGCTTCCGATCCCCGCCCACGGCCGCGCTCCCGGGCCCAGGCCGCCGCCTCCCCCGAACCCCGCAGCCCTTGCCACCTCCGGGTGGGTGCGCGAGCTGGATCCCCCCCTCCGCAACCTCCCCCTCAGCCCCTGCCACTGCTGGGTGGGTGCGCGCGTCCGCCACCCCGCGCCCCCAGCCCCTTCCACCGCCGCGGGGGAGACGCGAGCCCTGCTTCCCCCCGCCGCCCCTGCCAACGCCGGGTGGGTGCACCCGCCCCCCACGCACAGCCCCCGCGACCGCCGGACGGGGGCGTGAGCCTGGTGTCCCACCCCCGCACCCCGCCCGTCCCCCCCGCAGCCTCTGCCGCCGCCGGGTGGGTGTGCGAGCCCGCTCCCGCACGCCTCCCCACAGCCCCTGTCACAGCCCGGGAGGCGGGGGACACACACACACGGACCGCAAGCCCTGCTCTCCCCCACAGCCCCCGCAACCGCCGGGTGGGTGCGCGTGCGAGACCGCCACCCCTCAAACCCCGCCACCGCTGGGTGGGTGCATGAGACCGCCTCCCGCACGCGCCCCCCCAGCCCCCGCCCCGCGACCCCGCGCCCCCACCCCCGGGCGAGCTGGCAGCGGAGGAGGGGGCTGCCCCGGCCCCTCGCTCACCATGGTACAGATGGAGGCGATTTTGGAGACTGTCATGAGGATTTCCATCCGCCCAGCGCCATCTTCCGCCCAATCACAGCGCCGAGCGGAGCCGGGCCGGGCCGGGCTCGGCTGGGAGGAGGAGAGGGAAGGGAAGGCGGGTGACGGAGCCGCTCTCGCCGCGGGGCTCACGCGGCCCCGGGGGCGCGGCTCCCGCCCGGCGCCGCAGAGCCCCGCTCCCCTGCCCTCGTGAGCGGCCGGCACCGCGCAATCCCGCCCCGCCCCCCTCCGGGCCCCCCGCCACCGCGTCCCGCCCCGCCCCTAAGCCCCGCCCCTTCGCCGCTGGGCCCGGCGAAGGGGCGGGGCCAGGTCCGGAGGGGCGGGGCCTCTCGCGCCTCGCACCCCAACATGGTGGGCGGCGGTGAGCAATGTGGGGGAGGCTCTTGTGGCTGTGATCAGGCTTTGTTCTCCTGTCTTTTCCTCCTTTCCTCTTGTGGCCTCGGAGTTGAAATATAATAGGCAGTCGCTGGGTGAGCACTGGCAGCAGAAGGTTGGGGCAGGTGAGAAGCTGGTGGGTGATTCCTCAATGCAAGTGCTGAAACACTGGCAGCAGAAGGTTCATATAATCATGTTTGGAAAAAACCTTTGAGTGTCAAACCTTTAGATATTCAGCAGTTCATCTCCCGAAATACAATGCTGCAAGATACCTCTGTAATATGATTCCTTACAGTATTCATCAGACATGCCACAAGAGATACTCCTGTATAATCCAGAGTGGACAAAGTCTTCAAAAAAGACACGAGGAAAATATGTCAGCATGCTGTCTCCCCAAAGCAGAAACAAAAAAACCAATTGCACTATTTCAGAAGCTTGTAAGATTATGTGGGAGAGAATTCAGTTTGGAACCAGTTAGTGTGGCATCAAATGGAACCGTACAGGCCATGGAAGCTGCAGGAATCTTGAAAGACAAATGGAAAGTCAGAGATTTCCTGGAAGTTTCTTCCTACCAATGAATTAGAGAAGAAGGCAAAAGTACATGTGAAGTGCTCTTTCTGTGTAGTTTCCATGCAAAATTTAGATATTCTGGAGTATTGGGCCACATTTCAAGAAGAGTGGGAGATGTATGGCTATGTTGTCTTGCATCTGACAGGTGTGGAATAATCAGGGGTGGAGACTAATATCCTGGTTTCAGCTGGGAAGAATTTTTTTCCCAGTAGCTGCTATGTTTTGGATTTAGTCTGAGAATTATGTTGATAATACATACCTTTTTAGTTGTTGCCAGGCAATATTTATGCTCAGCTGCTGTTTTTTAGATTTAGTATGAGAAAACTTTTGATAACACACTGATGTTTTTAGTTGTTGCTAAGAAATCAAGTACTTTCTTCAGTTTCCCGTGTTTTGCGAGTGTACGGGTGCACAAGAAGCTGGGAGGAGCATAACCAGGCAGCTGACCCAAGCTGGTCAAAAAAGATATTCAATACCATATAACGTCATGCCCACTATATGAACAGCGGAGGCCAGAGCTCACTGACCCACAATCGCTACTCGGGACAGAATACACAATCAGCCATCAGCGTGTGAGAAATTGCAGTGAATTATGCATCACTTGTTTTGTATATTCTTTATTGTTGTTGTTGTTATTAATGTTATTATCCCTTCCTTTGTTGTCCTATTAAATTGTCTTTATCTCAGCCCATGTGTTTTACTTTACTTCCCAGTTCTTCTCCCCATCTCACTGTGGGGAAGGGATGAGAGAGCAGCTTCATGGTCCTAGGTTGCTGGTTGGGGTTAAACCACAACAACCAAGCAGAGGAGGTGGGAAGATGCTAAATTAGTAACACAGAGAGACTTTTTTTAAGTGCCGTGTAAACTGAGGTGCTATTTTATGAGCAAACTGAACGCATGCCGTATAGAATGAGGGGAAATACAGAAACACTTTATATACCATCAACCATTAACACGAGGTAAAACCTGAGGAAACAACTTAGATAATTGGAAATGATCACTTGATTGTCACCATTAAGCCCCTTGGGGTAACTGGAATTATTCACAAATCAAGTGTTCCAGGTATTTGACCACCTAGGAAAAACAGAGTAGACAGACCAGGATTGTGCATGTGTTTGTGTGCGCTTAAGGGGACAGAGCTTTGAAAACAGCTAAAGAGGCATAAAATCATAGAATGATTTGGGTTAGAAGGGAACTTAAAAATCATCTAATTCCAACCCCTTTGCCATTGGCAGGGATATATTTCAATAGATCAGGTTACCAAAGCTCCATCCAACCTGGCCTTGAACACTCCAGGTATGGGGCATCCACAACTTCCCTGGACAACCTGTTCCAGTGCCTCACCACTTCATCATGGAAAATTTCTTCCTTTTATCTAATCTAAATCTACTGGAGTGAGTGACTGTAATGCATTTGGATCAGTACGGTAGCTAACGCTGCCTGAGAAAAGACACCAATCATATCTTGTATCACTGGGGAGAAACATAGAATCATAGAATTGCTTGGTTGGAAAAGACCTTTGAGATCATCGAGTCCAACCTTACCTGTCCACTACTAAACTATATCCTTGAGAAACTCTACTACCTCCAGGGATGGTGACTCAACCACTCCCCTGGGCAGCTGTGCCAGTGCCTGACCACCCTTTCAGTGAAGAAATTTTTTCTAATGTCTAGTCTGAACCTCACCTGGTGCAACTTATGGCTATTTCCTCTCGCCCTATCACCTGTCACTTGTGAGAAGAGACCAGCACCCACCTCGCCACAACCTCCTTTCAGATAGTTACAGACAGTGATGAGGTCTCTCTTAGGCCTCCTCTTCTCCAGGCTAAGCAACTCTAGTGCCTTTAGTCGGGCCTCGTAGGACTTATTCTCCAGCCCCTTCACCAGCTTCATTGCCCTTCTCTGGACATGCTCCAGCACCTCGATGTCCTTCTAGTAGTGAGGGGCCCCAAACTGCACACAGTGTTTAAGGTGTGGCCTTGTCAATGCTGAGTACAGGGGCACAATCACTTCCCTGGTTCTGCTGGCCACGCTGTTGGCTTTCTTAGGCACTTGGGTACACTGCTGGCTCATATTCATGGTTGACAGCTGTCAAGCAACACCCCCAGGCCCTTTTCTGCCAGATAGAGAAAAGATCCATTTGACAAAATGTGACAAGAGCATCTCTGACAACTGGGCAGCTGACACGCTGAGGAGAACTTTAAGTGGGAACATGGAAGTTTCTTGATCACAGACCTTTTTTGCTTTTGAGGGAATTTCAGCCTGCCTGGCATCTATCACAAGCACTGTACATCAGAATGCAAGCAGTCAAGATTTCTGAAAGGCATCAAAGGTAACTTCTTGATAATGGCTGCACCAATCAGGCATGATTCGCAGCTGGCTCTGCTATTTACTTACAAGAAAGAACTGGGGGATGTGGTAATCAATGGCTTGGTTATCAAAGGCTGAGTTTTAGTGACTGAGGAGTGGAGTTCGTGACCCTTTGGGAGCTAAGGAAGGACAGCAGTAGACTACAGACCCTGGCTTTAGGGGAACAAACCAATTTATTCAGGAAACTGGTAGCTGGGATCCACTGAACAGCACCTCTGAAGGGTAAAGTTGCTCAGGAAAGCCGGCAGGAAAGTGCAAAGTTCCTGAGTGAAACAAATAGATGTGTTAGTATTTTCAACAATAAGAAAGCAATACTGATGTGCTGTGGAGAGAAAAAGGATTCTCTTGTCTCTATTTTTTGGTAAATTCATCCCATTCAGATACAGTGTGTTTTAATATAGGTACAAGCAGAATTCCTTAAAAACACAGTGAATGGGTAATGTCCGCAGAGATGAGGGGCTGTGTTATGGAAAGCAGTGACTGAAAAGAAATTGAGAGTTGACAGTGGCCAAGCCACCAAAAATTAATTTCCAGTAAAATGCTATGATGTAGGCAAATAATGGAATCCTTGCCTATATAACCAGAGATGTGGCAGGTAGAAAGAGACATTATTTTACTTCTATGTATGGTATTAGGGAGATATTTGTGGTAATACTACACTAGACTCTGGTGTCCTTGTTGTCAAAAGAATGCTGAGAAATTATTTGAGACTGGAAAAAATTCTTTGCATGGAGCAACTTAAACAGCACGATCTGTTTGGCTTATGAAAAAGAAAACTGGAAGGTGGCTACAGTGATCTTTAATCTTCCACAGTGAGAAGCATAAAAAGAAATAATACCTATAAACTGAAATAAACCAAAATTGAATTAGAATTATACACATTTTTTAACAGTGGAAGACAATGGTTAGAATATGCTGCCAGGAGAAACAGCACATCCAGTGTCTCATAAGGTCTTCAGTTAAAGAATAAATGCTTTTCTCTCAGAAGTACATTAGTTGAACAGATAGAACTAATTTACTGCCCTGAAAGTCTCTCAGAGCATGTAGTTGCTATTAAATAATTGTTGAATTACCACAATACCTAGAAACACAAGTCAGAGGCCAGAGCACTTTACCTCCTTACTCGCTACATAAGACATTAAGAGAAAACACCATTCTATCTTCTGAAGGACTTATACTCCAAATGTAGAGGCACAAATAGACACAGAAAAGCAAAGAGAAAAACATAACGTGTAAACTGCTGCTGCTTGTCCTGTGCCTCTCCTTGTTTCATAATCTTGTGGTTTGGCAGGAGATCAGCTTACTCTAGGGTGTGTGGGTAGGTTGGCTTCAGAAATTGAAGAGTAGGAACAGTACAGGTATGTTTGTAGCTATATCATCTCTCAGTGGTTTTGCTGAGGCTAGGGCATGTCAGGTTTTTATTAGTGTTGCTTGACAATGGAATAAGTCCCATTAATCTATTTACCCTCTCTGCTAACCAGTCTAACCACCAACTGGTCGGACTGTTGCTGCAGTATCTGAATACAGACATACCACATCTGTTGTTGGACTAGTATATAGTATGATTGCAAGATCATAGCATTTAGGATTGTAGGATAACTCAGGTTGGACAAGACCTCTGGAGGTCTGTAGTCCAACCTTTTGCTCATAAAATTTGGACATAAAGCATGGTGGTTGGCCCTTGCAATAATGTGACGCCCATCCACAAGAAGGGCCGTAAGGATGATCCAGGTAATTACAGACCTGTCAGCCTGACCTCGGTCCCAGGTAAAATCATGGAGCAGATAATCCTGGGTGAAATCATGCGGCACCTGCAGAACGGCCAAGAGATCAGGCCCAGAGAGCATGGGTTTAGGAGGGGTAGGTCCTGCCTGACCAACCTGATCTCCTTTTATGACCATGTGACTCACCTGGTGGATGAGAGGAAGGCTGTGGATGTGGTATACCTAGACTTTAGCAAGGCCTTTGACACTGTCTCCCACAGAAGACTCCTAGGGAAGCTGGCAGCCCGTGGCTTAGATGGGAGCACTCTGTGCTGGGTTAGGAATTGGCTGGATGGCCGAGCCCAGAGAGTGGTGGTGAATGGAGTCTCATCCAGTTGGCGGCCGGTCACCAGTGGTGTCCCCCAGGGATCGGTATTGGGTCCAGTTGTGTTTAATATCTTTATTGATGATCTGGGTGAGGGGATTGAGTCCATCATCAGCAAGTTTGCAGATGATACCAAGCTGGGAGGAAGTGTTGGTCTGCTAGAGGGTAGGATGGCCCTACAGAGAGACCTGGACAGATTGGATAGATGGGCTGATTCTAATGGGATGATGTTTAATAAGTCCAAATGTTGGATACTTCATTTTGGACACAACAATCCCATGCAGAACTACAGACTGGGGACAGAGTGGCTGGAGAGTAGTCAGGCAGAAAAGGACCTAGGAGTGCTGGTGGACAGGAAGCTCAACATGAGCCAGCAGTGTGCCCAGGTGGCCAAGAAGGCCAATGGCATCCTGGTCTGCATCAGGAATAGTGTAGTGAGCAGGACCAGAGAAGTTATTGTCCCCCTGTACTCGGCACTGGTCAGGCCTCATCTTGAATATTGTGTACAGTTCTGGGCCCCCCAGTTTGGGAAAGATGTTAGGATACTGGAATGTGTTCAGAGGAGGGCAACGAAGATGATGAAGAGGCTGGAACATAAGCCCTATGAGGGGTGACTGAGGGAGTTGGGGCTGTTTAGTCTAAAGAAGAGGAGGCTCAGGGGAGACCTCATTGCTCTCTACAACTACCTAAAAGGAGGTTGTAGTAGGGCATGGGTTGGTCTCTTCTCTCGGGTGACCAGTGACAGAACCAGAGGGCATGGACTCAAGCTTCGTCAGGGAAAGTTTAGGCTTGATGTTAGGAAAAAGTTCTTCACTGAAAGGGCGATCGGCCATTGGAATGGGCTGCCCAGGGAGGTGGTGGAGTCACCGACCCTGGAAGTGTTTAAGGGGAGACTGGATGAGGCACTGAGTGCCATGGTTTAGATGATGGTTGGTGTTAGTGTGGGTGTTGGTGTTAGTGTTGGGTTATAGGTTGGACTTGATGATCTCAGAGGTCCTTTCCAACCTTATGACACTGTGATACTGTGTGATACTGTGATACTGTAAATTGCATCCTTCTGGGGAACAGAAGAGAAACAGGAGATATATTTGGCACGTCATGTTATATCAAACTATCTTGTACTGACTGACAGTTAAACACCTATGATAGCAGATTAATCTTTGCAAATTATATTGATGGTACTTTTTCAGAAACTATTTTCATAGCAGTTGTACATGTTCTCTGGGAGTCATGACAAGGGGGGTGATGGTACAGTAACTAGAAATGAGAGGATGTAAGCAAGTAGTTAAACATTTTATTCATGGTTTCAGAAAGATAAATTCAGTCCTGGTTATAATCATTAACAAGACATTATCAAATTAGGATCACAGAAAAATATAAAAACTATAAAAATTTCCTCATGATGATTTTTCCCTTAAGCTCATTTTGGAAGACCAAAGCTTTCCTCAGTAAGGATGTTGTTTTTATTGTTAGCTTTGGGATTTCTTTCTAAGCAAAGGGTAATATTTATTTCTTGCAGAGTTCACATATGGTGATATTTTGATACTTTCCTTTTCACAGCTCAGCTGATACCGGGCATCTTGCCATATATATAGCTGGCAAACAGTTAATCTGTTATTACACAAAGAATTACAAGCAACTGAAAAGTTAAAAGACAAAATTAAAAAAGAAATTATGCTACCAAATGCTACAAAATTCTACCAACAGCATCTAAAATATTCATCAGTTAAGAGAGTTCCTCTAGGACTGTAACATGCAAGAATTTAGTTCTGTTTAAAATAACAGTAGATTTCTCAACTGTTATCACTGTTTGAATTTTTAGACTCCTAAAAACAGGTGGAATTCCAACTGAAAATAAAATTATAGTTCTTAGAAAAAGCATCCATTTATAAAATGGTAACTATTTTGGAAGACATCATTGTATTCTGCAAAACAAATGTGTGTAGTTTGGGTCCCACTGATCTAGATATGAAAAGACGTGAGCTAGGCATGAAAACAGTAACTGTGTTCTTTCTGATATTGTTCTGAACAGAATCTTTTGGAGAAAGAGGACCATAAGTATATTTAGAAATGAGGTTGTTTAATATTGTAATGAAATGCTTTCAATAATAGAATTTAAAAAAATATATAATGGATTTGATCCTTGACATGGGCACTAGGGAATCCATTGCCTCGGTAACTCCAGTTTCTCCTTAGTGTGAAAATCTTAGGAGTCAGTGACAGCACTCTATGCTAACTTGGACAGTCCATTACTTGAGGTCAGAAGTGCAAGATGCTTCCTCTGTCTCTGTGCTCTCTACCAGAATACCAAGCAAATCTTCCTGCTGCAGTCAGCAAGACAGTATTTTTGTGATCTTCACAGTAGTTCTTCAAAAAGCAGGATTAACTGCATGTAATATCAGTAGCGATGCACAATATGACAGTGGGTAGCTTCCAGGTGAAGAGTTCTTGTTCTTTACAGTCTCTGCCAGTAATCAGTTCTCTGCAGTACCAAAATATAAAGGAAGGTGAGGAGGAGTATGTAAAACAGAATGCATCTAGCTATGTAGTGGAAAAGTGATTGATAAGAGGTAGAAAAAATACTGGAAAAGGCTTTGTGGAGATAAATTGCTAAAGAACATTTACTGTTAGTAGCCTATGTTTTTCATGACACTAATGGGCGGTTAATTATTTTTGTTTTAATTGAAACATATGTCACTATTAGGAGTATTTTGTGCTTCCACTGATCTATAGCTATTGTTGAAGTGCATGTTGCAATCAGTTGTCAAACAATGCTCTCTTTGTCAGCAATGCAGAAGCAGAATGATTTTGATTTCTTCTCTTGGAAAATTTATACCCTGGGAAACCCACAGTTCCCTTCTATACTTGCAGATGGTCAATTAAATACTCCCACCTGCTTAATGCTTGTTTTTCTCTAGTTATTTTTTTCTAAAAAAAACCAAAAAAAAAAAAACCAACCCCCTCCCCCCCAAAAAAAAACCCAACCAACCAAGCAGGCAAACAACCACAGGTTATTGCATAAGCAGCAGAACTAATAAAGCTCAATTTCACATGGATTTGTGCTCTGTGTCTTCATACTGCAGTAACCCAGGCATCACCTCTTTGTCTCGTATGGCCTTATTTCCTCTTGCCATTTCTCCTGCAATTTCATTTCCTCTTCTCTCCCCTGCAGAATTTCTTCTTGCTGTTTGTCCTGTGTTTTTTTTTTTTCCCTGTTTGCCCCTTCACCCGCACCGCCTCTGTCCCTTGGATAAGCTGTGTCTGCCTAGGAGCAGCACATATGCTAACCACCTCACATTCCTATTTTGCATATTCCATGAAGGACTGCATGGCATTTCTGAAATATTAATGAATCAATCCTTAACAATAACTCTGCTCCATAAGGATGTACTATTATTCCTCTTATACACATGGAAAAATTGGGTTAGTTTATCCTTGCTTGGTCATAGCTTGGTCAAGTTTATCTTTTATTAATTCATTAATTCTCCGTTTCACTTCTCTGTGAATGACCATTTGTTCTTTTCTGGCTGTAGTATTTGTTTGGGGCGGTTGTTGTCTCATTGACAGGGGCTGTCAGAGTGTAGCCAACTCCCACTATTTTATCCCAAGCCTTGTGATATTTGACGGTTCCCTTGCAACCACGGTTCCTGTGTTCAGGTGACGAGGATTACTTGAGAAGTTCACCTTTTGTTTATTATAACAAATTTCTGGCTCAATAATGTAGAAAATGGAAAAATGTTGTGGCAGGACTGAAAATGTTCGGAACAGGGTGAAAATAAAAGCACATGTATTTTTTAAAAAATAGAACTATTTTAAGGCATGCGTACTTTGTGATTCATGTCATGGGGTCTCTCTCAGGTCAAGAATTTAAGATATTGGTATGTAGAAGACTGCAGAAGCTGAAGACCATTTTGGAAAGGAGGCTGCCCTTCAAAAAGCAAATCACCCAGGGAAGGCTAACATTTTCTCACCACAAATTCAAACTCTGCTAAAACATCTAAGAAGCAATATATAATTGGAATTATAATCACGTGTAAAGTAATTTAATGCAGAGAACAGTATACTTTTTAGTCCTGTAGATTCTGTATTTTGCTTCTTCTTTCCTCTTCTTTCAAGAAGAGGCTATGAATGCAGGATAGGATTTTCTTGCAGCATCCAGAAGATATGTAGAACTAGAGTAAGACAATAATGTTTACTAAAAGATTGTTACAGTCTGCTCAGTACTTGAGTTTGCAATAGCACTGGTTACATCATGCATTATTAAAAAGAGTATTTTATAGCAGTATCGTGAACATGCTACTTTGTCTTTACATACTCATACAGAAAACCAAATTTAATTTGGCATAGTTTGGAGATAAATTTAAATTTGTTCTAACTAGAAAATATTCCTTTATTTGAAATAAAACTAGCAATATTTTATATAGCCCTTTCCTTCCACAAAGGTTCTTTGCCATTTCATAAGCAATTAAAACCATTTATGATAATAGCTCTGATTAATTAATTAGAACTCTGAACAATTAATGAGAAATACAAATGGCTGCCTCAGATACCAATATGCTAATACAATGCCATTGAGTGTTTGTAGAACAGAGAATGATTCCTCCAACATTCCTCTACTATTTCCTTCTCCTCTGCCAGTTGAGCAAACCCAGCTCTTCTGGCTTCTTCTCTTATGTCCCTTTTCTTCAGCCTTGTGAGCATCTTGGTGGCACTCTGGGCTTACTCCAGTATGTCCATGTCTTTTGTGTCCTGGGGAGTCCACAATGGGATGCACATTCCATATGTGGTGTCACGAGTGCCAAATGGCAGGAAGAATCCTTGCCCTGCTGGCTAACCTCTTGCTAATGCATTCCTGGATGCAGTTGACTCTGCAGCAAGGACAGGATGCTGCCGTCCACCAGGATGCTCAGGTCCTTTTCAGTGAAGTTTGTTTCCATACAACCAATCCTCAGCCTGACCTGTTGCATGGGGTTATTCCAGCCTAAGTGCAGGACTTCGTGTTTGCCTCTCCTGGGCTTCAAAGTTCCTGTCAGCCCATTTCTCCAGCCTGTCTCAGTCCCTTTCAGTAGCAGCCCTGCCTTCCAGTGATTTGACCGTTCCCAACAATTAGTTACAATCTGCAAATTCACCTGAGAATTAGCACAGAAAATATTGTTTTGTAGTATAGTTTCAGTGAAATTTCATGAGTTCAAATTCAGTGCGCCACTATAATAAGCTGTTCTTATATACGATACTTTACATTAGGAATTTAGCAGCAAAGCTCATATTCAAATCTACTTGAAGCTATATCTCTTTTCCCTCCAAAGTTAAGCCTGTCTTGAAAAACAATTGGCATAGGTTGAGCTTCTGTTAAAATTATACTTTATAGTGAATAAAATAGTCACATGCTAGAAATCAGACAAGGAAAAAGTCAACTAAGTCTGGCCCTCGTCAGTCTTCATTTTTTCCTCGAGTGCATTTGTTTTGTTTTGGCCTATTTTAAAGTGACTAATGGCCAATTCTGTCCTGATTATTCCTTATAGACAAGAATTCTTTGAACACATTGAAAGTTTTGCCTGAGCAAAATCACTGAGATGCCATTGCATGAGTGTGAGATTAAAAAAAAAATTGTCTCCTAGTTCCTGGCTAACAGGTTAAGGACAAGCAGGAAAAAAAATTCAACCCCAGGAGCTTCGTGTTTTGTGGAATGTGATCATCTTCAGTAAGAACAGGAAACATCTCAGGAATAATCAGTGCACAGTAAGTAAGCTAACTGGGACCATAGTGTACAAATCTGATCACTGATCCTCAAGAGATGTGCAGGAATGGGAGCAAATGCACAGAGCCTGCTATGTGTCTGGAGGCTTCAAGAGCCTGGATTATTTAGCTTAGTAAAATGAAAGAGTTAAGGAGAGATCATTCTTCTGTATAAATAATTGCAGAAAAAGGAAAAGGGTCAGCATTGTTGTTCTTCCAGCTAGAAGTACACATAAGATCAGACATAATCCAGTGAACAGAAAATAGTAGTATGTTCCTAATCATTAGCCAGTTATTTCTTAAACTGTACCCAATAGTTCCCAAGAGGGCTAGCAAAGGGCTTAAGGGGATTGTGAAAGATCAGATTTTTAAAAATATATTTTATTATTAATTCTATACTTATAGTCAATACATTAGCAAAAGAAAATCCCCCCCAAATCCCCACATTATACAGATTTACTGCTCACAGCAGCTGTGTTCCTCTGTGACGGAGAAGAAAAAAGTATCTGTAATTACCAGCTGTGTCAGCCAACAAGTGGCTAATCACCTTTAGTCAAAACAGGTAAATGTACAGCAAAGTTGATGCAGACAATATGAGGAGTTGCTTGCTCCTGGCTAGACAGATTGGACTCCAGGGAGGTTACACAGAGACAGTTGACCTCAATAAAGCAGTTAACATGTACAAGAAGTTTGAGAAAACACTACATTAATGAAACCAGAGAAGCCTCTGCGCTAGTAACGGAGGAAAGGGACATTACTTCTTTCGAAATGAAGTTGGATAAATCTGAAGTTTTATAAATGGATTGTATTATTTGGTATCTATGAGAAGCTGGTCACAGTTACACAACAGCTTCCTTGCAAGTTCCTGATGATTACTGTATGATCAGCAAGGTAGTATTCCACTGGCATAGAGATATAGAACTTGTCTGTATTTCAGATTTTATGTGGCAGTTGAGATAAGGATGGAAAAAGGCCATTTGTTTGGCTTCAGTATCAATTTACCTATGTCTAGCAACATTTTGAATTAGAAATTAATCTATAAGTAACATTAGTATAAGGAACACTTTCACCCATGTCTGACATGTTGGGCCCCATTACAATTCTTGGTCTACAAGGTTTTGTCTTTTCATTTCTCTCTAAGGCATGCTGTCGTTATTTTCAGTTCCTTTCTCCATGGCACTGGAGCTCAGTACAACCACCTGTACTGGCACTTGTGTGATTCCATAGTGAGACTATTCCAGAAGTTTGTACTTACAATCATTTTTGGGAGGTGATTGGCTGTTAGACACAAATTTTATTGATTTTAACTCATATGAAACTAAGTTCAGGCTTATATTTATAGAATGGGTTTTGAGGATGAGGAGTTGAACTACTAGAAATAAAAAGGTGGTTGGATCTAGAACCATTGGGGAAGCCGAAGAGACCATCAAAGGATAAGAAACAGGACTCTGAGGTGTCCCATAACATGACTCTTTTGGAAAAAGCAAACAATGGAAAAACAGGGTCAACTTGAGAGGTGATGCAGCTGACATTGGTCAATAGCTTCTTGATCAAAAGCACAGCGTGAAAGCTGCTGTTCTGTGGATGGCAGGCTGATGTGGGGTAACCAATTAACTTCACAATCTTTATTTTCAAATTTGACTCTTGGTTTTGCAGCATTATCACAAGAGGAACTGCAGATTTCAATCCTCTTTATTTAACACCTCTTCTCAGTTATTTCTGTTAAAGTTTTGCTTCAGTCATAATCCTCTGTCTTTTTTTCTTGTAATGAATCATTATGTGAGACGCAGGAGACCTACAGAAGGGGAATATTTTTCATTTTTCACCTCAAAGCACTTTTCAAACTCTCATCAATTTAAATTCCTTCCAAACTCCTGCTGAATAACCTAACACAAGTGGAATGTCACACTGTGTGTATTGCTTGGTCCTAAAGCTTAGGAACAAGCCAGATTCCACTATGCATTAAAATTTCAGTGAAGGATTCCTGACAGTCCCATGTGCAGAATCATCATAGTGCATTTATTTTTAGAGAGAGCTGTTGTTCAGACAGATGTGGCAGAGAAGTGTCAGAAACAAAATGGGGCTTTACACAAGAAGATAGCAGAGGCATGACTATAGGAGCTTGGGGATTGAAAATGATTTTTTTTGGCACGGTACTTTCCACTCTGAAAAACAAAGTGATGTTTACCTAGTGCCCACTCCTTGGACTTCTACTCTCTCTTTCAAGCTCTTTTCCCCAGCAGCTTTTGAATTGGTTCCCATTGAAGGTGCCTTCCCTGTCTCTCCCTACCTCCAAGCCAGGGAGAGTAGGAAGGAAACTCAATCTACCATGGTGTAGTAAGATTTCCAGAGTGCATTAATGGGTGGAGCACCAGCCTGGGACCTTCATAGAGTTATAGATCTTCATGTCCCCTCTGGATGAAGGGATTGAGTGCACCCTTAGTAAGTTTGTGGATGACACTGAGCTGTGTGGAAATGTTGATCTGCTTGAAGGAAGGGAGGCTCTGTAGAAAGATCTGGACAGGCTGGATCGATGGGCTGAGACCAACAGGATGAGGTTCAACAAGACCAAATGCCGAGTCCCGCACCTGGGACACAACAACCCCATGCAGAGTTACAGGCTTGGGGAAGAATGGCTGGAGAGCTGCCTGGCGGAGAAGGACCTGGGGGTGTTGGTTGACAACCGGTTGAAAATGAGCTAGCAGTGTGCCCAGGTGGCCAAGAGAGCCAATGGCACCTTGGCCTGTATCAGAAACAGCGTGGCCAGCAGGACCAGGGCAGTGATTGTACCCCTGTGCTCGGCACTGGTGAGGCCACACCTCAAGTGTTGTGTTCAGTTCTGGGCCCCTCACAAGGACACTGAGGTGCTGGAGGGTGTCCAGAGAAGGGTGACGAGGCTGGCAAAGGGGCTGGAGAACAAGTCCTGCGAGGAGTAGCTGAGGGAAATGGGGTTGTTTAGCTTGGAGAAGAGGAGGCTGAGGGGAGACCTCATCACTGTCTACAACTACCTGAAAGGAGGTTGTAGCGGTGTGGGTGCTGATCTCTTCTCACAAGTGACAAGTGATAGGATGAGAGGAAATAGCCACCAGTTGCACCAGGGGAGGTTCAGACTAGACATTAGGAAAAATTTCTGCGTTGAAAGGGTGGTCAGGCATTGGAACAGCTGCCCAGGGAAGTGGTTGAGTCACCATCCCTGGAGGTAGATGAGATTCTTAGAGACATGGTTTAGTAAGGGGACAGGTACGGTTGGACTTGATGATCTCAGAGGTCTTTTCCATACAGATGATTCTATGATTCTATGATTCTATATGTTAAGCTGGGCATTGCCACTCACACTCCTCCCAGTCTGGAGGATGGGGTGTTTCTGAAGCAGAACCAGATGTGGTGTTTTTTGTGCAGTCTAGGAGAAACTGGAATCTGGATCCTCTAAGTGCAATTTGATCAAGGAAGAGCAGTTTAGGCTGTTTCTGAAGGGATGAGGCAGGGTAGTAAGGAAAGCACCTGCAGTCTGGAATGTAGAGCTGTAGGTATCCCCAACATCTACTTGGCTGTTAGCTCTGGTTCCCACACCAGAACTCACTCCACAACTTCTGCACCTTTATCTGCTGGAGATAGCTGTTATTAAGAAATCCTTTTGTGAGAAACATACAAAGGCTCTTCAGTCTTTAAGTGCTCAGTAGACCACAGATTTGGGAAACCATGTACACCACGTTGGCAGATAGAGTGGACTTCTGAATCGGACCCAGACAGCATGCCTTGTGAATAACACAGTGGAGGCAAACTGTGAAATGCGATCATTTCTTTGAAATGTTGAGCTAAAGAAGGATCCTGGGAATGTGCTAATCAAGATAAATTTTATGAATCAAAATATTATTGAAATTTTGAATAAAGCTGTTATGCAATTTATTCAGGAAAAGGTAGCAAATCCTGACTGTCTTACTGGGCTTCAAATAAAGCAGATTTCAACTAAGTTCACACATACTACTCCCTTACATGATGTATATGCAGGCATGACTTTCAGCATGGGGAGTTTCTTCCCCATTCCTTCCTGCTTGATGTGGAGAAAATTTACCCTCTATGTAAATCACTGGTATGAGTAAGGAGTTCAGCTCACTGAAAATGCCTGTCTTCCTTTATTCAATAATACCTTTTAGGATTTGGCTTCCTGACGTTTACCTTGCTTGATATCCTCCCTGAAATCTCTGTATCTGTTGCCAGTATGCTTCCTCACCTAAGAGCTGTTCAGGACTGTAACTATCTTCATGCTTGGAAACATAGGCTGAATGCATGATATAGATTTTCTCCGTGCAGATATCGGGTGCTGTGAAGTACAGATTTCTCATGGTGCAGAACTGGAAGACACACTTTTTCTAAATATAACACTTTACTCCATGAGATTTTGTATAGACAGAACCTCTGTCTGTTATAACATGCCTTGCTAGCTAGCTTTGCAGGCAGAACCTGATAGTGTGTTTAATCCTCCGTTCTTGAGATCCATAAATATTAAATTAGCTCTAAAAAATATGATATAAAGGGCTTAAGCTTGAGTTTTACAAGAAGACATTAGAATAACTGTAAAGTTAGTCAGAGGATCAACTATGTTTTTATGTGCGACTTTAAGTAATCATCCCTCCCCTAAATAAAATAAATGCTTATTCCATTCAAAACAAAAATTTCTGCAGTAGGGCACCTTCTCGCCAAGACAAGTTTTGAACTGTCCCTGCATGTTCAGCTCAGGGGAGGGAAGCCTTCTTTTGACTCATTCCTGCCTGCAATCAGCATCCCATGATGATTCCTGTCTGCTCCAATACTGTCGACGCACAGAGACAATGAATCACACTGTCAGCTCAGGAAGCTGTCCACCACTCTGTTTCATTTTCAGGCACCACACTTTTGAGGAAACCTGTGGCCATAGAGAGGCTCATTGTTGAGAATCCTTACTTTATTTATCTTTATGGAAACACCTGACAAAAAAATCAGAGATTACACGGCATTGTAAAAAAGCCCATTACAATAATAAGAAACACCAAACCTGAATAGCCTCTTGGCTTCTGCTATTGGTTTCCTTCTCCCCTGTGTTTCCAGCCCAGGACGTCCCAGATCTCCAGTCAGGCTGCTCTGACTAACCCACGTTAGCAGAAGGCTCACTGCAAATTTAAATGCTGGTGCGTTGCTTTAACATCATAAAGCAACTTCACAGAATCATTTAGGTTGGAAAAAAACCTTAAGATCATCGAGCATCGAGTTCAACAGTAAGCCTAACACTGCCAAGTCAACCACTAAGCTATGTCCATCAATGCCACACCTACATGTCTTTTAAATACCTCCAGGGACAGTGACTCCACCACTTCCCTGGGCAGCCTGGTCCAGTGCCTGATAACCTAAATTGTTCCTAATATCCAGTTTGAAACCTCCTTTGACGCAACTTGAGGTCATTTCCTCTCAGCCTATCACTTGATACTTGGGAGAAGACACCAACACCCACCTCACCACAATCACCTTTCAGGTAGCTGTAGAGAGCGATAAAGTCTCCCCTCTACTTCCTTTTCTCCAGACTAAACAACCTCAGTTCCCTCAGCCGCTCCTTATAAGACTTGTGCTCCAGACCCTTCCCCAGCTCCACTGTCTCTCTCTGCACGCACTCCAGCACCTCAATGTCTTTGTGCTTCGTGGCTGCTTCCATTTCACATGACTAAACATAATTCCTGGCAGATCGCAGCCAGCCGCTCCACCCAGAACCTGCTCCTCAGGATCCCTGCCAGGCACCTGCTGGTTTTCCCACATCCAGACCTCTCCTAGCCCTGTCTCACAGCACAGCCATGAAAAACCTGGCATTCCTCCCTTCTTCAGCGAAAGGGTCAGACTCCTGCCAGATGGGTCCCATGCTGGCTTGCCAGGCTTAGCAGGATACAAGCAGTTACTACTGCCAAAAGTGGAATATTTTGATTTAAGCTAAAGCAGAGTTAAGTTTCATCTAAGTAACTGTTTTTTGAATGTTAGACAGTATGTCCCTCTGATAGCATGTTTTATTGCATAGTGTGCGTGTGTCAGTGTTTTTTCCAGACACCGTTCTTTGAGAAATGATAACGTCTTGTGTTCCTTATGATTTGTGCTGAACAGATGTGTCATTTCTCTAATCACCTGTTTTCAGTCTTTCCCTATCTCAAACACAAGGTCAGACAGAGAGCTGGCTCTAAAGCTCCAATTAGCAGAGATTTGGCTGTTGTGAAGTTCACAACATTTAAATCAGCACTTGGAAAGTAATAGAATATGCATAAGATTTCTGGGGAAATTTATACACATGCATGGAAGTGGGAAATAGATCCTATCCCAGCTCTTGTCTCGTTACGCGTGAGTGATGGGAATCGCTCCCTCACGTGCCAAGCACTGAAATAAAGGATGCTGCTTTCTGAAACTCCAGAATGACTCTTAGGAGGTTATTTCCCAGCATCTTCGGCCCCAAGCACCGCTCGACTCTCTCGGCCAGGGCTCCCTCGGCCAGGTCTCCCTCCGGCAGGCGGGGCGGCAGGCGGGGCGGCAGGCGGGGCGGCAGGCGGGGCGGCAGGCGGGGCGGCAGGCGGGGCGGCAGGCGGGGCGGCAGGCGGGGCGGCAGGCGCCTTCCCGGCACTCCCGTCAGGCGCGGCGCGGACAGCCCCGCGAGGCCCCGCTATTAAACGCGGAGCGGCCCCGCCCCCTTCTTTTCGCTCCCGGCCGCCATCTTGTAGCACGCGTGCCGGGCTCAGGTGCCTCCGCGGCCCCGGCACCACGGGGCGGGGTGGGCGCCGGTTCTGGTTGGGGCCGCTGCGGGAGCGGAGGGGAGCTGTGAGGGTGCGGGGAGGGGAGCGGAGCTGTGAGGGAGCGGGGAGCGGAGGGGAGCTGTGAAGGAGCGGGGAGGCCGCGGCCTACGGGTTGCCGAGCGCGGAGTCTGCTGAGGGTAGAGGGAAGGCGGGAGGCCGGGGCGGGCGTGGAGCAGCGGGACGTGGCGGCGGGCGGGGTGAGCCCCGGGTGCGGCGCTGGGGGCCCGCTCCCCGGGGCGGGGGCTGCGCTAACGCGGCTTACGGGGCGCGCCGCGTGTTGGGAGGGGTGGCGGCCGGTAACGGCGGTGGCGGAGGTCGTTGCTGTCAGAAAAAGCGGAATATTTTGATTTAAGCTAAAGCAGAGTTAAGTTTCATCTAAGTAGCTGTGTGTTTTGAAAGTTAGACAGAATTTCCCTTTGATCTTTCTTTTAGCATGGTTTTTTTTTTCAAACAGCGTTTTTTGGGGCACTGAATGATACCGGAAATGCCTGCACGTAAACTCTATTATAAAGACTCATTTTGGACTTTCAGAAAGGAGCATCCTTAATTTCGGCACTGGGCGCGTGAGGGATGATTTCCATCAATCGTGTAATGAGACAAGAGCTAGGAACAGAATGTATTTCCCACTTCTGTGCATATGGGTTAATTTTCTTAGAAATTGTATGCATATTCTATTAGTTTTTGTTACGAACATCACAACAGCCAAATATCTGCTAATAAGAGCTTTTGAGCCAGCTCTCTGTCTGATTTTTCATTTGAGATGTGGAAAGACTGCAGACACAGGTGATTAGAGGAGACATCTGTTCAGTGCATGCTATGCTTAACTCAGGGTGTTATTTCTCTCTGAACAGTGACTGGAAAAGCACTGTTTGTGAGAAAACACGATATCAGAGGGACATTCTAACTTCCAAAAACCAGTTACTTAGATGAAACTTAAGTCTACTTTAACAAAGTCAAAATATTCCACCTTTCTCATAGTCACTGCTTCATGTATCAGTGCTGTTTAGGTGCTTTGTGAGGAGAGGCTGAGGGAACTGGCCATAGTCAGTCTGGAGCAGAGGAGGCGCTAGGGGCACTTGCCCTTAGCAAAGAGAGGGGTCCTGGTGCTTGGAAGGGCACATGGCAGGATGTGAACTGATCGATTTGACTCAAAATAAGAAACTCGGGCTGAGTGTAAGGAAAAGGTTTTTCATAATGAGAACAGGCGGGCCTCAAAGCAGGCTGCCCCGGGAGACTGTGCAGTGGTCTCTCCATCCTTTAAGGGTTTCAAGACCTGACTGGACAAACTCCTGAGCAACCTGATTTGATCTCATAGTAGACCTGGCTTTTAAGCAGGATTTTGAGCTAGACGACTTGCTGGCAGCTGTGCTAACCTCAGTTGCGCTGTGGTCCTATACAGTTTTCTGTATAAGCTAATAACATTGCTTGAACTGACCCAGCTATTGTGGAAGTGGTGTGGTTCTGAATAGGTTTGAAGACTTGATTTTTCTTAAATGTCTGAAAATGTCAGCAGTCAAATTTTTAGTCAATGAACAAGTATTTGTGAATAATTTGCATATGTTTTTACAGTAACCAGCCAAAATGACGAACACGAAGGGAAAGAGGAGGGGAACACGTTATATGTTCTCAAGGCCATTTCGCAAGCATGGTGAGTATACTCTGTAGTAAGAACACTGCATTAAGTTACTGACCTGGTGGATGAACGTCAACAATCCTGGAGTAGCATTTATAACAGTGTTTTGTGTTAAAGAATATCTGACAGCTTGGGCTGAAAACTGTAGAGTGATATGCAAGTAAACTCTGAGCTTTTACATCTTATGCATTGGTGTTTTCATTGCTTCACAGTAGTACCAATGCTAATTCTATCAGTGTTTAAAAAATAATTTGAAGGTGAAGTGAAGAAAATATTTCAACAGTTACACTTACTTAAAATGTACAGTTTGCCTCTTAGCAATGAGCAAGGATAACAGCTGTGTTCAGAATGCATTATTAAATAGTTGTAATGCCTTTTCAACTTGCATTAGAAATAAAATTAAAGCTGTAATTTTTTTGAGTTAGTAGGACTTTTTTAAAATTCACAGCATCTTAAGAGGTAATTACTCCTTAAAAAAAAGGTGGTTTCTCAGTTTCACATTTTTGAAATCAAATTTAAAATTCACATTTTTTTAAGAAGACTTTTCTCAAATGCATGAACTGTGTCCCCCACCCCATTTTGTGTGTGTACATGTCTCTCTGTGTGTGCGAAATTGTCACTTCTTAAGTATCTAAATTTGTATCTCTTAACAGGAGTTGTCCCACTGGCTACCTACATGCGCATCTACAAGAAGGGTGATATAGTTGATATCAAGGTACTTTCTACAGTGCTACGTAATTAAAAGCAAAAGCAGTGTAATCCTTTTCAGTCTTCAATTTCTTGAGGTAGTCTTTATTGTTACTTGGGTCCTGTGTGTCAACACAAGTACTCACTGCTCACTTTTGAAGCAGTGCTGGAATGACAGTGCTGCTGAACCATTAGTGACACTTCAGTATTGCATGCTGGTTTATCTGTTTTTTTTCAAATATATATACATGTTTATGTATATTGGGCTGATTCTAATGGGATGATGTTTAATAAGTCCAAATGTCGGGTACTTCATTTTGGACACAACAATCCCATGCAGAACTACAGACTGGGGACAGTGGCTGGAGAGTAGTCAGGCAGAAAAGGACCTAGGAGTGCTGGTGGACAGGAAGCTCAACATGAGCCAGCAGTGTGCCCAGGTGGCCAAGAAGGCCAATGGCATTCTGACCTGCATCAGGAATAGTGTAGTGAGCAGGACCAGAGAAGTTATTGTCCCCCTGTACTCGACACTGGTCAGGCCTCACCTTGAATACCGTGTCCAGTTCTGGGCCCCCCAGTTTGGGAAAGATGTTAGGATACTGGAATGTGTTCAGAGGAGGGCAATGAAGATGGTGAAGGGGCTGGAGCATAAGCCCTATGAGGAGCGACTGAGGGAGTTGGGGTTGTTTAGTCTGGAGAAGAGGAGGCTCAGGGGAGACCTCATTGCTCTCTACAACTACCTAAAAGGAGGTTGTAGTCGGGCAGGGATTGGTCTCTTCTCTCAGGTGACCAGTGGCAGAACTAGAGGGCATGGACTCAAGCTTCGTCAGGGAAAGTTTAGGCTTGATGTTAGGAAAAAGTTCTTCACTGAAAGGGTGATCGGCCATTGGAATGGACTGCCCAGGGAGGTGGTGGAGTCACCGGCCCTGGAGGTGTTTAAGGGGAGACTGGATGAGGCTCTGAGTGCCATGGTTTAGATGATGGTTGGTGTTAGTGTGGGTGTTGGGTTATAGGTTGGACTTGATGATCTCAGAGGTCCTTTCCAACCTTATGACACTGTGATACTGTGATATTTATAAAAATATATTCAGCTGTGCTCTGTTACTTTGTGTTCAGCTGAAAAAACTGAGTGAATATCTGTATACTCGGGTTGCTGTACAGTGCCTTCTAGTGCTACTTTCATAGGAACCCCAGCTGTCATTTAAGCTGATGTTATGTTTTGCATGATTTGCATCTGCTGTTCAGAAGAACCGTAGTTTATGGTGACGTAGCTGGTAGTTCTGTACGTGTCCCTGTATCATCGTAGGACTGTACTTAAAATGTATGTACAAAAATGGTGATTGCAAAACCACTTTAAAGCTAAAACCCAAGAAATAAATTTAAAGACACATATATTAATAGAGGGGGGGGAAAAAAAGTGGAGCATCATTTCCTATCACTTGGTACTTTCTAGAACTTGCCCTGTAAAATCAGCTGTACTTCCAAAATTAAGTTGTAGTGAAATCTGAAAGCTTTTCACCGAGAATTCCTACTTCACTGAACCCTGTAGTTTCATTTGAAATGCAGAGTTTTTGTAACAATCGCGCACAAATTTGTGTGTAATTTGCTTGTTTGTTATTGACTCTTGGAGAACTGTACTGGTTAGAATTGATTAACAGTTTCCGACATACTGGAGCTTTATGATGATTGTTTCCTGTTGGTTGGTTGTGGAAGGCAAAGTGATCAGTCATTTCACTGACACTGAAAGCAACCAGAATTGTCACAGCAGAATTTGGTAGCCTTCAGATATTAAATGCTTGGTTATAAACTATTGTACGAATAGGAGTTTTTTTAAATCAATCTCAATTAATTTGAAATGTGTACTTTAAATAACTTCTGACAGAAAAGTCCTTGATATTGCTATTTTTTAAAGAAGTTAACACTTCATCACTTAATTCTTGTTTTACCTCTTGAACAGGGTATGGGTACCGTTCAAAAAGGTATGCCCCACAAGTGTTACCATGGCAAGACTGGAAGAGTATATAATGTTACTCAACACGCTGTGGGCATTATCGTTAACAAGCAGGTTAAGTAAGTAATGACATTCCATGTATTGAAACTTTGTAGTTGGAAAAGTTATTCTATAATTGCGCCCTCCTTTCACTTTACCAATTAGACAGTTGTTGTCTTGATTGGTCATTCAAGGTGGGTAAAGTATGCCTCCTTTTTATAACCCAAGCAAATGGTCCTCATTTGTCTTGGATCCTGTCAGAGGAAACAGCTCTTAATTTTCTGAGCAGAAATTAAAGCGACATTACATAGTGGAGATTTTCAACCAACTTTCATGTTGGTACTGGAACCCTTCTAAAATATTATTTTAGAGTGACATTCGACTGGACTTTGTGCAATTTAGTCAGAAAAAAGACAAGTTGTTTTTTTCCAGGAAACGGACTGGAGTACAGTGGCAATACAGTTCTTTGTATGCTACCAGGTTAAAATTATGTGTGCTTCACAATCTTAACCCTAAAATGTCAGCAAATTGTTACTTATTATTAAGCTTTCAGTTACAGAAGTTATATCTGATTTGCATCTGCAGCACTGTATTTAGAGTGATTGGCTTTTAAAGAAAAATCATCCATAATTGTGCTTGTGGAATTACACATGGAAAGGCCTTGTTGAAACTGTCTTTGAAGTAGCCTTCTAAGCCTTTACAGTAGATTAAAACCTGATTTCCTTCCTTAGGGGCAAGATTCTTGCCAAGAGAATTAATGTGCGTATTGAGCACATTAAACATTCCAAGAGCAGAGACAGCTTTCTGCAGCGTGTGAAGGAGAATGAAAAGAAGAAAAAGGAAGCAAAAGAAAAAGGCATTTGGGTTCAACTGAAGCGCCAGGTAATGTTTTTATTGTAGTTGACACGTTTTTGATTAAGTTCACTGAATAAAAACAGGTAGAACCAAACGAGTTGATTAAAATGTTTTCTTAAAGAACAGCAGTGTTGTGACGTAAACTGAGCTCTTGGTCTCTAACTTTAAAAAAATCCCACCCCACTTGAATGAAGCTGCTTACAGCATTCTGAAAAATCCTGGTTGTTTTCAGACTCTGTTGGAGATGTCTGATGCCACCATGCTCACTTGTGTTTGAAAATCTTTCAGGATGTTACTCTTTTTTTTTTTTTTTAAGAGTACAATGGCAGCATCAGTGTGTGCATCTGAGCTGCCTGATACATGTGATGCCTGAACAAAACTGTACTGTTCCTGGATGCAAATTAAATTTTATCCTTGGCTGTGAACATGGGGTCGGATGCTTCCTGTTCTGTTGGTGATCTGCAGCAGAAGCTCTAGCTGATTTCTAGGATCAGTGTGGTCTTTGGTTTCTGTTGCAACTCGTTAAGGAAAGAATGAATAACTAGACTTTAGGGCGGAAGTAATGGCTGTTGCTTCTGGAAACGCAGCGTACATCCAATTCATATTAATTTGGATTAGTAAGTTGCAGAAGGTAAAGTGTAGGTTTTTCGTTCAGCAATGAAAGTCAAGCATACTTCCTAGCAGATGATTTTCTTACTGCTATTCTTTGAATCAAATTTTAAAGAAACAAGGAATGGTAAAATTGCTGTGTTTATGTAATGTGTTAAATCATTGTCAAAATTAATTTTCTGTAGGGTTGGTTTTGGGTTCTAGTGCTATGAGTTTTCTTTTTTTTTTTCTGCTGTTCACAGCCCGCTCCACCAAGAGAAGCGCACTTTGTGAGAACCAATGGCAAGGATCCAGAGCTGCTGGAGCCAATTCCCTATGAGTTCATGGCATAATGCTCATTAAAAAAAAATAAATTAAAGGTCTGGTTTTGGACAAGTGTATGTGATTGTGGCTAATTCCTTTAGCTTTTTGGAACAGGTGCTTTAAAGACGTTTTTCTTTTATTGAAGATTGTTTATTTAATGTGCCTTACGTGGTGCTTTGTCATTTAAATAGTCTGCAACTTTTGGTGATCAGGTTAGTCATTTATATAGACCATAAATCCTGGGAATACTGACATTTGCTCATGCTTGGTGATGATCATGAGGTAATGTGAGAGAACATGGAATATTTCACCAGCCACTAAGAGCACGTACCAAGAATGTCACTTTAAGGTTTAAATTTTCTTTGGGGGGGAAAGCAATAACAGCCTTCAGATTTCATTGATACAAGCTTTCAGCTAAGGAGTCTTGCATGAATACCAAAGAACTGTAGAAACTGTTTTTGAAAGCAACCTCTTGAGAGATGACTGAGCAGATTTTGGTGTTTCACCATTGTAACCTGTAAAATAAGGTATTTTTAGAACATACTCAAGCCAATAAGTGTTTTGATGAAAGTGGTTTAGAAACAAGGCTTTAATTCCAAAACTGACAGTTGTTGTAATTTGATTTTTATAATTTGGATTGGCTGACATTGCTGAACACTTGCATTTTCGCTGTTGAATATAAGCATCCACCTGGATGTTGCAATGCATTTCTCTCATCCCAAGGATTTTTATTGATAATTCACAAAAACCCAGTGCTACCTGCCCAGTATTGCTTGAATGGAAGAACACTTTCAGCTGACTGCTTACCAAGCCTTTGTTTGAAACAGTGTGAAGCTTGCTGAAGAAACTGCTGAAGGTAACCTGCTTAGTTAGCTTTGAACATGTATAAACTCAAGCTTAACTGTGTTATATGGATAAATAATATTTTACCTTTCTGAATTTGATGGAAGGCATTGCCTAGCTACCTTGAGTAAATGATGTAAAGCTAATGTTTATATGTAGAACGAGTAAAATGCAAAAGAAGGTAGTGACCTGAAGCAATTTGTAGGTATTTGTAGTTGCAGGACAGCTAGTAAGTTTGGGAGTAAGAAATGAAGAGGTACTGAGGTTTGCTTTTTCACTTAAATAAGCAGAAGTGTCAAACTGTACAGAGTGCTTATAAATTAAGGAATTAATGACTGTTTGCATTTACCTAACATTCAATTGTGGGTGTTCCCATTCTCATGGAATGCTGGTTTTGGACATTGAAGTCATTGTCTGGCTTGGCCTGGTATTTAAGGGTGACAGGCTTTAGGCACTGGAGGAGTGAAGTCGTCGTGAACAGGTGCTGTGTAGTTTATGTAAATTCCCATCTTGGAAGATGTAGCAGGCTGCATAGTTGAAATGGCTTTGGATATGCCTTGAAGAAGATGAAATGACACTTATCCATCAACAGACTGATACACTAGTGCTATGTTTTAACACCATATGTATTGGGCAGGGAGTGCATCACCGTTTCCTGAAGTAAGGCTGACGAATCTGTCTTAGCTTTCACTGTTGCAACTTAGGCACTTAGCTTTTATGATCAAGTGGGGATCTCTTGGAGGAGTTAGGTTTAGTATACTAAGCCTTAGACCCTTATTCACTCCTTTGAATTGTGGATTTCCACACTAATTTAAATCAGTATTTGTCTTGCAGGTTAAGCATTGTTTTCCATTAGGCTTTATGTCTGAAGGAGTTAAGTGGGAGGTTTTACTGGGTAAGGCCTTTGATGGTGGCTTAAATTTTCTTGTGCTGCATACTTGTGTAAGTTACTTTGGTTCTCTGTTTGTTTTGTGCTTCCCTATGAAGATTCAGTGGATTGGCTGATGAAATGGTTAACAGTAGCTGTAAGTGGTGGGTAGTTCTGAACTTTTGAAGTTATCCGTTTGTAATAGACCAGACAGCATGTCGTGGTCTCTCAAGAGCTTTGCTTCCAGAGGCGCTGTGCATTGCAACAGTTTTCAATTTATTTAGTCTCAGTGTTTTGAAAGTCACTATGCCGACAGTAGATGCTCTTAAATGCATATTTGGAAGCTGTATGTGGGTTGGGAGGAGGAGAGAATGCTTTCCTTGGTCAGGATTCCCAGAAATGACTGAAAATTAAACTATTTGCATAGGAAGAAAATGGTCTTGTTTTGTTTTGTTTTTTAATGTCTGAAAACAGGACAAATTAACTAAGATTTAACCTGTCTTGGGTTTATAGACATTACCTATTAGTTGCTGTTGGTGCAGTGGTGATTTTCCTGGTAATCTCACATGTGGAGAAGTGTTCTCAGGTATTTTCACACCTCAGTACCTGCTATTGAAGTTTGCTTCCTGTGTGTTCAGTTGCCCTGTTTTTGCAAAGTCCTGACAAAAGAGAGATCTGTCAGTTGTGAGTTGATGTCCTGACAGACAGTTCAACACCTTCAGTCATGAAACCCGTGTCTAAATTGAAATGCATCCCTCTAGAACAGAAGAATAGTTTTAGGTGTATGCAGAACTTGCAGAAGATTTGGGAGGGAAGATCTCTGCCTCTCTGTCCCGCTGGGTGGGGGAAGCATGTTTTCTTATGGTGTTGGGAGTTGCTAGTTTCTCTCCCCATCAACTCTCTCTAGAAGTTTCACATGCCAGACCCATAAGCCGGAACCAGTTCTCTGGGGTCCTGTTCTGAGGCTGTGCCTAACAAGCAAAACCTTGCAGTGAGCATGCTGGCTACAGGCTGGGTGTTTCCTCTCTCTCCATACAATAACAGAGCTGAATTTTGTTCATTCCATAATGCTTTAAATTGTGGAGAACTTCTGAAATCTGCAAAGTTGTAGGTTTATCATCTAATTGGACACCTTGAGCCAGCAGAATTCAGGAATTGCTAGTTTAAAAGCCAGTTTTGCAGAAGTTCAGTACTCTGTTAACCTGTCTTCCAGTTCCCTTCCAGTGCAGAGACTTCATTATCCCTGAGCTAGTGGACAGGCTGTCCCTGTGCAACATACAGAGTGAAGTGCTTATGGATTAGCACAGGCTGTTACATTTCAGTGTAGAGTTTTGTCTCCATTCCATGGAGCCTGATTAGGAGGTGGGGGCTAAATAGTCTCTTCCTTCCCAGATTTTACTGCCTCAAACTACTGCAGCTGGTTCCCTGCCAAAATCTTCTGTCATCTCTTAGAAAAGAAGCAATGAAGCCTTCTCCTGAGCTGTTAGGTTTGTCTTTTTCTAGGATATCGGTGACACTGAGATCTGAGGTTTCCTGAGGGCCGTGTAGGCAGTATTAGCGGGAGTACTGACTGTGACTGGGAAGGATCTGTGAAAGTGTGAGAAGGACTGGGAAAGAGGAACTATGCCCGTGTAAAGGGGCTGTAGTCTGAGGACTTGGGGAGGGAGTAGGTAAAGCCTGAGGGGGCACAAGGGATGTGCCGGCACCTCCAGCCCCATTCGTGGGGGAGAAGCAGGTAAGCAGCTGCCATGAAGGGTGAGCAGACAATTCGTGCTTTTGTAGTCTTCCTGGTTTTATTAGATGGGGGAAACAGTGTTGATGTTCTCTCCCTTGCCTTTCTCAGTGCAAACCTGGACTCTGCATGTTCCCGTCCCTCATGATCAAAAGGACAGCTGGCATCTCAGACACAAATGCTGTGCTGAATGGTCTAGATGTTGAGAGCTGTGCATGCACCTGCTAGATAATTTGATCCTCCCCATCCCAGCAGAGGCAGGTGGGCTCCTGTCATTGCAAGGTGCAGTGGGGTCTGTAATTCAAGGGATGTGATGAAAAGACGTGGTTAAACTGGGTTCATCGTTGTCTGAATAGTACCTCATGACTCTGGGGTGTGGATAGTGTCTCACATAGTGCTGGGGGCACTGTGGTGCTGCAGGCAGTCTTGCATGGGAAGAGGGTACAAGCAACCCCTATAATTCTGAGGGTGGTGGTATGGAAGACACAGATTATGAGCATCACTGTTCGCACACTTAGCTTAGTGAATGTACTACAAAGGTCTATATAGAATCAAGCTATAGCTGCTGGTATTTACATAGTCAAGACCATCCTTGCTCAGGTGTTGGTAAGAATGTGGCTCTCAGCAGCAGCACCAGTACAGCTCAAGAATTTGGAAGGAAGAGGCTTTGGGTCACGGCCCCTGCATCCTCAGTAACTTTTTTGTCCATGCCCTCTCCAAATTGTTTAGCTGTTCACCAGCAGGAATTAGGTATTGTAAGGAGCAGTTGCAGTCTTGAACATGAGCTTGCGATTCTTAAAGTTTATAGTAGAGTGGAGAAGCCATGCCAGCTCACAGTAAAGGTTCTCAACCAGTGCTTCTCCACATGGAAAAGCTTTGTGCCTGCTGCTTCTTGTCTCACATGGTTCTGCAAATCTTAAGACCAGAACTTCTAGCTGTTTCCATGTCAGCAAAGACTCCCAAGAAAACACTCTGTGTTTTGTTCCTTAGAGAAGGGGCTCCAGACGCTCTCAGGTTGTCCTCCCTCCTACAACCACAAGAGTAAGACACCTACACCCTCGTGCAAAAGTATCTACTGTTGAGTATTATCAGAGCTTGGAATAGGGAGGTGGATCAGGGAGGGCCTTTGTGAAAAGCCATAGGGATGGTGATATTGGCCACCTCCATAGGATGGGTGAAAGTACAATCTTCCAAGTAGGACCTCCACTTGAGAAAGGAAAGTTGCTTTGGAACAGCTTTGAGGCCTGTATGATCTGAGGATTGATTGGCACACAGAACAGAGACAGCTAATCTGAGCCTCCACATGTGAGGTACCTGAGCCCTGACTGCTTCAACCTACTGAACTGCGCTTGTTGCCACCAGAGTAGGTGTTGGTGGTGGAGAGACAGCTCATTGCTCCTGGAAATGAGATCTTCCACAGCATTTTCTGCCTGGTTTTATGCAAGTCATCTCTGCTCATCGCCATCACTGTTTGCCCTTTAGAGATGAGGCTGTGTGAGCTCTACAGCTGCCCAGAAACAGAGGGAGCCCCTCAAGTTTTCGTGATAGTAGTTGTTTAACACACCTGCTTTCACAGCTCAGTGCCTAGTGATCATCTGCCTGGAACGTACTCATTTCAAGGGCACACTGAAAGTGCTCTGATAGCTCTTCTGTAAACAAATGTACAAAACTAGGCTGTCTTGGCACTCTGTGCAAGGCCAAAGACAAGCGGTGGTCCATGACAATGGGAACAGATGACAATAGCATGAACCTCTGGAAACGAAAAGCTTTTAGTGATACGAGAGAAATCTTTAAAAAAAGAAAAGGGCTCACCAGCATGATGGGAAGTGAAGTAGAAATTTTAGCAGCAATCAATTTTTGAGTTTAAAAGTGGCCTTGATGTTACCCTAAGTATTATTAGGCAGTAGAGTAACAGAAATGATGAACAGCTCTTCTTCCACCATGCTTTTCTAGAGGCCCTACTTTAACTGATGTCAGTTAGCGTGGTCTTTAATACTGTGAAGCCTGTGTAACACTCCCTGTCCTTGCTGCTGAGGGTTGACTTCCCTCAGGAATGGTTTAGCTCTGGTAGAACAGAGCAAGCAGCCTTCCTCTGGTACTCTTGTGAGTTTTCATGTCACTGGAGAGCCTGTGACTAAGAATGTCCAAAGAAGCATGTACCAGATGGTACCTGTACTCTTGCATGGATGTAGGGAGAAGGTAAGAGGGAGGACAAGAGGAAAGTGAGGAAAAATGTGACCTGTTGTCATTGTATGCATCTTCTGAGAGCTGTATTGAAGAGGAGGGGGAAGGTGACTGAGATCAGCACCACTGCACAGCCCCTCTAGTGCGGTTCATCTCAACTGCCTGTGTTTGGGTGTCCAGGACTACCTAGGCTGCCTGTGGGCATCAGCCCTGCAGCCAGGTCCTAGCAGTTCCCATGATGGCTCTGTCCCCCTGTGATGCTGGGCGGTGAGGCCACAAACTCATTCCACTCCTTTCTTTCACTTAAAAAACCCAAAGGGCCTGATCCACACCTCAAGACCGTGTGAACCATTTTGGTTTTAGGATTGGCTATTGCTTGATCTGCAAGCTGGGATTTCAGCCCTGACTGTGGAGGGATGTGTCCAGGTGTGGGAAGCAAAAGAGTCTGAGGTAAAAGAGTGAATCATAGAATGGTTTGGGTTGGAAGAGACCTTAGAGATCATCCGGTTCCATGCCCTGCTATGGTCAGGGACACCTCCTACTAGACCAGGCTGCTTAAGCCACCACCCAGCCTGACACTTCCAGGAAGGGGGCGTCCACAACTTCCCTGGTCAACCTGTTCCAGTGCCTCTCCACCCTCATTGTGAAGGATTTCTTCCTAATGTATAATCTAAATCTCCCCCCGACCAGTTTAAAGGAATTTCCCCTGATCCTATCATTACTTGCCCTTGTAAAAAGTCCCTCCCCAGCTTTCTTGTAGGTTCCTTTCAGGTACTGGCAGGCTGCTAAAAGCTCTCCCTCTCCCTCTCCCTCTCCCTCTCCCTCTCCCTCTCCCTCTCCCTCTCCCTCTCCCTCTCCCTCTCCCTCTCCCTCTCCCTCTCCCTCTCCCTCTCCCTCTCCCTCTCCCTCTCCCTCTCCCTCTCCCTCTCCCTCTCCCTCTCCCTCTCCCTCTCCCTCTCCCTCTCCCTCTCCCTCTCCCTCTCCCTCTCCCTCTCCCTCTCCCTCTCCCTCTCCCTCTCCCTCTCCCTCTCCCTCTCCCTTCACAGCAGAGGTGCTCCAGCCCTCTGATCATCTTCGTAGCCCTTCTCTGGACCAGTTCCAACAGTTCCGTATCCTTCGTACGCTGGGGATTCCAGAACTGGACACAACACTCCAGGTGGGGTCTCACGAGAGCAGAATGGAGGGGCAGAATCCCTTCCCTCGACCTTCTAGCCACTCTTCCTTTGATGCAGCCCAGGACACGGTTGGCCTTCTGGGCTGCGAGCGTGCATTGCCGGCTCATGTCGCGTTTCTCATCCATTAGCACCCGCAAGTCCCTCTCCGCAGGGCTGCTCTCAATCCTGTCGTCCCTCATCCTGTATCGAGACCCCGGGCTGACTCGAGCCCCCCCTGCAGAGGCTGCTCAGAGGCACTGTCGGGGCCGCCGCGGGGCATGGGGGCGCCCCCTCCCCAGCACTGCGACACCTGCGCTGCCCTCGGGCCGGGGAGGGGGCAGCGGCGGCACGGCTGCCCGGACTGTCCCCGCGGCCGCAGGGGCCGCCTCCAAACTGGGGTGCGGGGACACGGCCGGGCTGGGGGGGCTGCGGGGCGGGACAGTGGGAGTCGGGAGAGCCAATGAGGAGGGACAGCGGGGAGGTGGGAGAGCCAATGGGGTGGCCCCGCTCACCGAGCCGCCGGCGGAGCCTTTAAAAGCCGCCAGCGCTGGGCGCTGCCGGCCGAGGCGAGCCGGGACGGGGCGAGTCGAGCTGAGCAGAGCCGAGCCGGGGGGAGGCGAGCTGAGCTGAGCCGGGCCGCCCCTCCATGCGCCTGCCAGGCATGTCCCAACCCTTCCTGCTGGCGCCCATCGCTGAGTACGCGCCGGGGCCGCCCGGTGCCCAGGTCCGCCTGGCTGTGCTGGGCGCGAGCGGCGTCGGCAAGAGCGGTGAGTGCGGGGGCCGCGGTGCTGTCTGTCCGTCCCTAGTCCGTTCCCCCGTCTGTCTATCTGTCCCCCACTTCCCCGTCCATCCATCCCCCGTCTGTCTGTCCATTTCCTATCCATCCCCCCTTCTCCTGTCTGCCCATCCTCGGTCCATCCTCCCTTCCCCTGTCCATCCATCCCCTATCCATCCTCCCTTCCTCTGTCCATCCAGCACCTCTTCCGTTGTCTGTCCAGCCCCTGTCCATCCCACCTAACACATCTGCTCTGTGTTTCAGCAATGATCGTGCGGTTTCTAACGAAGCGGTTCATTGGGGACTATGAGCCAAACACAGGTGAGGTGGTGGGTGGTAGGGACCCCTGTGGTGGGGACCCCCCAGCCACGGGTTGTGCCTGACAGCTCTCTGCTTCCCAGGCAACCTCTACTCCAGGCTGGTCCATCTGGAGGGTGACCACATGGCTGTGCAGATTCAAGACACACCGGGTTGCATCCAGGTATGGAGATACTTTGAAATCATTGATCCTTCTCTGCCACCTGAAAGATCACCTGTTGAGCCTCAGCTTCCTACAAAGTTAGACAGTTTCCTAAGAGAGCTCAGGCTTTCCTTTGGACCTTTTTAACAGTGCTGTCTGATACAGGCTTTATACTTTGATCATCTGATGCCAAATTTGTGCTTTCTGTCTTACCACAGGTGCAGGAAGACTGTGTGCAGGTTTTGGACTCCCTCTCCAGGTGTGTGAAGTGGGCAGAAGGCTTCCTCCTTGTCTACTCCATCACAGACTACAGCAGCTACCAGTCAGTCCAACCTCTCTATCAGCACATACGCAAGGTTCATCCAGATGCCAGGACTCCCATCATTATCGTGGGGAACAAAGCAGACCTCCTCCACGCCAGGCAAGTACAGGCAAAAGAAGGACTACAGCTGGCAAATGAACTGGGCAGCCTGTTCTTGGAAATATCCACAAGTGATGACTCCCAAGGCGTCTGTGATGTTTTCCAGTATCTTTGCAGGGAGATCAGCAAAACACAGCATGCCGGCAGCATGGACAGGAGGTGGTCATCCATCATCCCTCGGCCCAAATCTCCCAACATGCAAGACCTAAAGAGACGTTTCAAACAGGCTTTATCTTCCAAAGTCAAATAACTCCCCCACTCCACCCCCTGTCCTGATGAGATTGTGTGTGACTCAGTAGACTTTATTTTTGTAAACTAGTTAATAAAAATCTTTATTTTTGTACTAATGCCAGCAGTATGGGAGTATGTTGAAGCTTGCAATTTCATTGCCATTTTCTTGTTTGACTGGTTGCGTTATTTTTACACACACAAAACTGCTGCATAGCAACTAAATAGAAATAGTTGGAGAAGGATTTTTTTTTTTACCAGGAGGTTTTGATTCCATTTCTGTTTTGGGCTGGAATTTGCTGGTTTACTCTGCTCAAATGACTTTTTTGGGCCTCAGTTTCCTGCTTGTAAAATAGGAATGATGATAATGTAACACTTGCCTGCCTTTATAAAATGCCTGGAAAGCCTTTGGTGAAAAGCTTTATACAGAGATAAAAAAATGCTTTATTAAATATGAAAATACAAACCTGTCTGTAAGCATTGTGATTATAACAGCATCTTTGCTGTTTTGCTTGCACCTGAATGATGATAAGCTGCTAAGAATGAGTTTCAATTTCTGATGTACTTTAGAGATCTATCCCTCAGGATTAATCTTTTGAGCCCAAAGAATTTAGTGGGAGGGTTAAGTTTCTCCTACAGATTAATGTGGGACAAAGGGCTGAGCAATCCGCAGCAGAGGAGTGTGTGGGATGGCGGTTGCTTTCTCTGGAGATGTGTGATAGGAAGGACTGATGCGTAGGTTCCCTTAACGTAAAATAGCTGCATTTTAAAGGAAGTCACATTTTTACCTTCCCCTGGGGTAATTTTGTAGCCATTGGAAACAGGTTAGGCTTTTTACTCTAATTCACATAAGCTCTACACCATACTAGAAGGGTTTTTATTAACTGTTTGCTGGATGTCTGAGCATGGAACATGGGTTTTGCACTTCACATACGCTTCTAAATCATGTGCATGACATTGGTAAAAAATGAAGGTTTACTCCATGCTGAGTAGAAAGTGTGCAAGTGGAGTAATCTTCAGAGGAGGAAAGTTGCTGTACCCAGTCAGGTACAACTCCAGTAAGATTTTTTTTTTAATTATTTTGTTTCATATGTTAAGTCCAAAGACTCTTTTCTTCTTGCCTTTGTTAGGAAGGGCAAGTGACTGCTGTGTAACAACTGTGTCCCTTGCAGTTAATGGGCAGTTTCTGTTGTTGCTGCCACCTGGGACTTGAAGCTTTCTGGGGCACCTCCACTCAGTCTGCAGATGAAAGACTTCATAATGACGGCAATCAAGGGAAGGGTGACTGAGCAAGCTAAAGATGATGCTCTGAGTGGAAGCATCAGAGGCCCAGGTTAGCATTGGGTGGTGCCAGTAGCACTATTCCCAGTCCAGGGCCTCATGCACAACCTAAGCCCTGGCATGTTACCTGCATGTCCCCTCTTTAAAGACCCTGTGCTGCCCTACCAAAGGGAGCAGACCTAAAGCGAGGCAGTTCCAGACCTGCAGAACCAGAGTGAAGCTGGACCTCCAAACCAGGCTCAAAACTCTGGCATTAATTAATGGAAGTGCAAAAACCTGGTAACAGCCTGGACAAACCAAAGTATTGGCTAAAACACATTTAAAATATTTCTTCACCATGAGAGTTGCTTTGTCAGGATCAGGACTCTGGGCTAGGAACTTGAGGGGAGCAGGAGGACAGGATTGCTGAGAACGAGTACATCCCTGGCAGACTCAAATTCAGCATGCCGTTCACGCACTCATGGAGAAATTTGAAGAGGAGTCTGAAAAATCACGTTATATTTATGCATCATTTCACCATCGTGAAATCAGAGATAACAAATGGTTTCCAAGAGAAACCACTACTGTCACACGGTTTTGTTTTTTTTTTTTTAAACTGTAGCTTTTGTCTTTGGCAATGACAAAGCTTTATTTTCTGCTCACACATCCAGTAGAGTTTTCACCGAGCAAACAGCTAAAGGGATCAGCTCATACATAGGCATAAAATACACCAAAAGAGCAACTAGCATGGACTGGACTTGTCTGCACCTCACATGGCCCTCAAAGGCTAGGTGAAAAAGACCATTAGGCACTGACTTTGGATGTCTCTCAGGGCCCCTGGTAAAGCCAGAGCCCAGGGGCCCAGTGCGGTGCAGGGGAAGGGTTTGGGCAGGAGTCGGTGGGCACACAAGGGGAGGAATGGGCAGGAGGGTAAATACAGTCATTTGACCCATCTCTCTCCTATGGAAAGAACCTAAGAGATGCCCCTCATTACATAGGCACCTACACTCAGGTGGAGGCACAAACACACACACACCATGTTTCCCACACTGTCCAACTGGCTCAGCTGAGTGTCAGAGCAGGATTAGGCCTCTCAGGGACATAATGAGGAATCTCACTGGCTAAAGCACCCCTGTGGCAGGGAGGAGGCCTGCTCGGACCTGTCTCCAACGTGAGGCAGCAGCTGAGTTGGAGTGTTCTGGAAAACAATTTTGGGTACAGGTCCATAAACTAGGCATTTAAGCTGTTTGTGAGTTTGTTCCTGCTGGCATAGATTTAACTTGACCCAGAAATTCTCAGCCTATGCGACCCCGAGCTGACAGGCAAAGTGCAGGAGGAGCCTGCTGGCTCCCAGTTCATTTTGCCCCGGCATTGTCTTCAGTCCCAGCTGAGACAACAGAGAGGCACACGGAGGGCAGGGAGGAGAAGGCATCTCTCTAGTGCTAGCAGAGGAGTTCCGAAGCCTTATTTCTGCAGGGCCACGGCACTCACACCCTCTCTGCCAAATACTTGCCATCACCAATCTCCAAACCTCTCACCTGGAAGCCAGGGTGGCTCCAGGAGGATAAGTGGGGCATGGCCTGAACTTTCTCCTTGATCAGAGGAAAATATGCATATGTCTCCTTCCTCCCACCACCTCTGCTATGAAACAGAACCACAGCAATTTCCCCTGACAAGAGGGATGAGTGGGTTTTCAGAAGCAGGGACGTGTGCAGCATCACACAGTATTATAGCTGCTACGACATCAGCATCTCTCCCCCCCATTGGGCTATTTTGTCTAGTTATCTCCCAGCACTGAAATCATCTAGTAATGCTTTTCCTCATGAATTTTAAAATAACTACTGCCATCAACCTATTCCATGTGCTTCAGTTCAGGAGTCACAGGTCCCTAGACAGAGACAGGGATGTTTTCTTCAAAAGGCTTTACAGATATCTCCTTGCTTTCCTGCCCTGCTTGGATAGCCAGGACCCAGGGTGTTTCCTAGCTGTCTCCTGACAGGAATCTGGCTATCAGCATATGTGATGGTCAGTGCTGCAGGTCCATGCTGTATTTCTGTGGCTTGTTCATATAAAGGACTGTGGGCAAGAAGGACCGTGGGCAAGAAAGACCATGTTCACACTGTAGGCAAGAGCTGTATTCCAGCTTCAGACAGGGAGAAAAAGTGGTCAAGGCTTAGATGGGTGGACAACTATAAACAAGTCTGCATCCTATGCCTGGACCTCCTATAAAACAATGTTAGTCCTGAGAGACTTCAATAGCTTTTGGTGGAGTTGCTGTTTTTTTAGGAAGATCTCAATGGGTTCAGAATAAAGTCCTTTAGTAAAAAGGGACCTTTTGCAGAATTGTTGCACTTGGCACGTAACCACTGGTGATTCACAGCAGTAAGATAAAGGATCTCTTCAGCTGCTCCTAAAGCCAGCATCCAAAACCAGTTGTCCTGCTAGGAACAATATCTCTGGAAGTGATGCTGTCATAAGGTACATGCAATCCTCCAAAGACCTTCCAAGGTACTTTCAGAATGACATGCCTGAAAAATTTATTACCAGTTAGAGCATGGCTCACAAAACAGCAGCTCAGCTTGGGGTTTGGGTAATAAGTAAAATTTAGACTTACAGAAAACCCCAATGCTTCTGAGGCTTGCTCTTCCACCACTCTCCTCTTTCCTCTAAAAAGGAGGAGAATGCAGAGCCTTTTTATCGAAAATAGTTTTGAGATATCTGATTAATGAAATTTTCTTACCACATTCGTTGCTTGATGTTCTTGACTGAAAGAAGTAAAACCACATATTGTGAATTGTTATGACAGGGTGTATAGTGGAGTATAACCAGTTATATACTATTTTCTCACACTACCAAAAAAAATTAGGATATAGAAATTAAGCATCCATTTCACTGGTCTATGCTACTCGATTTACAACTGAAAAGCTGTGTAGTAGAGTTTGCATGATGATCATAGAGATCCATAGATGTTACAGCTGCCATTTTAAAAAATGCACTTGGCTGTTTGCTATACATGTTTTCCTGTCTTGACTGAAAATAACAACCCATAGGAGAAATCTACACCCAAAGGCCCTCATAGTGTGAGCTGCTGCGCAGAAGTGGCTCCTCTAGCCTCATGCCTCCTTCTCTGGGCTTTGCTGGATAAGTGCATGGGCGAAGGCGTCTGCCCATGTTCTCTGGGCTTGCACGGCCACAGTTCAGGGAACTGTAATTTGCTCTTGATCTGCACACAATATCGCTGTTAAAATGTGTGTCCAGGAAATTGCGCAAGGTTATTTGTCAACCTGCATTACTGGGAAGCAGTAATTAATTCTTAAAGCTGGAATATTTATCTTCTAAGGTATCTGGCTCTTTCCCCATTACTAAAAATACACTCTTCTCAGGTTTCAAACAGTCCTTGTAAACATTTCATAGTAATTTCTTCCCTCTGCCTTTGCATGGTAAGCCAATATCAGCAAATATTTTTCTAGGCGCAGCTCTGAGAAGAGGGGATTTAACTCCCTCCGGCTGGGACAGCGAGGTAAATTACACCACCAGTCCTGCAGCTTCCTTTCCCTCCTACAAACAAATCCCAGTGCCAGCAAAGCTATGCTCCTTCTCACTGGGGCTGAACCCTTCCAGAAGCCTTTAAGAACATGGTTTGATCTGAACCACACTTAGCAAGCAAACTTTCCACTAATACTGTTTTTTTTGATACTAAGAAGTCGGAAGGTCTCCTTAACAATAAGAGATAACACTGACAGAAGCCTGAAGAGTGCAGAGATCGCAGAAAAACTACAGCAACAGGAGCATGGTATTGGCAGCCCCCTAGGATCTGAAGCAGCTAAGGAGATATTGCCTACCTGTAACACAACAGCAGGGAATAAATACAGGTGAGATTAGGCTGATTTGGGTGAAAACAGCGGGGTTGCACTCAGCTGCTGAGAAAGAACAGGCCTGGCTGCCACTCTGTGAAGCCGGTAATGGGGGCAACTGCCTCCCAAGCCCCCAGGAGTTAGTCCTGGCTCCTGCCCAGTAGCTGACGGGACTCCCCTTTCCTGAACTGAGACATCTCAGTGGCTTCTGAGCAAAGCATCCTCTACAGCCCATGAAGAGAAGGGGGCACATATGAATATTTTGCTTCTCCACAGGAAGGAACCACCCTGGGTGAAACTCCCATCTCAGGCAGCCCCCTGACCTGGTCTGTGCATCCCAACAATGAGGAGACAATTCCAGGGTCCAGATTTACAGCATTTTGTCATTCTTCTCCATCTTTAAACAGTCTCATTTCCTCTTCCTGCTTCTGAACTGAGTTTGGAAAACACCTGCCCAGGCTTTAGACATGAAATAACTATTCCATCAGCACTGGCAAGAGGGACATGTGAGGAGTTTATATTAGAACTGTAACTTTTTTACCCTTTCATGTCTCAGACAATGTTTAGAGACTAGAACAGAGAGCTTTGTTTGGGTTTATTGCATCCTTCAAGGTGCCTGGCGTTCCGTTCAAGTGGCAATGTCCCTGCAGATTAAGGGTGCTTAAAACACAGCATTAGTCAAGAAGGAATTTTTCCATCTGTCCAATTGCTGCTCACATATGGCCTATTAAAACACCTCCATTTTGTGTCTGTTGCACAACAAAGATTTTGCTGTTCTTTAGAATGAGAGGATGAGCTCCCAAACCCTCAGCCAGCCAATGCAGGGAAAAATGGCACATCATTTACAGGAGGTTCTCAAGAAAGCACTGGTCCTTCTGGAGTGAGCACAAGCAAGTGCAGTTCTGCAGGTGGGTTTGAATCCATTTCCTTTAAAGGGCAGAAGCCCTTTTTTTCATTAAAAAAAGATATATCAAAGGTCAGATCTGTTTTATGTAGTTTCTGGCACATAGCAAACGGATGCAGATGAAGTGTGACTTTTGGAGTCCTTTCAGTATTTAAAAAGGAAGATGCAAACCTAAGAGTTAGTCTGAGATTCGTATCCCTCTCTCATGGCAGTTGCAGAAGAGTTTGTCAAGAATTATGGGCTATTGATAGGAGGCAGAGGTCTGTGCTAATTCAGGTTCATACTTTGAAGATAAAATATGCATCTGATTATTGAGGTGTCTGCTAATTTTAGCTCTGGTTTTGAATAATGGAATAACATTGTTAGTCTGATGTAAAACCGTCCGTGTTTCTTATGCAAAATTACCATCTCAGTAGTGAAACAGCCTATTTTGATTTTGCCTAGAGTCTAAAGAACACTGGACAACAAATGCGCATGAAATTAGGCTATTTTGAGTAAACAAAGGGGTATTGCCTAATATAGCAAAGATTCCAAGAACTCACGCATCAGATGCGATGAGTTGTTTTTACTGGCTTTTGATTGATTCAGGGATCTCTGAGCAAGCTCGCTTAGAAGACATTACAGTCTATTTGCCCTTGTTAATGAGGTGTTCAGATACGAAGCTGATAAAACAGAAGCAAGATCTGAAACCGAACCAAGTTATTTTAACCTGGACAATGAGCTGTTTTGCCACCTACACTGTCTTCTTGCACAGTAAGGAGAAAACACAGGAAACAGTGACAGAAAACTGTCACTTTCATGGGTCGACATCCAAGTAGACACAGCAGAGAAACAGAGGTTACTTCTACTCCCATCATGCTGCACAGACACAGCCTCCGAGCCACACAAAGGAAAGAGGCAATTATAAAACTTCTTACTTACATGGAGGTAATACAGAGAGCTCTGCCTTTCACTGCTGGGGCCCTCCCTGGTCTTCAGCATCCTGCTATTAGGGAACTGAGCTGGGGGAAGTGACTTACAGCCAAGAGGGAGGCTTTCCCCTGGCAATTGACCTTAAGTCTGTGCAGCTGTTCCTATGTTGCCAGCTGAAATAGGGCCAGTGCCTAAATTCCAGTCCCAGGGCCTTGTGGACTGGTCTGTACACACACCTTAAAGCTACGTGTCTCTAAATTAGCCAGGTCTACATAAAATAGCCCTGTGTGCCTTTTGAGCCTCTGAGATATTCAGTTTTCTAACGACAATTTTCCCTGGTATTTCCCTGCAGTTTGAAATACCCTAAATGATACTAGAGCTGTGTTTAAGCCCATGAGAGATACATTTTTCTAACACGAACAGGCTTTGCGTTGCATAAGGGTGGTGGAGGTGTTTTAAGGTGTAATTCCCAATGGGGTCCTGTTAAAGGTCACGTGGGAGGAACCTAGCACCACCTTATCCGTACTGTCTTTTGCAGACAGCTTTTGGGAATGAGCTGTTCCTAGGGCAGTGCCTGGGGATGGGCTTGGAAGGAGCTGGCTGGGACCACCCAAGGCAGAGCTAGGCAGAGAGCTGTCAGTTGGACTGGATTGTCAGAGGTCCACCACAAAGGTCCACTCTATGGCCCTCCTTCAGGCCCCTGAAGAGACAAGCTTGTTCACTTCAGTGAAGACCAGAATTTTTCTGTGTAGCTGACCACTAATGTGAAGAGTTTGTCTCTATCTTGTCATTCCCTTTCAGATATGTGCAGGTTGGTGTTAGTCCTCTCCTAATCTACCTCTTTGCCAGACTACCCAAACCCATGTTGCTCAGTATCTCCTTGTAGATTGTACACTCTAGGCCAGTGACCATTTTGGCAGCACTCCAGTGGACCTTCTCAGTTTCTCAATGACCTCCTGAACCAGGGGTTCCAATACGGGGCAGCATTCCTGGGCCAGCATCACCAACACTGGGGAATAAAAACTACCCTTTGATTGCCAGTCACATTCCTCGTAACATATCTCCAGATTATAGTTTGCCTGATTTGCATAATTTCTCGCTAAAGTCTAATAGTAAAGCTCAGGTCTTCTGCATGGCTGTTATGTAGGTGATAGGATGCCATCATATGACAAAGCATAGGGCTTGCACTACTCCTGTTGAACTCTGTGGGGTTTCTATTGACCCAGGTTCCATGTTTCTCAAGGTACCTCTGGACTGAACCTCTACCAGCTCTGCAAAATGGAGATGGGTGTCATTGCTTCTAATCTATTACCATCTGTAAATGTGCTGAAAGTGCCCTCTTTGTCGTCAGCTTGGTGACTGATGAAAATATTGAACAATATCAGCTCCTGTGTAATTCCCTGGAGTCCTCTGTTCATTACTGGCTGCCAGACGGCCCGTTGTAACATTGATTACTATTCTTTGACCTAGTGGTCCAGCTAATTTTCAGTTCATCTAACAGGTTGTTCATCCAACTTGTATTTGCTCAGGTTTTGCATAAAAATGTTGCAGGAGACGTTCCAGTTGTCAGAGTTGTCCCTGGTCAGTGTGAGTTTCTGATGATCCACAGCAGTCATGAAGTCACATCAGCCCCCTCAGGTGAACCCCATCTGCTCATGTGGATCAATACTTCCAGCTTCTCTCAGTAGACCCTCATTTATTGCTCCTGCCATTGGTTCTGCTCCTTGCAAATCACACTGAACATGTAAGGTGTGGGAATAAGTTTTCCAGTGAAAACCTATGCAAAAAAGCTGTTGAATAATTTGGCCTTCTGCTTATAATCTGTCAGTGGGTTGTCTCCCTCATTCATTAGAGGACCTCCAATTTCTCCAAATTTCCTTTTGCTGCTAACATACATGTAACATCCTTGTGTCTTTGTTCTTAGCCAGTCTGAGCTCCAGCTAGGCTTACTCCTTTCTGATTTCGTCCCAGACAAAACTAACAAACAATGCTTGCATGCTCCTTTTTGTCACTTGCCCATGTTTCCAATTGTTGTTATCTCTTATTTTGCACTTTGGTTAATTGATAAGATACTTGCTTAGACAAGCACCTGGCCTTTCTGAACTAGGGGATGATTTGCTGTCGTTTTTATCTGTCCTGGACCACAGTTACTCTTTGTCTGACCTCCCATGCCTTCAGCTTGCCTTAGGATAGCAGGTCACAATCATTTCTTCTTGGGATCTCACCTTCAGTCTGCAGTCCCCTGTGCATTTGCATTTTGGACCCATGGCAACCAGCTCAGACCTCACCTTATTTCTGAGAACCACAGGCTTAGAGATGGGGAGCCCTCCTGCCTTCAGGCATTTCCACAACTCAGCTCCTTCTCAGCAGGGCTTGTATTCTCTCCTCCACAACAGCTGTAGAGAAGATAAGAAATAATGGATCTAAGCTGCAGCACAGAGATTTAGGTTAGAAATTTGGAAATAATTTCTAAAAGTCTGGACTATTAACTCTGGACAAGGAGCACAGCGATCCCATAAAATCTGACTGTTCAGAACTTTTAAGAACAGTCTAGAGACTTATACAAAAAAAAGAAAGGAAGAAAGAAGAGGGCAGTAGGGTTAGCTGTTCCTGCTCTGGGGTTGGCAAAATTGGAGTTCTTGAGCCCTCTGCAGTCCCAGCTTTCTGTCATTTCTTCAGTGTGTGATCTGCTTTGTTCAGCTGTGAGTTTCTGCCCATTTCAGCTCCTTTCTCCACACAACCAGGTCCTCAAGGGTTGTCCCCGATTCTCATATTTTCCACGCTAGAGAAATGTAATTCATTCTTTTACTGTTGGGAGCTCCCTCTCTTCATGGTCTTGAAATTAAATGGGGCCATTTAAGTGGGTACCTGTAGGAACATGAGCTCCTTGTAGAAATGGCCTATTATCCTCCCCTGGGAAGATATATATTGTGTAATTGTTGTCATTTTCACTCTCAATAGTAACTAATTTTTGGTCTTCTCATGTTGAAAAAGAACAGAGCTATGGTCTGTTGTCAGGACACTTTCTCCATCTCCAGTTCAGCAGTGTACAATGCATCAATCATAATCAAACACAGGATGCGGGGCTCTGTACTCACTGGAAATGAGCTGCTCCAGGTGCAGCTCAGCTTCCAGTTGAGCCTCCCATGACTGCTACGCCAGGGAGGGCAGGAGTTGCCCCCACTTGTGCTGCCCACACTCATCTTCCCCTTAAAGCTCCAGCTAAACCAGGGTTGAAGCTCTTCACTTCAGCGCGTACATCTCCAGGAATAACAGTGGCATCTGATCACATTTGCCCTTCCCCACCCCTCCTGATGCTCAGATTTACCCAACAGGAGCCACAGTTAAGGACACTCACTCTCATCCCAAGGCACAAATTGGTATCTCTGCCCCATTTAGCTAAATCCAGATGTGATAAAAGCAAAACAAACACCATTCACCTCCACATTTTCTAATAAAATCAACCTCTCCCTTGGTGACTTTGTGCAATCTGCAGTTCCTTGGCAGCGTTAGGTTTACTACTGAAGCTGATAATCTTAAAGGTCTTTTCCAATCTAAATGATTCTATGATTTACAGCTCCTCAAAAGCTGTTTATAAAAATATTAATCCACAGGTGGCCACTGCTTTGTTTTAGTACTCAGCCAATACTCAGGATTTTCTACAAAACTGTAAGTAAGATGGGATCTTGTTTTGGGATGGTATTTTGCAACACTGCAAAGGGCGAGGGAAAGGAAGACAATGTTTATTTTGCGGGTTGGGTTTTGTACACATAACGGTGTGTACTCAAGCAAGGAAATTATGGACCCCAAAACACAACTGCCCTGATAGTTTACAGCACTTAAACAGCATTTAAAACAGGAAAACCTCAGGAGGCCTCCCGTAGTTTGTCAACACAAATTTTTGTCCGAAGGACACTTTAAAGCAGCAAAATCCTTAATGAAGTATTTCCCAAAGGGAATGGAAACTCAGAAGACTTCTGTTTCTTATATTTGTTTCTTATCTTTCCTTTCTGCTCCTGACCATAAATTCTGTATCAACCATCTACAAGCAAGTGGACTGAGAGAAGATTTTATTACTGTCAAGCACTGACAATGTTCCTCCTGCCTGAATAATAAAGACAGATTCATGTAGCCATTTCTACTGCTCTCAAGAAAATGCAGCTTTCCTTATGAGAAATCAAAGCCAAGCCAGACTTCTTTTCTTAGTATTTTTTCTTAATTATTTCTAACTTTATATATTTTTTGTTGAGTACAAGTCTCATGGTGTCACTTAGACTAGATGATCATCGTAGGTCCCTTCCAACTGAAAAAGTCTAATCTGTTCACTTCTGTTCCATAAATAGATTTTTACTTTAAAACCCTCCTGAAGATGAATCTCAACTGTCATTCAAGGCACATTTCTAGTCTTCAAATGAGAAAAGTGATGGATTACGATTTAATGTGACCCAAAGGCTCAGGAAATGACAGGGCATCCTGAACTCCAAAACTAATTTTTCAAATTGTGTGATTTTTAGGCAAACCTACTTGAGACAGAAGAAGGAATGACAGAGGATGCCTTGTGATGATTTTCTGACTTCTCTGTATTTTCCATACTTCAAGGAAATGGTGACAGTAGAAGTCATTGGCTCATAGAAACCCGGGACTGAGGCTCTTGAGAGGACCCTCCTGGTAGCTCCAGACGGAGGCTGGCTATGCTTTGGGAAAGGAACTGCTGGTTACTGTGCATCATCCTGCTTGTTTTGCTTGCCCTTTCCTTCCTCCAGGATTGCTGAGCCCCCTGATTCATTCTTTATCCTCGGAGAAAATGTTGCTCACTGGGAACTCAGACAGCTTTGTTTAATCTTCCCGGGGCTGTGCTCTGAGCAGTTGTTAGTAGCAACAGCTCTAATTTGAACCAGGCCCTTGTTACTATCAATGAACTCTGGGCAGAGGGTCACGCTTAGCTGGGAGAACCAAAGTAGATGTCTGAGGAAAGAAACCTGCAGGAAGCAGAAACTTTGTTGGTAGGAGCCTGAGCTGGGTGTCACTGCCTGTGTGAGGTTACATTGAGAAGGACAGAGCTATTGGCACCATCTTAGCACTGATTCAGAGAAATAAGCCTCTAAAAAATTGGGATATGGGCATTAGTTCTGCATCCTAAAGCAAGCTAAATAAGCACCATGGGATCAATGACACACGAATGACCATGAGAGTTATTTTCACCAGGGACAGCTGGGTCCTTTCCCACCAGAATTGGATAAGACTCAGAAAAGTTTTCCGAGTCTTATTTGCCTCTGCACACACTAGACTGGGCCCAGGAAACACACAGCACCTGAGCAGGGTATATTGCTACAGCAGGCAGTATCCCTTGGCTGTGCAGCAGCCCAAAGCAGGGAATTTGCTGGCTGTCCCCACCATCAAAGAGATCAGCATGTGGCAGCTCAGGCTGAGCACAAAAGAGGGAGCACAGGAGAAAGTTACAGTGTCTTTTATAAATTAAAATTGGGGGGGGGGGTGTCCTGCTTTTCAGTATATAATAAATAAATAGTCTCATTTTGTTAGCATCATCTTGCAAATGCCTAGCTGTAACATTTTTAATAGAATCATCATGGAACCATAGAATAGTTTGGGTTGGAAGGGACTTTAAAGATCATCCAGCTTTAGCACCCCCCGCCATGGACAGGGACATCTTCCACTAGATCAGGTTGCTCAAAGACCAATACAGCCTGGCTATGAACATGTTCAGGGAGGGGACATCCACAAATTCTCTGGACAACCCGTTCCAGTGCCTCACCACACTCACAGTAAAAAATGTCATCTTTGTATCTAATCTAAATCTATTCTTTCAGCTTAAAACTGTTCCCCTTCATCCTATTACTACACTCCCTGAAAAAGAGCCCCTCCCTGGCTTTCCTGTAGGCCCCCTGTAAGCTTTGGAAGGCTTCTATACGGTCTCTCTGGAGCCTTCTCTTCCCTAGGCTGAACAACTCCAACTCTCTTTGCCTGTCCTCAGGCATAATATCATTGTGTTAAATAGCTCTTGAGTTCTATGTGTGCACATTTTCTGCTGAGCTCCTCACAAAGCAGAGGTACTGGCTCCAGGCTTGTTGAGAACTAACTCATGGTCCATCCTCTCTGGTGGGGTGCAGGATGCTGCAGCACAGCTGTACTGTCTGCCTACGTCTGTCCCCATCCCTGTCCCTGCTCCCCTCACTGGATATTGGTTCCTCTCTCTACCCCCTTTTAGTGCCAGCGGGACAGGCAGCACGCCTCCAACATGGACAGCGATGGATGCCCTGTCCTCCTGTCAGTCCCCAGCGTGAGATATTGGGGTGGGGGTTGTGGTGTTTGCTGCATAGGTTGGTAACTTTTTCTTTTTTTCCTGGAGAAGGAGATGAACCAAGGAGCTGATGGGTCAGCAGATAATCGGGTTTGTCTCTGCTGCAATGGCTTGTATGGGTGATGGATGGTCCAGCCAGGCAGGAAGGAGGTGCTGTTTTCCCCTGCTAACACACCTCTTGTCATCTTTCTGACAGTCTTGAGAGGGCAGCCTTCTGGAGCCTTCTGGAAGAAAGAAGCATTTGTACACATCTATTTGTACACATCCTCCACACCCATTCAGTCTTGTCACTGAGGTTTGGAAAGTGCCAGGTTTACATGGACCTTCTTGCTCTGGCCCTGCACACCTCCCATTATAGTCTTGAAGTGCTGGTTGCTGTATATTTTTACTTCAGAAGCCCCCGAGAAGCAACATCAAACACTGCATTTTCAACTCCTGTGTGCCTGACCCTTCCTCCAGAGCCACCTCTGATATGTAGTTACTGCCTGGTTTTGGCAGGGCTGTGCTTAATGCTTGCAGAGCCCAGACTTGCCTTTTTCTGTCAGTAGGACACAGTGGCCTGTGCTTCTGGGATGCTTCAGTTTGTCCTCCAGACATCTCTGCTGGTCAGACAAGGAGAAAATGTGAGTGATTTTCTGGTTTAACTTCCCACAGATTACTTTGAAGACACCAGTCAAATTGCAGCTGGCTTATGGCTTTTAAGAAAAGTGCTAGGAGATCTCTGCAGCACGGCTGAGACAGAGAAGCTGGGAGGGAGAGTGAGGTAAACGGAGATGCTGCCGTGGGCTATTCCACCATCGCTTCCCTGCAAAGGCATATCCTCCGACCTCATTTCCTAGCTCATCTACCTCACTATAATTTTTGTGCTGGGACATTGTGTTTGATGAGTCACATTTGGAGAAACTTTTTTGTATCTCAAGTTCCCCTCTGCCATCCTCTGCTGACTAAGCTGCTGCCAAGAGCAAGCATTGATATTGGCACCAGTGATCACAGCCATAGAAGGGGGTGGGTGTGTTGGTTCCCAGTGTTCTCCTCCCCAGCACTGTGTCCTTCCACAAGCATTGAGAAAGATGCTTAACACAAACAATTTCCACTTAAAGCAATGAAACAGAATCTTGATGACATCATTTGACAAGCAGCTGCAGATAAACAGAGAGGATTGGTTGGGTTTGTGGTTTTCTTTTTCAAAAACGGGGCTACACATTGTTTTCCTCCTACCAGACCCACATGTACTCTGCACCTTGACTGGTTGGTGATGTCAGTAATAACACAGCTGGTACGCTGATACAGCCACACACTGCGGGATGATCTGGCTTCTTAGCCTTTCTGCTAGTAAGAAATAAAAGCAACTGGTTGAACTGGACAGACAAACCTGCTTCAATCTGCTAGTGTTTGCAAAGTAAAACCTCCCAAACCTCCACACAACCCAGGGGAAGGGTAATCAAGGGGAATGGGTCAAGGGTCCCCAGGAAGGTAATTTTCACAGCTTTTACCTTCTACTTGTTGCAACTTTGATCCTTCTGAGTGGATGTATTGCCTTTCCAATATCTAGGCAACTTTGGTATTTGAGCTGCTAAAATCAGAGCCAAATATTTTCCAAAATGGCAATGCATTTCTTCAGTTAACCCAGATTGCTCAGCTTTCCTGCTTGCTTTCTGAGCAGCCAATCCATGAGCTGTCATGCCAAGCCTTTTCTGGGTGCAATGCCTTTAATCCTGAAATCCCCTGCTACACTTTGAAAGAGATGTTCTAATGGTATTGCAGAATTATATTTCAGAACATGAAATCTTACCACTTCCCAAGGCTATTTAAGAAATAAGGCATTATTTTACTGAGCTGTTTTATCCGACCTTTAGAAAAGCACAGAAGGTTGTACTGGAGGCAAAAGTCACAGTGAAGACAGTAGTGTCAAAATGAAGGTTTTATAACAAATGTATTCCTAAATGTTCTGTAAAGATTTATATTTGTGTAGATATAGATAAATTTTGGGTTGCACTTAATGTGCTTTATCATTTTTTATTATTTTCAGATTGCTCCCACATACAGTCTGATAGCTATGCCTTGTCTTCTTGCAGTCACTGGCTGACTGCATCATGATCATCTCTGTTTTGTACACAGCCATTGCAGAAGCGAACTGAAAAGACAAGGTTTCAGAGAAAAAGAATGTCAGAGAATGGATACATAGAACAGCTCGCGTGTGTGTATGTGTGTGAGTGTGTGAGTGTGTGTTTTTCAGGAACAGTGGAGCAGTAATGGGTCATTTATGAGAACACAGGTGAAACCAATTTCACCAATTATAGTTAAGAGTGAGATCCAAGAAAACCAACCTTCAAGTATAAATCTGTTTTCATGCTACTGCTCATTTCACAAAAGCTTTCTGAGCCAGGTGCTCTGTTCTGGAAACCTGAGGGAAAAGATTACATCTTCCACACTAAGATAACAGAAAAAGCTTTAAATGTTTAGCTTGGGTTTTTTTTTGAGAGCTAAATCTTCATTGATTTTTCTGGAGATCAAAGCTGAACATACATAACTGGAAAGAACAACCGCAGGGAGAACGGAAAAAATGCATGGCACTTGATATTGATTGAGTCATTGCATTCTACTGGACAAACAGAATATAACAAGAAAGCCGTTACACGTAGCTGTTCCCGAAGGTGGCCTTGATATTTACAAGTACTTACACACAATTACAGCTTTAAGTAGAGCAGCAAGTGGTAAAGTTCTGCCCTTCCCTCTTTAAGTCATAAAATTACACATAGGACTTCTTAGTCAACCAAATGGTGTTACAGAGGTGGGCAAAGATTCACTATGTTCCTTTTTATAGCGGAGTTACTAAAAGGATGGAGAGAAAAAACCCTAAGTAGATACAAAGAAGAAGGAAGAAGGCTTTTCATGCAGAAGAAATGCTCCTCTGGGCAGCTTACTGGGGTAGATGAACTTTCCAAAATCCTTTAACTCCCAGTTCCTGATACTCAATGTGCTGCTTGAGGCATCAAAGAAGAAGTCAGGGTTTGAATTGGGTTTTGCCCGTTCCAGGCTTCCCATTTGGGACAGCGAAGCATGAACAGAGGAAATGTTATACAACGATTATTTAAGATACATCCAGTGATTTTAGAGAAAGAGTTGTCACCAACAGATTGTCATCGCACTTTCTGTTCCCAATGAAGAGAGGATAAACTCAAGTTGCCTTTGACTTGATAAAATATATTTAGGGTTCAGGGAAGGGAAACACTGCACACATCTTCTTAAAGAGCAAGACATTTGGTTTCAGCTCAGAAAACCTGGGAAGTCCTGTTTAGGACTGAATAACTAATTCTGAAACTTTCATGCTCGTAACCTCATGTCTATTTGTACTTCTTGATTCATTTGCAGGCTTTCAAACACATTCTATGTCCAGGATCATAAGCAAATTTCATATCCTACTTCATATGATCATGAACCCCTTTTTGAATCTGGAAGTCTAAGAACATGTTAATGGCCTGAGGACAGGCCATGTATCCATCTACCAAATGCCTGAAGTCTGCATGGCTTTGTCTGTGGTGCTAAATACAGGGGAGACCAGGCTAGTATTTCTGGAGACTAAACACTGCTGGAGATGGAGCCCCAGCCTCACTGCCACACTGCTCTGGGTGTTCACACTACTCAGTGCCAGTCCTTCTGTAGATTTCTCTTGGAAAGATCTAGTTGAAGAGATCCAAACTGGAGCCAGGGAGTGAGCTCAGAGTGTGGATAGTCATGTGGGTGATTCAGTGCTTGAGCTCCCTCTCTGGCTCTTTTTTACTCAGTAGTGTAGGTGCAGCTTTTAAGACTACTTGTTCTTACACTTTTAGTCCACAGGTTTGTGTTTTTCACAGAAACAAGTGTGGGTCTTGGCCAGCAAGTCACCTGTTTCTTAGACAAATGTAACAAGTTCCTACTCCGGCTCACTTGTATGGGGTCATGGACATAGACAGCCTCAGCCAAGTGTAGCCTAGTAAGGGTAACTTGCATTTGAGTGAAAGTGCCACTGGGCTTCAACTCGTGCCTTGCATGCAAAAGAAAGGAGTGGAAGTCAGAGGACAAGGGAGGTCCTAGATGACCACCTGGCCCTTCAGGTGATTGACCTGATTTTCTGTGCTCCTCTCTGTAGACTATACGTGAGAAGGATGGGATGGATGGATGGATGGATGGATGGATGGATGGATGGATGGATGGATGGATGGATGGATGGATGGATGGATGGATGGATGGAAAGATGGAAAGATGGAAAGACAGACAAACAGGTGGACAGACGGACAATGCCTGAACTGCATTCCCTGTGTTGCTTTCTGTCCTCAGCAAAACTTCAGAGCAAGCAGTAGGAAAACTGTGAGCTAGAGCTGTCAGAAACATGGCAGAGCGTGAGGAAGATTACAAAAATGTTGCCTTTGAAGTTGAAAGAGATATCACCAAATGCAGGATATGACTACCAGAATGTCTGGAGCCAGTCTCCAGGCCATTCTGTCCTGTGGGTAAGTCCCACCAAATTCCATTTGACTCAATAAAAAAAATAATTGCTACCCATGGCAGTATCTCATGCATCCACCACATTTCCCTGTAATACACCTGCATTGCATACTTGCCCCCTTCTCTTTTCCAGATACTGTCTCTTTCCACAAGCAAGACATGAGGACTGCACCTTTATTAAAATACTATCTGCTTCATTCTGGGAAAATCTGCAGGGTGAGGGACAGGGCCTTGGATATAACTTCACCTTTGCTGAAGGAGTGTGTTTAAGTTCAGGACCTTGCCTGTTGCATGCCTGTGCCTGGCCACGTCCCCCGCTGAATCCTTGCTTCTCCCTGACAGTGAGTGTGCACACTCAGGACATAAAAACAAGAAGAGGCCAGGATCTTTCCACCTATTTGCCAACGTGAAGTATTTTCAAATCTGTGAAACAAAGAGTCATCCTACACTTTGTCTCCATAGTGGTTCCCTTCAATTAACCTCATTGGACCCTGTGACAGCTTATGTGGTTGCCTGCAGGTTTAGCTATAGGGCTACACTACCAAGTCGCTGCTCCTCTGCCACCATCATGGAATCGTGTTTTTGATGGATCACCATGTGATAAAGGCTTTATTTACTCTGTAGTGCTGTTGTTCCCTTCAAAGTGGCTCTTATGTTTCCTCTCCCTTATTGCAATGCTGCAGGATCTTTATTGTGGGGAGCTACAATAGAGCTAGTTCATTGTTTGCTGACAATTCCAGCATTGGTGAGGCAGCTGCACATTTACTCTCCATAAAATAAAGAATTCCTGCCACTGTGGGCCTGGCTTGGCCCTCTCTGGAGCCAGCAGGACTCTGTTTTGATATGAATTAAGCTTCTGATGCTGATATTAGTAAGTACAAAAAGAACAAGTCCAGCTTTCAGCAGTATTGTATAGGATAGAGAGAAGCACAGTTGCTTCAGAGCTTGGTATGAGGCACTCTGGTCAGTGGGGCTGATCTTGATGTTTACAGTGGGGCTGCCCTCACAGAAATGATGCTGTTAATTAGCACACGTCTTGCCTGCTGAAAGCCAGTCTCTGTTGCAGAAAAGTCATAATGCAGTATATGAGCAAGCAATTGTACCTGATGTTTTATGAAACTGAAGTAAACTAGCATTACAACCCTGCTGAAAAGAGTATTGGACAGGACAAGGGCCAAAGTCAGAGGAATTGCCTGGTTTAATTCTGAAATTCAAAGTGCATGGCATAGTTTCAACTACACCTGGTGGTATTGGTTCCTTTTCCTGACAGTGTCACCAGCTGTAATATTCCTACCTCAAGCTATCACTCCCTGTTTGGACAGCGCTGTCCTGAGTTTCCAGACTGGCTTCCTAGGCTCCTGGATGTTCATAAATTCCAGAGGAATTACCTTTATGGATATATAGGAATCCACTGCTTCCTTGACATTGGAGAACACTTTTTCCAATGTTGGCATATTGGATGGTCTGAGAGGAGACACTGGCAGTTTTGTCTGCAACTTTTTTGAATGGTCTGGTAAAGCTGACTGTGTTTTGAGAGTTTCATTAAGTTTTCATTCATTTCATCAGACTTAAGTTGACTTTACTAATTGCAAAGGTAGCTTTTTGTTTGAATGATTTCTTCTGGTTCAATAACAATATGTGTTTTTGCACATTTGTAAGGAGTGCTCTGTGTTCGGTATCTTCTCTTCCTGGGCTGTGTCCTCCAGGCACTGCTTCTGGACCTGCAGCAATTCACACAGCACCTAAGAAAATGACCCAGTGATTCTTGGACAAGGAATCTGGCGAGGTTTTGCTCTCAGCTTCCCTAGTGCATCTCTGCCCACACAACATTTTTGCTGTAACTGAGTGTAATTCACAATAAATCTCTGCTCAGGTATAAAACAATCACCTACCTCATAAAATGTCTCCAGTTAAATTGCCCATGTTTGTGTGGGAGTGTTTTCTTTTCTGCTGGCAAAGAGTCCTTATAAGGAGTATTAACACCGAAGATTCTGTTAAAGAAACATGTTTATCAAACGTTTACTATTTCACAGGTTTTACTGTAGAATCATTTACGCAAAGGTGTGAGTCACAAGCTGAAGTTCAGTGTCTGAAATTGCTGGCAGAGTGAATGAATTTTATGCATGACAAAAAGATCCATAATCTGCATGCATTACAGTCAATTCATAATTGCTTTAAAATCACATGGCAAATGATTATAATTAGGACAGGAGATGTTAAAATTAAGAACAAAAGAAGGCCAGAACCTGAAGCTATTTACTGCTGCATTTCTCCTCCTTGCAGGTTTATGAAAGATGTCCTAACTCCTAAATGGAAAGCACAATACAAACTGTCAGCGTCTCTTCCAAGTGCTGTGATGTCAGTAAGTTTGGCAGAAATGTCTATGAAGTGCAACATCATTTTCTGCTACATGTCACAGGGACCTAGGCAGAAAGACCCCAAAGAGACAGGTCTTTACAACAATAACTTAATTGTCCTGCCTGAACGGTCGAGCCTATCTAGAAAATTGGAATGGCTTCTCTCTGTGTCCAAAGTGGGCAATATCTATTAATACAGACCTTCCTCTAAAGACTTCTCTCTCTAGTAGCAGGGAGGAGAGTTGTTTGAGTGTAAAGGGAATATTTCCAAAGGTGAAAGGTGCCCTCTGAAATTAAATGTCCATCTTCAAACAGGTGACTATCCATCAGCCCTGTAGACCAGAGGAGGACTGAGACCAGAGCTAAGTGATTAGAAAAAAAAAACAGAACAGGATGAAAACTTGAAAAGAGATATTTTGGTGACAGAAGCTAAAGCCAATGACACCCCACACACAACCTGACAGTGTAGACAGTAATCAATTGCCAGTCAGTGGGTTAATGCAGTGGTGATGTAAGAATGAGCTCAGCCTACACAAGACCCAGTCACCCAGCTGTGAGCTCTCACTATGGCCTCTGTCTTGCTGATGGTGCAGAGACACAGTCCCTTCCTGCAAGGAGCTCTGTGACCCAGGACATGGTGGGGGATGGTAGATCTCTTGGCAAGGTGAGGAGCTGAAGGAGACACCAGAACAGCCTTAGACACATGCAGAGTGGTGATGCAACACATCAGAAATTGAAATATTGCCCAGTGTTTTGAAGCAAAAGACAAAGTTTAAAGGGGGACTTCATTGCAAGCTATGGTTGTTGTCTCTGAGTATGTGTTTTATCCATGCATGGTGCGCAAAGTGAGAGGGAGTGCCCAGGTGAACAGTGGGCTGCAGGACAGTGCAGCCCTGCCACTGCCAGCTGGCAAACTCCCCCTGCTCCATGGGAGTGAGAAACTTTCTGAAGATAGCTCTGTGCAGAAGAAGGATGATGACTCCAAGTGCGTAGGCAAAACTGAATCAAATAAGTGAACTCACCCAGTTTACAGCAGCTGATCATTATTCATCTGAATCAGAGCAGGGCAAATGCTTCCTATCCCCATAAATCCAGATGAACCTGATTAATTCCTGGGAGATTTTGTTATCAAGAGATTGTTATTATTCTTTATTTGAGGATTTGTTTGAGGGATTTTTTTTGGCAAGGTCAGTTGTTGCGTCGAGCCTGCTTTCTCACCTGTCTAGCTATCCCCAACGCTACGTGCACTTTGCTGTGGACATGCGGCACAGAGGTGCCTTTTGGCAATGTCAGCTCAGGGACTGAGGCCATAGGCTAAACTCTGTCCAAGAAGGGAAGCTCTACCCACCCCACTACTGGTCCATGCAGCAATAGAAAACCCATTTTTCTGCATCCAAGAGATGCCAAGACTCTGTCTTCCCAGCTTACATTCTGTTTTCAGCCGTAACCTCCATCACAAACATACACCCAAACCAGGGCTAATATTTTCACAGATGGCACATAAGTCATATCAGCAGGCAGCCACTGCTTCCAGGAAAACACAAGTCTCCTGGTAAGGAGGGTGATGAAATCCCTGAAACAAGGAAGTTTTCTCTCTTCTAATGACTCCTGGATGACACAACAGCCCCTGTTACCTTTTAACTTGCTGTATTGCCCCTCTAATGTATACTAAAAGAAGATATTAATCTGAGGAAGGACCCTCTTGTCTCTCTTACCTGAGGCTCTGACCCAGCAGACTTTCTCCAGGTGCCATATTCTGTATCACATTGGCTTTTTGCTTTCAGCAAGTAAGCAATGTTTCCGCCAGATTTCCCCTTCCTTCTGCTATATCCCCTGTAGTGTGGGAACAGGAAGAGCTAATTCATACCTACATGAGGCTGAATCCCTCAAGAATTAAGGATTAGGAATACTCCTTAGATGTTTTGGTAGAGAATATAATAAACTTCCTGAATAGCACAAGGATCTCCAGAGCCTGAAGGCATCATATTTAACACTATCAATGAAGCATGCTGTCATGCCCAGATTTAGTGTGCCAGCCAAACAAGAATTAGAGAAAAGAAACTTCAGTAGTATGAGTATGTTTTTGCTGACAACAAATGCAGACAATACAAAATCCAGACTGATGATCTTTCAAGAGGCATATGAAAGTCACTGCAGCTGTTCCCAGGATGTGAAGTGTTTGGAGCAATGCCCAGAGGTCAAGGTGTCTATGCTCTGACACAGCTCAGCATCAGTGAGGCAGTGCGATGTGCCCATCTTGGCAGACACAACTCATTTGATGACTATGGAGACAATGCCAGTTAAGAACAAATATATGTACTGTCAATCGCCGGGTAAAACCAGATGTGATGAGCTTATATGAGTGGCTAACTTGTTCATCCGGTGACAAATATTTCATCTGCAGGGATAAGAGAATTTGGCATGCAACTGTTTCTTTTGACACAGCAAGGAAGAAGGCTGACATGTCTCAATTAATTGGTTAAGTGCAGGATAAGGTAAAGGGAACAATGGACCTAAGATCAAAACCAGTAAGTACAAAGAACCAGTTTAGATTCCAGGTGCTTTGATGTTGCGTATTTGTAAATAGTCAAGATGATCCTTAAGAAGTTGTGATAGTGGTTTTTATTTTCCCAGCTAAGTATAAAACAATGTGGGCATCGATTTAGCCTTTGCACACACATCATGCTCTGCAAAACCTTCAAGAGCAAGGCTGGAAGGGTTCTGTGCAAAAGCTCCGGAAAGTAAGCCCCCTGGGATGACTCATGAGTCCAGTGGTGGGCACAGCTGTGAGCAGCTGGGGACTGTCTCACCTTTCCGCTGTGAAGCTGATATGTGGGCTCTGAAGGTCGCTTAAAGTCATAGGTCCCAAAGAATCATGGTCTGGGTGGTCAATCATTGCTGGGATCAGAAAGGTTAGCATTTGGGACCAGAAAGGCTTTTTCCATTGTGGTCTTATCAAAGTACTTAACATGTGTTTCTCAGGCCTCTCTTGTGCTTGTTTCTTCTCTTGTTTTCCCCGTCTAGAACAAGATTAGGGGTGTGGTAGTTCTGTAAGAGGGAAACAGCAGACTAGGGCAGCTTTAATCCAAAACTTAAAAGCTTATATAGGCTCTGTTCATCTATTGGATAGACTAACAACCAGCAAAACAGACACAGGCAATGAGTTTTATCCTGCTATCCATAACACACAGGTACTTGTGAAGCCTACCCATGTTTCCAGCATGCAGTTGGAGCCACTGGACTTTTCTTTCCTTCTAGAAAAGAACAGTAATAATCACTACAAATGAATGGGATAGGATAGAATATCTAAATCCCATACAACAGAAGCATAGCAAAGGTTCAAAACAGCTTATTACAACCTCAGCTGCATCTTTCAAGTGGGTTCAGTGTGGCTCAAAGCAAATTTGGGAAGAGTATATAACTATGCAGAGAGACTTTAAGGCTATGATGGGTTGAGGAACAGGGAAGGAAAGAAGCAGCAATAAATGCTATGGAGCACTCTTCATGAACACTCTTCGGTAGCTGAACCTCGAAGACTGAATCTGACTTTATTCTGGCTTCCTTTCAAGTGGGGAGAAGATGGCTACAGAAATGAAAGCCAAAAGAAGCCAAACTGTAAATGTCTAACACTGCCCATAAAACTGCTGGATGTCAGAGTGCAGTTGGACTCTTATTGCCAGAGAAGGGGTGAAATAGCAAACATCATGGATACATTTGACAAGGATCACACCTCATGGAAAAGTTATCACGCAGATGTTCCTAGCTCCTCTTCATATTTGGCACATCTAATGGGACAAAGGGAAAGGAAATTCCTGTTCAGAGCACATTCTGTTGTGGAGAAAGGTGCAGGTCTAGTTCTTTATTCAACAGGCATGTCATTAGAAAAAACACACTGCTGAAAGAGATGGGTTGCTTTATGTGACATCAGGCATTATTAGTCTGAGTTATACAGATTTACAGTCAACTTCTCTGTCTACTGCCAGGAAGGTTTCCAGTCTCACATACCAACACAGTTCATGTGCAGGTAGATTTATTGAATTTCTCTGAGCTAGTGGCTGTACAGCCTCATTTGTTTTAGCCTTAGATTTTTCCTTGGGTGGTAAAGGAGGAGATCTCTACATTTTTAAAGAATGTTTAAGCAGTTTCCAGGAAACAGATGCAAGTTTTGATGTGCTCTAGAGTTACCTAAATGGCCCTTAAGAAATAGGCAGCAGATGTTTTAAGACAGAAAACCCAGTATTTCACAAGCAGTCTCATGTTCTGTTTATTTTAAAAATGTACTTAATAAGTCCATTGTGAGCATAATCATAAATAAAGTAAACTGGATGCATATGCCATGTCACTTTTTAGCTGGAACTCTTCCAGGTTTTGTTTTCTTTGGAGTTCAGCAAGAGCTGAAGACCCAAAAGGTGACCTTCATAATCCATTAATCATCACAAAACACTTCCTTGAGGAAAAGAAGTATGAAAGGCATGTGCAGTGCTGAAAAAGAACAGCTTGATTCACAGCAGATTTGAAAGTCTGGGTTGCAAGCCAGAGGATGATTTTTCTTATTGAAATGGTCCATCCAGCCCCCACATGCATAGTGGGCCCATCCAGCCTGGTGTTCATGGTCATTGTCCCTCTGTCCTGCCTGCTCCTTCCACCCTGACACCTCCTGTTTGCTCCGTAAGGGTCAGGGCTCACATCTCTCAGCAGCTCAGTTGAAATGGATGGGCTGGTGCCTTGATTTGATACTCCAGCTATGGCTTAGCTCTGATGCTGCCACCTCTGCTAAACACTGTCTTTGCCCTGCTCTTCATCAGCCAGTTTTCAGCACACCCTGTCTTCCCCTGGGTGTCCTTTTTGTCTCTGGCTACACACTAGAAAGGGACAGGACATGGGCTTTGAACACTGGCCTGCAGCTGTACTGGTGGGATACACTCCCTGGCATGATTTTGGGCTCTGGCATCTACCCCTCTATGCAGCAAATGCCTGGGCACAGTTCAGCTCCCAGTAGACTCAATGTCTGTTTATACCAATGGACTGTATGGGTGTGCACCTTAGCTGACAGTAAAGGCAGGTTAGCCAAGCAAATGCAAGCTGTGCTCTACCACTTACCCTTGAGGCTGGCGAAGAGACCATGGATGTGTTTACTTCATATGTACAGTTGCAGTCAGTGGGGTCCATCCTTCTGCATTCTCCTCACTCTTGGTTGCTCTTAAGGCAAGCAATGACAGTCTGTTCTGGTACAGAAGAGTCAAAAAGAGAAATCAGGCATCCCAGAAGAAAATTGCTTTGGCCTCTTGGGCTCAATAACACAAGACCTGAGAGATCTCACCTCATGCTAAAATAAGCCTGACAGAAGAGCTCAGATCATTGCTTTGGAAGTGAGGTTGCCCTTCTGCTGTGTATGGGTGTTTCAAGGATCCCACTAAACTCTTCTGCCTGTGTTGCCAGTGGCAACTATGGTTGGTTCGGCAAGTCCACATTCCATATGGAGCTGGGGCAGAACAGCAGCTCCATCACACACACCATTTTTCACGATAGGACCACTGGATATCCTTCACTCTGCCCTCATGCATCTTCTTGCTCTCTGAGCTTTGCTTGTGGCCACTTCATTATCTGACTTGTGCAGATGAAGCCTCTGCTGAGTATTACAACTGCTCGTGTGGTCTCCTGGAGTTCATACTTACTGATACTGTTTTTCCTTCACACCACTGATGTCACGTCTTCAAGCTCGTGCTATCTGAAACAGTCACCAACATCTGCCTGCCTTACCAGTGCTGTGAAGAGCTTCAGCTCTTTGTTGTAGGCCACATTTCATCAGAAAACATGCCCTAAGCTACAAATCTGTAGAACTAACATTACACTCCTCAGCCCACACTTGGATATTCAAACAAATTAGATCAGTCTTTAAAGGCACTCGACACCTGCTTTTTTCACTTGAGAATGTGATTAGCACAGTACAACTCTTCATAAATCATTTGGGATAACTCCTTTTCTCCTCAAGAAACTCTCTTTTTAGCCTATTTTGCTACGGAAAGGAAGCTCTTGCAATGCCGTGGTTTAGGTAGGAGAGAATGCATCCAGGTGCTCCTCCTCATTACAGCACTATCAAACTGTGACTGACATGAGCCAAAGTGTCCCAGAGATCAGTTTTCACAAGTTCACAAAACAAAATGGCAGAGTACAGAAGAAAAAGAGACCCATGGGGGAAGCATGGAGCAAAAAGAGACCCATGGGAGAAGCATGGAGCAAAGGACCAATGCCTTTGCAGATACCAGGGAAGCTCCGTGGGAGAGGTACAGTAGGGTTACTTCAGCCACTGTATAAAATCTTGGGCTTGGCAAAAAACAATCCAGTGATATAGCAGAAACCCCCTGAGAAACTAGTCTTACACTGCCTGCTAACCACTTTGCCTATGTTCCCGCCATATCATGTTGTCTCAGAGTAAACCCATTGCCAAAGCTACCTTCATCCCCCCATTTGTCCAAGTGTTCTTTTTAAGCTGTACAGAAGATAATAAGAATGTGACTTGGTTTAGAGGAATGTTCTGGAAAGTTACATAGACCTCAAATATTTGTAGGGAGGAGAAAGGCAGATACAAGAGCACGTCTGGAGACACTGGATTGATGATGGGCAGCAAATCAGACAAATATTTGCAAGAAACACACCCTGAATTCTATTCACACACATGCATTTTGTCATGGAAAAAGGGTGAAAACTGGGCTTGAAGCAGAATAGACAGAGCTCTCTGCTCCCACTCCAGCAGAGCAGATGAGCAAGGTTTTATTTAAAGGCCATGTGTAATCTCAGTAAAGCAAGTAGGATTACTTGTGTTCTTAAAGTTAAGCACAGGTTGAAAATTGCTTCTCTGGCTTTGGGCCAGGGTACTTACCATGCAGGTCAATCTGGCTGCCTTCGCAGCTTCTGGGAGTGTACATTGGGCCCCAAGACCATCGTCTTGGAGGAATGATAGAAAAAAGTCATATCAGGAGAAGACCAGGGGGATCATCTTATAAGGAAAAATCATAAAGTTAACTAGGGTTTATCTAAAATATAACGCACTTTGTGGGCAGATGTGACAATAGTCTGTAGATATCTGAGGAGAGTAAACACAGTTGATAGAGAAAAATTGCTTAGGCAAACACACTGGCAGCGTAATTAGGGTAAATGAGAGGAAATTAAGAAAAGGAAAATTCAAATTAAATGTCATGAACATATTGATGAGAGTGTTTATACTGCGAAACTGCTGTCTACAATTTTGCTCACTTCTACAGTTCTGCTTCTCATAAAGTCATCAGGCTGGAATTGAACAAATTAACATTAATAGTGTGGATTTTTCATTTGTTTGAGTTTTAATTGAAATGTCCTTGCATGGTTGAATGTACTTCTGTCACACATCAGACCATTCAATGCCACCTCTACAAGAAGGAAGATAATGAGCCAAATTATGCTCTGAATGATACTGGTATCATTCATTCTTCTTCACCTTCACTGGATTCGGGCAAGTGACGTTAGAGCAATGGAGAGCAGATGATGTTCCAGGCTGTTCAGGTTTAGGTGATGTATCACAGTTTAGATGTCTACATTTTTTTTTTTCAACCTCTCAGTGTCAGAGAGCCCCTTATATCTTCATATAATTACTTCTATCAACTAAAAATAGTTGACATTTTACAAAATTATTCACAAAGCTCTTTCAGGTGGTGAAGCAAACTGTACAGTGGGATTTGAATATGAGCAGTCTGCCTAAATCTTGTATGTCTTCTAAGAACTGAAGACTTGTCACAAATCCACAGTGTTCAGTGAAGGCAAGTCTGTCATTACCCGTGGCTTTGTGTTTCAGATAGCTAATGGCTCTGCTTTCACAGAGAATGTATTACTAATTGATAGGCCCCTTTATCCGGATCCATAGGACAATTTGACCCTAGGTAGGAGGATCCCAAATGCCTGCGTTAAGCTAGACAATAGTGAATTTGTGAAGCCATCACCCCTTAGCAGCTTTGCATCCCAGCTTTAGGCAGGGCATATCCAGCTTCTGCTCCTGTCCTTGTCTTTTAATTCTGCTTTTTCTGCATAGAAATAGTCTGTGCTGTAGGATAAGGGGGAGCCCAAATAAACATCATTCAGGGCCCAGACGCAAGGGCACACGTGGCCGGCAGTGCAAGCTCCCACAGTGGCTGCAAAGGAATCATTCCCACTGGCACCATTAAGTCCCATTTGCCTACACACGCGCACATTCCCCACGGATCTCTTAGGGATGTTGCACCAGAACTGGGTGACAGGGACTGCTGCAAGGACATGGTGTCTGGACCGGTCACAGACCACGCTATTCCTACCTGGGAGCTGGTGTGCAAGGGTGAGGAGAACACCCAGCCAATGTGTGCAGTTCCCCCACCATCTCCAGCCTGCTGCAAGGGCAGGGGGACTGGGGTCCCCGTTCTGCCAGTGAGGGTGCAGAGCAGCGTGGTTAACCCAGAGCTCTGCAGATGCTCCTCCTCTCCTGGTGAGAACTAAAACATTAACGGCACACAGTGTGTTTTACAGCTTGATTCATTGCTGCAAGCAACTTTCTATGCTATTTGCCTGTTTGGGGTTGCTAGAAGAAGCTGCCATGAGAGGAAGGTTCGAGGCTTTGTTTTTCTTCCATGGCAATCCTATTCTTGGCAGTAGTGCCTCTTGTCTACATAAACAGTTGGTGGCTGAGCAAATAATTTCAGGGAAGCTCAGTTTCCGAGGAGGCATTGCATGTGCCCCTTACTGTAACATTCCATAAACACTGGTGTCACTGTGAGATCTGACAGCAGTTATCGCTGTGTTTCATGATAAACACAGATGGTGTTTATGTTTAAATACGCCAAATGTGGTAATGAGAGCAAACTTTGAAAGGATTTATTTTTATGTTGTTTCTGGCCTCTGATAATTAAGGATGCTGTGACCTGCCTTTGGAGAAGGAAAATATATTTGTGCAGTGCTATTCAGGTTCCTAAAATAATTCTGCGAGGTTTTGTTTGGTTTTTGCTGAAGGACACTGAGCCTCTGTTTCCTAGGAGGTTTTATGACCTTGTATTGAAAACTGTAGACCAAGGTTTAAAGAGATTATCTGACCATTGGTTTACGCACTTCTTAGCTCCTTTTAAAAATGATTTTTCTTTTTTTTCTCCAGAAAAATGAGGTTAATGTAAAAGTTGGAAAAGTTTTACTCCATTCTATGTAGGTTCTTATCCCAAAGCTCATGCAATAGTGTTGACCAACATGGAGAACTGTGTTCAACCATGACTCTATCTTCTAGGGCATCTCTTCTCTCATCTCCTCTGGAGGTGAATGTGTTGGGAAGCCTCATTTCAGATAAATACTGACATATGCAAGTGTGCACACAAGTGTTTGTTCTAGAGGCAAGATCTAAGAAATTAATCCTACACTCTGAAGAAGGTGACAATATTTTCCAGAGAGTTCCCTCCACAGCTACAAGCATTCCTGCTCTCCTTGTCCATAAAGGAATTAACTCCTTCTCCTGCAGGGATGAGCCAGGGTTGCTTCACACACTCGTTGCTGCCAGCCCTCTCAGAGGAGACCCTGCTTCTCTGCAACACAAGCACAAAACTTCCCCTAAATTACTGTGTTGAAATCCTCAAATAAATCCATGTATGTCTGCTCTGAAAGGGCAATCTGACTGCCTGAGCTGGAGGGAGAGAGCACCCTTATGTGTCTTCTGCCTTCAGGACAATGCACGGGAAATATTTCAGAGCTAATGCAACCTTGAGCCACTGGCATTGACCCTGGGTGCTTAAACTGAAAGAAAGGGGCTGTGACCTTTCAATGGGGTCAGTGTGGAAAAGATGTTAATGTGGCCTATCAAGCAAGTTATGACAGACAGCTCCAGAGATGCCTTTCATCCAAGGGCCCAGTGCCAGCCATGCTGGTTGTGGGTCCTCAGGATTTAAATTTTCATCCTTGTTATCACACTGTTTTATTGCATTAAATGTCACAGACTGCCAGACAGGCACCTCTTATTAACTATAACCTGTAGCAGAACCTCTAACACTGAGTCGTTTAATAGCTATGCCTAAATGTCATTGTTCTGGGAGGAGGTTGCATGCTCCAAGGCTGCATGATTATTGGTACAAAGCTACTGCAGGGACAGCAAACTAAGCAGAACAAAAGAAAAAGTATAATCTCTTTATATTATTTTTAATATTTGAAATAATGTTGAGGTGACTATCTGATGCAAACAGCTTTCTAGCATTTGAACTTCCAAGAATACTGACTTCTTTAAGGAAAGCTAAAGTTTCATGACATATTTTGTGCCTTTGAGATAAAAATAATATTTAAAATCTCCCGTACTGTGGCTTAGAGATACAGTGAGGAAGACGCTAGCGTGTTTTTCCTTCTGCTATTGTTACCATTTAGATTGTGGCAACATGAGCTGTATGTAATGATACTTTAAGGAGTCTATAAGACAGCAGATGGTTGTATCTGTTTTCTTCTCTACTTCAGCTTACCATCTATAGCAGTATTTATGGATTTGCACAAGAGGCCTTATTTCCTGCACTGCCAAGGATCTTCAGCTTCCACCTTTGCAAACAAGTGTGGAGTAGGAAGCTGAACACTGGAAGCAGGAAATACCGACTTCCATGGCTGCCTCTGTATCACAGCATCAATCAACAAGGCACTCCACTGCAAATTGCAAAGTAGAAACTGCTGATGCAGCCATTTCTTTTTCAATGCTACATATAAGTCTATAGGATGCTACTGGTCTGTGAAGGCTGTTCCCTGTGAAAGCTGACCCAGCTGAGGACATTATCTGACTTATTCTTCTATGGTCAGTGTTACTGTTGAATGATGACTGGACCTGAAAGAACATTGTAGGTATGGAGTTCTTGCACGTATTGGGCAAGTACAATGAAAGCCTGGGTACAAGTTAACCTTTGCACTTGTGGAAGTCAATCGAAAAGCCCTGGCAAACTGGTCTCTTGCAGGGGCAAGCTTAAAACATGACAAAGTTAGTTGTTAGAGTAGTAGCTAAACACTCAAGAAAGTTAGACTTTCAGTCCTGGTTGTTCAGATCCTTCTATAACCTTCAGTGATTCGCCTCATACTGGATTCATATCACCTAATTTTCAGTATTTAGGCTGCCTCTGTAATCAGGGGAGGGAGAAAGGCACTTCAGAGATTTTTCATTCTACTCACATCCATGAATACATGTGGGCAGCCTCTCTGGCTGGTTGATGTCTTTTCTGTGTGCTGGCGAACCCAAAATTGGATGCAGTATGTAGATGTGGTCTAGTGAGTGCTGATTAGAGGAGATAATGCCTTCCCCTGATCCACTGCAATGCTCCTGTTGTTTCAGCCTGTATGAGCAAAGGCTGAGGAACAGTCTGTGCGCCTCAACCTTTTGTCTATTTTGTACAAACCAGGTCTCACGTCTACCCCATGGCAAGAGCAACGATACAGCTCCTGTCCACACGGACCTCAAGGCTTCCCACAAAAGCACAGATGAGTTTTAATGTTGAAGTTCAAGCAGGACTTAATATTACACCCAGTCTCAAAGATGGGAAATATCTGTATAGGGCAATATAGAGCAATACCTGCTCAGCAGAAAGACTCTGGTCCACCTTGTCAGGAGGGTCCCAGCATTTTCCCTCCATATGCCCATCATGATAATGGAGAACCTAGAATAACTGATTTCTTAAAAGAAACACTGGTATTTGGTTTGATACTAAAACAGTCACAGCCAAACAGTAATCCAAAAGAAATGAGGCATGAAGGATTAAGACACAGACATCACTAGATTTTCCATGTCTCTTGATTTTAAACAGTTGTTGGGAACTAGGGGAAACAACATAAGTGCTTGTCTTCTTATAAAAACTAAATTTTTGAGGGAATGCCAACTACCATACACCATTCTGAGCTAAATCCTAAAATAGGTCGTTGAATTGTGGTGGGGAACATGAAAAATATTTTAAGAGCAGTTGGAAGAGATTGGGACTGAATTCCTCTGCTAGAAACAGAGACAAGAGGGCCCGGGAGCTGTGTTTAACTACCCCTGACAGCCTTAAATCAGGTCAATTTCTCCGGGTCAGCCTTGTCCTTGTTTCTCCTGACTGCTGGCACCATCTTGTGGCATCCGAAATAACACAATTTATGGAGCAGATGGAGTGCTGCAGGTGAACCTGGCCGAGCAGTGGGCAGCCAGCGCCCAGACCGTTCCTTCCTGTGCAGGCATGGAAAATGCTTCAAGGAAATGGATAAGTCAAAACCAGAGTGAACTCTATTCTGAGAATTATGGAATGATTATTAGGAACTATCAGTCAAAGCAACTTGCCTTAATCTCTTTACTATCCAAATCTGTCATGTTGCACTTACATTCAAATTCCTGGGCAGATTTTCAAGATTTTCACAAAACTGGTGTTTTACAGAAAGCCACTGACCCTTATACAGATGTAAATTCAGAAGGATTTTAAAAGTGATAATTGTAAGGCATCATTAAATTGCCTCTGGTCTGGAAGATGGCAGCTGGCAGCATGGGAGCAAAATATCTAACGGGAAAAGTGAGAATTTGGCCGAAGGATATATGAGTTAAATCATGTTGCTAAAAGAAAAAAGAACAAGACTTTAATATGCAGGAGCTTTCATTATAGGATCTTACCCAAAAGAGCATCACAAAATAAAATTAAATTTTACTAAATTTCAGCCAGTCTAGCATTTGAGATCAGACTTTAAAGCCACTAAGCACTCTATTTCCACATGGCTGACAATCCGAAAAAATAACTTTCTGCATGATTTCCCTTCTTCTATCTCCAGATGGAGCTGATTTTTTAATTCACAAGATGAAGCATAACATTACTCATTTGTATCACATGTAAAATATATTGTTCTTTCTCATAATGATCCAGTTTTAGCAACAACTGTTAACTATGGGGGAACAGTGATTAATGGATGAACTAAGGCTCTGCTTTGGAGCACAGGAAAGCTTTCTTGGAGATAAGATGGAAGTAATATGGAGAGATTTAGATTAGGAAAAATAATATAAGCATTTTAATTTGGTTTAGCAAGAGCAGTTCAGACCCATAAATCTGCAGAAGATATATAATCAAGTAGGAGTGAGTCGAGGTTACTCAGAAGGAGTACGGGAGACTGGAGAAACTATGATTCCATTAGTTTACATGTTCTTAAAGGGCTGATTAATGAGAGTTGAGGAAGTGGACATAAAAGAAGAACAGAAAAGAACATGGACCTGCAAAAGGCAGGTCATACCGGATAAACCTTCCACCTTTTTTTTTTTTTTGTTAGGAGAAAAGCAGTATTTAATCTCTGTGGATATCTGAAAACCCTGGGAGAAATTATCAGGCAGCTTATAGAAAATGGAATCCAGCATGGCACATACATAAAGCCAAGCTTTAGGGTAACAGCAGATAACTCGCAGCATTCTTGAGTGACTTGTCTTGAACAGAATTTCCTTGCTGATCAAGGCAGATAGCAGGACCCTGGGATGGTGTGTGGTGATGCTTGTCACTGCACAGGAGGACTGGGGTATTGCAAGGGAAGAACTGGTGGCCTTGGAGACTGGACCAACAGCAGAGAAGTGGTGCTTAACTGTGTCGAATGGAAAGTCACAGTCCTGGGAAGAGATGCTAAGAAATTTGCAGTAATTGAGTGCTCATCTTTTGGGAATGGGTAACAGTGAGAAATAGATGTTCACATTTAGGGCTGTTTTTGAAGATGCCTTCTCCCAGCCTAAACCAGCTCTCCCATCTCCAGCTCACTTATTAGCCCATATCATAGCTGGCACATTATTCTTGCTGGCCCTCCAGTAGGACTCCTCCTATCCCAGTCTTGTACTTTAGGAGCTAACTACAAGTGTGAAGAGATAACATAGGAAAAGAGGATGAGCTGAATTAACATTTATGGCACTTTAGATATTGCAGTGGCTGTGAGTGCTATTACACTCTGTGAATGTCAAAGTATGGCTCATACAGTCTCCACAGCAGCCTCACCTTGCCAAAGCACTCACAATTTATATGCCAGATGCCAAACTAATAAAAGGCTTACAAATAGTATTTGAAAACACAATTGCGGTTTATTTTCTATTTACCTTTTAATTTGGCCCTTTAAGTACTGTATTTACAACTTTTTTCTTTGTGGCTGTATGGGTAAGAATTTGCAAGTAAGCCAAGCAGCTTCAGTCTCATGCAAGAACCAAGACACAAAACAATACTGCTCCAGTTAGAGCCTTCTGGCTAGTCTATGCCTATGGCCAGGTACTTGGTGAGTAGTGTCCAGCCAGGGCAGTTTGTTGAGGATGGCTCCAAGCGTTATTACCTATAATGTTGCATAACACCAGAAGCCATCAGCTTGGAACAATTTGTTTTAAAAGGACCTAGGTATTTCCTTTTTGCAAATATTTGTTGGATTCATGATTATTAATTATGAATTATTCTGGTTTTAGAAGGGTTTTTCTTTTTATTAATATTATCTACTACTTTTCAAAAAGTGAAAAATATTAGAGAAATGACCACTTGTTTGCCATTTTTAAACAAGCCCCAGGACCAGTGACCACAATTTTTTGTAAAGAGGACTCCCCTTGTTCAACTTCACACATTTAGTTTTTCTCTGGAGTGGTTGTGGATTTTTCAATTAAAGAAACAGATCCAAAAATCTAATCTTAATTGCAGAGTAATGTCACAGGAGAATAAATTACTGGGGAACAACCTCCATTCATAATTTAAAGGTTTCCCATCTTCGCACTGCTTGAAAACTGAGTCTTGGCCTTTTGTCAAAACCTAGAGAAGGGCTCTGGCATGGGGCACACAGCCTTCATGTAGTTATAAAAATAATGTATTGGCTTTTACCCTGGGACAGGTAAACAAGCAGTTGTAACAGCACATAATCTAAAGTATAGCTCTCTTGGCACGGTGTTATTTAGAGTCGTAAAAGCATAAAATGAAACTGAAGACCGATCGATAGATGTCACCCGTGCACCGGGCACCGAGCACGCAGCCCTTACACCGCAGCCGCCCAAAAAAGCCACCTTTCCACCGCAGACAGGGGGCAAGGCCGGGCTGGAGTGGAAGGTTTACTTTGAAAGCATCCCACGGATTGCGTGGGGGTGTTTATGTGGTGGCAAGCGACGGTGGCCCTGGCAGCCCCTGTGCATCCCCTGACCGAGTGCACAGATGAGCTGTGAGCTCTGAGTAGGAAAAACTCCAGTGATCCGTGTTGGACAGGGAAAGAGCGCCCAAACTTCTGCCTTCACTGCTCCACCTGTGCACGGGGTGAGCCCCAAAAGGAAGGAAGTGTTGCTGTCAGCTCCGCTGGGCACAGGGACACCAGCCCCAAGCAGGGTGCTGGTGCCCCGGAGGAGCTGGTCTCCATCTACACCATCTAGGGATGTCCCAGCAGAGTGCCACCCTCTGCAGTCCTGGGTGCTGAACGGCTCCTGATCCTCAGTGTGAATGCTCGAGGCTGCCAGCCCTGTAACTCCTCTTCCCACACTTGTCTCACGGAAATGAAACCTTTCCCCCCCTCTTAAAAAACAATTGAAAACAGCTTGGTGCTACGCAAATTAATTATTAATAAGAGTTGAGCTGGTTAATGGTGTTTGTTCAGGCTTTCCATAAAACATTTTAAACCAAAACCCCACAATGCCCCTCAGACCCCCTTCCCAAGAGTCTGATTAATTCCAGACATAAACATATTGCTCAGCCCCTGTGTTTTTACTGCAAGAGGTTTATAAATAGTCAAGCTTACACCTTTGCTTTGCTTATCACAAGGTCATTTGGGCTTAGCTCAGGGTTTTGCTAATGTCCTGGTCTGACAGAATATGACTGCGTTGGCTGAGCACCTCCTGCATTGCACCAGTGTTTGGCACTGGTGGAGAACTTGGCTGTCTAATCAAACCCCGTGTTTTACCAACTAATAATGATTTCTGAGCAAAGCATTGAGAACTTCCAGCCTAAAGAAATAGAAAAAACATCAGATGGATATACCAGTGACCTTGGCTGTTGCTTTGGATTTCATGCGCTGAACAGGGCCCTGGAGGGGGGAAGCTCCCTGCAGCCTCTGTGGAGCTCTGTGCTCTGCTGGGCAAAATCATAGTTTGTTTTGGTTTTTGTGGTTTACAGTAATTTAGGCATTGTAATATGAGGCAGAAAAATATCAATATAAGAAAGCAAATCAGCCAAGCAGTATGAGATAAGATCATTCTTGATTTTATCAAATGGATCAAAGAATACCACTGATGCTTCTAGGGTTTTTTACATGTGAAACAAATGGAAAGGAGATTTTTCTGCCACTTTGACTCTAACTGAATAATGGTTCCAGGATCCCTGACCACACGTGTTGAGAGTAGCAGACACAGTTACATGCTGTCTGCAACAGTTTCCTAAATATACAATTTTTTTTAGGTGGACTAACAAACAGGGTTTGGAAGGAATGAAGTATTGGGTTTCTGACCTCTATGGCAGACCTAGATTTCATTTTCCAAATCAGAAGCTTTGAAAGGGAACAAGTTCACTTTGTTCATACATAAAGCAGGAGTGTAACAGCAGATTCTTCTTCTTCTCCTCCTGGAAATCCCTTGGGAAAGTCCTGTAGCACCAAACCAAAGTGGGCAGTGCCAGAACAGAACAGTAAGCTGCTTTGAAATCATTATCCAGTGGCTCCCACAGAAAGCACCAGCAGTCAGGAGTTCCTATACCTGTGCAAATCAGGACTGAATTTGCTCCATCCGATTAATTGGATTTCTGTTGACAGTTTCCTGTTTGTGTCAGGAAAACAAAGTGGGTAGAAACTATCTTCCCTGAATAAAGACAGAAAAAAAAAGAGGAGAAAAACATTTCTGTATACAGAAACTCAGCAAATACCTAGGTTCAAAGAGCTGCTGACTTGCAGCTTCTCCTGGTTCATATCCTTCTTGCTTGTTGAGCACCTTCCCCCAGACAGGGCTCCCACAATTGCTGGCCCAGCTGTGGGTAATCCCTTGGTCCTCAGGTCTGCTCTGCCTGATGCCTTCCTATTGCTGCCCAGTCTGACCACATAAAAGGCTGTCTCATTGCTCTTTGCTTCCATGAAAGTTGTTTGGTCTGGCCTTCCACCAGCTGTCCAACTGCCTGTATACCAGAATCCTGCTGTAATGAATAAAACCTTTTCTATTTTCAACAGTAACACAAATATTGCTACCATTCACATAGGCTGCATGGATTGTCTTGAGCTGTGGGAGAGGAAAACTGTGTGCCTGTGGGGACGACATTGTGCTGTGACTGACACTGAGATAAAATATTATACTAGATCCAGTAATGTGGCAGTGGGTAGGATGCGAGGCACAAGGTAGTGTCGGGGCTCACAAGACACCCCATGAAGGCCTCTGGCGAACAGCGCTTGAGCTTGCTACCACGAGGTGGGGCTCTGTCCCCAAATTTGCAGCGCAGCCCTGGGGACACCTTAAATCATCATGCAAAGCCCGAAGCACTTTTTTTTTTGCAAATAAAAACACTGAGCCGGTGCTTGGAGAAGGCCTCTGGAAGCCAAATCCTGCCACGTACTAAGCACCTTTCCACCCCAGGTACTGAGGATGTTTGGTGAAGGCAAGATGCTTCCCACAAAAGGGTTTTTTAGAAGGAATGATTTGCTTCAGGTGTCTGTCTCGTGGACACAGGCATATTCCCTGTTTCCCTGCACTTGATACAAGTCATGTTAACATCCCAGTAAACATGTTTTCTTTTCAGCTACACTGCTTGTCACAGTATTTGCCTGAATTAGAGTGAGTTTGCTCTGCAAACTGCATTTACCTTTCCCAGGTACAGAGCAGCTGTTCCCTGTACGTTCTTGCAAGGTCCTTGTTTGCACAGACTTTTGTTAGCAAATACTCCCCTCTGAACGAGTTACTCACTTTGACTTCCCAGCACTGATAGCGGAGTTGTGAGCCCTGCAAGATATCTTCATCCTTGTCTTTTCATTTCATTAATAGGCACCTGCCTTTGAGTCAGCGCCAACAAGGCTTTGCTTGTGCTATCAATCACGACACTGGAGTTGACTGAGTCTTGTAGAAGTGTCAAAGAAAGAAGCAGACATTATTAATTTGTTCTTCAGGTAAATGAACATTGACACTTCTTACGTATTCCCGCCAGCGCAAACATGAAGGTCACCAGCTCCCAAGTCAGTACTCAACAGAAAACCTCTCCACTCCTCCTGTCATGGGTGACAGCATTTACTATAACTCAGGTAGAATCATGGTCAGTCAAAAATGCCAAAGTAGTGGTACCTGCTGCAGTGGTGGAGGTAGAGGGAGCTGTGCAGGGGGATGCCCTGATCTCCTGCAAGCAGGGCTGAGGGCAGAGTGAAGGCTGGCTCTGAGTTCTCCACTGACAAAGGTTTCCAGGCTTGAACATCAAACTACAGAAGTCAGAACCTTCTGCAAAATGCACTCATTTCAGTCATATCCGGGCACATGTCCATCAGATGTGACTATGAGATGCTGCCAGCTGGTCTTGCAGATGGTGAGGCAGCCTGGACTGTTGGACTCTGCTGGGAAAGGGCTCTTTATGACACACCGGGGACTTGGTGGCTTCCAGGGCTTGTGGATGTCTTGTGCAGAGCTGTAAGACGGAGTCCAGGCTCTAGGGGATTTAGAGCTCTAGTATCCAGAAGACACCTTGAGCAAGGATCCTTCATGTACAGGTGTCAGTGTCACCATGGGAGGTATGGAAATGCTGACATGTGGGCATGTCCTGGGGTCCTCATTGCTCCCACACTTCTTGCTGTGCACACAGGAGTCTAGCTCCAAAACTGACTTTCCAGTCTCATTTGTGTCTGCCAGGACTTCAGCACGAGATTCAAACTTTGAGAAATGTATTGATCACTTGAATCAAATGGCAAAAGAAGGGATGAGTCACCAGAGTGTCACTGGTTCCAGACGAGCATTGTCTTCTTCATACAGCCCCTGAAGAGAAAAGCATTTCATGGATATATATGTGTGGGAAGATACAGAAAAATGAAGAGGTCAAAGACAGCTGACAAGGGCAAGGGCTTTTTACCTTCATTTTTCACCATCTGACATACATTTCTGAGATACATGCTGGGGTCACTAGGCAATCAGAGCCTTTGTCACCATCCTTGGCAAGAAATTAAGATTTCTTCAGACTGCTTACTGAAAATGCCATTACGTCTTTGTCGTTACCCTGATGGCAGACAGTCTTGCAGCTCTGCAGAGGAGGCAGTCTGGCTCACCCACCGCTCTTGTGCATCCACACGTGAGAGTAAGTGACAAACACAACTGTGAAGGATCTGCTCAAAGTGTCAGAGAGAATGTGGAGTAGAGTCAGCGACCATACTTTCATCTCTTAAGTCTCCACTCCATATCTTAACTTGAAGGCTGTCATTCCTTACAAATAGTTGTGTCTGATGACTGAGCGATGTGAATCAAGCCACCTGAGAGAGGAGGAGAGCTACTGACGCAAGGTCAACTGTCCCCTAGGCACTGCACTGGGGGCTGAGGGGCCCAGGTGCCTGAGGTGTTAGTGCTGGGATTGACCATCTGAGCAGTACAATACATGGTTTAACTGAAGGGCCCATCACAGTGTGCTGCTCATGAAAGACGTTAGTTTGACACTACTGAGGGGAGACACTTTCCTTATGCAGTGAGATCAAGTGAAGCTACTGACTGTGACCAAACTGCTCCAGCTGGTGACTTGGCTCCCATATTCCTAGTCCTGAGGAGGTCCACAGTTACTGCTTCTTCTGCTCTCAGGGGAAGATACACCTACAAACACATGCACCCATGCTCTTCTGACCCCAATCAGAGCTGCCAGATGCTCAGACCAGCTCACAATGTTTCTTTGAAATGTGTTTAAAAGCTTAGTCTTCATCAATGTTGTTGCCTAAAATAAGAATGCAGTTTATTATGGCATCCATGGCTTCATGCTTGCTGCGACTGATTCAGCTGTCCTCAGGTTCCTCAGAGAGCAAAAGCAGATGCCCTGATAGAAGAGTGCTTGGATGAGATCTTCAAGGGCAGGTCCAGCTTTCAGAGAGATGTGGGAAGTCTGCCATCCTGTACAGCCAATACCCACTCTTCCCAGAACTTGTTATTTTCCTTGTTCTTAGTCTCCTGTGGCAGGAGTTGCCCGCTGCCTTTTTAGCTGGAGAGGGCTGGTCGTAGTTGCCTTTAAACTTCAGAGGGAATGAAAGCAAGATGTGATTCTCTTTGCTGAAAGTGCCTGCAGCAACCCTGTCTTGTGAACTGGCTTGATACTATCTGCATTCATTTAACCAGGCATTGCATGAGTAAAGAATGTTATACATCAACCACAGACTAACAGCGCAGTGATGGTATTTTACTTCATCTGCAACAGCTTGGGCTCTTGTTCTTGGCTTATCCTTGTCCAGCGATACATCTGCACCCCCTTGATGGCAGTCAGGCACAAAGCTCTTACATCAGTGATTCATGCCCCCAATAAAATCCATAGCCAGGTTGAGGTTCAAGAGTATTAATCTAGACTGTTTTTAAATGGATAAGGCTATCTCAGAGGCCTCCCTTGACTGTAATATATTGAGAGATGAGGATGTGGTGTTTATTACAGACCTGGATGCAGGCAGTTTTCAGGTAAGGGCTGCAGTGTGTGGTGTTGTATTAAGAGTCTGGCTGGGCTCAAAAGTACAAGTGCCAAGAAGAGAATGAGAATTATTTTTCCTGCACTGATCATCCAATGTGAGGAAGAAACCATGGCAACTTTGCCCTTGTTAAATGAGATGGACCTGGACCTGGAATCCAGAGTCATTTCTTACTGGACACTCACAGCTCATAACAACTGGGGTCAACAAAGAGGGATAATTTTTGCTATCTGGTGAAAGCTGAGTAACTTCAGTCCAGTTCCCTTTGGGCAAGCATCCACCACCACAGCTAACATCTACAGGTGATCCAGCTGTCTCTCAACACAGGTTGATTACTTGTAGAGGCTTGCAGCTTGTAGATCAAACTTCCTTGGGACCCCCTCAGGGCAGGAGCATTTCAGCAAGGACTTACTCTGATTCACATATCTAAATCTATCAACAAAGGACGTTTTAGAAGCAACACAATGAGATTTCATAAAAGGTCATCTGGCATCTCTTGCTCTACTGAAAGGTTATCTCTGCTGGAAAGCTCTGACTTGGTGTCTTTCCAATTAATATACTTCCATGCAACAGATATTCCATTCAACTGAATGTGGTCTTATTTTGAATACATGTTGGTGCCTTTTCAAGGAAGTTTGAATTTGATGGTAAGAGAAATTGCTGGCTGTCTTTATTATCACTGGCTTCTGACTGTGCTGGCCTGTGAAGTTGGTGAGCACCAGAGAGATGTTATAACCAAGTGACCATACTGGGGAAGTGGAGCCAATCATGATTTAAGGCTATATCATCTGGATTGAGCAATCTATGAAGGAGGCACAAAACCTGCTTATCATGTTATCACTTCTTATCAGACTGGGATTTTCTTTGATGCAACAGCTCAGTTTATCACAACAGTCAAGAGTGAAGAAAGCTAGGGAACGTGGGGACAGCCACATTGGCCTAGAAAGATGTTAAAATGAACCAGCGAATCCAGAAAATGAGGATGAAGAACTAGGGAAGTACAAGGTAGAACATGAACTGTTTGCATGATCTTTAGAAGAATTGCATTTACTGCGTAATCTTGGTGATCTAGTGCACATGGGCAAGGCACACCTCTTATTTATGTGTCTGAACAGCAGTTGACTAAATGACATACAAATATCATCAACAATAATTTTATACTAATAGCCACAACCACAAAAGCAATGCAAGGTGAGATTTTCATGCAAGAAACCCTTCACAACAGCAACTGGCAAAGTTTAAACTTGTTGTCCTTAAGGATGTAGATAGTGTTCAAAAAAATACATGGAAATTGTACAACATTGCTGTGAACTCACAGCATAACCGCAAAGAACTTAAAATGTGTACCACAAGCTTTCAATTTGAAAAATAATAGGGCCCACCTCTAAAATGGAAAGGAAAGGAATCTTTTTCACTCGTTTTTGAAAAATAAATATGTGTTCTCTCCTAATACAGGAAAGTTTGGTAATTTTGGATTGTGGACATTAACATGGAATAATTTAAGCACTTTGATGACTACAGAAATACCAGCTAATTTTTATCACCTAAGTGTGAATATAGAAAGTATCAGAAATATTACTATTTTTAATTATTTTCATGGTTTTGTACAAGTAATGTCTTTTAGAGACGATGATCAAAGAGTGTTTCAGAAACATCACAAGGACAGTACATAAGCTCATCTGTTGATCTGTAGCAGTGAACAAGCATGGTTACATTTTTATTATGCAGCTTACTGAAAGCAGAAAAAGCTGCCTTGGATTTTCAGTAGGTGAAGAATTGTAGTCATTATACATTGATTTGTCCAATCTAATATGACAGAATTTTCAAGCTTCCAGAGTAATTCTTGCTTAAAATCTTATGGTTGGTACCAAAGTGAGGAAAAGAGACAACTGAGGGGTTTGAGTCTTTAGGGAGTTGCTACGGTTAAAAATCAAGAAACTCAATATTTATCACCTCCTTCCTTCCAAAATTTGGCATATCCACTTAACAATCTGAATGCAAGAAGAGGCGCAAAGGCTCTTCTAGATATACGACTGTGTCTATTTGATTTCCTGTATAACAGAAGAAATAAACTATTGCTTGGGTGATCCTCTGAGGACAGTCTAGGAAGATGCTTCATAAGAGAGGGAGCTAGATCATGGAACACCAAGCTATTTGTATATGGTTGCAACTAAACAGATCTAGATATACTGTTTAGGGTCAGAAAGAGCCTGCTTTCTCTCTTTTATACAAGAACTTAAAAAATGTAGGTGCTGGGTGTTGTCACCTGGACAGTGAATGAGATGGTGGCAGCCTGCTGTGATTGATCGGTGCTGAGAGTTAGTGAAAAAAACAGACCAGTGCTCCCATATTGATGGCATTGATTTCCCTCCACGGAGACCCATTAGATATGCTAGAATCAAACACAGAGCCTGTACCACTTAAAAATCCAGCTCAGATGTCACACTAGGCATTTAGTAGTGTTTATGTACCTATTTCCAGGCACGTGGCAATCTCTCCATCACGGGAGCTGTAGGGAAAACCCTCTTTCCAGCCCCATATCCCCAAAAGAGCAGTTCAACTGCTGAGAGGTTCAGCTGGTGACACAAACAGAGCTGCTTCATCCAGGCCTTGAGCTGCAAGCAGGGCTGAGCAGGTCACACAGCAGGGCTCAGCCATAGCATGCAGCATGGCTTCCCTGCCTGCGTGTCTGGGTTTCTTTTGAGAGCAAGTTGGAGTGTGCTGGGAAGCCAACTTTGGTCCTGACAACCGGGACATCCTGTGTGGAAAACTAATCCAACAACATGGGGAAAGGAGCTTTGACACAAATGGTGCGTGGCAGCTGAGATCTGCCCCAAAACACAAGAAGGACGTTGAACACTGGGATATTCACAGAAGACATCCTCAGCTTCAGGTCAAGGAATAACCCCCAAACTTACAGGGAAGGATCCTGGATGACTGGAGTTACAGTTCCACATATCTGTGCCTTAGTCACCATGAAAAGTTCCGCAATTGATGGCTTTTCCCTGGTGTAGGTACAGATGACAACGAGAGACAATGTAGAGACATGGCTATGTTACATGGGAAGTGCCGGAGAGAACAATTCCTGGACTGAGGACTGCCAGTCTCATTTGCACACTGTGTAATAAGGACATCACTTCATTAGGCATCAAGAAGATTTTGAGTATGTTGATCAGAAAAAAACAATCACTCATATCCCCCTTCACACTGATCTGGGTGGGTCCTTGTACCAGCTAGAGCATCATGCTTACGGCTCCCCATGCCCCACAGTAATGGTGCTCCTACACTGTTCAGTAACTTTGCTCAAAATATACTCAAAGCTGGAGGTTGCTGTAAGGTGCAGGCAGTCAGCTTGTCCCCACCAAGTCACTTTTTAAGCTGCTCCAGCCTTTCCTTAGGAGAAGTCATAACGACCGTTCCCAGACTTTCCCATCCAGGGCAACACTTTTGAAAACAGTTTTACTCTGATGCAGGCTGCTATAGAAAATACAGTCATTGCTGTACATAAAAAGAGGCACATAAACCACATAGAACTAGTACGAAGGAAAGACTCCTAAACATCCAACTCCTTTAGATTAATTTTATTCTTTTCAGAAAAGTCAGTCAGATGAGCTTGACCAGAGTAACCAGCAAGTAACCAGTCCCTGAGTTGCTCCATCAAACCTCATCCCAGTCAGCAGCTTTGCTGTCAGCCAACAGCCTGCCTGTGGCAGCTGCGCACCGCTTGAGTGCCTGTGCTGATTAAGACCTGGAGAGTAAATAGTTGTCCGCAGCTGCTGGAAATGGTGCCTTAGTGATGCCTGAAGCTATGGTCAGTCTGAGTGGTCAAAACATGAGTTTGAGGGGTTTGGTTTTTTTTTTAGCATTTGCCAATTTATAAGTTTATGCTGTTCTGGCAGGTTCAACTGTTTGCAAGGGGATCGAGGCCATTGCTTGTTATCTGTGGGTGCACTGTGGGTTCATCCCCTCCCACATTCCCCACTGCCTCCTCTGTGCGCAGCATGATTGGAGTTATGGTCCCACACACTTTGGAAAAGGCAGGCAAAGGAGCCATGCCTGAAATCGGACACCACCATGCTGAACACGGTGATTCCTGAAGGTTAAACATTCCTCTTCCTTCGCAGAGGGAAGTCATACACCATGGTCTCTCACCTCTCTGGTTGAATTTAGGCCACTCCACAGAAAAAAAAAAATAAAAAGACATTTCAGGAGACCAAGCAGGGTGCCTGAGTAGGAACCTGTCATGGTAGCCCAGGGGTGAGGTCATTTCTCTGAAAGAAGTGCAGGGGTTTTTGCATGACTTGTGTGGATCCATAATCCTCTGAGTATGGTCTGCAGTGCTAGGGGACAGAGAACAGGGACTGGGCTTGCAAGCAGCTATTTTGGTATAACTTTTATGTACTTGGCTCCATTTATAGTTAAAAAATGGGGAGGATACAGTATTTCCCCTCCCAAGAGAGCAAGTAGCCCTTGCGAAGCTGGTGGCAGCCCTGATGGAGGTCAAGACAAACACTGAGAAAGAAGACTTTTGTTCCGGTTTCAGACACTTGTGCACTTGCACAAAACCATGGATCTGAAGCTGAAACTAAGGCAGAGAGGCTCTGGCCTGTACTGTGCATGTCGGGCTGTTGGGGTCTGCATCATTTGTCTGGCCTTCACACCCTATGACTGTGCCTAAGGAGAATGGTGGATTTAGGGTTTGTCCAATTCATTGCACAAAAGCAACAATGACAAATAATTGTAATATCACCTCAGTTTGCACTTAGTGACTGATACTTAGAGCCACTCATCATTTCTCATTATAAGAACCCACCTCAGGAGCCAGTTAATGCCAAACCAACTCTCAGCCAGCTTACCTGATGGCAGAGAGATTGTGAATGGCCTCATGCCCTGGGCTTCTTCATGACGTCTTTCCTTGAATCTGCCAGATCAATTTTATCTGAGCTGTTTGCTGCCCGTGAGCAGTGGCGAGAAGGCAGGAATGCTGAAGATAACTCTGTAAACAGAGAAGGCATGGAGGGGTCAGAGCCCAAGGGAAGGATCAATATGTTGGCTTAGCCGAGGAGATGAACGAATTGTACCTGAGGGCCACACAGACATCCTCAAGAAAAAATGCAAGGTGTTTTCTGTCTTTAAGAGAAACCACAGATGATTTTTCTTTGCCTGTATGAGACAAAGGTCCAGATTTCTGGGAAAATCAGGAGATAATAACAATATAAATAGTAGTAATGCCACTACAACTAGTAGCAATGGTAATAATAATAACAACGGTAATAATAGTAATCCAGACTTTGCTCCTAACAGTAGAGGCAAACAAGGTGAAGACTTGTGTTGCCTGTTGCCTTTGGAGTTGAAATGCAGTGTGTGTACAGGGACCTGTGCACTGGGGATGTCCCTTACCACCTGCAAATATCTTGCATAGACATAAATACTGACTTTCTGCAATACCCAGTTCCTCATTCCTTCATCTGTTTCCTTCTGATCAGAGGCATCACAGGGCAGAAAATAGGCTTCCCCTCCAGATGTTTCTGACTTTTCTTTCTTCTCTTTCCAGTCTGTTCTCTAGCATCTGTAGCCCCCTCTCCTTTATCATCATTGCTGCTTCTCCTTCCTCTCACGACTTCCAAGTCCCTGCCCTGGGTAGGTCCCACCCTCTCTCCCAAAAGCCACTAAAACCATCAGTGATTGAGTGGTCAACATCAGCATCATTTGAGGTGGGAGAGGCTACAGAGGCCAAGGAAGGTATCCCTGATGTCACCTGGTTTGGGTTGCAGGGTTGTCCTTGCAGGGAGAGAAGGGGGCAGAAAGAAGATCAGAACAGCAGGGTTGGAGGGTGCTGGTCTCACTGATCAACTCCTGGGACTGGCAAAAAAAACATCCATTGCTTGAGAGAGCAAGATGTGTATTTTAGGTTCCCCTCTTGGTTAGCCAGACACCAAGTGGCTCTGCCTCTCCGGTGCTCAGAAAGGTTGGGTCTACCTGGGCTCTCCTCATTGCTGCAGTATCTGCCTTGCAAAGGGTCTGCTCCGTAGGGAGATGTTCTCGGCCTGACAGCCTTTCTCAAAAGCTGTAGCAAGCTTCCCTAGACCTTTTCCTTCACAGCCTCTCCCCTTCCTGCATCAGGTTTCTCTGCTCCCCAGGGGCTCTCCTCTCACCTGGCCCTGCTGCCCTTCCTGCCTGGCACTGCTGCCCCTCCTGGAAAGCCCCAGCCCTGATGGCAAGGGGAGCATGAGTGTCCTGAGACACTGACATCATCCACTTCCCAGCTCATCTAGCCATAACAAATCTGTACTGAAATCATCATTTTAGTATCAACAGGGTCTATTTTTCTGCATTCTATATTTAAAAACTTGATGAAATATGGAGGCAACAAGTGGCTGATCTCCTCCCTCTCTGGCTGGGCACAACCTCTCAGCTATGAAGCCATCACTACTGTGATCCATCTGCTTCTTCATTTTCTCCCCACCTAATGCTACAAGAAGTGATATTTTTCCATCAGGGATTTCTCCTGCCTGTCTAACGGGTGCTCCCTCCCCTGCTCCATTTGATTAATTGGCAAGGCACCAGTGCACGCAGCAGCAGACAACCTGTCTAATGACGCAGGTGCTGTGTTTTTCCATCCTCAGCACTGTAGTATGATATTGATTAAACAGTTGTGTGTAGAAAAATGGGTTAAGGTTCCTTTCAGATAACAAGACGGTGTTTTCCCTTCCAGCATTAAATCCTGTGAGAGGGGGCCCACTGAAACAGCTCTGGGAGCTTCACAGTGATGGGTGGTGTGAGGTGGGACCATCTTGCTCTCAAGGCTTTAGAGAGGTACATGGAAAGCCTGTGTCCATCAGTTTTCCAGTGCTGGCATGCAGGGTCACCCTGGGCACATGGCACTGCCTCTCCAGCCTCCAGTTCTCCAAAAGGGGAAAGGTTTTCCCCAAATGCATGCTTGTCTGGCTTGGGTACTGCCTCCCCCAGACTCTGACCAGGCTGGAGAGCCTCAGTGCTGTGCAGCAGCATCCTGCATGCAGGACTGTAGATGTGGGCTGGCGCACACATTGGTGTCTATGCTTCGGTCAGCATCTGATTAGGAGCACCTCTCCTCCTTCACTCCCTTTCCTTGCCTCATCTCCACCAAATGTGGGAGGGCGGAGAGGGAAGAGGGGACTTCAGCCCTGGGGCAGTGCCTCTGCATCATGGCTCAGAGCATGGCAAGGTTGCACACTCTGAATAGAGGATAAAATCCTGCCATGGGGACTGTCAGATGCTGTGTAGCGACCACTTCGCTAATCCTTAACTCCCAGTTTGGGAAGGGGGTGTGTGTTTTGGGACTCCCCAAGTAACAAAAGCATGTCACAGCCACATGGCTGGGATCCACACATCATCCTTGTGCAGCCAGAGAGCAAAAAACTTCACTCAGGGAGGAGGGTGCCTTCAAACATCTGACATTGCCTCCCCAGGGGAGAACGATGAAAACAGGGATTTTTCAGAGTAGATGCTTGTTTAACCTGTTAAAAATTGTGAGTCTTCCTCTGTTGGAAAAGGATCACACATAGGGGGTTAAAAAGATTCCTACTGCTTTTAAAGTCATCTGGAGGCAAGTAAACCTCTACTTCAGGATGGATTCAAGGTTGCCTGTGCAGAAACCAAGAAAACACGGCAAGCAAAGAGCCGTAAGGAAAAACAGCCCTCAGTAAACACAAGTGAGATGCAGGGCTGTTTGCTTCCACGACAGCAGCAGGCTCACTGGTGGGAGAGCATCCAGGTGATTCCAGCCCTGGGAAAATAGGGACGTTATAAGCTTCTGTGTAAAAGTAGCGTCTATCTTTGCTTCCCTTTTAACAAGATTAGTCTTGCTTTTCTCTCCCTCTTTCTTGTGCTGTCTGCTGGCCACCTCCGTGCTCTCCCACTAATGTGATTAGCGGTGCATGGGGACCATACTGGCAGCAACTGTCACAAAGATCTCTGCTTACTTGAGTGCACCTCTTTCCTCAATGAAACATCTTGTGTTTATGGTCACAGGGGGTATTGTTAACTCCTGGATTCAAATAGAAAGGGATATTTACGACCCTCCCATAAAAGTTGATTCAGGGAGACATTTAGGAAAGAAAGAGACAGAAGACAGATGTGTTTCCTACCACAGATGCTGAGGAGGTTCAATTGTTCTGCATATGTAATGACTTTTTATGGTTCCTTACAAACACTTTCCACACTGCTAGAAAGGTGCCAAAGTCAAATACGCATAGATGCTTACAGAAGACCACTCAGTGACCATACAGGACACTACAACTTTATATCTTGTTAAACATGTCAGAGATGGACATTGTTACATGTACACCACATGTACACCACTCTGCCTGCACTGGGGCACAGCTGTCTTGCTGCCTTTTCCCCTCTGCAGCTCTGCTTTCGTTCAACATTTCCTGAGGCTTTCAGAGCATGTTTACTATCATGCCCATATGGTTAACACTTACAGCACCTATGGATTTTTTTCCAAGTGAAGCACATTATCAGTGTTACGTCACCAGCTAAATTGCCTGCAGTTTGTGTCTTCCCAAAGGAGCAAAAAAAGAAGTTTAAGTCTTCCTAAATGTGCAAACAAATAAGTACTTGTAGGTGACAGGACCGGAAAGGTTACTGGATTATAGGTCTGAAGAGAGCAGATGACCAGTGACTAAAGCATAATTACAGGTGAGAGAAGAGAAGGAAGATGGCAAATTGCTATGTTATCCTAACAACAACCAGAGAATGCTTGGCTATCTGATGCTTCTGCCTGGGAGCGGCTGATTTTACTCTCTGATGTGAGCTCCCTTGCTGTGATGATGTTGAAGGTGAGTGTACAGGAGAAAATATGTATCTCAGGTGGTGAAATGAGCATGTGACGGCAGTGGAAGATCTGGCCAAAGCCATTGACTGTTGTTCCTCCCTGTTTCTGTGACAGAAAGCCATTTACCAAGTGTTCTTATGCCAAAAACATTGTGCAAAAAGTGGCTGTGCACCAAGGTGCCTGCGGAGAAATTCAGCTTCTCCCACCTGCAACCATGATCCTCCCATTGTCATCTAAGGGATCAAAACCAACATTGAATAGGGACAAAGTCCTCCTGTCTTGATGCACACAGAAGAAATGGGAAAGGTGGGCAGCATCAGATCATCAAGGACTTGTATACCTCCCTTTGTGCTCCAACACAAATAATCCCATCTGGTCTGGGGTTTTGCAGTGCAATAGAGCCAAGGAGGGTTTCATCCTGACTGGCTCTCGCTTTTACCATGTTATCTATGAACTTAAAATCCAGAGAGGACAGTCTCAAGTTGGGAGTGGATGGATAACTTTCAAATGTCCAGACTGAGTCAGGTTTGTTATAACTAAGAGAAGAACTGTCATTACTTGGGCAGTGCCATCAAGGTGGCTGTAGTTGCCAGGCTGTCTTCCTGCAGTGTGTGATTCACCATGTGAACATCACAAAATGGGTTGTGACTGGTTTCCCTGCACGGACAAGTGATTTCTAATGATTTTGTCAAGGGATGCATCTTTGTCTAACCCTCGGGGATACCACTATCACTCCTGCATTCTCATGTGTGGCCATTCATTACCCTGTCCTCTCCTGTTCACAAATAAAATAAAATATCCCCAGATAAGGAAGTTTTCTTTCTCTGGTAAATAATTAATAATGAAACTATAAGCTGCTGCTTGTCTCATACACTCACACAGAAAATGGTACTGCTTGTAAATGAGCAAGGAAAACCCCTTGTTGTGTAGACAGCACGTCTGCAAAAGCCAAACCTCACTTCCTAGAAAAAATGGTCTAAAATTTCTGGGGAACGGCCAAGTTTAGTAAACGCTGGAGTACAAAAAAAACAATGTGTTGACTTGCAGAAATCCCTGCTCAGGGGAAGCCAAGCTCAGACACAACAATCTCCTCTCTCAGGAGAGCACACGTGCATTCCGTCCAGATTTCTTCTAACATGGACAGTGGGCATCCATGCTGGCCTCAGATTTACCTAACCATCCTGAGTAGTGAGGGTAAGAGCAGAGGTTTGCAGCCCACCTGCAATATCAAGCTGAAGTGAGACACTAATGAAGCCTGGAAAAAGCAGAAGGCCCATTGCAGTTAGTGTCAGATCCCCTCCTGCCAGCAACATCGTGTTGCCACTAATGTAGGCTTTATTAATGTTCAGCCACCTTGGGAGAAAATACCTCTGACATATTTCTGTTTTCCAAGGTTCTTGCCTTATTTCCAGAATGGTAGGGTCTTGCTTCATCCTCCAAAACATTGCATTTTCTTTACCAATTGCTCTCACTTCCCTGAGGTCCTGTACCAGTCTCACTGACTTTGTAGGAAAAAAAACCCTTTCTTTGAGAATATTTCCTTCTTTTTGATGTGAGCAGCAGTGGTGCATTATAAAGTGCTCCTGGCTACCAGCCTGGGAAACCTGGCATTAGTGACATCAGCGACAACAGCTTCTCATGCATCTGCAGATCGTGACTTTTGCAATGGCCCCAAGGAGAGGACCACACATGGCAGTGCTGGGCAGAGACATCCAAGGTGGTCAAGAGCACATTTTCTCAAGCCCTGGAAGCCTTGAGACCACAGTGTTTCTCTGTGTTTGTCCGTGGTCCCATTCCCACAATGATGGAGCCCTTCCAACTACACAGTTGAAGTCATTGCTGCCCTGCCCAGGCAAGGACAATGTGCCTCAATGATGCTCACTGTATCAAGATAGTAGTTATTACCTAGCCCAACTAATCCTTGTTTTAATTTATGTAGGTTTCCAAATTTCATCTCTCTGCTGCTCAAGTCATTTGCTTCACCATGTCTGAGCGCACGATTTTTGCCTTGTGCGCTGAGGGGCACAGCCCTGCCATAAATGGGGACTGCTGCAAGCAGTGAGGAAATGAAGCCAGGAATGCTGTGAGTTCTTGGCCATAAAAAACATGCTGCAGGCTGCGTCTTACTGGGCAATGTTAGTTCCCAAAGCTGTTCTCCCTAGTTGTTGTCATAAAACTTCAGTAAAACCACCTACGAGCTTCAGAAGTTGGGTGGAGGAGGGGATTGTACGCTTAGAGTCCATTGTTAGAGCCTATAGAGCCTCTTCTGCTTAAACTGGCTTGTACTGGTAAGGCTTTGCTGGGCTTGGTGGGACTGTCAGCAAGTCAGATCCCAGGAACTGATTCATCATATGTTTTTTAATTTTCCTTGAAAACAGATTACATTGCTAAGAGAATATTTGAATAAAGGAGTTTGTGCTGAGCTTCTGTTTAGCAGGACCATTTCAAGTGTGAGGTAGAGGTGCAAGCTGCTGGCCAGCCAGCGTACCCAAACACAGGAAAAGAAAAAGAGCTCAACTAACAGGTAGTTTTACAAGAGCGATTGCAAACAGTTGCAACAAATCTCTGTGCACACATACAGCAGCACGGCCCTTTCATAGTACAGCAAATATGTAAATCTGCTTCTAAATGAATGGTTAATGACTCAACTTTCTTCCCCTGCATATCATTAGCTGATTGATGCAATCTCTCCTTCTGCGTGCAAACGATCCCCAAGCCGATCCCAGCTCCCCACGCTCACATCTCTGTCTGGATGCCATCCTCCCTGCCACTCCTGGGCAGCACGTGGCACTGCTCATGTTTGACACTTCACATTGGAACCACAGAGAGCGTTGGTCTGCTCTGATGGGCACTCAAGTGGCAGAGATGTACATTTCCAGAACAAGCAAAGGCAGTAGACAGGACCAAGGGGCAGCACAGCCAAAAGGAGGGATGCAAGAAAAGATGTGGTCCTTATGCATTAATAACAATTAAAAGTTATAAAGACAGTCAGTTCTCTTAATGAGGAAAGAATACTTCTCCTAAGAGTCTGAGTTGAATAACTCAACCCTATAGCCTACCTCCATCTCCTCAAACCTGTTACAGCAGGGAAAAACAGCATCCTCTGAGGCAGACAGGTGTATTTAAGAGAGCTGCACAACACCCATCAGAGGGGTGGCTGTTGCTCCACGTAGGGTAGAGCAACAGCTTGAAGGTGGGCAGGGTCGACTGAACAGAGGAGTCAGAAAGCCCAATGAGTAAATCTGGTTGATGACTTGTCCCCCAAGTCAGTGGTAGCCTATTAATAAACATGAGGTAGAGTTGTGAAAAAAACATTTGGTTTTGTCAGCTTGATGCAGAGCTGAGGAAGGGCTTCATTTTTTCTCTTTACTGTGCTGGAGAGATGGAAACTTTTAAAATGAAACAGAAAGCTGTTCTGCTTGGAGTCCTTTGCAGAAAGTACAGCATACATTTGTATAGCTTCCAGGACTTGGAGGGTCTGGTGGACTAGGTCTTCACAGAGAGCTTTCTGTTTAAATACCTTCACAATTAGGCGTATAAATTAAAGGCTGACCCTGGTTATGTGTCACAGCCAGCACAGGCTTTGGACCCGACTCTAAGGTGATTAAAGTGACTTGAGTGAACTAACGTGTTTTTCCCAGGTTCATACTCAATTAACTGTGACTAGAGTAACACCTTCAGATGGGAACTATATGTCACTAAGGCAGTTGCACTATATTTATAACAGCCCAGTGAAAGACTGGAAATCCTACTTGCAAAGTGCTGGATGAGCACAACCCCAGATTTTAGTGTGCAGATTTATGAAAGGGTACAAAACGTGGGTGAATTTTTAACCCACAAATGGCCAAAGGGAGCTGAGAGGATCTGGGAAGAGGAAAGCATAACAAAATAAATAAAAATATGTGAGGTAAAGATTGACCACAATCAAGTAATAGTTGCAGGGAACTCTTGTCTTAAATTATAAGCCTACAAAAAAGTATTTTTTTTCCTTTGATGACTGCGTTGTCCTTGTTCTCCTTCCATGCCCTTCACTCCAGTACCTCATTACATTCACTCATTTCACCTTGGCTTAATTAAGGATGTGCAAAACAACTGGGATGTTAGTGCTGAGATCCTGGCTGGGACCGCAGGTATGAAAAAGTCATTAAGCAGAAAATGACCAAAGAATTATGTCATCTGGCAGAAAGAAATCTTTTCTGTGGGAACAATGAAAGGAAAATTTTAGCCTTTTTAATTTTCAAAAGAAAAGCAGAAGTCAGAGGTTAATCCGAACGAGTAGGTTGACCCCAAACAAATTACTGGGCTTTGGGGTGTTTCGCCGTGCAGACAATGTTGAGTTTGTTTCCGTTCTGAGTCAAACTAAATTTTGCAGTTGGAACTACTCCACAAAACAGGACTTCAAGTCCTTTCCCCTCCCAGCACAGCTTTGTACAGTTTAGTCTGTTTCTGCATGCCCGAGCTAGGGCGATCCTGGTAGCAATCAGCCTGCTCGCTGCAGACCTGAGGCGGTGGTCACAGCCCCACAGCTGCTCACAGCCTCATCCCACACTCCTGCAGGTACCTCTGCCCTTGTACCATTCTGATGGGCTATTAAGCAACCTGCACCCATTTCAGGCCCTTTGATGTGGTTTCTGCTCCTGGCACAAGGTGACAATCCTGTCTTTTGGCCATGGGAAAGCCTCACGGGGTAAGGAGAAGATTTAGGCTTGAGGGCTCTGTGGTTGGGCCACAACCACTTTGCCCTGGGGGCCCATCCCTGAGCAGTGTGGATACAGCCTAAGGAACGCAAATGGTCTGTGTCTCAGCCTTGTTTGCAGCACAAGATAGGGCCAGAGCTGGCTTTGGTCTCTCTCTACCCTGGGGTAAAATAGTCTCACCTCTGGGCCTCCAGCAGGAGAATCCCTTCCTTCCCAGAAGTGCTAGGAAGCAGACCTGGACAATGTTTGGGAAGGCTAACATGAAAGGTGGCTACCTTATCTCCTGCTTTATAAACCAAATAGTGTATGGAAATTACCCGAGGAACAAAACCTGCTAAGTAACTTCATTATCCCTTTCTTTGGGGAATTTACTGTAAAGTGAAGGGCTTTGGATCTTAATTTGCTGGGAAGTACAGTAATGTAATTAGCTAGACTGATAATGAGCTTAGCTGTGTAAATGCTTCAGAGGAGAGGAGGAATGTGCTAGACAAAGAGAGAAGAAAAAGGAAGAAAAAATAATGTTTCCCTGCCAAGAAATGAATTTTTTTTAATATGTTAGTGATGAAAGAGTTTTGTTTTGGTGAGGGGGAATGCCATGCTCAAATACTGCCTTATTTTAAAAAGATATAATTTCTACAGCCCTTCTTTTTTTTTTTTTAATAAAATTCATGCATATTTTGAAGCAAAGCATTTTGATTTTTTTCTTTTTGAATACATTCTCTCCTGCTCTGAATTTTTCCTTGTTTGGCTAAAGCAGCTTGAGGAAATTTCTTTTCCCAACAAATATGAGAGCACCATCTGCCTGCTGTGCAGCTGGGGCCAAGCTCTCTGCCTGTGCCTGGCTTCCTGCATTGCCTGCAAGGCACCATGGGCTCTTCCCAAACCTTGTTCATGACACAAGCAGAATTTTTGCTTAGCACTGCTGTCCCTGCTCCCAAAAGCTTTGCTGAGGTCCATGTGAACCTCCTGTGCTGTGACCCTCATGCACACCCCTGGGGATGAGAGGGGCTGCCCATGCCCTGTGGGTCAACGTGTCTCGGTGTCCAACGCAGAGTTTTGGGGGTTTGTGAAAGCCTTTCATAGCATGAAATGAAGAATGCATTTCTCTTGTCACTAGATGGCTCTGTCTGCTTTCACTAAGCGCGCACGGTTTTCTTTTTATGGCCCCAAACGAGCAGCAGCCCTACAGTTGTGTTCTTCTAGGGTTACCAGCCACAGCCAGGTAAATCTCTGGGAGGTGGTAAAATTCACCTGGGTTTTGATGATGGTTTTCATTATGCTCTTGCTACCATCCCTGAATAAAATGAACACTGTGGTGGAAAATCTTATGCTTTGAGGTTTGTATGAAACCGTTCTCTCGGAGGCAAGTTCTGAATCACAAGTTCCTCATCTTGGACTCTTCCAGCTGCAGCCTCTGTGCAGTTTTCAACGAAAAAGGGAGGAATTTGGAGGGCTGCTGGGGTCTGAGTAGTGTGCAGGCTGGTGGACAGTCAGAAGAGTCTTTTTTGTCATCCTTTGTTAGGTAGGAAGCTAGATAGGCTAGGTCCCAGCACACCCCTGAGATGACTCAAGTGGTTCGAATGATGCCTTCCAGGCTCCTCATATGCTACACCTGGGACCACCCAGCCCCTGCCCAAAGGAACCTGTGTCCATACCAGCAGCTGTCACACCACCCTATGGCCACCCCATGGGACCTACACCTGTGCTGCACCTTCCTGGGGGCTACAGCTTCGAGGCACATATTTATCTTCTGAAGATCCTTTTCTTCAGGAATAGGGAGCTCACTGCTGCAGACCAGCAGAAAGTTTGGGCTGTACCGGGGCGGTGGGGACAGCAGGGGGGCAGGAGTGGTTTGGGGAAGCCATCCATCTCATTGCTTGGCCCGTGATGGTAGAGCGGGACACTCTTCTGGGATTTTGGCTTGCAGGAGGTGGAGCAGGCAGGCAGCCCTGCCCACTGGAGCAGAGACAACAGCTCTGAGAGCACTGGCGTTCAAAGGAGGGGATGCTGGTACATGAACAGGCGCAGGGGGAGCACAAAGCAGGGTGGACGGAAGGGCAAAACCTGGCTGTGCAGCAGGCAGAGGGCATGCAGTGAATCCTGTGGATGTCTGCAGCCTGAAATTCTTATAGCCACATTTTCAGATTTTGTATGACTGAGCAACTAAAAAGGTGTTGCAGGTACTGGACAAGAAAGCATATGACTTGCTTTCCCCAGGAGAAAAACTCTATGTTGAAAAAAAGAAATGCAATATATTCAGAGGCTCCACTGGCTGTATTTGCTTAAGGCTGAGTATTTTATCAGCCATCAGATCTCTCAAGAGAAGTTTGAAGCAAAATTCTTGTCTGAAAAACGTTGCTATCTGAGGATATAATCCAAAGCCATGAAAGACTTGGAGCATCTCTCTACTGATTTCAAAAGGATTTTAATCAGGCCCTGAGTAAATAGTAGGGCACCTCTTCCTCGTATCAGCATCCTCTGTTCTTCACCCCTTGCAATAACTACTTGCAGGGGTTATTGCAAGATCACAGCTTTGGCTTCACGAATAGTACAGGAGACTAGTGACCACAGTGGGAAAGGAAGCAAATTTGCTTGATTACCTAATTAACAGGCATTTGAGACAAGGGTGGTTGTCTAATGCATTACTGACAATTGATGAAGCAGTAATTATTACAGTAAGGATACTGTCCACTATAATAACCATCCCTCCTAGTCACCACTAATCAGAGGAGGATGGGTGAAATTGCATTTCTCCTTCTTCCAGGGCAACAGACCATGTGGCAGAGAAGTGCCCTGTGGGGCTTGGCCAGGAAGGACTCGCACAGCTACTGTGTGGCAGCTTCTGTTGCAACTCGCCTTTGGAGGATGCCTTGTTTTTATGGCCACAGATAGCTGCAGGCACAATTTTGCACCTGAAATTTTGGTCAGTTAGATAACTGCCTTCCTTATTGACCCATGCAATGTGATGCCTTGAGACGCCAGTGCTGTGAGCACAAATAGTTGTGATTGATCAGGAAAGACACCATTTGCAGGGCAGACACAATGCTGGGCATTACATACCTTTTGGACATTGGCTGTGCTGTGAGCCAGGGAGGACTGATAACCCCATCAATGTCCTTTGGGCAGGCAGTTCCTTCCTAGTGTTGTGCCAAGGACTGAGGAGTAACTTTTCTCACTTCACAGGACTACAATGGTTGAAACAGGGAATCAGGGCCTTTTTATTTTAACCTGGTCTTGGCTGTTGCTGAGTGAGCTGAATGCTTGGAGTAGTTAAATCCTTCAGGGTGAACACAATGCGGCAGAGACAGGAATGGAGAGAAGAGGTGTTTTCCAGGAGAGGGCTCCTCCATCACCCCACAGACTGTGGAGAGACTGTGCCCAAGTCCTTCTTTCCCCCATCCAGACACATCTAGAGAGAGCTCATAGGGAGCCAGGTCACGTGGGTGCTCACACAGTTGATTTTCTCTTCTTGCCATGCAAACCCTGAGAGACAGGTGGATATACAAGATCCAGGCAGCAAGAGATACTTGTGAGACACTAGAACAGGTTGCCCAGGGGAGCTGTGGATGCCCCCTCCCCAGAAGTGTTCAAGGCCAGGTTGGATGGGGTCTGGAGCATCCTGGTCTAGTAGGAGGTGTCCCTGCCCATGGCAAGGGATTTGGAACTGGATGGGCTTTAAGGTCCCTTCCAACCCAAACCATTCTGTGATTCTATGATTCGATGATTCGCTGATATTAACTGACTGTCCCTAAGCCTTGTATGGAAAACCTGGGACCTGGCTCTAAGTTGGTTTGTATGACATGCAGGAGATTTTATTCAAGGGGCAGGTCTGAGTAGCTGATGGGAGGGTTGGTAAGGAGCAGAGAGCTCTGGACACTGCTCTGCACAGCTCTTCTGTGTAACTTTGCTGTCGCTTAAAGCCTGCACCTCCCATAGGCAGGAGAGAAAATCAGATAATGCAGACTTCCTCTGTTTCTTCTCTTGGGGGATCAGTCTATTGAGTGATTCATTAAAATACCCTATGCCAGAGACAGAAAATCATCACCTGACAAGAAAATGCTCTTATGGAAAACAAGTCTTTGATAGCTTTACATGCTTCTTGAACACAGGGAAATCCAGTTGATAAAGTTCCTTGTGACCTAAAAGCAGAAACATCTGTTGGAGACGGCTTGCTAGGCTGAATATAGCAGCAGGAAAGCCCAACCGATTAAATCCATCCTCTTCCTAAGATGTTTTTGTTTTCCCAGAAATCCCTAGAAAGGGCTCCTGAGGACACTGGCACCATTACAAGCCAGCTATCATTCTGTAAACAGAGAGATCAAGGAAACATTATCCTAACTGCAGTTTACCTCTGGCATACCAATTTGCATAATTGTATTGGGGTTGTTTAGCTTGGAGAAGAGGAGGCTGAAAGGAGACCACATCACTGTCTACGGCTTCCTGAAAGGAGGCTGTAGCAGAGTGAGTGTTGATCTCTCCTCTCAAGTGACAGGTGATAGGACAAGAGGAAATGGCCATAAGATGCACCAGGGGAGGTTCAGACTTGATATTAGGAAGAATTTCTTTACCGAAAGGGTGGTCAGGCATTGGCACAGCTGCCCAGGGAGGTGGTTGAGTCACCATCCCTGGAGGTGTTTAAAAAATGGGTAGATGAGTTTTGAAGGACATGGTTTAGCAGAGGATGGGTACAGTTGGACTTAATGATCTCAAAGGTCTTCTCCAACCGGAAGATTCTATGATTCTAATTCACACGTTTCCTCAGCTCCTGCTTAGACATGAGACAAGCTTGTCTTTAGAAAAAGAGCAAGAGCCCATGCTCTGCTGAAGGAGAGAATACAAACACTGTAGAGGAAAAGAAGGGACTGGAGTTGGAGTTCATATAACCTTGCAGGTAGGCTAAAGCTGGGGAAAATGTCAGGGAAGAAGACAGCAATAGTACAGTAGACATAGGAAGAACTTCCAGTGTGGCTGGGCTGATCCTCCTCAGTGTGAAAAAACACAAAAACCCTTCGCCCATCTCCTGCTCTTCTTATCCACATTCACTCTAACAAGGGAGTCAGCCAGCTTTCTGGGTCTTGCTCTTGATTGCTTTTCACATTTTGGTCTTCTTTCATTTCTGTTCACAGTAATCTCATGGGATGAAAATGCTTAAGAGGAAAGGCCTTTTCTACCCCCTCTTCTGCATCAACTTCTGTCAAGACATGACTGGGCAAGCTGTTAGACAATCTCATCTAGTCTCTCTTCTCCACAAAAGGTTGAACCAAGTGATCTTTCAAGGTTCCTTCCAACCTGGGCTATTCTGTGCTTTATGACTGAATTCCAGTATCAAGTGATAACTTTGTCTTTGGCATGCAGAACAGTGTGAGGGAGACTGCCTTCCTGGTGGGAATAAGGGATTTGGCAAACAAATGTAACGCATCATTTTGAGGATTGTGCTGGGGAAACATGCATTTCCCATCATGTAACATGCATTTTTTTACCTCAGTGGTACATCTCTGCAGTACACATATGCATAAATCAGTTAGAACAATTTAAAATGTGCTTTTTTAAAAAAGATACTAGGCAAGCTGGATGTCTTGTAATACATTTTAATCAAATAATACATTTTTACTTGTAAAGTTGAAAATACCTTCAGTTTAGAGTTCAGGTTAAGAGAACATTTAATAAGTTTCTTCAGTCTTCCCAAAGAAATGTTATTTTCACTGCTGCATTTTGGACAGAAAAAAAGGTAGCTGATTCCACAATTTTTAAGAAATTTCAGAGACTAAAATTTAAGTTTTGATGTAGAAAATATCCCAATGCCAGGCTCTTGAAGCATGAGCTTTACTGACCACTTACTATACAGTATTCCTTCTTCTAATTATGCATACGCTGCCTTCTACCAAGTCTGAAAGCTTCAAGAATGGTTACATCTCATGTAAGCTACATTTCAGCTAATGCATTGGCATAAAATTGAGGAGATGTATTCCTTTGTCAGCCTTGAAGGACTTAACAGTTCCAAGAAGGCATTCATTCTAAATGTCTTCTTGGAGTGCCAACATCTGGATAATAAGTGAACATCCTTTCAACTGATAACTATGGAAATAATAATTTTGTGGGGATAGGCCTTGACATTCCTATATATTCTGTATTGCTAAAGTGGAATTTTATCTGCAATCCTGAAACAGTGTAGTTGATGAGGAAAAATGATGGAGAATTTCTTTCACAGTTTTATACCCAAACAATGAATTATCCGCAATGCCTTTTCCTACAATATGTAAAATTGGGCTGAGAAAATACCTGGAAGAAATTGATTTCCCACAAGCTTCTAGACAAAATGATGTCTTGAGTTCACATCAGTATCACCTGCTGAAAACGTCAATACACTGTTGAAGTAAAAATATTTGATGGCAATGCATTATTTCTGTCTTTTCAAATATTGCTACTGGAGCTTCCTTACAATCTCAGAAAAAGACATCAGTTTATTCCCTTTTCAACTGTGTAACAATGAACAACTGCCAAAAAACCTATTCTTTTCGCGCTTTGAGGTATCTATTGCCAAAAGGGGAAAAACTCTTTTTCAGCTACATGTCTGCTTTCTCTGTGAGAGAGAATCTAATATATTGCTGGTTTATGCAGACAAATTGCTTCATCTGTAGGTGGAAAACTACGCTATGGTTTTCACAATCAAGTAATCCATTGGAGTGATTATGGATCATACTACACAGGTTTCCAGCACCTCTGCCACAGCGATATTTTCACATTTCTACTCATTTGTAATTTCTACAAAGTTCAAAGTTTCACCTTTAGAAAGAAATGCTAGAATGACTTCTTTGCTTTATTCCACTTCCAGCCTACCCTATGTGTGACAGTTCACCATGCATAACTGAGGAACTTTTCCACAAACTGCAGGAAGTTTCCTGACAACTACTGCCAACTTTATTAAGTTACTCAACATAATTTCTCCACTCACCCTGGAAAGCTGAAAGGAAGTGTTAGGACATGATTCAGGACACTAAATCTGCGTGCTCTGCACCACCCACATACCAGCTGACTCCCCTTCCTTTCCCTAAGGACAAGCATAGTCTGGATTTGTCACAAGACTGTTTACATCTACTCTGTAAATACATTTAAAATATATTTATCAGCATTTTAGTAGACACTGGAATAATTTCCATGTAATGTTCATAAACATAAGATCTTTGGATTCAGTGGTGCTGAGTAAAGAGAAGTGACTGTTCCTGGAGATGGGGTCAATATCTTTTTGCCTATAGCACAATGAAGAGGTGGGAAAATGAAACAGCCTTTGGTAGATAATGATAGTGGATCATTCATTCAGGAGTTCTTTGGAGGGAAATGAGTCTCCACAGCACTATATGCAGTCTTTCCTGGATTGATATTTAATTCTGGGTAGATCCTGCCAGCTTAAAGGAGTAGTTTTAATCACAATCTGAGGGATTTAATACCCTGTGTGGATTGTGTGTGTGTGTTTGTTTGTAGGGAGTTGTGTGTTGTTTTTTTCTTGAGGGAATTAACTACTTCAGCTTTCTGGGGTTTTTTGCTCCCTTTCAGTTTAGACGTTATTAAAATTTATCAGTAGAAATGTGGACCTTGTGTTGGATATGTACATCTTCAGACGTATTTTTCTCCATTGCATATCTCTACCTCTCAGAAAGTTTACCTTTCAGTTCCCTCGATGGAAAACAATACAATCAAGTCTGAAAGGGAACTCACTAATCTTTGCAGCTCTACTAGAGAACCCTTTGAATTCCTCCCTCTATAGTCACCTCAAAAAATATCAACAGCACAACACAATGAGAACCTCTCAGGCCTAGAGTCTTCCTCTATTTATATATTTCCAAAATTTGATTAATATTTCCAGAGGACTCTGCTGAAATCTCTAACTGAATTTGCACAGAGCAAAACTGTATGTCATGAACATTTGTTCTCTCTGTACCCAGCAGCAATATTTTCCAAAGTTTTCTCCCTTACAGATTATTTCCTCACCTGTGTTAGACAGGCCTGAGGCAATATCATGTTTTCACAGGCAAAGTCTCAAAAAGGAAGATTTATAACTTCCTTTTTAAATGTCAGGTTTGTATTTTATTGCTATTTTGACACACAAAAGCCCCCCAAAATTAACAAAAACTAGCAACTTTTTCTTATTATTCTTTTGATTAGTATTTGTTAAAAGCTGAGATTTTTTTCAGACTCACTTCCCTTCCAAAAATGAGGTGATTTCTTGCCTTTGCTTTATGAAGGTCTGACTGATTGATTCAGCCCCCCCCACACCCCACCGAATCCTGCTACAGATAAGTGAGATAAGAGACATCCTCTAGGGACATGGGAATCTGCTTCTGGCCTGGTATAAACTCCTTGCTCTGCCCAGTAGCTTCCCTCCTCACTGCTCTGCACAGCCATTGGCTACCTCATCCTCTACCACTCCTGCATCTCATTTCACCTGTCCCCTCCTCTTTTATCCAGCTCTTGATTCCTGCTCCTTATTCCCCCACTTTTCTCCCCTATTTCCCTAGCCTGCTCCAGGCTCTGCCATCTGCTCAGGGCTTCCCAGCTCTAAGGACATACACAAAGAAGGAATGGGACTTTTAACCCCGGGGATGCTTACCTTGTTGCAGTCCTATTCCAGCTTTCTCCCCGCTGTCCCTCACACTCATTCTCTGGGGAGAACCGCAGCACACAGGGAATGTCTCCTAAAATATAGTCCAGGTGACAACTCAAATAGTGCAAAGCAGAGCAAATGATGCAGCACCTCAGCACAGCAAATCAGGTACCAGTGAGGTGCTGTGTGAGGTTTCAGAGTCCCTCAGCTCAGAGAAGTCCCATGTTCTCTTCTCCCACCTGTGACTTCAGGCAGCCTGGAGACACAGTATGACCACACTCCAGGGTGTCAGATGTCCTCTGCCGTGGGATCCTGAACGGCAGACACCTTGGCCTGGGCTGAAAATGCCTGAATTTTGGGGCAGGTTGTAGGCAGTGTGCAGCAGAGGCTGATGTTTGTGTCCAGCCAGCACCATGCAGACTTGTCTTCTCCCCCTGTCCAGGCAGTGCCTCAAACCAAAACTGCTCAGAAAGACCTTCCCTTATGAGGAGCTGCTGAGGGAACTGGAGTTGTTTAACCTGGAGAAGGGGAGACTGTGGGGAGACATTATCTCTCTCTACAGCTACCTGAAAGGAGGTCAGGGTGGGGTGGGTGCTGGCCTCTCCTCCCAAGTTAACAAACGGATAGGATGAGAGAAAATGGCCTCAAGTCGCACCAGGGGAGGCTTAGACCGGGTATTAGGAAAGAGATATTTGCAGAAGGAGTGGTGAAACACTGGAAGAGGCTACCCAGGGAAGTGGTGGAGTCACCATTCCTGGAGGTGTTCAAAGAGCGTGTAGATATGGCACTTCTGGACATGGTTTAGTGGGCACCAGGGGTTGGGCTCATGGTTAGACTGGATCTTAGAGGTCTTTTCCAACATTAACGATTCTATAACTCCCCATGGACATGACCCCGCACCTGCAAAACCCACACAGCACTCCCTGGGAAGGTAGCAGAGCCTGTAGGTCCCCAAACCCCGGAAGAGCTGTTTTGTGGAAGGACCCAGGATCAGGCCTTTGGGATTTCTTCACATTGGGATCTTCTCCTGGTGTATGACAGGACTCTGTTCCCCGGGGGAGGGCTGCACTTGGTGCACGAGGTAAGGGAGAGGGCACTGATACAAGAAGTTGTACTGTTACAAAAAGTGGAATATTTTGATTTAAACTAAAACAGAGTGAAGTTTCAGCTAAGTAACTGTATCTTCTGAAAGTCAGACAATGATTGTCCCTCTGATAACATGTTTTCTCAACAGCATGTTTTTTTCAAATTGTATTTTTCCAGACAGTGATCGGAGAGACAGGATAATGTCTTAAGTATGATCTGTGCTGAACAGATTGGGTGTTCTTCTCTAACCACCTCTCTTTGCAAACTTTCTATATCTAAAAATGCAAGGTCAGACAGAGAGCTGGCTCCAAAGCTCCAATCAGCAGAGATCTGGCTGTTGTGGAGCTCATAATAACATTAAAATCAGCCCTTGGAAAGTAATAGAATATGCATAAAGTTTCTGGGACAATTTATACACATGCGTGTAAGTGGGAAGTGTATTCTGTCCCAGCTCTTGCCTCGTTACGCGTGAGTGATGGGAATCGCTCCCTCACGCGCCCAGCGCTGAAACAGAGGATGCTGCTTTCCGAAACTCCAGAGCGAGAAGACAGAGTTTATTTGCCGGCATTTTCGGCATCACCACCGCATCCCAGCGCCCCTTTCGGGCGCGGGCAGATCGCAGCTCCCGGCCCCGCCGCACTGCGCACGCGCCGGGCTCCGCCCCGCCGCTTCCTTCTCCCCCGCGCCCGCGCGCGGGGCCGGGAGCGCTCCCGCATGGAGGGGGCGGGGGAGAACGAGCACGGGGGCGGCGGGAGCGACGGGAGCGGGAGCAACGCGTCCGCGTCCTCGCCCGGCGGGAGCGGGAGCAGGAGCAGGAGCAGCGGGAACGCGCTCCCCGCCCGCTCCTTCATCTGCTCCTTCCCAGACTGCGACGCCACCTTCAACAAGGCCTGGAAGCTGGAGGCGCACCTCTGCCGGCACACGGGAGAGGTCGGGCCGCGTGTGCGAGTGCCTGCCTGCGAGACTGCGTGTGTGTGTCTGTGTGCGTGTGTGAGTGTCTGCGTGCGTTTGAGTGTCAGTGTGTAGGAGTCTGTGTGTGTGACGGTGAGTGTATTGCGTGTGAGTGTGTGTCTGTGTTAGTGTGTCTGTGTTAGTGTGTGTGTGATTGTCTCTGTGACTGTGTGAGAGTCTGTGACTGTGTGTGAGTGTGTGACTGAGAGTCTGTGAGTGTCTCTGTGTGTGACTGTGTGTGTCTGTGACTGTGTGTGAGTGTGAGAGTGTATGTGACTGTGTGAGAGTCTGTGAGTGTCTGTGTGTGTGACTGTGAGAGTCTGTGAGTGTCTGTGACGGTGTGTGACTGTGTGACTGAGAGTCTGTGAGTGTCTGTGTGTGTGACTGTGTGAGAGTCTGTGACTGTCTGTGACTGTGTGTGTGTGTGACTGAGAGTCTGTGAGTGTCTGTGTGTGTGACTGTGTGAGAGTCTGTGACTGTCTGTGACTGTGTGTGTGTGTGACTGAGAGTCTGTGAGTGTCTGTGTGTGTGACTGTGTGAGAGTCTGTGACTGTCTGTGACTGTGTGTGTGTGTGACTGAGAGTCTGTGAGTGTCTGTGTGTGTGACTGTGTGAGAGTCTGTGACTGTCTGTGACTGTGTGTGTGTGTGACTGAGAGTCTGTGAGTGTCTGTGTGTGTGACTGTGTGAGAGTCTGTGACTGTCTGTGACTGTGTGTGTGTGTGACTGAGAGTCTGTGAGTGTCTGTGTGTGTGACTGTGTGAGAGTCTGTGACTGTCTGTGACTGTGTGTGTGTGTGACTGAGAGTCTGTGAGTGTCTGTGTGTGTGACTGTGTGAGAGTCTGTGACTGTCTGTATGTGTGACTGTGTGAGAGTCTGAGTGTCTGTGACTGTGTGTGACTGTGTGAGAGTCTGTGAGTGTCTGTGACTGTGTGAGAGTCTGTGAGTGTCTGTGTGTGTGACTGTGTGAGAGTCTGTGACTGTCTGTGACTGTGTGTGTGTGTGACTGAGAGTCTGTGAGTGTCTGTGACTGTGTGAGAGTCTGTGAGTGTCTGTGTGTGTGACTGTGTGAGAGTCTGTGACTGTGACTGTCTGTGACTGTGTGTGTGTGTGACTGAGAGTCTGTGAGTGTCTGTGACTGTGTGAGAGTCTGTGAGTGTCTGTGTGTGTGACTGTGTGAGAGTCTGTGTCTGTGACTGTGTGTGACTGTGTGAGAGTCTGTGAGTGTCTGTGACTGTGTGAGAGTCTGTGAGTGTCTGTGTGTGTGACTGTGTGAGAGTCTGTGAGTGTCTGTGACTGTGTGTGACTGTGTGAGAGTCTGTGAGTGTCTGTGACTGTGCGTGACTGTGTGAGAGTCTGTGAGTGTCTGTGACTGTGTGTGACTGAGTGTGTGTGTGTGACTGAGAGTCTGTGAGTGTCCTCTGTGTGTGTGACTGTGTGAGTGTGACTGTATGTGTGTGTGAGTGTGTGACTGGGAGTGTGTGAGTGTGTGTGATTGTGTTAGTGTGAGTGTGTGTGTGAGTGTGTTAGTGTGAGTGTGTGTTAGTGTAGTGTGTGAGAGTGTGTGTTAGTGTGAGTGTGTGTTAGTGTAGTGTGTGAGAGTGTGTGTTAGTGTGAGTGTGTGTTAGTGTAGTGTACGTGTGAGTGTGTGTTAGTGTAGTGTGCGTGTGAGTGTGTGTGAGTGCGTGTGATTGTGTGTGTGAGTGCATTAGTGTGTGTGAGTGTGTGTGTGCTAGTCTAGTGTGTGTGTTATTGTAGTGTGTGTGATTGTGTGTTAGTCTGAGTGTGTGCGTGTGAGTGTGTTAGTGTGTGTTTGTGTGTGAGTGCGTGTGAGTGTGTGTGATTGTGTGTTAGTCTGAGTGTGTGTGAGTGTGTTAGTGTGTGTTTGTGTGTGAGAGTGCGTGTGAGTGTGTGTGATTGTGTGTTAGTCTGAGTGTGTGCGTGTGAGTGTGTTAGTGTGTGTTTGTGTGTGAGTGCGTGTGAGTGTGTGTGATGGTGTGTTAGTCTGAGTGCGTGTGAGTGTGTTAGTGTGTGTGTGTGAGAGTGCGTGTGAGTGTGTGATTGTGTGTTAGTCTGAGTGCGTGTGAGTGTGTGTTTGTGTGTGAGAGTGCGTTTGAGTGTGTGTGATTGTGTGTTAGTCTGAGTGCGTGTGAGTGTGTGTTAGTGTGTGTTTGTGTGTGAGAGTGCGTGTGAGTGCGTGTGAGTGTGTGTTAGTCTGAGTGCGTGTGAGTGTGTGTTTGTGTGTGAGAGTGCGTGTGAGTGTGTGTTAGTCTGAGTGCGTGTGAGTGTGTGTTAGTGTGCGTTTGTGTGTGAGAGTGCGTGTGAGTGTGTGTCAGTGTGTGTGTGTGAGAGTGCGTGTGAGTGTGTGTCAGTGTGTGTGTGTGAGAGTGCGTGTGAGTGTGTGTTAGTGTGTGTTAGTCTGAGTGCGTGTGAGTGTGTGTCAGTGTGTGTGTGTGAGAGTGCGTGTGAGTGTGTGTTAGTGTGTGTTAGTCTGAGTGCGTGTGAGTGTGTGTTTGTGTGTGAGAGTGCGTGTGAGTGTGTGTTAGTCTGAGTGTGTGTGAGTGTGTGTTAGTGTGCGTTTGTGTGTGAGAGTGCGTGTGAGTGTGTGTCAGTGTGTGTGTGAGAGTGCGTGTGAGTGTGTGTTAGTGTGTGTTAGTCTGAGTGTGTGTGAGTGTGTGTTAGTGTGTGTGTGAGAGTGCGTGTGAGTGTGTGTTAGTGTGTGTTAGTCTGAGTGCGTGTGAGTGTGTGTTAGTGTGTGTTAGTCTGAGTGTGTGTGAGTGTGTGTTAGTGTGTGTGTGAGAGTGCGTGTGAGTGTGTGTTAGTGTGTGTTAGTCTGAGTGCGTGTGAGTGTGTGTTAGTGTGTGTGTGTGAGAGTGCGTGTGAGTGTGTGTTAGTGTGTGTTTGTGTGTGAGAGTGCGTGTGAGTGTGTGTTAGTGTGTGTGTGTGAGAGTGCGTGTGAGTGTGTGTTAGTGTGTGTGTGTGAGAGTGCGTGTGAGTGTGTGTTAATGTGTGTTTGTGTGTGAGAGTGCGTGTGAGTGTGTGTTAGTGTGTGTTTGTGTGTGAGAGTGCGTGTGAGTGTGTGTTAGTGTGTGTGTGTGTGTGAGAGTGCGTGTGAGTGTGTGTTAGTGTGTGTTTGTGTGTGAGAGTGCGTGTGAGTGTGTGTTAGTGTGTTTTAGTCTGAGTGCGTGAGAGTGTGTGTTAGTGTGTGTTTGTGTGTGAGAGTGCGTGTGAGTGCGTGTGAGTGTTTGTTAGTGCGTGTGAGTGCGTGTGAGTGTTTGTTAGTGTGTGTTTGTGAGTGAGAGTGCGTGTGAGTGTTTGTTAGTGCGTGTGAGTGCGTGTGAGTGTGTGTGATTGTGTGTTAGTCTGAGTGCGTGTGAGTGCGTGTGTGTGTGTGTGTTAGTCTGAGTGTTTGTGTGATTGTGTGTTAGTGTGAGTGCGTGTGTGAGTGAGTGCGTGTGTGTGATTGTGTGTTAGTCTGAGTGTGTGAGTGCGTGTGAGTGCGTGTGAGTGAGTGCGTGTGTGTGATTGTGTGTTAGTCTGAGTGTGTGAGTGCCTGTGAGTGCATGTGAGTGCGTGTGTGTGATTGTGTGTTAGTCTGAGTGTGTGAGTGCGTTTGACTGTGAGTGCGTGTGAGTGATTGTGTGTTAGTCTGAGTGTGTGAGTGCGTGTGATTGTGTGTTAGTCTGAGTGTGTGAGTGCGTGTGATTGTGTGTTAGTCTGAGTGTGTGAGTGCGTGTGACTGTGAGTGCGTGTGAGTGATTGTTAGTCTGAGTGTGTGAGTGCGTGTGAGTGCATGTGAGTGAGTGCGTGTGTGTGATTGTGTGTTAGTCTGAGTGTGTGAGTGCGTGTGAGTGCGTGTGAGTGAGTGCGTGTGTGTGATTGTGTGTTAGTCTGAGTGTGTGAGTGCGTGTGACTGTGAGTGCGTGTGTGTGATTGTGTGTTAGTCTGAGTGTGTGAGTGCGTGTGTGTGTCTGTGAGCGTGTGTGTGAGCGTGAGCGTGTGTCTGTGTGAGTGTGTGAGCGTCTGTGAGTGTGTGTGTGAGTGTGAGCGTCTGTGAGTGTGTGTCTGTGTGTGTGTCTGTGTGTGTGAGTGTGAGTTTGTGTGACTGTGAGTGTGTGTGAGTTTGTGTGAGTGTGAGTGTGTGTCTGTGTGTGTGAGTGTGAGTTTGTGAGAGTGTGAGTGTGTCTGTGTGAGTGTGTGTCTGTGTGTGTGAGTGTGAGTTTGTGTGAGTGTGTGTCTGTGTGTGTGAGTGTGAGTTTGAGTGTGAGTGTGTGTGTGTGTGAGTGTGTGTGTGTGTGAGTTTGAGTGTGAGTGTGTGTCTGTGTGAGTGTGAGTGTGTGTCTGTGTGAGTGTGAGTGTGTGTCTGTGTGTGTGAGTGTGAGTTTGAGTGTGAGTGTGTGTCTGTGTGAGTGTGTGTCTGTGTGTGTGAGTGTGAGTTTGTGTGAGTGTGTGTGTGTGTGAGTTTGAGTGTGAGTGTGTGTCTGTGTGAGTGTGAGTGTGTGTCTGTGTGAGTGTGAGTGTGTGTCTGTGTGTGTGAGTGTGAGTTTGAGTGTGAGTGTGTGTCTGTGTGAGTGTGAGTGTGTGTCTGTGTGTGTGAGTGTGAGTTTGAGTGTGAGTGTGTGTCTGTGTGAGTGTGAGTGTGTGTCTGTGTGAGTGTGAGTGTGTGTCTGTGTGTGTGAGTGTGAGTTTGAGTGTGAGTGTGTGTCTGTGTGAGTGTGAGTGTGAGTTTGTGTGAGTGTGTGTGAGTGTGAGTTTGAGTGTGAGTGTGTGTCTGTGTGAGTGTGTGTCTGTGTGTGTGAGTGTGAGTTTGTGTGAGTGTGTGTGAGTGTGAGTTTGAGTGTGAGTGTGTGTCTGTGTGAGTGTGTGTCTGTGTGTGTGAGTGTGAGTTTGTGTGAGTGTGTGTGTGTGTGAGTTTGAGTGTGAGTGTGTGTCTGTGTGAGTGTTTGTCTGTGTCTGTGTGAGTGTGAGTGTGTGTCTGTGTGTGTGAGTGTGAGTTTGAGTGTGAGTGTGTGTCTGTGTGTGTGAGTGTGAGTTTGAGTGTGAGTGTGTGTCTGTGTGAGTGTGAGTGTGTGTCTGTGTGTGTGAGTGTGAGTTTGAGTGTGAGTGTTTGTGTGTGTGAGTTTGAGTGTGAGTGTTTGTCTGTGTGTGTGTGTGAGTGTGAGTGTGTGTCTGTGTGTGTGAGTGTGAGTTTGAGTGTGAGTGTTTGTCTGTGTGTGTGTGTGAGTGTGAGTGTGTGTCTGTGTGAGTGTGAGTGTGTGTCTGTGTGTGTGAGTGTGAGTTTGTGAGAGTGTGAGTGTGTCTGTGTGAGTGTGTGTCTGTGTGTGTGAGTGTGAGTTTTTGTGAGTGTGTGTCTGTGTGTGTGAGTGTGAGTTTTTGTGAGTGTGTGTCTGTGTGTGTGAGTGTGAGTTTGAGTGTGAGTGTGTGTCTGTGTGTGTGAGTGTGAGTTTGAGTGTGAGTGTGTGTCTGTGTGAGTGTGTCTGTGTGTGTGAGTGTGAGTTTGAGTGTGAGTGTGTGTGAGTGTGAGTGTGTCTGTGTGTGTGAGTGTGAGTTTGAGTGTGAGTGTGTGTCTGTGTGAGTGTGTGTCTGTGTGTGTGAGTGTGAGTTTGAGTGTGAGTGTGTGTCTGTGTGAGTGTGTGTCTGTGTGTGTGAGTGTGAGTTTGAGTGTGAGTGTGTGTCTGTGTGAGTGTGTGTCTGTGTGTGTGAGTGTGAGTTTGTGTGAGTGTGTGTCTGTGTGTGTGTGTGAGTTTGAGTGTGAGTGTGTGTCTGTGTGAGTGTGAGTTTGAGTGTGAGTGTGTGTCTGTGTGAGTGTGTGTCTGTGTGTGTGAGTGTGAGTTTGTGTGAGTGTGTGTGTGTGTGTGTGAGTTTGAGTGTGAGTGTGTCTGTGTGTGTGTGAGTTTGAGTGTGAGTGTGTGTCTGTGTGAGTGTGAGTTTGAGTGTGAGTGTGTGTCTGTGTGTGTGTGTGAGTTTGAGTGTGAGTGTGTCTGTGTGTGTGTGAGTTTGAGTGTGAGTGTGTGTCTGTGTGAGTGTGAGTTTGAGTGTGAGTGTGTGTCTGTGTGTGTGTGAGAGTTTGAGTGTGAGTGTGTGTCTGTGTGAGTGTGAGTTTGAGTGTGAGTGTGTGTCTGTGTGTGAATGTGTGCACATCTGTGTCCGTCTCTGTGTGTGTGTTCACGCGTGTGTGTGTTCCTGCTCGGGAGGGTTTTGTGTGGGTGAGGTGAGGGGCTCCTGTCCCCCGGCGCGATGGGGCAGCCTGCTTCAGCTGGTGGGTGCCCAGAAGGCGTAGGGGCTGCGTGGGCTGTGTCTGCTGTCCTGCCGAAGATGGCCTCCCAGGAACAGCTGAAGGCCCCGGGAGCGGGTGGGGGATGCTTCTGGAAAACCCTCACTCTGAAGAACTCTCTCTCTTGCAGAGGCCGTACGTTTGTGATTATGAAGGCTGCGGTAAAGGTTTCACAAGAGATTTCCACCGTGCTCGACACCTTCTCACCCACACCGGGGAAAAGCCGTTCGAGTGAGCCAAGTCCTTTACTTCGCAAAGGGGTTATCGTTGTCTGCAGGGAAAGGAAGGGGACCCACAGATGGGAGTGTGGGTTGTACATACCTGCATGCCTGGCTTTGGAGTCCTGAGTCCTGTCCTAACTGTGCACACAGGGTGAGAGGTGGGGGATCTCCTTAGCCCAAAATCTCCAACCTGGCAGTGATCCATAATAGATGCCCCAAGAAACAGGCCGTGTCACAGGCCTACAGGAAAGTTGGGGAGGGACTCTTTATCAGGGAGCGCAGGGACAGGACAAGGGGCAATGGTTTTAAGGGTAGATTGAGATTAGGTATTTAGAAGAAATTTTTTCCTGTGAGAGCAGTGAGACGCTGGCACAGGTTGCTCAGCGAAGTTGTGGATGCCCCCTCTCTGGGGGTGTTCAAGGCCAGGTTGGATGTGCCTTTGAGCAACCTGATATAGTGGAATGTGTCCCTGCCCACAGCAGAGGGGTTGGAAGTGAATGAACTTTAAGGTCCCTTCCAAGCCAGACCATTCTGTGATTCTATGATCGCTCCCTAGAATACAGAATTAAAAGAAGGAGAAGCAGGTATCTTGTACTACTAAGTACTTACTAGCTGCATGTCATGGATTAGGAGCTAAGATTTCCCGCATGTTTTATTAAAAATCTCTCCTACTATGTTTTCCTGTGGGCTTTGATTGTAACTTAGCCTCTGGCTTTTCATGTCTTTAAAGCAGATTTTTATATTTGGGTTGTGAGTTTTGGTTATTCTTTGTCTATTCCTCTTGTCCAATGATTTCTGTATTGGCTTAGGAAACAAATCACTGTTGGAGAGTGATAATAAAAAATGCAGTTCATTTCCAGGTGTGCAGCTGATGGATGCAATCAGAAATTTGGAACAAAATCAAACTTAAAGAAGCACGTTCAGCGCAAGCATGAAAATCAGCAGAAGCAATATGTGGTGAGTAGTTATCTCTGATACTGTAAAGCGGAAGCTAAACAAGCTCCTTTTTGTATCTAGTTAAATACTTCAACTTGTGTGCTGTATTTATATGAGTTTGAATACTGTGATTGGGATTTCAGCAAACGTCTGGACTGGGCTGTCATTATTTGGCCTCTAATGATGACTTAATTTCCTAAATAGTGCGACTTTGAAGGCTGTAACAAATCTTTCAGGAAACATCAACAACTTAAAGTTCATCAGTGTCACCACAACAATGAACCCCCCTTCAAGTAGGTGGATAAATTTTAATAATTTTAGCAATTCCATTTAAACACAGATGAAAACAGGTGACTTTTCTCAACCTTTGCATTCATGTGGCATTCAAAAAAACTGGCATGAATTTGTAGTCATGGCTGCAAGTACATTTCTTGTACTACTCAGTAGTGTGTTTTGAGCAACAGTCTTGGTGCTCTTTAATTTGAGCAGTCATACCATAGTTTTAACTCTAAAGGGGATCAGGGTGCTCTGTTAGAAATACGTCATGGAATTTACTTCTACAGGGTGGGAGGGGGACAGTATAGATCTCTAGGTGAGGGGAAACCTGGATTATGTCCCCTTTAATCGTTCTTGACCTAAAGAACAAAATAATGTGATGCAGTGACCGAAATTAAACCAGTGTACTTTACACCTAGATGTAATCATGAAGGATGTGGAAAGTGCTTTTCTACTCCAAGTATATTAAAGCGGCACGAGAAGGTACATGAAGGTAATATTTTTTCTTCTTGTTTCACTTAGTTTTAGCAAACAAATAATTTCTTCCAGGACAGAGAGCATGAAGGGATGTATGACAGATGTGGACATTTCCTGGGCCTAGTGATCCAGACAGACAAAATGAGAACACCTGTTTTGAATAGTCAAGTGTGATACAATTTGCAAGGCATTGCAGCGTGCAGTCACAATATACTTGTGGCAGGCTGACCAGAGCACAGGATTCCTTCAGCTATTTCTTCTCCTGATGTGCCTCCTTGTCAATAATCCATCTTCTGGAGATGGGCTAATGCCGAAAGCAATAGCCTGGACCTCCAAAGGTTAGGCTCAGTTGCCAGTTTTGGTACAGATTGCCTATGGAGCCTTGGCAAAACCATGTAGGCTTGCATTTTTAAAGTTTTTTAATGTACCTATGTGAAAGGTAATCGAGTGGAATTGCTAGGAGGTGGTTGTGAACGTCTTGAGCTAATCCTGCTACACTCCTGTCCATTCTTTCAGTACTATTGTTCTTTCAGTACTATCGACAGCTAATCTGCTTTCCAGGAAAAAAAAAAAAAAACAAACCCAGGGGACTAGGAAGAGTATCCAAAAAGCTGCAATTTGCACTGCATTCCTTTCTTAAGATAGGGACGTGATCACAGTTGTTTGACCTTTCCAGTCCTAGGCTTTAAATATTGCTGACTTTCTGTGGTTCGTTTAAAAACCATCCTGTCTGATAAAATGGTAGACTCTCTTTAGACTCTGGAATATTACTGTATGGTCAAGATCTTATCTATTTAGTATGTAATAAAAATATTTTTATAGAAATAAATATTTATATAGTAATAAATACTATTACAGTTATTTTGATCTATTTCAGTGTAAGTGTATGCCTAGTGAGGAAGTAGTTTCACCGAAGCAAGGAGAGATAGTTTCATAAAATCACTTAGGTTGGAAAGGACTTCTTGGAGGTCATCTGATCCAGCTCCTTGCTCAAGGTGAGGTCAGTTGCATCAGGTTGGCGAGAGCTGCACCCTGACAAGTTTTGAATATTTCCAGGTGTAGGGATTCCACAGCATCTCTTGACAACTTGTGTTGGTGATGCAAGGTTTGTTCCTTAAGGCTGTTAGGATTTTCTCATGTTCTAATTTGTGTTCGTTGCCTCTCCATCACTGTGCAGTGTGGGAGGAGAGAAGGAATACTGGCCTCTAATTTTCAAGCACTAGAAGTGGAGTTCCCCCTTGTAAAACTGGACTGTGTTTGCCAGAACCTTTGGGATCACAGACATTTGTCCTGTCCCACAGGCTATGCGTGCAAGAAAGAAAACTGCTCATATACTGGAAAAACTTGGACAGATCTTCTGAAACATAATAAAGAAAGTCATACAGGTAAGCACCAAATGCTGTAGTAAATGGAATTAAAACTTTTGATACAAACAGGAAAGAAACTGATAATTTGAAGAGAAGTCCTTGCTGAACTAATTTTATCAACTTGTCATTGTGTCTAGAAAAGCTTGTTGACTTACGCTTTATCGGTAGAACGGTTGTAACTGTGGCTAGACTTTTAACTGAAGAAAATACTACTCTGTATACTAACTTTGCTTTGTCATCCAGTTAATGAAAAATTGTATAATGTAGGATTTCAGATCTGGATAATTTGTACTGAATTATTCTCTTCTAGTCTCTTGAGTTCTTAGCATTTCATGTGGATTTTAGCATTGTTCTAGAGGACTACTAGGGTTCAATTCTGAGATTCTGTAAGAGCCTGTTGATTTATACTTTGTCTCTCTCCCACTCAGAGCCGATAGTTTGCAGTGAGTGTAACAAAACTTTCAAAAGGAAAGACTACCTCAAGGAGCATCAAAAAACACATGCTGCAGAGAGGGAAGTCTGTCGATGCCCGAGAGAAGGATGTGGGAGAACTTACACAACTGCATTTAACCTTCAAAGCCACATCCTCTCTTTTCACGAAGAGAAAAGACCATTCTCTTGTGATTATCCAGGCTGTGGAAGAGCGTTTGCAATGAAGGTATGTATTTTTACACTGTCGTAATACAAATCACATTATCTGAAATGATAAACCTGACTCTTCTTTTGTTGTTGTTTCTTGCTCTTTGTAACTGTAGCAGAGCCTAGTAAGGCATACGGTTGTACACGATCCTGAAAAGAGAAAGCTGAACTTGAAAGTAAGTTATCCTCTTGAAAAAGCCCTCTCAACCATACCCTGTCACTTCAGAGGAGAGTAAACATTACATGATTTAGAATGCGACTTCAAGCAGGAAAACAGCCCAGCTATCTACTTAATTTGGGAGACTGTTTATTTCTGAATCTCCTTTAAATAATGCAGTGCTGGCCTGTTCATAGATCTCTTCTTCCCCTCCCCCCATCAGTAGTCTTTGCTCCATGGAGATGTTAAGTTGCCAATTCTGGATTTATTTCTACCAGGAAAAGCGTTCTCGTCCTAAGAGGAGCTTAGCCTCTCGTCTGAGTGGCTACATTCCTCCTAAAAAGCAGCCAGGAAACGATGCGGTCGTGACAGAAAGCAAGAAAATGGATAAGACCTTGCAAAATGAAATACCAACTGTTGAAATTCTGACTAGTAAAGGCTAAACGAGAACTTTCTTCATGGAGTGAGCAGTGCAAAGCTCAACAATAACTTTATTAAATTCACAGTCTTTTTTCTAAAAATAAAAAAATGAGTTTTTATGAAGAGGTGTAAAGTCACTGATGCAACTCACTTGACTTCAAATCTTCATTTTCTTTATTTACTGTACTGTTTTTCTGGTTTTCCGCCTTCTGGTATGCTTTCATCTCTTTGTCAGACATGCGTCGCAAAATACAGGTACTCACTCCTTCTCTAGTAACTTTTGGCTTGGATAGATAAGTGGCTTTCTCGGACATAGTCTCCAAAATCTGATCATAAAGCATCAACTGAAAAGAAGGAGAAAAACAGGGACTAAATACACAAACACAAGTAGAAAAATATTTCAGGTTGTTCTGTAATGACACACTCTCCTGCTTGTGGTTTATCTATTAGCTGAAGCCAGCTAGTTGCTAGTCCTGGTTTGAGCAGTTCAGCTGGTACTTTCCTAACCATTTGTTCTTTACTCAAACAGGGTTAGGAAAGGCACCAGAGGGATTAAGCCATTTCCTAACACTTGCTGAACTCCTCACTCATCCCATTTTGTTGTTTAAAGGTGTCAGGGAAAGTAATTATAACTGCATCGAAGTCAGATGTCCCCACCCTTCTCTTCCACTAGATTTGGGCATCATGTGACTTTCCTCCTAAGGGTCAGTATTGTTCTAAGGTTGGCAGAGCATGATAGTATTGAACTGAGTCAGTGCATTCATATAACAAGCCAAGCTCTTAAGCTCATAATTAAGCTTTTAAATTTAAGGAAAACCTATATCTGGACTGTGTCATGACATAATCTGCTCCCTGTCATAACCAGTTCCTCCTACTGCCCTTTCCCTGTGAATTCAGCTTCCTATAAAAAGTTTTGTTCTTTTGGGATCAAATGATATCACAGTTTTTTTTTTTTCCAGTAGTTTAGTAGAGAGAATCATCAAGGAAACCTAATTAACTAATGAGTTTCTTAGGGACATAGTTTAGTAAAGGGACAGGTACAGTGGGATTTGATGATCTCAGAGGTCTTTTCCAACCAGATGATTCTATGATTCTAACTCACATGTAACCTTTATAAAAAACCTGTTTGTGCACATGACAATGAAGACAAGTCTCAAGGCCTGACAATTATACAAGTAAGTTGTCACTAGCTCCTTAACATCTTTATACATGTTTACTTTGCCAGTCTTGAAACATGATTTCCAGTAGTTTTCTACACAGCAGTGAAAAACTAACCTCGGCCACAGTAGCACAAATACATCTTCAGAAGAAGAGTTAATTTATTAGAATAATCCAGCTAAAATACAGCAGAATTTTTCTTAAACCATACTGGTTTAAGGCATAGATGGGAAAATTTCACTAGCCCAGTTAATAAGGTGGTGCTACAAAAGGAGTAGGAACTGCTTAGTCTGCTGTCAAAGCCAGTATTACAACTGCATGTAAGACTGTATGGTATTTGAATTGTCTCTACAAGACTATTTATCTACATCTGCAGTGTTTGAACAGATGCAGTGTATGGTGGGACAACCCTTACCTTCATGAGATCCAGACCTTCATTTATTTTAGTAGTATGTGACATATCAATAAAACATGGCAGTACTGAATAGGAGAAGTTAGTACAAGTACACCTATTTCATGAAATTGATTGGTCCAGCTTTCATGAGTCCACTTACCATGTCTGTATTGCTATCTTTTGCTTGCCGGATGGTAAGTTTAACATGGTATTTCTTTTCAATCCATTGTGCTATCTGTTTAGTCTTGGTCTCTAAGTCATTCTTGGCAATAGCTGAAGAAAATGATAACTCCTTCTGAACCATTCCTGTTTAAAATAGAACTAAAATTGTGTTAGTTTAACATGTGACAAACCTGTAGTAGTTGCTCTCTCTCAACATGGTGCTGTCTGCTTAACTCCCTTCCCCCACGCTGCTCTCTCCTACAGCCTGTCAATCTCATTGTCTCCGTATGCACCACTCTTGCCTTACAAGGTGGCTACTGGATATCTTGCACTTGCTGCCATGACTGGGAGACTGAGTGCACGTTTGAGGCACACAGAGAAGCCTCTCCAGGGTCAGAATCTTAAAGTATTTTTATTGTAATTACAGTTTTGTTCATAACCACCTACAATGTAGGTCTAACAAAGATAAAGAAGCATTAGATCTGGAATTAAAGACTTAGTGTATAAATTCTACGTTCTGTGCATAGTAGAGCTGAATGTAAAAGCTTTGAAGTTAGATAGCGCTTCGTCTCAAGCCCAGTTTCTGGAATGGTGAAGTCCAATATTCAACTGGAAGTATGATGCCTTGTAATATATTTCAACAATTGCAGTCTCATCCTCCTTAAACTTTATATCTAAAGTAGTTACTATTTGAATAATCTTTCTGTAGTTCCTGGAACAGAAAAACTCACTACCACAATAGTGCTGCTCTCAGAACTTTACCCAAAGTACAGATACCTTTGTTAGCCAAAGGATAAGAAAAAAGAACACGAAGATGCCTTTTCTAAAACCTGTTTGACAAACTGCTGGAACAAGCTAACTTAAGAAAAAAACCACTGAAAAGTGTTCAATTTGAAAAAAAACTGTTCTCTTACTCTGTACAAGGAAGTGCTCCAGAGTTTGTCTTCCTAGTAGCAAGCTAGGAAGAGAATGTTTCGTGACTACTGGTGACAAAAATTATTTAATTATATTGGTGTATCTGGTGCTCAGTTTGTAAAAACTGCCTGCCACTTCATGCCTTAGTAAAAGCACAGAAATTCAGTGAATCTCATGGAACTAGAGTCTAGTTATATTCACTTAAATAAAAATAGATTTAAAAAAACCAGATGCCAAAATAGCAAATCCTGAGAAGGCAACAGAAGGCTTCTCTGTGGAAGACTACAGTAATCCAAAATTTTATTTTCACCACAGCAAATCCTTAATATCATGAACTGCAGTGACACTGCTTTTGAATTATACAAATGCAAATGTGAGGATTTCATTAATGCAGCATTTTTGAAAGTGCTCAGTGTTGTAGTGTCAACAATGCACATACCTGCTTTTGGACTTGCTTTCTTCTTCTCTGCGCATTTAAGCTGTTCTTCGTGAATCTGCTGCCCAGTCATTAGTCTGTATACAGGCGGTTCAGCATTCTCACGAAGAAGAACGAGTTTCAGGTTGTGTTGATCCATGAGTTTAAGTGCCTCTGCTCGGTGCATGTTTCCTAAGCTCTCACCATCCTGGTTGATTACATGCAAAATCCGATAGGGAATTCTTCGCCCAACGCTTCCAAATGCTGTTTTCCCTTTTGATTCTTTGTGATAGTTTTCAGATGTGCAAAATGGTTGAGAAAGTTCAAATACAGTTGTTTTTCCAGGGTCAGGTACCACCATCCAGAACGGAGAAAAGACCCTCTTTTGTAGTGTTTGTATCAGAAGAGTTCCAAAGAATCTTCTTGTGTATCTATTCTCATTTCTGGTTGCTTGACATAAAAGTTTCATCACATGAAAAGTCATCATTCTGAGGAAGCAGGGAAGAAGAATAACAAGTTACCTCCATCAGTCAGATTCTTCTAGTTATATAAGAAAGACTTGACTGCAGCTCAGTAAACCCTAGTCCATAAAACTACTCGTTCAAAAAGATGCTTGGTGTTACTCCACAGAATGAGCAATTGAGTCATTTCACAGTAACAGAGGGCTTTAATGCAGAGAGAAAATCTGACAAAGGAACAAGATTTATGAAGAGTGATGTTATCTTCAGTATTTTAAAATTTGAGCCACAACTTCTTTAAAGAATCCAAATCTTCTAGGTCATTCCTTCTCACAAAATTATCTACTCTTACACAGCTTTTTTTTTTTCCTATAGAGAGATTAGCCAATGGTTAAGAGGGAGTTGTAGTCAAATAAAAAAGGCATGCTACACTTAATATTTTCAGTCAGGATTTTTTCATGAAGTATCTTAACACTAAGTCTTTCTTCCTGATTCAGATACTCTTATTTGGAAAGTATTTCATTTAAGCCACATTAATTCAGAACAACCCTAATCACATAGCAAATGAAGTGATGATTTGTGTGATGTCCATCAGCAGCCATCCCAGCATCCACAGCCTGACTCTTCTATGTTTTGTAAGGGTTTGGAATTTCAAAGCCTGGACCATACAGACTAAGACTACCATGCAAAATCTTTACCTAGGCATTAAAAAATGATGAAGGAACCATTACTACTACTTGAAAATACAGGGTTGAAAACTCCTCCACAGCTAACACACAACTTGCTTCTTGTAGCACTGCCCCAAAATTGTCTATTTTTCTCGGTTTTCCAAATGTCATTTTGTGGAAGTAATCTAGGTAGTTACTTGGTCTTATATGGATCAAGCACCAATACTATTTCAGTCACCTTAGAAAAAAAGAATTAAAAGTCTTCACTGTTGTTTAAGCTCAAGTTCCACAGATTCAGCCAAGCTTCAGAGGGAAAATAGCACCTTACTTTGTGTCTGATAATAGGTTTAAAATTATCAATTGACTTTCCCAGTTTTTCACAAACAGTAAATTTACGGTGGCACATTCCTATTTATAGCGAGCTAATGTTTTCCAGTTGTCAAAACTATTCAGATTTCTTATATATAGAAGCATGCACCTAAGTAGCATTAGTTGTTTGGAAAGGGCAATTTACTGTGCTGGAGCGGGTCCAGAGAAGAGCAATGAAACTGGTGAAGGGACTTGAGCACAAGTCCTATGAAGAGAGGCTGAGGGAGCTGGGGTTGTTTAGCCTGGAGAAGAGGAGGCTCAGGGGTGACCTCATTGCTCTCTACAACTATCTGAAACGAGGTTGTAGACAGGTGGGGGTCGGTCTCTTCTCTCAGGCAACCAGCAACAGAACAAGCGGGCACGAGCTTAGACTCTGCCAGGGAAGGTTTAGGCTGGATATCGGGAAAAAGTTCTTCACAGAATGAGTAATCAGATATTAGAATGGCCTGCCCAGAGAGGTGGTGGATTTACCATCCCTGGAGGCTTTTAAAATAAGACTGGATGTGGCACTTGGTGCCATGATCTAGTAATCATGAGGACGTTGGACAAAAGGGTTGGACTTGATGATCTCGGAGGTCTCTTCACAGTGAGACAAGGCTCAACTCAATCATTTCACTCAGTATGAGCGGACATTTGTTCAAATACAGATGTTTTCTTACCCTTGGTTGGAAAGTATTGGTGTGCAAGAGTGAACAGCGAGTTAACATCAAGACAATGCGCCAGCCCACAACACTTTGTCTGTGAAGCAGGTTTCAGCTAGTAACAACATCCTCATGCACCCAGTTTGCAAGACCTGCCTCTCTCTTCCCAAAGATCAAGTCAGTGCTCAAAAAGAACCCATTTTTTGTCAGTAGATGTGAAAGCAAAAATAACGAAGATTCTCAACAGCCTTTCAGAAAATGATTTTTGACCGTTGGCAACATTGTATGCAGCTGTGTGTCAACTCAGAAGGGAACTATTTTGAAGGCGATCGTAGTTGATTTTCTTAATTTGTTAAATAAAAAGTTACAGGCAGTCTCATTTTTTTTTGTGTTGGACCCTTTGCATGGAGAAGGTACAAATAATCAGAAAGGACAAGAAACTATTTAAAATTCTGTATAAGCAGCCTTGGCCCAGGAACAATAAAAAGACCTGCCTATGAATATCCTTGGTCTGAAAAAAAGGAAATTTCAATGCCTAGGGCAGATTTCAAATTTTAGCAGTAGAAACAAAGCTAATCTAAACTGCTTGAAGAGGTACTGGATCAGTTCATAAACGTGGCAGTCTGGCTGGGCTGTGTGCTATAGCAGGACCCTGAACTCAGCTAGCCACCAAGCATAGAAGAGAATTACCAGGTTCACAGTGGAGTCTAAAAACAGCTGGTAGAGCTACCATTCTTGCCTGCCCTGGGCTCTACCCTTCCTAAGTCTGGACCAGAAACATGGCCCCTGGCAAACAGAGATTTTTCTCAGCTGTAACAATGGTCTTATAGCTGAATGCCCACCGCCAACACACAAGTATCTTTGAACATCATCAGTGTAGCCACACAAAAGCCAAGAAATCCTCATTTTTAAAATGCTTTCATAAACCAGCTGGTTCACAGACTGTAATCTGGGTATCACTTTGGTGCATTATAAAATACTGTAATTAAATTTATTTTGCATTCAAAGGAACATGGCTTGCCTTTGTCAGTTACCGACTTCTAAAGCTAAAAAATATCATGGCAACTAAATAATGGTTGATTTTAAAGAAATTACTCTTGCTCTGCCAAACGTGTTTTTGCCTTTATTGCACTTCATTTAAGTCAACTAAATTCTGCCCTAACTTGAGCGGAGAAAGAAAATGACTCTTTTTACAGAAGGATTTTTCTTTCTATAACACAGCACATTAGTGTACTTTGCCTTCTGCATTCCATCAGTCACATAGCTGGTGTGTTGGTAAGGACAGCTGACTCTGTCAGGAGTTCCAGTGATCAGGCAGGTTCTGCACGCACCAGGAACTGCAGGAAAAAAGCGTTCCTGCACTCGCAGGATGTGTTTTGCTGCCCATGTAAGTGTTTCAGTGCCTACAGCTACATGAAGCTGTCAAGGGAGATGTTTTGCATCTTGTAGGAGTTGCTGGCGCGTGCTCTCCTCTGCTGCCTTGTGGAAAGAGAATCACATACTGACCTGAGTTGGAAGGGACCCACAAGAATCACTGAGTCAACTCCAATTCCCTGCACAGGACAACCCCAACATTCACATCGTGTGTCTGAGTGCACTGTCCAAACGTTTCTTGAATATTGTCAGGTTGGCGCCACAACTGCATCCCTGGGGAGCTGTTCCAGTGCTCCACTAACCCTCTGAATGAACCTTTTGCTCATAAACAAACGAACCCTCCCCTGGCACATCTTCCTGCCATTCCCTCGGTCCTGTCACTGGTCACCAGAGAGAAGAGATCAGCGCCTGCTCCTCCTCCTTCCCTTGTGAGGAAGCTGTAAACTGCGATGAGGTCCCCCCTCAGTCTCCTCCAGGCTGAGCAGACCAAGTGACTTCAGCAGCTCCTCACACGACTTCCCCTCTGGACCCTTCACCAGCCTCGTGGCCTCCTCTGGACACTCTCCAGCAGCTTCATGTCCGTTTTATACTGCGGTCCCAAAAGTGCACAGAGCGCTCGAGGTGGGGCCTGCTGAAATGATACCGGTTTGAGTTTTGCGCCTGGATTCGCGCAGGGCGCGGGGGAGCAGGGCTGTGCGTGGATGCGTGGCTGTGCCCTGCCGTGTCTGCGCTCCCGGGTGTGCGTGTGGAGAGGTCACCGCGTCTGTGCCTGCGGTGGGACCCTGTGGTGGGACCCTGCGGGGGAACCTTGCGCTGGGATTCTGCGTGGGACCCTGCGGTGGGACCGTGCGTGGGGACCCGTCCGGACGGTGCCGGCAGCTCCGGGGGCGGCGGCTGCTGCGGAGCCCGCGGCCCGACCCGCACCGACCCCCCGGCGCCGGGCGCCTCCTACCTGCAAGGACCGAGGCCCGCCCGCAGCCGCCGGCAGGATGGACGCTGCCCCGCCTCCCTCTCCTGCTTTTCCTTTTCCTCCTCCTCCTCTTCCTCTTCCTCCTCCGCCCTCTCCGGGGTGCGGGGTTGCGCGCGCATGGATCTGCCCTTGTGATGGATCCACAGAAAGCTATGGGCTGGAAGGGACGGTAAAGCCCATCCAGTTCCAACCCCCCTGCCATGGGCAGGGACACCTCCCACCAGACCAGGCTGCTCGAAACCCCATCCAGCCTGGCCTTGAACACTTCCAGGGAGGGGGCACCCACAGCTCCCCTGGGCAACCTGTGCCGGTGTCTCACCGCCCTCATTGTGAAGAATTTCTTTCTAATGTCTACTCTAAATCTTCCCCCTCCAATTTAAAGCCATCCCTCCTCATCCTATCACTACTTGCCCTTGTAAAAAGTTTCTCCCCAGCTTTCCTGCAGCCCCTTCAGGTATTGGAAGGGTGCTCTAAGGTCTGCGTGGAGCCTCATAGCAGAGGTGCTCCAGCTCTCTGATCATCTTCATAGCCCTCCTCTGGACCTGTTGCAACAGTTCTATATCCTTCATACGTTGGGGATTCCAGAACTGGACACAATACTCCAGGTGTACATGTATCTGTGCTCCCCTGCCCACACGTGTAATTGTCACGTGGGTGTGTCTGTGCATTTGTCCTGGTGGAGGGGGTCGGACTACATGAGCTCCAGAGGTCACAGAAGCATAGAACGCTTTGGGTTGGAAGGGACTTTTACAGGTCTCACCTGGTCTGGTGGGAGGTGTCCATGCCCATGGCAGGGGCGGTGGAACTAGATGATCTTTAAGGTCCCTTCCAACCTAAACGGTTTTATGGTTCTATGAGTCTATGATCTAGTCCAGCCCCCCTGCAGGTCCCTTCCAGCCCCTGCCAGTCTGTGACGGTGTGTGCAGACAGGGTGTGTGCATGTGTACATGCCAGCCTGGCTGCACACCTGTCTGTCCACACCCCTGGCTGTGGATGTTGTGCATGCATTGGGTATATACAGACGTATCTCACTGTATTCCTCTGTGTATGTGTAAAAGAATTCCTGTCCCTCTACAGAAGTTGCTTTCATCTATGTATCTGTATGTTCCTCTTATGTTCACATTATTTCCATGCCAATGTACACGTGGTGTGTCTGTCTGGTTGTTGGGTTATTTTTCCTGGTGCATTGATGAGTTGTGTCATTTTTTTGATTCACTGCGTGTCTGCTGCACTGGGGGAGTTGAGCGTGGGTCTAAGGACTGCTGCAAGAAGAGGTTTTAGCTATGCCCGTCCCCGGAAGGTGGTTGGTGGCAGTGAGAGGGGACAATGTGTGTGTGGACTGCTTTGCGTGTGCGTTATGCGTCGAGGCTGAGCACCTGAGTCATTGAAGTAGCTGGCTGCATGCCAGAGAAAGTAGCTCCCTCCATCTCCGCCTGCGCCTGCCGCTGTGGCTGAACATGCCATGGTTCGGGCTTGCGTTGCTTGCGGGGACTGCCAGAAACCGGGGCGTGTTGTGCTGTGGGCCGTGTCAGCGGGGCAGCTCGTTGGGCGTGGGTGCCCAAGGTGTGGGTGCTGCATGGCAGGGATGTGTCTGCAGGGGTCAGCAGCGTGCGTGTTTGCAGCGCTGTGCCAGTCTGTAGGAAAGCTGCTTGGGAGTATTTGGATTTGTTACCTTCTTTCTAGGCTGCTCTACCTTAGGTTTGCAGGCTTCTCCTTCCAAATTGGAGTTAGAAAACCTTGCCTTTGAAGGAGAAGCTGAAATTCATGTACAAACCCTAGGTCACCAGCTGTAAGTAACATGCTAAAAGTGAATAAAACACTAAACAGCGTGCATGTGTGCTGTTCTCCCGTTGTTCTGGTCTCATCTCAGTCATATGGGATGAGAACAGAGAAACAATAAATAAAATCCCAGGCAACTAGTCTGCCCTCACATATTGAGTGAATATAAAAAAAATCAAATAGGGAAAGGGAAAAAGCCTGAAAAGTAGCAGAATAATTTTAAGATGGGAAAGGTAAAACCTTTCAGAGAACTGAGAAGTTACACTAGAAAGCTTGTGAAATAATATAACATACTTTGGCTAAAAGGAGCAATTTGCTCCTTGGGGCGATTTGCTAACCAGCATGTGTGTGGAGCAGTGTTTGCTGAGAATGGCTTTCCAGGAACTGAGGTGTTTGTGGCTATTGAGGGATGCTGTTTGGCCAGCTGGGCTGGAGCTGAGAGCAACGCTCATCTGAAAGTGTGCTTGTGTTCAGAGCTTGGTACAAAGTGAAGCCATGGGAAACAACTGGGAGAGAGGCCTTTTCCACTGTCCTTCCTGCTTCAAAAAATCAGGATTTTTTATATTATTTGCTTTGGGCCGCAACTAAGTGACCTCACTTTCCTCTCCCTCCTCCCTGCCCAGAAAGGAGAAATGCAATGAAAATCTGAGCTTCATGTGTTTTTTTGCTTTGAAAGCTTTCCGTTCTTAGCTATGGTCTTAGAATTGTTCAATTCCCTGTGCTGGTTGTTTTGGTACAAGTCACTTTAGTACACACACGTAAAAAAATCTGTCATTGTTTTGTGCTCTGCATCTTCACAGAAGACGCTAATTGTGGGTGAAGCCAGAAAACTTTCCTAAATCAGTTCACAATCTGCATTTTGTTCATAGCACCTTATTAAAACTACTTGCCTGCCGTAATGAACATGGGAAAATATCGTTAACAGAATTAGCCAAGTAGATGGAGAGCTGAGTTAACAGCCTGGCTGACAATTGTAGCTTCACCTATTCTATGCAAACCGTGTCTGTTTTTTTCCATCCTGCCCTTTTGTTTGTTTCTTGGTTTTGCTCAGGCTTTATGCCTCTGCAGTTGTAAGCTCTTTGGGAATGGTGGTTGCAATCTATTCTGTCATTAGAGTGCCTGGGGAAACTGGATCACAGTTTGGTGCTCTTAGAACATAAATTATTGAAATTCTACAGTATCCAGTTGTGGGGAGTGAAATATTCCACAATAAGAAAAGGCGAGACAAAAATCTTTTTTATTACTGGAATGAGAATAACCATAAAGGAGAATTTTGGCAGAGCCTAAGCCTGGAGAGAAATCTTTTTTTCACCCTCTGCTCTGCAATATGCATTAGAGAAGAGCTTGTCAGTGGCTCAGTTTGTAGTCAGCTACTGTTGCCTTTCTGAAAATCATGCCCATAAGACAGATAATTTTCAGCAACATTAGTTGGAGCAATAAAGCTGGTAGTCCTCTTCACTGTGATAAAAACTACCTGCATGAAAGCAAGGTACTTTGGAGCATACAATCTGCATTCCTTCTCTCTTCCCTTTATTTGTTTCTGTTAAGTTTAAACCTGGTAGTTTTTTTACTTCATGGCTTTCTAATTCAATTTAGTGTGCCAAGAAATAGTGCAGCCTTCTCATGCTGTTTGTCATCAATTAACTTGATCTTTCTGGGGTTCATTGTAGTCTCTATCCTTGTCCATTGTCTCATGTCTGTTGACACTGTAATTGTCCAGGGACTGTGTTTTATATGTGCCTGTCACTGTGGGATTACAGTCTTAATTATTTGAAAGACACTATCATAATAAATGCAGTGAATAATAACTTTCTCACTTCTATTTTGCCTGATGCACATTGTCCTCTTCCCACCCCTGAAAATATTCTGAGTCATTTGTTTTTTAGTTCCTAAATCTGCATCTGTCTTTTTTTTTTTTTTTTTCATTTGACATTTAGTTTCCCAGGCTGGTTAGCAAAGTTGTTGGTTTCGCTTTATTATTTTTTGGTGCCAAATCAAGGCCTGTTCTGCTAGACCTGGTGCCAAACCATAGGTGCTCAGTGCCCCAGAGGATTTAAAATGCAAATATATGAGAAGGAGAATGGATGGTGGATGGAGAGATTTCTCACCCTCAGACATGAACAGTGTAGTCATCTGCCAGCATGGACATTATTAATGTGGTCTTGCAGGACTCAAGATGCTACTGGGAACCTTGCTCTACATTCACAACCGATCTGTGGGACCAAGGGTTTGATTGTCCCCTGAGGCTGTTGGAAACTGTTCCAGTTCTTCTGCATTTCGGTGTCAATCTCCCCCTGAAGCTATTAGTTCTGAGTACAGTTAGCTGCTTGCAATACCCAACAGAGAAAGAGAATGCCCTTAGCTGGATGACAGAGTGCTCACCTGCAGACCCATTATTTATTTTGTGGGAGAAGGAAGCGAGCTGCTGGCTTTGGGTGGAGGATGGATCTTACTCTGGTCTGCCATGAACATTTTGTTGCCTTTTAAACTGGAGCTGTAGTTCTGAATAGCTAGTCCAAGGTATTTTGAGCACCAAACCACACCATCGGGAATTTGTTAGTGATATTGTTTGGTTTATGCAATGCCTGGGGCTTAGTAGCAAGGAGTGGGACAGCAGTTTTTTCCAGTCTTATTACTAGATCTGTGATTAGTCTCCTGCACAGCTGTGCTTTCAAAAGTACTGAATACCTGGAAGGCTACATAACCTATACACATCTCTTTTCCTGTTTATCTGTACAGTTCCTTTCTTCGCAGGATGTTTCAGCAGGGAAGCTTTGGGAAGACCTGGAGAAACTCTCTTTCTCCTTCCCACCCCTGCTCTTTAGCAGCAGCTGGCGTGGTTTACCTTCCTGGTAGTTATGGCCATATGCTTCTACAGTCCACTGGTTCAGAGAGGGGCCAAAGGCTTCCCTATGCACTCTGTAGTATTACTTTTCCCTTTAGTGTTTATAAAAGACTTTCACATGTAACTCAGATGAAAAACTCCCTTGTGCTTAGCTGAGTGCTGCCATATGGCAGAAAACACATCGGAGTAAACATGTATTTGAAGGACACAGAAATTCTAGGGATGTAACAGGTCCAGATTCCTGGATTCTGTAAGAGCTAAGTTATCCTCTTCGATCCCCAGCTTTTGAAAGTGGCTTCCTACACACACACACTTCTCTCATTTTATTCTAACAAGAGACAGCTAAATATTAAAGCAAACCCCAAAATTCTGTTGAATGGTAAACAGTCACTGCTAACTGATGCCCTGCACAGAATACATGAAGACAGTTGAAACAGCTAACGTATTGTTTGGTTTCTGACATCTGCCTCTGTTGCAGGAATTAAAACAATCTTTTGAAGATGCATGCTCTGTCATTAAATTGCTTGGACTGATTACCAAATCCAGGCAAAGAACTGATTTTGCTCCCTGAAAAGCAAGGCTGACTGAATTTATTAAAATGTTAATCATAAAGCAAGGCCGTGGATCCCTGGGGCGAGACACAATTTAAGTTAAAACTTCCCAGTGTAGAAAGTTTTTTAACTGCCTGGTTTTACATCTTGACGGTAGGGAGAGGAGTTTCCACTGTACATCTAAGACATTGTTCTTCAGCCTTTGCAAGTTGCTGGGTTCAGCTGCGAAGATTTTAAAAGCTGCTTTTGTTGGCAGCCTAGGACACATCCGTGACCTTATTAAAGTGGAAGTGAAAGCTCTCTTTTTTTTTTTTTTTTGTAACAGTAAATCTACTAATTTTACAGTCAGTTGAACAGCAATAGATTAATTTGTTTAAAGTCTGCATTCACAAAGAAAATGTGAACTTCGCTGCCTTGAATACCCGAAACTACAGTGCGATATTTAAAGGGTAGAAACTATTACAACTTGCCCTAGAATGGTCCAAGCAGTTCCCTGTCACCTGCTTCTCAGCACAGGTGCTGACCTCCCCGTCTATTCTATCCCTCCTGACAGACTAGCAACGAGGCTGGGGCTTTGTGTGCAACAGAGAGTGCTTTTCCAATGGCTGGGCCAGTTTTCTTCAGCAACCACAGGAAGCAGAATAAAGAAAAGGTTAAGGGCCACTGTGAGGGTCAGAAGGGGTTAAATTTAGTTAACATCAGAGGTTATAGCTTTTAACAAGAGCATGAAGGAAACTTATTCGAAGATGCAATTTGTTTCTTCTTTGTCAACCATTATTTTTTTTACTCTATTGATAGTGACAGCTTAACAAAGTTTTTATATGCCAGGGTTTTCATCCTTTAGAGGATAAAGAACTGTGATGCAAAAAAGAGATGCAGGTGGAAGACTTTATAAAGCCTCCATGATTTTCAAATTGAGGGTTGAAAGTAGGCTCCCTGCGTGGCTAAGTCAAAAATAATTTGTAAATGTTAAAAAAAATACACATTATGGACAGAGGAGCTACTTCCGCCCTCCCAATGTAACTTGCCAAGAGAAGTGTTTTAGTGGAGGCTTTACAATCTGACTGGTTTTGTATGTGCTTTTTTCCAAGATAATTTGATTTTTCTTTTTTCTTTTTTATCTCCCACTAAAGATGATGAAAGTCAAATACACTTAACAACCTTCTTCATCGTGTACCTTCAAGATTTTTTAGTGTATAATGCATGATGCTGCTTTTTGGGGTTTTTTTTTCCTCCCGCTTTAGTGCAGAATAACAAAATACAAAATGCACTCAGCAAGTAGCTCCACTGTGAAATTCTCATTCAACTTCTTGGAATGCAAAGATGAGGAAATTTAATATTAATTTTAATTAATTAAGAACAAGTCAAGTAGGATTTTTCATGTTTATACACAACAGCACATCTGCCAACCAATATTTTCTTCAAAATTAATTGATAAAACTACTGCTTTTTGTTTTGTTTTGTTTTATCCTGGTACAAAGAAAAGAACTCAGATCTGAAAATAAAATTTAATTAAATCTGATAATAATGCATAAGTGCAAATGATGCATTTTGGATGTTTGTGGGTTTTTTTCTTTTCAGATGGTCTGCCTAAGTAAAAAAAAAAAAAAAAAAAAAGCATGTGTGATCTTCCTGTCTTCCTATCCATCTGTCTCTCTGCAAGTTCTCTTGGCACAGTTTTAGTCTCTTGGACACTTCAGTCCGATTTGGCAAAGAGAGGCCTCAAGTATACTGTACGTAAGTATATTGTACATTTATAATAACTGGTAATATTAGTATATTTCTAAGAGGTTTGGTAAAAATTGATGGTTAAACAGAGGAGAGGCTTGTTCTGGCAAAAGAGTCCATTCAGTTGACCAGACAGAGTGTGTGTGGGCTGCCCAGTTAGCATGGAGGTATTGCCCAATCAGCTGTGGTGCATGGTGCCTTTTGCCGTGCCAGCTGCCATGCTGAGGGAGTGCTACACTGGGAGATGGGAGATTAGAGAACTGGGGCGTTCTGAGGACAAGGGAGAGGTGTAGGGGGCATGCTGAGAGCATATCAATATCTTTAGTTTTGGTATTTGGTATTGTAGGGCTCTTGTAGGAAGAACACTGGTAATGAGCACAATGGGAACTGAGAGATAACAGAAACCTTGACCATTCAAATATCAGTTATTTCACTGCTCTTGGGACAATTTTTGTTCACTTACAGGAGAAAAGTTGTCTAGTTTGTGGTGTCTTTGCAGTCTGCATGACCAGGTCTTGAAACTTCAAACTATAATAACTAGCTATTGTGTTAACTCAGACTTGTACCAACTGCATGACTGAGAGCTGATCTTGCTCTCCAGAGAGCTAGATGAGTCCTTTGAGATGCATATCATCACTTCAGCTGTTCTGGGAGGATTCTTTCTGGATGAGTTGTTGGTGTAGACTAAGTTCTTCCCTACGGGATGGCTTGCAGATCTGGAGAAAATCTATTCAGCTCATAGATGATATAAGCATTTGCAATGGCATGTTGTATAGGTATGGATATAGCCACTTGACTGCCAAAGGACTAGGCAAGAGGAGTAGGGAGCAGGAGAAATATGGGGCCTCCTCCGTCCCTGAAGACGGGGAAAAAGGCATGATCTGGCTCAAATGGCTGAGGGCTGTGTACCCTCTCTATTTGATCACACATCCACAGGGGCAGCCTCTGCTGAGCAGCTGACTTCCTATGGGCTAACTGCAGCAAAAAACAAATGAGAAAAAGTATGGCTCTCCACAGCGCATACAAACTGGCCTGGGAAAACACAAGAACTCCCACTTACTATTCTGCTCGTGAGCTGCCATCAAAACTCAGCTGTGAGGGGAATAAGAGCATCTTCCTAAAAATGTAAAACTGACATTTTGTTTCCCTTCTGAGCTGCTCTTGCAGGCTTTAAAGCATTGATTTCAAAAGCTTCACAAAGGCAGTAGGCATCAAAGAGTTCAGGCTGAGTAGAAGCTTGGGGAGGAGAATTGCAAAGTTGTGTGGTTGATGGCTGCAGACACACCAAAGCAAGGTTATTTGATTGTTACAAGTCACTGATCATGGCTTGCTTTTAATGATACAGTAGGAGAGAAGAAGAGTCAGAGCAGTCAAACAGTCCTGGATTCACATAGCCTAAATTTCATCTACATCTTTTGCTTTGTGCTTGTGTTGCTTGGTGATTCTTGGCTTGGGAGTCAGGAGCTGTGAGTTTTGACTGCAGAGCTGTCTCTCATGTGCCCTTGTGACCCTGGATAAGTCACTCCCATCTTTTTGACATCTGGGCCATGCCTAGCGCAATGGAGCTGTGCTCTCAGGTTAGACACTGCGATGGTCTGAATGAGCGATGAAGAAGTACACTGAGCACTTCACTAGGACTCTCCTGTTACCTCAGGCTTTCACCGATAATAAAATAAAAGTCCTTCAAAAGACTCAGCATTCCTGCCTACTGCCCAATTTCTTGCTTTTCTTCTGTAGCATCTTGAACATAAGAAAACAAATTATGATCCCTGGGTAGTCAGAAAATAATGATTTATAGTATTTCATACTTCCCAAAATATTGATAACGTATTTTTTTCTTCCTGAAAGCTCAGCAGTAGCTTCAGTTCTTCACTGTGCTTAGCTGAATTATGAAACAACATGTTATGTATCTTATTCATTTTGATATTTTTTCCTTAACTTTTCTCTTTTCTGTAGGTACAGTTCATGTGTCTGAGACTAGGGCCAAAACCTCCTCCAGAATTAATTACACAGTATTCCTGAAATCTACTCTGGTTTATCCCCATAAGAGTTATTAGGAAGAAGTATTTGGCTCCAGGAGGAGCAGCTGTCTAAGAGAATTTCCTACTTTCTGATAGAAGAGAAGAACAAAAAATAATTCAGTTCAGTAGGGACCTCAGGTGGTTATCTACTCCAATGGCATATCCAGAATTTTGGTGAATAAAAGTCTTATTTCTCTGTGATTCACTTCAGGAGTCAGCAGGACCAAAGTGATTTTCAGGTTCTGCCCTTTTACATTCTATTGGAGGATTGAGGCCCTTATATAGAAATTTGCTTAGAAACAATTCAGTCCTTCAAGCTCAGTCCATTTGAAATATAAGGAACTAATCTGTATTTGAGTAGAAGGTTGAGAATTTATTTGTTAATAATTTTAAAGCACTTCAGTTGTGCTGGGACATTTTTACATTCCAAGCAATTCATGCATTTATTTGGATTCATGCGCCGGTGATATTTACATGGTACCAGACCGTAAGTTATTTACATAAATTAAACATGAATGATGGAATAACAAGAAGTGAGTCATATTTTCTTCTATAAAGAGAAGCAGGAGGTAATTGTTTCAATAAGAAATTCAGAACCAGGTCTGCATTAACACATAGAATTGTAGCCAGAAATCAAATGAATTATTCCCATATTCAGTGGAGATCAAGTAACTCACAAACATGATGGTGTTAGAAGGACTGTGCAGAATTTATTCGTACTCAGATGCATTCATTCTATTTAAATTTGTCAAAAGAAAACCATTCTGCAAAATGTACTGATGAGAACTTCTGTATTATTGACCATAAAAGGATCTTTAGAAAATCTTAATTTACTAATCCACAGGTTTATAAGTTTCCTTGTGTACAACATAGCATAAACTTGTGCCTGGTCCTAACAAATAAAGGAATTAGCCTACATAGAGGAACTGAAGTTTCTTGTCTATCTTCTTTTTTTATAAAGAAATAGAGCAATGGAGCTGGAGTTATTTTTTTAACACCCAGATCTCATATTTATTCATTGGAACCAACATGTTTCAACTCGCCGCTGAAAAGGATGAGTTATTGTTAGCTATTTCATGTTTGGGTAAAAATAAAGTAGGAATAATTACAGTATCTTTTCTTAACAGGCCAAAAAAGGGAAAAAGTTGAAAGCAAGTCTAGAAACCAGGCCAGTTGGTGCTTTATTTAGTGGGGTTTTTTTCCATTAGTTCAACCCGCTTTTGTAAACTTTGGAGAGGAATGCCACGTTATAATAGTAACATTTGCTTTGCTTTTACCGTTACATGCGTGGGTAATGAGAAACAACTGTAGTTTGTGAGCTTGAAATATAGTTAACTGATGCTGTAAAAGGTGAGTGTTTTCTTCTAATTATGTCTAGAAACCAGTCACAAGCCAAGCAAAGTGTTTTATATAGAGTAACTGTAACAAATGTCTGAGCAAATGTATAGAGGCTACCCTATTCTTTTCCTTCTGTTGTTTTAAAAGTATTAGTTCTAGTTACTTCAGCATATTTTCAGTAAAACTAGATTTTAGGAAAAAATATAGCATTTTGTAGCCAAAAGCTTGTCTCTGGGATCCTAACTCAAGAGGAGGGAAAGGCAGGTTCAAGTTTTCACCAGCTTCGTATCAAAATTTGTCATCTCGTATCACTGCAGGCTAGATATGTTACCCTAGATTTCCATATTTCCATGCAAGCCTCCCCAGCCATTTGCAAACTGGCTTCAGGACCAACAGAAAAAGCATAAAAAAATTTCCAAATTTGGATATTTTCAATGAAATTAAGTTATAATATTTTGATTGGCAATCAAGATATTTTTTCCACACTGAACAAAGCTATTGTTTTCTCTTCCTGGGCTTTAAAACATGATTTTGTCAAATTATAGGCCTGAATGCTTTGATCTAGAAATGCCCTGAGGTGCTTCGCACCTGCATTGCCCTCTCCAGGCTGAGTTTTCTAGCTGGACTAAATTTCATGAAGTACACTAACAGCTAATTTTAGTAAATTGTGCCTCAGCAGTTAAAATGAGCCGAGGGGAGGAGATACAAATTTCAGTTGTAATTCTCAGTCCGACTGCCTGACCATATCAGGGCTGACCAAAAGTTAAAACATGGCATTAAAAGCATTGTTCAAATGCCTTTTAAACAGGGATAGGCTTGGGGCATCGACCTCCTCTCTAGGAAGAGGTTTCCAGTGTTTGACCACCCTATGGTCGGTGAACCCACCCAACCACAAAGGATCCCCACTCTGAGTTCCTCTGAATGTTGAGAATGGCATGTCCCATCAAAATATGCTTTGTTTGAGACACAGTTCACTGGGATAGAAGGGGCAAAATATTGCACACTAAAAATGAAAAGCTGTTCAAGTTGAATTTTTCCATAAAAATAGTTTCAGTGGAAATTTTTTGGACAAGCCTTTAATAATAACCACTCCCGAAGTTTGTCCAGAAAAAGGGTAGAACAACATCATTTATTGGCCATATAAGCACTTGTCTTTGTTGAAGTCTCTATGGTTTGGAAATGTCTACTGTTGAAATGTGGAGTCTTAGCATGGTGTTAGTTCAGTCGCTAGAATTGCATAATGTCATTTTCGTAATCACTCCCATACCAGTAACTACTTGATACCTGTACAGTTATGGTGGTAGTTTTGTTGAACATATAAAATAGGAATTACAGAACTTGATTCTCCTCGCTTCTCAGTTCCCTGTCAATAGGGAAAAGGCCCATTATCTGGGGCAGGCACATGGGGACGTGCACTTCAGCAAAGGGTTATGGTCCCTGTTCATTATATGCAAATTTGCTACAGCATTAATCTGCTAGGCATTAACATAATATCAATTAGTGCATCAGGGTAATTTATCTGTTCTAAAACATTCCTTTTGTAAGCAAAACAGTTTAGCTCCGTAGAGAAATAATGAAATAATTCATTTGGAATCTAACCATATCAAATATAAACCAGGGACGAATATGTCCGTATTATATCTGCAAAAACCTCTGCCTTACAGGCATTTTATCATTTAAATAATCAAATTAAACAAGACAGTCCTAAATGTGTCTTGCTTAACTTGATTACTTAAATAAGCAGCCATCTGGCATGAATGATACAGATGAAGTTCTTCCTTAAATTTTTCTTCTTTTCATTTTTCAACACCAGAACTGTTTTACATCTTGTGCTTATTTCATGTTAATTTTCTGCTAGAGTCTCTTCATATAGACATTGGGGGCAGAAGTTAATAGGAATTATAAAACATGTACTCACTGTCTCTACAACTTGATACTAATCAGCTGAAGGGAGAACATTAACATCCCTATTTATACAATTATTTTGGCCACAGGACAGTCTGTTTGTTGCTAGAGCTGAAATCTATCAGGATTAGAAGGCAAGAAAGCCTGAGTATAAACCATAGCAAGTTGAAATAATCCAGTTCTCTATTTGAGGTCAGGGTCCTAGCCTCATTAAAAGAATTTTATCTTTTTGTAAAAGAAGCACTTTTTCTATTATTTATTAAACAGAAAATGCTTTCGAGGTTACAAAACATTACTTAAGGTCTGATTCTGAAAGCATGTGTATAAGAGCTGTTTTGCGCATGGGAACTGTTGTACTGACTTTGAAGGGATAAAAGGCTTGAGAAAAGTTATGTATGCAGGAGAGTGCTTAAGAATTGGGACTGCTGATGGCCTCATTGGTAAGTACACGTGCATATCCTTGCTTAGAGCTTTAGATAATTATAGTTACAAGAATTGTACTACAGTAAAATTAGTGAGAACAAATCGTGTTTAATTGGGGTAGAACGTTTTTTACAGTGACCTTATGCAGTCTCTTGCTTACAAATGTTTCTTGTGTGCTGTAGTATTTTGAGAAGAGACCCTCAGTTTTGATACTTGTGTAATACATGCAGAATCTGCAGGATATAGGTCTGGGGAGCTTGACCTAGTTTTCATTTATTAAAAAGATCAACGCATGTCAAGCCTGATAGTTGGGTCTCTGAGATATTCCCAGTATTGACTTTCACCACACACCCTCAGATCCCACTGTCATTGCTGTGTGACTCTAGAAAGATCATGTGTTGCTGTGGTATTTGCACCATACGTGTCCTGATGTTGTCAGCTGGGTAATGTGCTCATCTGCCAGCTGTGTTTTGCTGTACGTGATCTGACTGTTACCCTTCCCCTCCCTGGATGCAGATGAAGGACTGCCCAGGTGTAGCAGATGACATGGGCACTATTGGCAGTAAAAGCTATATTTGCATGTATCAATGAGCAACATATGGCAAACTTGTACAATACTTGGTGTGGGCAACTGCGTGTGCTGGCAAGATGACTCAATGAGGAGTTAAAATTCCTGGGCTTAGTATTTGCCTCCTTCTACTCTAAACCTTTAAAAGTAGTTTTCTTTCTCTGTGCTACCATTTTCCCTCCCACCTGTTGTCTTGTCAAGTTAGCCAGCAGGCTTTCCAAGGAGTTTTACCTTCGATTCACTTAATGAATCAACTACAGTGACATTCATCACGGGGATGCAGTTCCCATGGCATAAAAAAGAACTGTCCGTCAACTGAGCCATAGCCCCTGACTGCACAGGCACTCCTAACCTGTGGGATGCATGAGGAAAATGTTTTATCGTAAACCTCAGTGTAAAAGGTTAAAGTTAAGATGATTGATTTGTTTGGGCGTGCCAAAACCAATTGACTGATTGGTTTTGAGCTTACCCTGCCTCACCTCATTTAACAAACCAGGCATTTGAATATATCTCTGTGGTGCATCTGAGTTCCCCTGTCCAGTCGGAGTTTCTAGGTGCTGCTGCCATAATAAGCAGGGATGAAACTATTCTGAGCAGGAAAAGCTGCAGAAAAGGATCTAAGTAGTATCACTACACAATTATGGCTTTGTTTTGCTAGGTCAAAATACACTTAACGTCACAGAGTTTTGTGGGAATGGATAGCTAAAAGAATTATAGAATAGTTTGGGTTGGAAGGGACCTTAAAGATAATCCAGTTCCAACCTTCCTGCCATGGGCAGGGATGCCTTCCACTAGATCAGGTTGCTCAAAGCCTTATCCAGCCTGGCCTTGAACACCTCCAGGGGCATCCATGACTTCCCTGGAAAACCTGTTTCAGTGCTTCACTACCCTCACAGTAAAAAAATTCTTCATAATTTCTAATCTAAATCTCCCTTCTTTCATCTTAAAACCATTACTTCTCATTCTGTCATTGCACTCACCACTAAAGAGTCCCTCCCCAGCTTTCCTGTAGGCATCTCTCTTCCAGTCTCCACTGAGGTGGGAAACTCAGTCTCACAGATTTGGAGAAACGTTTAGAGGTGGAGATGCATGATCAAACACAGGAGTAAGTCCACCAGACAAGGGCTCTTGCTCAGCTTGACATCACCAAGTGCCAATTCAAATGCTCCTTCTTTGTCTCATTCCTTCTGGTTTATCATCTTTAGAAGATTTCTGTCTTGTTCTGAATACATTTTTTTTGTCCTACAGCAAAGATTCCAACATGGAAGGAAAATAAGATGGCAGGTTTTTATCACTTGAAAGTTATTCTGACTTTGTCAATTTGATTTAATGTGAATGCAAGAATGAGGTATCCTTTACATTATTAAGTTAGAATAACCTCCACCCCTCCCCACACTATCCATACACATACCCCCTAGCGCTGCTGGTTGTTGTAATTAGCTCAATGTGCTAATGGGAGTTTCCAGGGAAAATGCTGACAGGATTAATTAATGGGTGAATTTCACTTTAATAAATGTATAGGCAATTTTCTAAATGCAGATGGCACTGTCCACCCTGATAAGGTCTCAGCCTAGAGCTACTTAATATAGTAAGTGTCTGGGAAAAGTGGTTAATTTGTAAAATGCTTCATGATACTGATTGCAAGAGAAATGATGCTTATGTTTGCTTCCCAATGCATTATTCATTTCTCAACAATTTGGAAATGTGGCATCCTTTTATATGTTCAGTGTTTCCAGACCAGTCCATTAAACCATGAGAAAGGAATGAACATGCATTGTCATTAGAACAGATTCTTGTGTGGTTTTCTTGCAAACCTGTGCCTCCCATCAGTCATAACGTTATTTTCTGTCATAAAAGCAAACTATGGCATCAGGACCCTCACTTTATTATGGTGTGTGCAAATGAGTGTGACATACATTAGAACATTTGATTGCAGGCACCAGTCCTGCCCTTGCACGTATGCTTGACAGTGCCTTTACAAGCAGCACAGCTGGGTCAAAGAGGGAGGGCTGTGCTGTGCTCACTGACTCTAGGGGCAGTCAAGATCTAGCAGTCGTGGAAAAGAGGAGTCCTGGAAAACCATTCATTATCCTCTTTAAGTTCAGCCATAATATGACGGTTGAACTCAAAAACAGGATGCCATGGAGGATGCATAAGAACTAGTAAATAGGAGGCTCCAAGCTGTTTTGTAAACAAGGCATTTATTAATTTTGTCAGGCTACGTTCCCAATCTTAATACGAGGACAGAAAAAAAGGTTCTGACCTGTCAGATCTCAGTAGACTTCAGTATTTTGCAATTTAGTTTCCATTTGACACAGTAACTGTCAATGTAAACTTGATTACTTTCATTACCACGCCTTTCTTCATTACAGACAGGTGCTGTTCTTAGAACAGAGATGGTCACATAAAATGCACCTTCTCTTTCAGAATGCTCAAGCCAGCTGCCACTGTCCCAGTGCCAGGTGCTGGCTGTGTGAGAAATGTCACCTCCAGTTAGAGACCTGAAGGAAGAGAACAGTGCTTGACATCTGTGACAGTGGTCCCCAAAGGAAGGGAATGGGTCTTGGGAGAGACTGGCACCTGAAAGTGGCGAAGGATGCTTACAGAAGGATGTGCAAACAGCAAGCGGAGAGATTCTTCCTTGCTGTACTCTTCTGGCTTAGGAATAGCTGTATTTGTATACATTCATGTACATGTTTATGCTTGTATATCCTCTCTTGCTTATACTTTTGTGGAAAAATATATTTCCATTTTCTTGAGCCAGAGGTTGTGTTGCCCTCTTCGTTTGTAATAACACTTAATTTTTTCTTACACTCTTTGAATTTTATTCCTTTCTACAACTCATCTGTGCCTGTGTCTCATATATTGTGACAACAGTTTCCACAGTTTAACGGCACTTTTCTGTTTCTTTTACAACTTATTTGTTTAGAAACAGAGAGGAGCCAGTCTCTTATTTTCTCAATGTAATTTGTGATTTAACATCTCACTGTCTTACACCTGTTCAGTCATTCTTTTTGTAAACTTCATGTCCTCACATGTGCAGTTGCTTCCCATAAAAGCCATGCCATACCTTTAATATCCTTATTTCATTACTTCTAGTACATGCTTTTAAGGTAGGGAGACCAGAACTGTGTGCAGTATTCAAGGTCTGAGTACATCCATACTATGGCATAATGATGTTTTCTATTTTCCTCTCTGTTCTCTTCCAAATATCTCCTGACATGGTATTTGTCTTCTTGACCACCACTGAATAATCAGGTGGTATTTCAGAGAGCTATTCAAAGATCGCTTCCCCAGTGATAATAGCTAGTTTAGAGCCTTTCACTGGGCATACATAGTTAGGATTGTTCTCCCTATGCACATTACTTAGCACTTATCAACGTTGAATTTCATCTTCCATTTTATCCTCCAAGTCACTCCAAAGCATAAAATCCATCTGTAGCTCCTCATAACATATTGTCATTTTTACTCCCTAACAATTTTGCAATATCAGCAAACTTTGTCACCTCACTGTTCACCCCTTGTCTAAATCGCTTACGAAAATGCTGGCCAGCACAGCTCCCCAGTGGTTCTCTCCTCCATTGTGAAAAACTGCCTCATCTTTTCTGCCTTTTGTTTCATATCTTTTAATCACTTCAGATTAGTTATTAATCCTCCTGGGAGGATTTTACATGACAGCTCCATTTCTATAAGAGGCTTCATGAGGGACCTGAATGAAAACTTTATGCTGTTACTTTTTACTTCCCAAAAAAGTTCCTTGAGGGAAAAATACTTATGAAGGTGAGTGAAGCAAAGCTCCTACTGATATCATTGTACCTGGAGGTAAAATGGAGGCAAGTGGAAAATGGAATATCTGAGACAACTCTTTGGGTGAAAAGACATTCCACGGAGCAAGAGATTTTCCCAGGCAGCCAGGGAACCTCAGTCCTTGCAGATCTTCAGACCCTGACTGGAGAAGGCCCTAAGAAATTAAAGGCTTTAAACTAGTTTGGAAGGGAGACATCACTGGGCTCAATAGATTAAATCATAGGAATGGCACCTCTGGCTCTGAGGAACGGTGTAGCGGTGAGAACACCCATTCTGCCTCCTCAGTGGAAGTGGAGAATAGCACTCCAGGTGGCAGCCAGAATTCAAAGGTTATCGGAGGGTTACAGAGCACCGATTTTAGACAATCAGCACTTGAGCCTATTCCATTTAGGAAAGGGGTGGAAAAAACAGCCCAACTGAAGTGCATTTACACTAATGCATGCAGCATGGGCAACAGACAAGGGGAGCTGGAAGCCATTGCTAGGCTAGAAAACTATGATATAATTGCTATCACGGAAACATGGTGGGATGATTGGCACAACTGGAGTGCTGTCATGGGTGGCTATAAACTCTTCAGGTGGGACAGGCTGGGAAAGAGAGGCAATGGGGTTGCTCTCTATGTCAGAGAAAGTTTTGATTGTGTAGAACTAAAATATGCTAACAGTAGCGTCGAGTGCTTATGGGTTATAATCAGTGGAACCACAGTGAGTCACACAGTGGTGGGAGTCCGTTATTGGCTGTCCAGCCAGGACAAGGCAACCAATGAGCTCTTCTACGAGCAACTGGGAGAAATCTCGCGATCGCTGACCCTCATTCTTGTGGGAGACTTCAACCTTCCAGATGTCTGCTGCAAGTATAACACAACAGAAAGGAAACAGTCTAGGAAGTTCATCAAGTGTATGGAAGATAACTTCCTAACACAACTGGTGAGTGAACTGACTAGGAAAGGTGCCCCACTGGATCTGCTGTTTTTGAACAGAGAGGGCCCTGTGGAGGAGGTGACTGTTGGAGGACGCCTGAGGCTCAGTGATCACGAGATTATAGAATTCTCAGTTCTTGGAGGAGTAAGGAGGAGGTTCAGCAGAACTGCCACCTTGGACTTCCAGAGGGCAGACTTCAAACTGTTTAGAAGGCTGCTTGATAAAGTCCAGTGGGAGACGGTTCTAAATGACAAAGGAGCCCAAGAGGATGCTCCTCAAGAAGGAAATTCTGGCAGCGCAAGAGCAGAGCATCCCTGTGTGCCATAAAATGAGTTGGCAGGGAAGAAGGCCATCTTGGCTTAACATAGAGCTCTGTGTTGGTCTCAAGAAAAAGAAAATATATGAGCTTTGGTAGAGGGGGCAGGCATCCCAGGAGGACTACAAGGAGCAGGTGAGATCATGTAGGCAAAAAATTAGAAGGGCTAAAGCCCAACTAGAACTTCATCTGGCCAGTTCGGTGAAAGACAACAAAAAGTGTTTCTTGAAGTATATTAACAATAACAGGAGGACCAAGGAGAATCTCCCTCCTTTACTGGATGCAAGGGGAATGGTAGTAACAAATGATGAGGACAAGGCCGAGGTGCTTAATGCTTTCTTTGCCTCCGTCTTTAATAGGAAGGTAAGATGTTCTCTGGGCTCCAAGCCTCCTGAGCCAGAAGACTGTAAAGACCAACCCTCAATGTTCCAAGAAGACTTGGTTAAAGACTTGTTTGGCCATATAGATGCCCAGAAGTCTATGGGGCTGGATGGGATATACCCAAGGATATTAAGGGAGCTGGCAGAGGTCCTTGCCAACACCCTTTCCCTCATCTATCAACAGTCCTGGCTGACTGGGGAAGTGCCGCTTGACTGACTGGCAAATGTAACCCCAATTTACAGGACGAATCCAGGGAATTATAGGCCTCTCAGCTTGACCTTGGTGCCAGGGAAGGTCATGGAGCAGATCATATTGAGTGCTATTTCCTTTTACGACAAGGTTACCCAGTTAATGGACGAGGGAAAGGCTGTGGATGTGGTGTACCTGGACTTTTGTAAAGCCTTTGACACAGTTTCTCACAGTATTCTAATTGAGAAAGTGGCTGCCATTGGCCTGGACAGGCACACCCTCTGCTGGGTAAAACACTGGCCTGGATGGCTGGACCCAGAGGGTGGTGGTAAATGGAGTTAAATCCAGTTGGAGGCTGGTCACGAGTGGTGTTCTCCAGGAACACCAGTGCTGGGTCCAGTCCTGTTCAATATTTTTATTAATGATCTGGATGAAGGGATCGAGTGCACCTTTAGCAAGTTTGCAGATGACACCAAGCTGGGTGGCAGTGTCGATCTGCTTGAAGAAAGGGAGGCGCTGCAGAGGGATCTGGACAGGCTGGATCAATGGGCTGAGACCAATGGGATGAGGTTCAACAAGAGTCCTGCACTTGGGACACAACAACCCCATGCAGCATTACAGGCTCGGGGAAGAATGGCTGGAGAGCTGCCAGGGGGAGAAGGACCTGGGGGTGTTGGTTGACAGCCGGCTGAATATGAGCCAGCAGTGTGCCCAGGTGGCCAAGAGAGCCAATGGCACCTTGGCCTGTATCAAAAACAACGTGGCCAGCAGGACCAGGGCAGTGATTGTGCCCCTGTGCTCGGCACTGGTAAGGCCACACCTCGAGTGCTGTGTTCTGTTCTGGGCCCCTCACTACAAGAAGGACATTGAGGTGCTGGAGCGCAGCCAGAAAGGGTGACAAGGCTGGTGAAGGGGCTGGTGAACAAGTCCTGCGAGGAGAGGCTGAGGGAACTGGGGTTGTTTAGTTTGGAGAAGAGGAGGCTGAGGGGAGACCTCATCTCTGTTTACAACTACCTGAAAGGAGGCTGTGGGAGAGCGAGTATTGATCTCTTCTCTCAAGTGACTGGTGATAGGAAGAGAGGAAATGACCATAAGTTGCGCCAAGGGAGGTTCAGACTGGATATTAGGAAGAATTTCTTTACTGAAAGGGTGGTCAGGCACTGGCACAGCTGCCCAGGGAGGTGGTTGAGCACCATCTCTGGAGGCGTTTAAGAATCGGATAGATGAGCTCTTGAGGGACATGGTTAAGGAGATGATGGGTACGGTTGAACTCAATGATCTCCAAGGTCTTTTCCAACTGGAAGATTCTATGATTCTATGAAAAGTGATCCAGGTTTTAAATCATGCTTTCCAGTTGTCAGTGCAAAGTCCCAAAACTCCATCCACAGCAGCTGCAACTCTGGATATTTTGTCAGGTTCTCCTGTAACTGTTATAGCCAAAGGTAGTGTTGATCTAACCTTCTATGATCCACATGTGCAATGCAAATCAGGTCTTTTGAGCACCACCTGCATACAAAATCATTTCATGTCCCTCATTTTAAATAGTAAATGATCTTTGTCCCAGGCAAATCTGATATTGTCACTTATTACCACAAATTACAATAATTAGAGATGGTTTGCTGTTAATGGGCTGTAAAAAAAGTGAATCACCATTTAATTTAAGCTACCATTTCATGATTTAGTCATGTCTTGCCTGTGTCCTTCAGGCCAGCAGCAAAAGCCATGTATGAACTGCAGTCTGCACTGTATGGAGAGTGCAGTGAGCTCCCCAGGTGAAACTGAGGCTGTGGGGTTCAGTTCATCACCCTGGTGCACCTGGTAATGGAGACAGTGATTTATTTCTCAACTGAAAGGTCACAGCAATACAAGCAGATAAGCCCACTGAGGAAAGAGCTTCAGCTCATCTCTAATTGATTCTCTCACTTGCTCCCTGCACACCCACCTTGGCAATAAATCCCCTGGGCCCAGTTCAAGTCCCTGAGCCAAATTTGGGCAATTGTATTCACTATGTACACTGTATTCATCTCCATCACACTCCTCCCCAGGGGCCCACTGCTTGCCTCCAAACTTAAAACTTTGCTCAGACTTCAAAGGCCGGTAGTCTCAGGGGTTAAAAATATCTAAGTATTCCTTCTGTTCTTCAAATAACTAAAGTTATCATTTTCAGACTTCCATTTACAGCGCTTGTTTTATTATTTATTTATAAAGTTTAATTTTGGGGATAAAGATCATAGTCCTCAACATCACAAACCAGTTTACATTTCATGTTTGTCTCGTCAGTCTTCATTACAGATGAAACTGTGGCAATGTAGATTACGTACTTCCTTTGTCTTTATTATATCAGTCTTAAAAGAAACCCAAACTCCTTTAAGAAGTCTTACGTCATTAGCAGTCCAGCAGATTGCAGCAAGTAAGCTTAAAAAGGGGGTTGAAAAAGGTTGTAGTTATTGTTGTCAAGTCTTTTGTGGCCGCACACATCCCACTTCGGTCCTGACTTGCACTGCTCAATGGTGTTACTGTATGCAGCAGTCGCAGCAGCTGCTGTAAACTGCATTTCTCTTGTTCCAGCCCATGCTGTGTCATACTGCCCGTTGAATTGTGCAGGAATTATGTCTGTGCTGTGAATTGTGACTGAAAAACTTATTTTGTTTTAAAATAAATACTTTGCAGGTTGTTTTTTTTTAGAGGTAAGGCCAAGAGCCCTGACTTGGTTCAAAACGTGGCTGCAAAATGGTTGTTCCAAGAGCCAAGATGTAACATGGTACCAGGTGGGCAAAGGAACGTGCTGCAGGAGTGAGGGAACAGAGATGGATTGCTGCTCACTACAAAGCCACAGCCTCATGTGGAGACAGTTCTCCATCAGCCACTGCCCTCATCGTCTTTCCCTGCCCTTCCGTTCCCACCCACCATGCTACCACCTGTGCTGTACTGGCACACGTAGGTTTTTAGCTGCCTAGAGCCAGACGGCTGAAACAGCTGAAAAATGCCTTTGTCAAAAGGTGGGTTATTTATCACCCAAATAAGTACAGTGGTCCTGGTCACCCTGTGCTGCTCAAATGACTGTACTGGCACAATTGGCAGGCCCAGTAGAGCAGAAGCAAATGCTGAAGATGAGGTTGGGAGGAAATACAAATTGACTGTCTTGCTAGTGGCAATGTAGAAGTGTACACAATGCAACCATGTTTGAAATGTATACAGCCCAAGAACCACATTCTATGCCTTCCATGTTCCCCATGGTTCTCTCATGCAGCACTACCCCATCATCACTTTGATAATGCCCATGCATGGGCAGACAGTGTTGACTTTGCAGTGGTAGGACAAATGACACTTGTCAAACTCCAACAATACCAAAAAAGATGCATAGCACCAGAAGTGTTATAGGCGGCTGTGGGTGGGGCAGAGAGCTTGATTTTTCTCCTAACTAACCTAGTGCCTAATGCCTAGTGCCTCCACAGGGAGCAGCACAAAGCACAGCCTGTCTCCTGAGAGGAACACACCTGTCCTGGGTAGGTGTTGCTGAGACTGCCACAGCCTGAGGGCATGATTTTTTTGATATGATGAACATTTGGGCTTGAGACACATAAAGTGTCTATGTGTCCCCATCACTACTCTAGAGCCTTTCCTCTCCTCACTGTGGCCCAAAACAGGTCAGTGCTCCAGCATTCCCCATGAGCTCAGGGAACACATGGCAGATAAGTTGTGCTAAGCTGACAGACCATGACAGCCTCTGAGCCCTCTGTCTTATTAAGGTGACCTCTGTGCCACCAGGGCTTTGCAGGGATAGGGGCCAGCAGATCCTTCCTGCGCCCTTTGAGCAGGCAGGTCGGGGTTGCCTCCAGTGTGGCAGGAGCTGCTTTTCTCCCCAGGTGCAGGTAAATCAGAAATCTGGATCATTAGAAAACTTTTGCTCTAGTTCTTTCCTCAACCTGCTGAAGCAAGTCTTGCCATCCCCATATCGCTCAGCACTGCCTCGAGATTCTCTTTGACCAAATATTTTCTCAGTTTAAATTGTTTTGTTCCAAGCTGGCTTTAAATTGTGAAGGTTGAGTGTGTCTTCCTCCAGATACCTCAGACCAAAACCACCCAGATGGAAAAAGCACAGTCCTTCAGGGTGTACCCAGCCCTGAGAGCAGCAGAGCCCTGGTGGCATCTAATGTGGGTGAAATACTGGGACATCCTGGGCACGGCTTGGTCATCCAGGGCACAGGAGGGAGTCTCAGACAGTCTCTTTACTGCCTGTGTGCACAGGTTTAAAAGGCAAAGCCAACCTGCTGTCATATCGAGCATGAAATACATTCCACAGCAAATGATTTCCAAGGTCACGGGAACAGCCAATGCAGACTGCAGCCTCTGGAGCCCCCTCTGCAGCCTTCTTGGGAGGCTAGTATGGAGAAGGCTGTGCAGAGAGCAGGAAACACTGCTGGAATTAAAAAGCTCCATCAGCACAGGAATAGTAATAATTATCTGATTATCTGTTCATCTTGGGGGGCAACTGTGTTGGCTAGTTGGATTTTTGGTTGCTACTATGGAATGGGATACATTCTTGTCCATCTCCAGAAGAGAATGGTTATGGGTGTCCCTTGAAGAGAGGAGATGCTTAGAGAGAATAAAGAATGCTACAGCTCTTCCATTAGTACAGCCTGGCACACCCTGTGCTGTGAATCATTTTGCTAGGAAAGAAGCTGTGTCTCTGCATCCAGCCTGGAGGAAGATGTAATAAGCAGCTACCAGCATCGTGTCTGCAAGTTGCTGAGTGCTGCAGCAAGCTGGTTCTTAACTCTGCACCAGGTTCCTGCCATCTGCACTCTGAGTGGAGAAGTCCTTAAAAATCCATCTATTTCTTAAAGTTGAGAGATTTGAGGAAATTCATGTGAAAATAGCTATGTAATGTGATCAGTTTGGTGTTATTCAGTTTACTAGTACTCTAATGTGTTTGTCTCTGTGTTTTCAGTAGGGTGAGCATTGATTGCTTTGGATTTTGCTGCTGTTTAAACTACCATGCTAACCTCTGCCTCGCAGTGGCTTGTGCCAGGCTGCTTGCAGACTTTTAAAGCAGTCTCATTGCCCTGATCTTAGCATGCTTGAATCAGGGCTTAATGCTCTCTCGGGAAGAAGAATACTTATGGAAGGAGGGGGTCTCTACATCACTACCCATACTGTGCTTTTGGGGAGCAGAGGGGAAACTTAAACCTGGACTCTGAAGAGTCCAGAGCAACTTCAACCAGTGACCACATGGTTTTCTGTGTTATTCAGGCTGAGATCTGTTGCAAAGCATCAACTTGGTTGACAAAAAATCTGATCACGATTAGTGTTTTCTGGGGCTTTTGGGGGGTTGCACAGGCAAAGGCAAGGATAGAAGGAAAGAGCCAGTCATGGCAAAGCTGCCACCTGCATCTCCTGCTAAAGCATGAAGAAATGGGAGAAAGCTCTATCCTGTCTCTCTCTATACCCTCAGCAGCATGCCTGTGGGCTTTTCATTGTCTGTCTGCCTCTCTCTTTCCTTAACACACATACACAGATAAAAGCAGTTTCGGCAAGAAGCAGGATGCAGGATCTAACGAGCAGATTCCTTTCCCTACTTGGGTCTCTTCTTGCATAAATAGTGTTAATTTTTATTTCTATTGCGTAAAATAAATGCTAAATAGCATCCACTGAGGAGACACCAGAAGCCAGGCTGGTGGCAGAACAGCTGAGGTGCTAGACATGGGGCTGGCCGCCTGGAGAGTGGCTGACGCTTTCTGCTGGCTCTGTTGCTCTGCACTGAGGGCAGTCGCCGTGTCTGACTGCCAAAGCTGGAGCTAACCTCGAGCTGTCCTTAGCAGGGACAAAGATGAGAATGGCTATCTATCTGTGGGATTCCTTCTGTTTATAGCGGAATGAGAAGAGTAGGTATTTAAGGATGTAATCAGCTCTCCCTTCCTGCCTCCATCACACTCCTGTGTGTGCAGAAGACCTCACAGAATATCCTGATTTCTCAGAAATTTCACAGGGTATATTCTATTTACAGAACTAAAAGTCTGGAAAAATCAGCAAACACAATATGTTTGCACTATTTGTTTTCTCCATCACGGTCCTGACTTGTATCTTATGTGTATGCCCAGGTGAACTCCCCACTGACCTTGCTCTTCAGCCTGCAGATTCTCCTCATAAATTTGCAGTATTTAATGGCAGAAGGGAACCTCAAATCCCCTGGGCAGACTGTGTGTCTATCACAGGCTATTATATTTCATTTGCTTACCTCTGTCTGCAGCCCAACTTCTTGTGTGGGAATACAGACATCCGGCCTTGAGCTGGGGATAGCTATTGCTCTTGGCACTGAGAGTTAACAGTTAAGCACCCGGGCTGACGGAGACCTGTGCTTCACTTCCAAGCTGAATTTGTGTGGCTGCAGCTTCATTGCTTGGTTCTTGCTATGACTTTTTCCTCTCTATCGTACAGTCCCTTTGCAATCTGTGTGTTCTCTCTGAACAAGTTCATACAAATTGTAGCAAGGCCAGCTCTCAATATCCTTTATAAGCTCTTCAGGTTTCTCACAGCAGCATTTTCTCCAAGGCTTGAAATGGATGGGTCTTTTGCGACTTCTTAAATATAGAACTCCTTCCAAAGCTGCAGAGGCCAGAAGTGGATACAGTGGTAGTGCTAGTGTTAAAAGAATGCTTTCAGACCCAGTTGTCTATGCAGGGGTCACAGGTGCCCTTTTGGAACCCAAGGGTCATGTTTTCCCAATTTTCCTCTGGATTCCTCATCCCTCCTTGAACATAACCCTGCTGTTCCGCTCCTTTCCCTACTGTTCCACATCCAGCTCTGGGATTCAAAAGCCTTTTCTTCAAAATGCTCAGTAGACTTGAGACATCCAGCTTATGAGGCACAGCTAATCCTCTGCCTTCCACTGGTCCGTGGGCCACCTGCTGCTCTTCTGGCTGCTGAGGAAACCACCAGACTGCTGACTCCTGGTGAAACCACACCATCCTGCATACACTTGCTGAGTGCTCCCGTGCGGCTCGCAGTCGCTTGCTGAAGGGTCAGCAGCTGGCTTGCCACTCCCTTCAGGTGTGAAATTAATTTCACACCTGAAATTAATATAAGGTGTAAAGTAATTTCTAAGAAATTCTTTTTAGCACATTTTACAGATGGAGTGGTGCGAAAAAATTTCGCCAATATAACGGACAATGCAGGACAAAGCACAGGGACTAAAAATTGTAACGAGGCAGAAACCAAAGTGAAGGTCCCAAGTGCTTGGGTATATGTCTGAGTGACTGAGCTAATCAGCCCCCTGCTATGTGCTGGCTGCTGGGCTCCAGTTGCTCCTGGGAGAGCTCCTAGGCAGTGACAAGGTGAGGCAATGGATGTCAGCCTCCCTGGCAGGGACAGAGGCCCAGCCAAACCATGATGTCTTCCCTCTGATGAGTGGTGGAAGAACAGGGTCAGAAAATAGCTGTGACACAGATGGGATGTTATAACCCTCCCTGGCACACTCACCTGGTTGGGTTTTACATCTGTTTTGGGGACCTGAATAATTGTTGTGATTTGAAAAGGTCTCACAGTAGCTGTTCCAGCATTTTATGACTCCTCGCTTAGGAGTTTATTGTAGAAACCCATTTCAAAATCATCCTGGTGCAAGAGCTCACAGGGCTTTTGCTCTTGCCTCTGCATGCCAACACAACCAGAGCATCTCCAGCCTTTGCAATGAGCTGTGAGCAAGGGGATGGGTCAGCCATCCCTACACTGATGGATGCAGAGTTTGTCCAAAGGACTCCGAGCCAAAGTTGCACTGATGGAAATAAATGCAGATCCTGTTAAATTCAGTGCAAAATCAGGCATATAAATCAAAGCTGAATTTCACCTGGGGTCTCTCTAGTCTGTAATAAATTACTAAATGGATTGTCAGATTTGATATTCTCTCATAAACTTCTAATTAAGGAAAAAGCAAACCTCTGCTTTATAAAATCTCTGACTAATAAAATGTCATAAATGCAATGAATGTTGTGATAATGCTTTTAGAGACTAATTGTCTTTAATCATCATTAGTGCAGAACTGATCAGCACCCAGATGAAGACACTGCTGTGCCATGGTGGCGTCTCTGGATGCTGGACAGACTGGCCAGGAAGAAGAGGAGAAAGGAGGGATCTTTGATTAGTTGGTTTTGGTACCTTCCTCACCTGCTCCTGGGCTGGAGATCACCTTGTGGCCCTGGGAGAGCGTAGCCCTGTCCCCTGTCCCTTGGGAGTTCAGCAACATGGGTTGTCCCCATGCATGGTCTGCCTTCCACCCTGTGGAGTGTTGCCCTTGTGGCAGGGAGCTAAGCGTGAGGATCATAGCTTCCACTGCAGCAATTCAGGGAGCCTCCAGCTCAGCTCCTTAGCTATATTCAAGGCAAGGAGGAGGCTCCTGGCTCGACTTTCATGCCCTCAGGCAGGGATGCAGGTAGAGCTTTGCTGTGTTGCTCCCTTGGCATCGCACCAGTGAGCTGTTCCTGCAGCCCTCGCTCGCACTCACACCCCGGCTGTGCAGGGGCTTTAAAGCTGGAGATGGTTATATGGAAATTATGTGCAAATATGCAAATTATTTCATTATGTTGCTGGCATAAAATGGCGCATAGAGAGCAGATAAAAGCTTGGCAGCTACAGAAATGGAGAAAGCGAAAAGGAGTTCAGAGAGGGATGCTAAGCTCCCAGGTTCTCTTCTTGCTCCCTGTGTGAGTGAGCTGGGGGGCTGGGGTGGGGAGAAAGCTTCCAGGCTGGCCTGAGAAAGCGTGATATCTCCACCTAGCTTTCCATGGTTGCCTCCATCATGTCTGGTTAATGCAGCCAAATATTTATCCTTTGGCCAGAATTTATTCACGTATTGAGCCTCATCTGTGTCATGTTTGCTGTGCATGTTTTTTCTTCCTGGTGTGGTCTGAGCAGTAGAGAGGAAGGGTCTAGAACTTCTGTTTTGTTTATCCTTCAAAGCAAAAAGTCATGATTGGTGATAAGAAAAGATTTCTTTTTTTTTTTTGTGTAATTTGTTTTCTAATGCAGCAGTGTTGGGGGTCAGGAAGTCCCTGCAGAGGATGGGACATGCACATCTGGAGATACAATGCTGAGGAACTTTGGAGAAAATGTGGGTAAACCTTCCCAGCCCACATTTTCCTACTCCTGCCTCATGTCACACCCATCATTTTTAGATGGCTGTGCAATCCGAGGCTGGAGGCTGCCGGCACTGACTGGGCATTGCTCTTACCTCGAGTGCTGCAGCTGACCTGGGAGTCCATCTGCTCTAAATTCCTAACCTGGCTGCCTTCTGCTGGCTGTGTCCAGCCTCAGGCTCCCAGCCCCAGCAATTAGATCATTTAATAAACCATCTCATTTCGGGATGTTTTGTGTAAAGCATTTTACCTGGCTTTATTTCTCGCATTGCTTTGTATTCCTTCGAACCCCAACCCTGCAAATCGATGCTGTGCTGCTATTGTTGCCTCTAAAATGTTTACTCCTGGCTCTCTTTAGGACCTAAAAGGCTGAAAACTGCATCGTAATTGCCCAATTAGTCCTAATGCTGCGTAGTGTTGACTGTTTAGTTACCATATATTGTGTACAGAACTAATTGTGGTGAAAGTAAATGAATGTGAAGGAAACAAACAAGCTACTAGAAAATAATTACTTGGAGTGTTTCTTTTTAGTACCTGTACAGCAGATTTCATTATAGTCAACAGCTTCTAAAGCTGCTTGAAATAGCGGTATTTGTCATTTTCATAGAAACTTGATAATGACATTAATTTATCTTAATGGTCTGTTCTATTGTTATAAATAGTAAAATTAGCTTAAATTGTCTTGCTTTTGCTGGTTTTGGATGGCTCCAAAGGGCCCCACAACAGCAGATGAGTAGATAATTTGGTGTGCTTGACAGATTTCCAATAATTTGTTATGTGGAACATGAGGTAATGCTAGTACCATTAATGTTCATTTTCCTCTAAATTCATTACTGCCCTTTTCCCTTTTATCTTTTTTAATGTCTGGGCCATTTTTCTATATTTCAAGTGGAGCTACAGAGCCTATTCATATTCAGCTATAGTAGCTATTAACATTCTGCACATAGAGAACATCATGTAGAAAAACAACTCTTTATGAAATGATGAGGCTGGTGGCTATTTGTGCTGGAAAGTAGGCAAAATGGGTTGTTTGCTGGTATTAGGGATTGGCTGTAATTAAGCCAAATGTAATTTTAAAGAAATTTAAATGTTTTCATTTTTATAGCCAAGGTAAAACACAATTCAGGGAAATTCTAAGAAGGTGTAAATGCATTAATAAAAACTATTTTCCCTCTTTTCTGCCACTCCTGTTTAAACTTCACCAAGGATTTTTTGCATGGCTAGTTATTTGCGCAATATTTTCTACCAAATTTAAACCTAATTAGTCTTGGGAAAGTAATAAAATTAACAGTATTTTTATGTGTGTTTTCCAATATGGTAATAATCTGAATAAACAGGAGAGCTTTCCATAAGGGAAGAATCATTCTGCCACCTTCTCATTTTCTTTCTTTTTTACTTTTATATCTAACCAACATCAGCATCCTCTTCCCTTCCACGTACAGAGACGGGGAGAAATGGAAGAGGAAGAGGAGAATGAGGTTTTACTGTCCATATCTTGCCAGCGTGGACTTAGTATATATGAAAACCCAAGCAAAAGCAGTGAAACATGAGGCTGGCTGCCATGGGGTGAATGTGGAGGGATGCCCGACACCGTGGCTGTGTCCCTATCATGCAGCAGGGGAACAGGGGCAGGCCAGAAGGGGAGAGGAGCTCTGGTCTGGGGGAGGATGCCTTTGCTCCAGCCCTGGCAGTACCTTTCTGCTGACTGTTGGTGGTGAAGCCCTGTTCAGCCATGTAGGAGGGGGATGCCCCTGCTGGCACCCCCTTTCTGATGCAAAGGGCTCGGTGAGCTATAGATCTTGGCAGGCCGATGTGAATGATTCCACCAAAAAGTGTGCTGTTTTGATGAAACTTCTCTCAGAAAAAAACTTCATCAGGAACATTCTTAATTTTTGTGATATTTTTTACATTATTTTCAGTGTTCACGGAATCAGAGCGTGGTTGGAGTTGGCAGGGACCTCTGGAGCTTATTTGGTCAAACATTGCCCACACAAGCAAGATCACCTCAAGCCCAGGAACTGTGTCCAGATGGCTTTGAAGTTGATATTTCTTCAATTTAGATGTATCAGGCACCATGTGCCTCTGAGATAATGAGATAACGTGATGGTCAAACCAATGCATTATTTTAAACTTGTCTTTAAAATCATCCGCTTCTTATGCCTGATGTAAATAACTACCCTTAAATCAATGTCCCAGCATTGCTCTTGGTTGTGATGATGGGACCACCCACCAGGCAAGGAGGAGGTTCTCAGCTAACTCTCTCATCAGTCAGGTGGCACAAAAGGCTCCATGGCTGGCACAGGCCTTACTCAGACAACCTATCATGGAGGATTCACCTTCCCGGTGTCCCTGCTGCTCACTAGCGGAGATGCTCAGACTCTAGGTGGGTGAAGTTGACTGAGATGGGCCCTCCCCACGGCTGCCAGTGGACTGGATGGGCATTTTCCCTCTGCAGAACTGGATGCCTAGTTCCAGCTGGTATTGCCACCCATCTCCCTGCAGCTGACAGCAGCAGCCAGCAAGAGTGCAGGCACTTGTTCCCAAGTTACCCAATGTTACCCCTAGAGAGGTCATATTTCCCTGACAGCTCCCAAACCACAAGCTTTGAGCTGGGTTTTGTCCGAGATGCATCATTGCCAACCCAGGAGCACCTTCCAGGAGGTGGCTTGAGGCAATGTCTCTCCCAGTGTGGACCTCCCTGGGTACCTCACCCCTTGGGACTCCTTTGGGCATCCCAATTTTATGTCTTACCATGTGTGCTTAATGTTGTTCAATGCTGCCTTCGTCCTGGGAGCGGAGCTGAAATCTTCATTGCTTAAATTTTCTGGACTCCTCTCAAAACCAGCCTATGCTGGGGGCTTTACAGCTGACTTATTTGGAAAACTCCTTCTCCCATCTATAGTAGGATTTATCTCACCTACCTTTAGACATTATTGTGCAAAAGTCAGTACTTTTTCTGCTCATCCCTGCTCTCTTTCAAGTCAGGGTAAAAAAAAAAAACAAAACTCTATGCCCACAATGTGAGTCATCAGATTTATTTTAAACAACTAAATTAGGATGAGATGAACAGCACCTAAAAGTGCCAATTTCTCTCCATTAAGGAGAAACAGAGCCCAGGCTCCCCGGTATAAACATTAGGTGTCAACATGATGGATATCCATGCCTGGGCAGAGCATCTCTATCCTCATGCCGCACGTCCAGACCATTGGCAGGGGAGATGCCTGTCTGGTGGAATTGTCCTCCATTGTGAAGCTTCCAAGCAGCTCAAATGTTGCACAGTTACAGCCATGTTTTGCTTAAAGTATGGAAGCACAATTTAATGATGCATTGCAAAGTCTTTCTGAAATTCCAAAGCTCATGTTTCTTTCCAAGCTGAAGCTTACCTGAAGTCTCCTCAAAGGTCTATTTTGCTGTTCCTGTTTTTGTATCTGAGTTTTAAATCTTCCTGTTTATAGGTTCCTGTCTGATGTTTAGATTCTGGGAATGTTTCTGTGCATACTGAATTTTAAGAAAATCCTTTTTGTCTGTTGCTGCTCTCTACTGAGAGATATATTGACTTGACTGAGCATTTGTAATTAAAATATCTGATATTCAAAGCTTCCGGAGACTCACAGGAATGACAGCCAGACACACCTGGCTGAAGCTTGAAACGGTACATTTTATCTGTTGTTTGCCAGTGTCTGTCACAACATGCCAGGTTTGCTCCTTGCTCCCTGGTTAGCTTTTATCTGTTTGACAATAAAAAATCATGCTAAACAAAGGGGAAATTTGCATTTCAAACATGCATATCTGTGCTCAGCCTTCCTTCCTTGTGATAAAGTAAATAGATTTTCTCATTTTAGCATCATGACCATTATGACTGGTAAAAAAACCTAAAAAACACACTCAAGCCCAGGTAAGCAGGTCCTTATATGGTTGATACAGTGTTTGCCCTAAATGAAGGAAGATGTCCATCAGGCTGTTCACTTGTAAAATAATAACTGAAGAATGAGCTGCAAGACTTGGATCTTGTCCAGTCTGGACAAGCCACATGGACAGCTGTGGCTGGTGCCTGGGAAGACCCTGCCCTCCCACGGTAGCCGATGGTCCCCACAAGGCCACCAGCAGCGTGATAGCATCAGAGTGGCTCTAGGCAGGGGCTGTCAATGTTTCCACTAAAACCTCCTTTTTCAGGGCTTTCGTGCAGGTGTCTAAAAGGTTGATTTGCTTTAGGGCTCCGAACAGAGGAGTTTGTTTATCAGCAAGTTTTTTGTTTAATTGATTTCAAAGAACCAGAAATACAACGCCCCAGCCCTGATAAACAGCAATAGCTGAAGAGCTGTTGTGGTTTTTCCAGTGTTAGGGTTACTGTTGGACTCAGTGATCTTAAGGGTATTTTCCAATCAAAATAATTCTACTGCTGACACAACACAAATTAAGGCCAAGTCAAGCTGACACAGATGCCTTTTGTTGATAATCCATGTGCAGTGTAGTCCTGTAGCCCATGAAACCACAATACACGCAAAGACTGGGATGTAGTTATCTGTTTGCTAATGGAATTAACCAATTATAGCGATAAATGAAGGATTTGCTAAAAGTAGGCAAACTCTTTAGACTTCATTAGATTGGGGCAAGTTTTCCTCTGCCTCATGCAGGATGCACGAGCAGCAGCAGCTGCCTGCTGGAAGATGTTTCTGCGGCACTTCTAGATTGACATCACTCCTGATTAAATAATCCCTCCCCGTACCTTCCTTGCCAACAAAAATAATGAGACACAGAAATAAAATTAAATAAGTGCAGACAGAAATATAGCTGATGGATGCCTTCAAAGCCTGCCCTGGGGCTGGCTCACCTGCCCTGGGTGGAGCTTGCAGCAGCATTACTGGTCCAGGGGTGCTGGGTGGATGGTGGGGTCAGTCCCACCTTCCTGGGTCTTGGTATTTTGGGAAAAGTATAGGTTATATAAAAGACAAGGGGAAGATGAATTATGAGAAAAAGGAAAAATGATTGTGGTGGTGGTTTTTTTTTTAACTGATTTACAGCTGTGTAAGGAAACAAAGACGTGCCTTGAGGATCTGCAAGTCTGGAAGGTGAACAAACAAGAAACAAGTGAAATTCAGTCTTGCCCATTCTGGTCCACCCAAAAGGCTGCAAACTTTTAGGTAATTATCTATAATTTGTTACCTAGAACATATAGGTAGTTATAGTTAATTATATGGGTAATTATAATACATGTACAATACTCAATATATAGGTCATAAAAACACATTATCTATAAAATATGCTAGAATATTACCTACAATTTCCCTGTCCTGAGGTTTTGGTTGATTACTCACCCTTGTTCCCTGACCACATTCAATCTGGCTGGGAAGCAGGACGCTACCAAAACCCATCCTTGTGCAAGCACTGCTGGTACGAGTGGCTCTGGGCCCAGTCAGGGGGACGGGACTGGAGCATGTTGTTGGAAATGGGTCCCAACCTACCTTGGAGAGGGTACCTGAGGAGGCCTCTGCAGTACAGGTTTATTGATTGAGGGGATATTTTCCTGTGAGTGCAAGAGTCCCGGTAGACTCAGTTGATCAAAAATATTTGTCTGTGGCTGATGTCTCACTAGGTTTTTCACAGATGCTTTGGGAGAGAAAAAAAGTGAGCAAGTGTTTCATTCAAGAAGATCCTTGTGAAATACAGTTTCTCTAGATTGTAGTTTAGGTTGCTTTGAACAACTGAGATGATAGATACGTGCCCTGAAAAATGCTACTATGTTTTACATCAGAGACAGTACTGAAACCCACATAGAGGATGCTGTCACCCAGGGGAGAGGCAGTAATACTGGCAATACTGACACAGAACATCCTGTGGCAGGACAGAGCGTGTGGGAGTGAGGACCCGGCCAGCACCCCAAGGGGACTCCTTTGGCAGGAGGCAGGTGACTCAGGGCTCTTCTTGCCTTGCTAAATGAGCCAAGACCAGGGAGTTGGCCCCGACACCAGGCTCTCAGCACCCGCACTGCTTTATCTTCACAGTGCAAAGTTGTTTACTAGATGGGAGATAAAAATGTGGACGCTGAAACGATGTCCATGGAGGAGTAAGGCTCAGGGTCACAGGTTTCCAAAAAAAGTGTGGCTGGTGCTGGAAAGCAGTGGCTGCAGCACAAGCTAATGAGGAACATCCAATTCGGCATTTGCCTGTGCAATCGCCAGCCCCGGGAAACGCTTCCCAGTTATGAGAGACAAACGTTGACAAAAAAGACTGAGCAGCTACTCACAGCTCCTGTGAGAGTGGACTTGCTGACTGGGTGCCAAAGGTGTTGAAATGTTCTCGGAACAGCTGTGGCACTGAAAGAGTGCTGGGCAGGGCTGGTGGCACGTGGGTACTGATGGCAGAGGGAGAGAGGGTGGCCCTGCAGTACACCTGCTCCTTGGGGAGAATGCCCTGTGGTTGCTCCTGCTGGTTATTTTCACTGCTCTGGACGTCTGGTACCCCCAGTGTAGAGGAGCAGTGGGACTGGTTTCACTGTGGGAGGTGCAGAGTTGCATCCTGGTCCATCCTCAGCCCAGTCATATGCAAAAGGGAGCAGGGAAAAAGGGATCCCTTGATTTTCCCCTGACGTGGAGAGTGATGCCCTAGACACACCTCTGCTCAGCAGGCAAGGAGCTATAAATGGATACAGATACAGCAGAAGACATGAGCTATTTTGCCCCTGCTTTTGTGGCAGATGATTAACTGGGATGTGGGAGAGGGCTGGTTGCTCTCCCCATAGATCAGTTGCAACCCACAACCAGCACTTCAGAATTTGCCAATTATCACAGCTTGAGTTTAACTGAGCTCAGTTGGAGATGGGGTAACTGAAATTCAACAAACTTCAGAGTAGTTGCTGTTCTGCCCCTGCATGAACTCACACAAATCTATTTTTCAAAGTTTATGGTAAAACTCATTAATGGAGCTCAGGTCAGACTGGAGCTCTTTTCTGCATCATTAAGTCCTTGGCTTGTTTTTCTTTTTCCAGTTCTCTGCAGGTCATTCCCCCAAGTGCAGCAGGGATGGAGGAGCACATTGAAATCATTACTGATAAACATTTACATCTCAAAGCTACACAGAGCCATTATTTCACAAAGATGCGAACAAAATGGTTTTGCATTGTGTGAATTATTTTCCTATTTGAAACACAGAATCTCTCTCAAATAACTTTAAAACCCATATTGTAGCGAAGCATCCAGTTTGCTCCATTAACTACTCATGGAGTCAACTGGAGAACCGCTGTTATTAATTTCAATGGAAAACTAAAATGCAGTTCATTTTCTGTAATTGCAGGCCCATCACCTAAAGACCCAGGAAAAGCTTTTAATCCAAGGCATTTTTAGAAGGGTATGATTACATTGCATATCTTCATAAGGTACATAATTACCAGGATGTCAATCACAAAGAAACAGAAAAAGCTGAACTTCCTGGGCTGTTAGAGAGCTGCCCCAGGGCCTCATGGCTCTGCAGGTGTGTGGGGCATCAGGATGGGTGCTGGAGGTGGGGGACCTCACCAGGACCCATGTGATGCTTCTGCTGTGGTGGAGAGCAGCCAGCAGCTGTCCCAGCACCAAAATACCCCTTATGCCCCCTGCACCACAGACCAGGAGCTACCTGGCAGAGGAGAACGCAGAGAGACCGTGAGCCTGGAGGAAGAATCAGTGGGTTAGGAGATGCCTTGGAAAAAGCAACACTTCAAGGATCACAGGTGAGCAGCTGAGCATCACAGTAATGGGGCAAGGGAACACACAGAAAGGTCAGTAAAAATGATGGAAATCTTGGAAAGAAAAATCTGAGGGTAAATGCTGTTTAGTTTAAGGATGAGAAAGGCTCCACGAGGTGCAGAATATTCAGCAGAATAGAATTTGATCCCAAGGGCACAGGAGAACCCATCACAGCTGGACTGCTGACCTGGGGCTGTTGGATGAGGGCTGCAGTGGCATGGTGACTCCAGTCCCAGCTGCCCTCGTGGGCATTGCCCTCTATCAAGCTGCCAGCTGCCCTCACACTATAGCCAGAAGGGACCTCATGGTTTGAATTCAAGGTCTTGGTTACCCACGACTCTATTAAATCTAAACAGATCGTATAGCCCCCCCAGCCTGCCTGAGGGAAGGGGAAACTCCAGCTTTTCATTTGAATTAAAGCTTGGCTGTTTTGCTCAAGGAGGGACAGCTGTGAGCACTGTGACTCAAGGCTGCTGCAGCCCGGAGGTGTACCAGAAGGTCTTGCAGCCACAGGCAGAACTCCAGTGCAGGATCACCATTTCCAAGCCGGGTTCTTAGGACTCACACACCCGAATCATGGAGGAAACTCAAATCAGTAGAAACAGATAGATGCCAGAAGCCAGACGGACTTAAGGTCAGGTGTTTGACACGTGTTAACAGCCCCTTTCCTTCAGCTCTTGGTTCCAGTCCTTTCCTGCTTTAAGCACTGATGGATGCTGAGCAGTAGTTGCAATGGCTGAGGTGTGACAGAGCTGAAACTGTTTCTTCCAGGGCTGTTTCACCAGTGAAGAGGAGCCATCTCTTGCTGCATCTCACAACAAGGGACCCTTAAATGGGTTCCAAAAAGAGCTAAGTGTACTTAGCACCTCGGTGGATGAGGATTAAGGTGGGTAATAGTGATGGCAGAAGTAGCTGTTTGGGAAGCAGTTTAATTAATAAAAAAGTAAGAAACAAAAAGGTCAAGCCTTGCCTCTGCTGTGCTGCATTTAATCTGCACATGTACACAGGACTTCAAGCTCTGGGTTGGTTTTTTTTATTGAGCTGGCACATTTCCCCTAACATGATAACATTTTTTAACTTTAATGGATGACATTTTGTAATATGTTTAAAGATCTGTAATATTTTATGCTCATAGCTTTTTGCAATTGTTGTTCTAATATGGCACTGATGCTGGTATTAAAGTCTAATATGATTAGAAAGCTCAATTGTATAACCAAGGGTTATGCTCTTTATCTATTCTAATCTGATTAAAATGCTTCTTTTCAGTAGCTTTCTGCAATCGCTTTATAGAAAAACCTGGGAGCAAAGCCACCAGCACTTTGTTTTTTCCCAGATCGAAAGAAATACCGAATGGGTTCCTTAATTGCACGCTTCATTCATTACCATACAAAGCTGGGTCCAAATTGCAAATCCAGCTCGTTTGGCTGTAGTGGAGCTGCTCACTGAGAAAGGGCTTGTGGAACCAGCCTGATGCCCAGACTAGCCCTGAGGCTGGTTAAGGTTCAATACCTGCTTGCTTTAGGGGCAGGAAAAAAAGCATTTTGGATCTTGCTGCCTGGTACTGAGGTTGCCAAGCAATGAAGCCACAACAAGTAGCTAATGTCATGGCTATATCTAAACCCCAACACAGCATTAAATTCATCACTGTAATTAAAGACTCTCACTGCTTATGATACCATCTCTCTTACGTGATGTATCTTGTCCAGCCTAGTGGTAAACTAGTTAATGCAACAGGTCACATCCACCACTAATTTCCACTGCTATTTAGTGCTTGTACAACACAATTTACCACAAATCTGAAGGCACAGCACATAAAATGTGCTGCAGATAATGCAATAGGTCCATGATGCATGATGAAAGAGCTCTGTTTTACTAAAACTTACCTCCTCCCCTTCAACTGTTCCTCCAATGATTACCAACACTGATATGGCAGAAGAGCTGTATAAAACCAAACACAGCTGCTGAAATACTGGTGGTTTCACATCATCATATACTAGGTTTTGCGGGTAAAGCAGAGCTGCTGGATGAATCCCCCTACACAGCAGAGGCTTTTCTGTGTGCTGTGGATCTGTAGCGCTAGGCAAGCGTGACTCCAAGACCAGTGTTAGGGAGCACTCCTGATGTATTTACATGAACCCTTGCGGCTGCATCTTAAAAGATGGGGATGGTGGTTCTACAGACCACCTCCCTGCAAGATTGTCAAGACTGAGTCATCACTGAGACCACAACTGCTGACTCCAGTGTAGCCATAGCTGGTATTCACCACCACAGCAAGCTGCTACAGGATGCAAAGCAGGCTCTACCTCTTCTCTTCAAACCTGAGCCATGGTTGCCACTGCTGGTTGCTCAGGTTAAGGAAGGGTAGGAAAGCTCCAGGAGGGGAGTTGAGGTGTTTAAGGTAGCTACTGCTACTTGGGAAAGAGAGCAAAGAGGGGCAGCCCCTCCTAGATCTGATATTTGCCCCTAAAAGTTGCAGAAGGGGCTCTCCCCTTCCACCTCCTGCCCAATTCCTCCCCCTCCTGCAATGGATGCATTTGGCTCTTATTCCTCCTTTGGCAAAACAGAGTTGGCTATCCCCACTGAGGAGCAAGCTGTTTCTTCTTGGCTGTGCTTGCAACCCACAGATTCATCTAGCCAGCCTTTACCATCAGAGTTTAACAACAAAAACAACCTCCAAAGCCAAACACATTCCTTCTCCTTCTAAACCAGCTTCAACCACAGCGAACGCCACAGCTGATGCCAAGCAGGCTGTGCACCTTTGACTGGACTCTCAGGTCTCTTTGATTTCCAAGTTGTCTGAAGATTTTTGTGTCACTCTACAGAAGGGAACTCATCACCATCACATCAATTGCAAAGCATCACTGACACAGACATGGCATCCCTAATATTCAGGGGTCCCATCCACATGATGTGGCAACAAACAAGGACAACATCAACATTTAGCTAGAATTAATCTTTCTTACCCATATAACACTATTTGAATTGTCCCAGAACCATAAGGGTTAAAGTCTTTTCCATTCTCTGGACCACAAATAATCTAAGAACTATTCTTCACTAGCTGGGTAAATTTATGCCAGGTGTGAGGAGGTCACTGCAAATCATATTCTGTCTCTCCTTTTCCTATGTGTCAGGGGATATCCACTTTTTAGGTAAGTAGACTTGCCTAGAAATTGCCTGAGACAACTGGATATTCTCTGACCTTCCTTGGTGTTACAATATCTTCTTGGGCTCTGTGGCATCAGATACGTGTGGTCTTACTTCCATGTTTCATAGAATCATCTGGTTGAAAAAGACCTCTGAGATCATCAAATCCAAACGTACCTGTCCCCTTACTAAACCATGTCCCTAAGAAACTCATCTACCCATCTTCTAAACACCTCCAGGGATGGAGACTCCATGACCTCCCTGGGCAATCTGTTCCAATCCCTGATCACTCTCTCAGTGAAGAAATTCTTCCTAATGTCCAGTCTAAACCTCCCCTGGCGCAACTTGTGGCCGTTCCCTCTCGTCCTGTCGCTTGTCACTTGCAAGAAGAGAGCAGCACCCACCCCTTCTCAACCTCCTTTCAGGTAGTTGTAAACAGTGATGAGATCTCCCCTCAGCCTCCTCTTCTCTAAGCTAAACAAACCTAATTCCCTCAGTCTCTCTACGTAGGACTTATTCTCCAGCCCCCTCACCAACCTCGTTGCCCTTCTTTGCACACAAATCCAGCACCTCAATGTCCTTCTTGTAGTGAGGGGCCCAGAACTGAACACAGCACTCAAGGTGCGGCCTCACCAGTGCCGAGCACAGGAGCACAATCACTGCCCTGGTCCTGCTGGCCACGCTGTTTCTGATACAGGCCAAGATGCCATTGGCCTTCTTGGCCACCTGGGCACACTGCTGGCTTGTGTTCAGCCAACTGTCAACCAACACCCCCAGGTCCTTCTCCTTCAGGCAGCTCTCCAGCCATTCTTCCCCAAGCCTATAACTCTGCATGGGGTTGTTGTATCCCAGGTGCAGGACTCGGCACTTGGTCTTGTTGAACCTCATCCCGTTGGTCTCAGCCCATCGATCCAACCTGTCCAGATCTCTTTGCAGTGCCTCCCTTCCTTCAAGCAGATCAACAATGCCACCCAGCTTAATGTCATCTGCAAACTTGTTAAGGGTACACTCGATCCCTTCGTTGGTCACTGCTGCTTCCCTGCCTGGCTAATTCATTCTTTTAATTCATCAGAATCTCTCATAAGTTCAGTAACAACAATTCACAATCTATTAAATGTGCATCAGGAGTAAACAGCAAAGTTTTTTAACTAAAAGGAGCTCCCGAGACTATCTGTGTCACACTATATCTGAGAATCGGGCTTAGATTTTCATTTTATCTGCCCCAAAGGGAATTTGATAATAAAAGGATTCTCAGTTCTTTTGCATGTTGAATTTTTCCCTCAGGTGTTCCTGACTCTAAATAGGAAGTTTAGAGCAGCAAATGAAGTACCTCCAGATTTCAATTCACTGGCATGTTGCGAAGTAGAATAAACCTACTTTACATTCTTCGCTGGAGATCCACAGGGTTGTTTGGGTAAGGTGTTCCTCCCAGGAAGCTCCAGCATGCAGATGACTAGGTCCACCACTTCAAACAACAGCTCTGTGCACCGTCAGCTGCAACAATTAATTCATTAATCTGTCTGTAAATCAAACCTCTGATGGCCTGGCTCTTACCTTACAAGAGTCAATGAGCTAATAACCTACTGACAGTTGTGGCTGGTTTCTGTACACAGGCATGGTTTTGTTTTAAAGGAACCCATCTATCCCCATAACCTGCTAACTACTACAAGGAGTAAGAATCCAGGTTCTGGGCAACTTTACTGCAAAACATTTAGAAATTCCTTCTAGATTCATTCCAGCTTCACAGAAGTCTAAGGAGAGAGCATACTTTCCCGCAGGAGATGAAGATGGGAATTGATCACCAGGAGGCTCAAGTTTCAGCTGTAAAACTGATGTTTCCAGTAAGACTGTCTCCTTGCATTAAATCTGGGCTGTGAAAACATCCTCCGGCTGATCGGTACCAGCTGGTGTGGAGGGGGAAAGAGGAGATGCTGCTTGCAGCCAATACCATAAGGCACAGATCTTACCACTTCTTCAGAAACACTTTCAGCGCCGGAATTCCTGGTTAAACAGCTGGTACATTGCGCTGGCTGGATGAGCACGCCCTCAGACATTTTTGGTACATTCACTAACTGTTATTTATGGTAAGTATCTCTAAACTGAGTCTGCATTGAGCGACCCATGTAGATTGCAAAGAGTGAGACAATACTTTGAGTTATGACAATGAGTAGAATGAACTTTTATTTTCATTCATCCTTCATTAATACCATACAATTAGATAGCAACATCTGGAAAAAAAATAAATCTTGAAACAATTTAAAACCGAAGGCACAGAAAACCAAACCCAACTATGCAGCTACAAGAGAAAGGGGAGAAACTATTCAGGAAGGGAATTAATTCAGACAGGTTTTATCGCTAGACATTCTGATAAAAAGCTACAGCACATGGAAACAAAATTGCACAATTTAAGCTAATCCATGCTTTTGTTACATACACATATATAAGGAAAAAAAATCTAAAAATCTGACTTTTGCAGGGTTTTGAAAAGTGTAACTTAAAATAAAAAAAGTTATATCTAGTACATAGATCAAAATCTTCCCTAAAGTCTACAGTAAGATGTACTTTACAAAAAAATCTGCATTAAGAGCAAAGTATACAGGTTAAACAGCATCTAGGGATGGGAGGAAACCTGTTCTCAAATCAGTTAGGAGTATCAAAGTAGTTTGGTATTTGCTTCAGAAACAAAGATTCTCAGCACAGTAATATACTGCAGAGGACATTCTTTTGTATTTTAATATCACGAAATTAAATTGATAGCATACATTACAGAGAGGAATAAAACCACTTCATTTGTATGAGATTTTTACTTTTTCTTTTTTGCAGAAGAGTAACTTTATTTTTTTTGAAAACAAAGCTACTGGAATTAATGACATGCGATAATATGCCCTGATATTACACCAGCTAAGTTTGAAAATAAAGTTCATGCTTCAAAATTGAAATATGACGTGATTCTCAAATACATTCTCTGGTAATTAATAATACAATACAGAGGTCATTCATAGAATCAGTTCAGGTTAGGAACCTGGTTATAAATCAAGCTCTTTTTCAAATATGCAGAACACTGACAGCTCACAGGGTTTGCTCCAGGTCAGCACATTTCTTTCTGCGCTCCACCCCTCTTTTCTTAAACAAATGGATCCTTAGCCCACAAATACCATGGAAAGGCAAATTCTAGAAGTTACAGGTTGGTTTTCAAAAATAGTAAATACAATCCAAGATAAATAGTGTTACTCTTATTGACAACTTAATAGCAGGTGCTCTCTAAGGGGAAAAAAAAATACCCTGAAATGCAAAAGAGATCGTTTCAGCATTTGATATCAAGGCATTTGCACATTTATCAGGAGGTGACAGAATAAGAGTGAACTTTGCAGCTCACTTTGCAGTCGGACTTGAATTCAAAAAGCCTTCCTTCTAGCCTGCCCACCTCTAAACCATAACGTATGGTTTCTTAATAGCCTTTTTTTTTTATCCTGGAAATAATCCTCCCATTTAGAAAGTACAAGTCAAAGTATTGTTTCCACATATGAATAAAGAGAGCTGACAACTACAATAGAAACGGTAAAAATGATCTTCATAAAAATGTTCATCAAAATTCTCTGACATAGCAAAACATTTGTTTCTAACATAAAGTCTAATACTGCAAACCATTCACTCAAAGGCGACCTTGGGCATGTGTATTCCTGCCAGCATTGCAACAGTAATTACTTCCATATTTCTGGTCATCATAGGATACAAACTCTAATATGTTAAAGTTTCCTAACAAAGAGTCCAATTATTGCACTTTATAAAAATTCCAGTAAGATCAGGCTTTTGTCCTACTTTTCTATGAACACTGATGCCCTGCAAGAAAAATTTGGGGGACCAAATAATTTCTGAGGAGTAACATGAATTTCTTGAATCAGTCTGAAATATTGAATCAAAACTGGAGAGGCTTACAAAATGAAGAGACGTCCCTTTGGATTTTGATTCACAGCAGCAGATAGATGTGTCATTGTGGTACTGACACACGTTCTCTTGACAGGGAAGAACGGGCACATGGCTATTACATTTATATATCACATTACTTGAGGACTGTGCAGAAACCCCCAAAGAACCAGTAAGTTCTTCTGCTGACTCAACAAGCCTGGTGGGGAAAGCTCAATATCAGAGTGGGAGTTTCTCTATGAGCTCCAGTCTATTTGCATTTGCATCAGCAGTGGATATAGCAAACAGAAACGGCCATTTCAGAATGGAAAGATAATAAGAGTGAGACTGAGAGGCCCACAAAAAACCAAAATACAGCAGTTTTGGCCCTGCTTATAACCAGCTGTATCAATAGGGGAAAAAAAAAGACAGAGGGAGTTTTTGCGCCAGCTATCTAGAAAAGAAGCTGCTTGAACCAAAGTGATTCACAGATCTATATGAGGCTACCAGGCCAGCAAATCACTGTTAAAGTCACTTTGTTCCTCTGCTCCTTCAGCATGGGAACGAGTGCAGAATGGCTCATTCCAACCGTGGACAGTCCATTTACAGCAACAATCATATCACCACACCTAAGAATACAAGAAGAAAGAAAAAACAAATGATGACTACTGCTCTGCATTAGTACACACCAACAAACAGCACTTCACCTCTGGGGTAACAGGTTTCCATCAAGCTGGAAGTATACCTAAAAAAACCCACAGGACTCAATTTTAAGTCTGTTTTGCTACTGAAACTTATCTGAGAAATTCTTAAGTGACTGGATTTCAATTCTAATACAATAATAATTCTACATTAAGAGCTGACCTGTAGGGAAATGTAAGCAGAGAGTTGGCAAGATCTAATGGAGCCAACAGAAGATAATGAGATAGCATGTGCATGACAGAAGCATTTCTGTTTGTGTGGATTATAACACATTTACACCAAACACGCCTTTACTGTAGGAGGTGTAAGTAAAGATAAATCTGGTTACAACCAAGAACCGATTTTGTCCGATGTAACCATAGGCTGGACATCTCCCCAGCAGATGGCTCAACCGAGAAGCTGTAGCACCCTTCTGATTTGAAGCAGGTAGTAGAAATTGAGGAGGGCACTGTCTGCCAGCACGGAGAAAACTAACCTCAAAGGGTTAAGTTTCATCTTTTACAAGCTCAAGAGAAACTTCAAAAAAGCACCTAAGTTCTTCCTACACTGAGCATACGCCTTCTCCAAGCATCTCTTCTTTGTGACTTGAGTGTGGATTTTGCATTCCTCAGAGCAGTGGAACACAACTCTGGAGATGAAACAGGACTTTTCCTGAAACTGATCCTCCCAGCTGTTGGAGGCACCAAAATGGATGGCAAGAAGATGTTCCCCTGAGCTCTCCCAGTGCCCTCCACCAGGGCAGAGCAGAGGAAGAAAAGTGTGTCCAACACCAGTTCAAATGTGCATTCCAAAGCCCTTCTCTGCCTGAACCAAAGTACCCATCAGCCAAACCACAATGCTACAGTTCACTGAACAATATTACACAAGAGTATCTTTTCCGTTTCTTACAAGGGGGTAAGTGTGACCGCAAACACTCTTCCCCTGTTCTTAGGAATGATGCTTGAATTTCCATCTGTATGAAGACTTCTAGTTATTAAATCCACAGTCTGAAATTATTTACTTTGGGTTGAACTGAAATCTTTCATTTAATCCAAACTGCTTCATAGTTGGCCAAAAAGCAAAATTTCATGTTCAACCAAGCTACTTTTTCATTTATTTATTTAGTCATTGAACTGAAAAATCAATTACTGTCAAGCCTCTAGGCAAAAGTACATTTTTTCTTGTTACTTTGTAAGTAAATCTACATGTAAAAATAATGTCATAAAACTTCAAGTTGTATATTCTTTACTGCCACCTTCCCAAAAAATCAATTTATGAACACAAGACTCTCTAATAGCAATTTTAAGTTTTAGTTCTGAACTAATCCTACACAAGGCTAAGATGCAAATATGATTCTAGACCTGAGGGCTGTGTGTTTAAGTAAAATCATATGATCTCTAAGGTCAGAATGGACCTCAGGAGGTCTCTAGTCCCATCTTCTGCTCAAAGCAAGACCAGCTTGAGAAAGATCTGACCAGGTTTCTCATGCCTTTATCCAGCTGAGTCTCAGAAACCTCCAAGGGCACAGACCATGCAACTTGTGCCACTGCCTGACCATCCGCATGGGGAAACAGTTTCTCCATATAACACCAGTCTCAACCTCTTTCGTTCAGCTTGTGCTCATTGTCTCTTGTCCTCTCACCCTGCAACACTGTGAAAAGCCCGGGCTCCTGGATAATGCCCTTGTAGGCATTGGAAGGAGCTGTTAGCTGCCCCTGAAGCGCTCTCCTTGCGGGCAAGTGCTCCAGCTCCTACCACCTCAGGGGCCTCCACTGAACTTGCCTCATTTATCAGTGTCTTTCCTGCCAACCAGTGACTGTCAGGGCACTGGTATGGGGACTCAGTTCCTTAATAATCTTTTCAGAGATCTTTTTTATTTACTTTCTCGCCTTTGCATTACAGCAGCAGCACCCATCTTCAGTACCAGAGTTTCCAGTAGTGGCTTCAGAAGGCTATATGAAAGGATAAAGCAGTTTCCCTCACTTCACAGAAGTCAGTTCTAATCTTTCACCTGTTCTCCAGGAAGACAAAAATGCTATGAACTAGCCAGTTCCATACAAAATACTACAGCATACTTCATTAAGCAATTAGTTGCAACAGCACATAATTATTTAAAAGTTGTTGCTATTATTACTATTATAATTTCTGTTATTTTAGCTTACTTTAATCTTCCATCAAAGTAGGCAGGAGTTCCGAGCACAATCGTTTTAATGAAGAAAGGCTGGTTCGTGTGGTTCTCCTCGTAGCCACCAACAATGCTGAAACCCCAGCTCCCCAAATTGCTCCGCCGCAGCACTACGTCATGGCAGCTATGTAGGCAGCTGTGGAATGGAAGCACACGACAGCAGGAGAAAAAGCTGTGTGTACCACATATAGATACTTTTACAGTAGGCACAACACCTGCTGTCTCCTCGTTACCATCGTGCTAAGCGTGGAGGAGAAGGGGAGGGATGGTGATTAGAGTTCTGTTCCCAGAGTAATTTTGCAATATGCAAACAGATTACCAAAAAAACCTCACGATCTTGAGACAGAAGAGTGTTTTGAAAGAAATAAGGCAGTGCTAAAATAACTACTTAAATACAGTTAGCTCTGTAAACTGACAGCATTTTATGGATTTCACAGGCAACAGGAATGTGGGTGGAAAATGGATACCCAATGTGTTCAGTTTGTAAGTCAAACATGCCGTGGGTTTTTCTTCCACCCCCAGTCAGTTCAGGCTTTTTCTACTTTAAGTAAAGAGCTAAAAATCCATCCATCATCTTCCCTACCTCTGAACTGATGCATCACCAGTAATGAAATATATATGATTAACCATTTTATTGCACAGAATGCAAATAATCCAGATCATGCCTCACTAACTGTGCTGATATGTTATCTCCCCAGCAAAAGCTATTTTTTGCCAATGAAGTTGGCAACCACTGTAATTAAAAAAGAAAAAAACCAACACAACACATAAATTAACTTTTGTGTAAAAAAGGTGCCAGGTTCTTTACCGATATAAAACACTCCTTTGAAGAAGAGCAACACAATGTATAGTGTAACTCTAGGAGCCACACATGGGCATCCGTGGTAAAGAAGCAACAAACCACTGCTGGAGCATGCAAAGGAAGTACATTTACCAAAAGTGAGAGCTGTTTATGTATTAGGTAACTAACTCATTAATACTCAAGTGGAAAAGTTATTAATTGATAATGAAAAAGTTTGAAATCTTTGGAGGGTCAAAACACGGTTCTGCTATCTTCAGCTGAAATTCTGCTACCAATATGCATGATTCTTGTGGTTTTAGGCTTAAACGACAGACCTGAGCCCAGTAGCTCTGAGAGAGAAGAATCTACCTGCACACCCTGACTGCAGTTAGTGACACTGTTTGCTGATAACAAGCAATGCCAGAACGACCTTACAACTAACTGTACCCACAAGAGAGTGAAAAATAGAAGAGTAAAAATGTAACAGGGTGATGTACACCAGATTGCAGATTAATAAAGGGGATGGAGCTCACTGCAAATCTTGGAGAGTCCTTGTGTTTGGCAGAGATGGCAGTGGGATCTTGAAAGAAGTGCGTGAGGTTTTACAGCCACAGGCTTGTACATGTGTAAAAGACCTGTGTCAAGAGTCTGTGAGAATGGCAAGTCTGATCCAATATTCTAAAGGTATATATTTGGCCTCGTAAATTTAAGTAGCAGATTAACAAAAAGACAGCTGGATAAATACTTTGTGTTTTTATTAATAACCTCTCTGGTTTTAGATATTCTACTGGAAGATAGAAAAGACAACTCGTGTTAAATGAGAAGAATCCATGTGGGTAGTTACCACAGTTCGTGGAGAGATAAACCAAGTCTATTTATCTTCCAGTTTCCTAAGGAACATTATTACTCCTTTTCACAGGTGTCTTCCTAAGCACACTGTCAAGTGAATACAGTTGAGATGGTTGGTCAGGCAGAAATAATGGCAGATGTACTGCAACTAAGGTCTCTGCTTGTGTATCTCTCTTGGTCTTAGCTTAAAGCAGGTAACCAATTACCTTATCAATTAATTCCATACCTTGGAAGGCCCAGCCACATGACCCACGATGGTGACCAGCTAGCATCATATTCATTTTCACTAATGGTACTCAACTGTTCTTCATTAGCCTGGGGCTGTTCTTCTACAATCTGGACTTCCAGGGCTTTCAGGGCAACTACGGAAGAGGCGGCACTAGCTTTCAGCATGGCCACTGCCTCGCTGTGACTTAGGTTAGTCAAATCGATGCCATTGATGTTCAGCAGCACATCACCTGTTGAAGGGCACAAGCGAGAACACAGCAGTGTTACAGTCGATGCTACTAACAGCACCTCTCTCAGCAGGGTTTTATTTAATACTGTATTTTTTGGAGCTGTGACAATCAGAACTAACAGCTTGGGAATGTGAATAGCTCTGAAGCCTTACACTGCCAGTTCAAAACATTAATGCATTGAAATATTAAACTGCATCGGTATCATTTATTACCACATAACGTACCAAATACTGCTGCTTCCACGGTATATCACCTTGAAAATTTGAGACAGAAAACACCTAAGCACCTCACCACCTCAGCTGCAGCTGCTACTACAGATGTCACTAGACAATCATTTCCAGTGGTGTATCTTGGGTCCATACTAACTTTAAAAGGGAAGGAAGAATGATGAAAGGAACAACACAGGCACCACAAAGGAACCAAGTCTTGTAGATAAGTACGGCTCCAGTGGGAGTTTCAGGTCTTCTGCTTTTTCTATTCTACACAACTCAGTCCATTAGAAGAAAGAAAGAACATATTTACAAAGATAATCTGGAAAGACTTTAAGCCACCAAAAATTTTACCACAATTTTTATTTTATTTCAGAGTATTGCAATTTTTCCATCAAGTGTGTTTTTCATAGTATAGAAAAAGAAAGCATGCCCTTTGGTAAGTGGCTGTAAATCTTCCTCTCTCAGAAGCATATAAGGATGCTCCCACACTTCTAAATTTGCAATCTGCAAAGTGTTTTTTCCTACATTTCTTTCCTAAAACGATCCATAATTCCATGAACTCTGAATCACAGAGATTCCATAGGTGTTGGAGAACGGTTGCGGGAGCGTGGACATGGCTCAAAGGAGGAGCTCTGTGAATCGGCCCTAGCAGAAATCAACTGAGCTGGGCTGTGATGAAAAAGTACTGAGGATTTTTGCCGAGTCACGCTGACAAGGAGACAGCGACAAGGCAGTGAGAAAATCCCCAAGAGAAGGTCAAGAAGACCTTGTAACTGATAAACAACTTAAGGAAGTAAGCCAGAATGAGACCCGGACCCGAGCATACAGCAGTAGCTGCAAGTAGGAGGAACATGCTAATGTAACCTTAGAGCTAAGCCAATGATTGAGGAGGAGTATGACAATGTAACTTTTAGAGCCAAGCAAATGATTGTAGGGCCTTTAGAGCTAAACTAATGATTATTAGACAAGTGTATGTAAGGGGCAATGATTGTTAGACAAGCCAATGATTGTTAGACAAGTAGACATGAGTTAAGTAGACATGGGCTATGGTATAGTCGTGAATGAGCTTCGCAATAAACCAGAACTTGCTTTACCACTCACATTGATTCTATTGCATGGTTCTCCTCGTTCGTCGCACATAGGAAACCTTTGTTTCACATACAGCACAATATGTTTTAACCATCAAATGCTCTGCTACTGATCAGGTAGCAGTGCCTTCACCTGCACTGAGCCTAACCTCCAACTCCCAGCTCCTTTCTGCCAAACTGAGGAGCACGGATGGGTGCTGTTGAAGACTAGCAAACCCAAGCTTTCCCAGACAATAATAAAGCATTCAGGAACCAGGGTCAAGACTGATGTAGCTTTGGGGTAAACTTCGCACAAGTGAGCTCTGGGGCTGTCATCAGAGCATCTCTGCTGATCAAATACTACACTGAGGCGCAGAGATTCCTCAGACAGAGATGGGGCCAAGCCCACCACATTAAAGACAAAACCAGGATGTGTGCACTACTAGTGCAAAGCATCACATCAGGCCCTCAGCTCATGGGATTATTGTCAGCTTCAAAGAATTTAACCAGACATTTCCTGGTCTTATCTGCTTCCCCTGCTATCATTCTCTAAACATCCCTTTCCTAGAAAAGGTGGAAGTGCAATACTAAATACTGCATTTCCATTATTGAAACATGAAGAAAAACATCCATCAGTGCTTCCCTACATCTGTGAAACGGCTTTTTGACACCACCTCACTGCAGAGAATGTACTCATCAAAGAGCAAACAGAGGCCACCCGTGCCACCAGGAAAGCCAAGCCCCACCTCGTTTAATCCTGCCGTCTCTCGCCAAACACCCGTGAGGCTGCACACTTGTCACAAAGATGGGCAGTTCGCCACTTTTGCTGCCTCTGCCTCCTGCCACTGTCATTCCCAGAGATTCATGTGGCTCTTTTTTCACAGTAATGTGCTTTTCTTGGCATGTAACACACTGGGAGAGATCCTGTTTGACAAGGATAAATAACATCGTTAAAACTCAAAAAAAACCCAAAACAAAACACAACTAATACAACCAAAAGGTCTACCTTGGCACTTTAATAGAATGGTTTAAAAGGACTAAGTAGTGCAAACCAGCTTTGGTTGCATTTCCTCCAGGTCGGAAAAAAACAAACCCAAAAAATTCAAAAAAAGTGCCACTAACATAGACAACTAAATACAGACAAAAGAATCTATAAAGGCCCATTTTGAAAATCTCACTCCAGTTCTTCTTAGTATTCTACACTGGAAGTGGCTAAGTTTTGTGACCGCACTACAAACCCACATGGTCAAAAAGTGGACACAAACCAGAAACAAATCTTCTGATGCCTTGATTAACATCAGCATTACCTCATCTGTCAGCAGAATATGGCCCAGAACTACAAAGAAGCCCCTAAGAAACGAAAACACGTGTTTTCATGCTGACAAAGAGAGACCATTTAAAGCCCTTATTCGTCATGTTTTCTTTCACAGCTGGTACACGGAATTTCACAGAGCACAAAGTAACTAAGGCCAAGCAGTGCCATAGGCTGGTAATGGGTGCCTTGTTCAGACTCCCTAACGATTACAACAAAGATCTAAACTTGAGCAAGGAGAGAATCTGTATTTCATTTCTAACACCTGAATTATAAAGTTTACTCCTATTTAGTTTTGCCCCATCAAAAGGATCTAAACCTGAATCAAAGTACATTTCATTCGCTGAAGCTTTTCCTCTTCAAGATATTTAGTGACACATTCAAATCACTGCACATATACCTATAGTGGCATCTTAAATCAACAGAATACTTGCAAGGAATCCCAAATAACAGAAGTAATAACTGGGAGACTCTTCAAACTAGAAATATTTGTTTATTCCCTTGCCTTCTCTTGGAAAATGGCAGTGTTGCTTTCTTTAACTTCCAGTGCCACATGTTCCTTCTGACTCACTCTAATCCTCATATATACATGCTAATCACACATGTAGGTATACATATACATGCCATATAAAGACAGCTTCTTTTTAAGTTTTCTGGTTTGGGGACTAACTAGCTGGTGCCATGCGACTACGTAAACATTTATTAAGCCACAAGACTTCTAAGCCAGCTCTAGGTTAATGAGAGAGAGGCAAAGATAAATGGTATGAAACATTGGAAATGTCCACTTGTGGCTACATGGGACTTCCTGCTTTGAAAGATTCCACAGGTGGTACTGATACATGAATGAAATCAGCTCATCCAATAGATCAGCTTTAGAATTGCAATAGGAACACAATCCTTGGTGGCAGATATAGATGAATATCTCTATATAGACATCGAGCTCTGATGTAAATGAGCTGTAAATGTCATGTTGATTATGCCTACCTTTGTAGCCAGTACTAATGGCCAGTAACTGTATTCAGGAGCCTCACTTTTGACCCTCAGATGGTAAAAAGCTTCCTAGAGCCTCACGTGTTCTTTTCTGAAATTAGCCAAACTTTTCAAAGACAATATTATCAACACCTCTTGGGATGATTTACATAAGTATGGTGTTAAACAGTGATGCCAACAGAGTGGCCAGAAGGAAAGGTGACTCAGTCGACACATTTCACAAAATCAAGTTCTCAACAATGAGAAGTCATATTTTTCTGACTACAGGAACATCTCAAGCAGGTGGTATGTTCATGCAGGACTTCTGGATAACTTGACAGGAGCTTTATGGAAGTCTCTTCATTCTGCCTTTCTCTCTTTGTTTGACCCTGCAGAACTCAGCACTCTCGCAGCCAGCACTGCTGGCTCATGAACAAGATGACGCACAGCTCCAACATGCTCTTTACACGCTGAATGGTGCGCACCACATCTCCTATCCTTGCTGGTTGCAACCAGCACAGTAGCAACAAAAAATAATGCTCTTGAATGACAGCTCTTCCCCCATGCACCAGTAATACGAGTCACTGTCTTAGAGAAGGTCTAACGAATACAGCTGTATGAGCGCAGAGAACTTCCTTCTTTCACCGCATTCAGCAAGTTAAAAAAAAACAGAGAAAAGCTATTGCATATCTTTTGTTCCCACTTCAGACATGATGCAGGACTTAAGTACTTGGAAGTCAGTTTTTTTAAAAAAAAAAAAGAGTATGTAAAAAGATATGACCCTTTCTTCCAAACTTGCTTCGCTACATCCTTAGGCCATCGAAAGACTAAAACTATCTAAACCCTTTAGAAAGAGAAACACTAACCTTATGTGAGTTGGGTCTGCTGTGAAACAGCTGCTGGGACTGGTGTTGGTGTGTGTTGCTGTTGTGAGTCCCAGTGTCTCGGATAATACTGACCGTTTGTGATTTCAGGGGTCTAGAGATGATCAAATTCACTCTCTCCCCACTAGCCTGTCAAAACAAAGTAATGAAGTTGATATTGATTATTAGCAGAGAGGGAAGAAAACATGAAATAAGAAACAAGATGACAGCAGATCTTTTTTTTACAGATCCTGGGGTTGTCACAAACTGCTTAGACTGCACAGTCCTTGACTTGCTTCTCGCTACAATTCTATCCAAAACGGGGGATACTAACACTCCGGCCTCTCCTCTGGTGTTACATCTGTATCAGTTGAAAAACTTTGCAATTAGGATGTTTCTCACTTTGTGATAGTCAGCTTCAAACATTAAAAATCACCCCATTCCATTCGCAGCCTCAGTGAACTTCTACAACGTATAGCAATAAAAGAAAGAAATGCCCACGTGATGGCTCCAGGGTCTGCATTTTTTTGTGAAAAGCTCTGAAAACCTCTGATACTTTCCAAGAAGACTTGTAGGAAGGATGGTATATATGAACAAACCATCAGACTCTGGAGTTTGGAATATATCAGGAAATTCTGATATTAAACGTTAAATGAAACATCAACTCTTTCCATTGCTGCAAAAGTACAGCTCAATAGCTAAAATTTACCCAGTGTAAAATTCTGACTTGACTGTATCCAAAAACTGGGAAACTGAAATTAAAATTCCTGAGATCATTGTTATTTTCCTTTAACTGCTATAGAAGCTTTCAAATGATGCCTGAAATAAAGATTTACTACTCATTTGTATCAAAGCTCTCTGTGTGGTGCTGGGTTAGGCAGAGATGATTGCGCTAGACTGCAAGAAACTGCTACTGCTCTATTCCCCAACTTTCCTAAAAACCCAGCAATTTTCATCAACATCCAGCCAGCAGGAAGCAGCAATGTGCTGCAGCTGTTTCCTTACAAACTGGAAGAAAGGCATGGAGTAAAGGTTTTCCTGTGGGAACAGGGAACAGTCATATGTCAAATCACATCAAGTTTTAGATAATATTTATGTCCAGAGCAGATCCAGTCATTTGTAATAAACACTCAGAAAATGAGTTTTACTGCATGGGATTCATGGAAGAATACTTTCTATTCCCAGCTGCTACCTGTTGCCTCTACGAAGTCTGACAAATTGCTTTCATGTTTTAACCCCAATTCCATTCCCAGGCAAATCACTATAAAACAAAGTCCACTCTTCAAAACCTTACTGAGAGATCAACATTACAGTACACACATACTATAATAATCTCTTTTTTTTCTGCTCAGCAATAGGTTACATGGTACTCTCTTTGCTCAGGAGGTGTCTTCTAACCTTCAGGCTGTATGACAGGGAAGACTGATGTGCTTTTCACTTTTGAAGAGGTCAAGATCATCTGCTACGTGTCAAAGCAGACCCTGATTTGAAGTACAGTTCCTAGAACATAAATCACAGCAATCTGAACCACTGCAGGCTTTTAGGCATTATACAAGCTGTTCGGTCTGGGACAGGCTCTACCCCAGGCTTTGACCAAGCAGTAAAGCTGAGCTAAGGACTCAGAAAGGGAATGTAAATTACCTGTATCACTTGAGCAGCAAGCTCGGGTGTCCCGTGCTTCAAGTCGTGTCCATTGATTGCAAGTACACGGTCGTTGCTGCAGAGCCTGCCATCTTGAGCAGCCAAACCCCCTTCCAAAAGGTCAAGAATAAAAACTCCTGGCTCATCTGTTCTGCGCACAAGTTTAATTCCAAGCTGCTCGCTGGAGTCACGTTTATGCAGCGTCACCTGAAAGCTGTCTTCCCGTGAGGAGCTGGTGGTGTCCGCGTGGTTGTGTGTGCGGCTGCCGAACCGCCTCTCCCTCAGCACAGTGAGGTGCAGCACCGAGCAAGGCTGCGAAAGCACAGCTCGAGCATGGTTGTGAGACACATTGCTTATGTCAAAGCTATTGACCTGAAAAAAACCAACAACAAAATCAGAATATTTTCACATGTTTAATTCTTCCCGGTTACAGAAATAAAATTCTTTCCAAACTAAATTCAGAGTTCACTGCAAAACCAACCTTGCAGCAATCCATGTATCTGGCCCTACCAGGCTTCCTCTCTCATCCTTCCATCCTTTCCTTCAAACCCACTTTGGCTGTTCAATCCACAAATCCATTTATGGAGTCATAAAATCATTTGGATTGGAAAAGTCTCTAAAGGTTGCTGAGTCCAACTGTAAATCCAACACTGTCAAGCCACCATTAAGCCAGGTCCCTAAGTACCACATCTACATGTCTTTTAAATACCTCCAGGGATGGTGACTCAACCACTTCTCTCAGCAGCCTGTTCCAGTGCCTGAGAACGTTTCTGGTAAAGATATTTTTCTAGTCTAAACTTCCCCTGGTGCGGCCTAATTCCTTTATCCACAAAGGAGACAAAATCTCTCGAACCGTGAACACCCTCTGCCATCACAGACTGGGGTTTTTGTTCTTCTAGTCTCCTACGCTTGCCTTCCTTAGATCTTTACATTGTTTGTTCTCCAGGAGAAAAAAATTTGCCTGTGCTTCCAGTGTCAAGCCCACCATCACTTAAAACTATAAAATAATAACTACAAGAACACATCCAAATCTCTGAGGAAAGCTTATGCCTAACAATACACAGTGCTTCTATGATCTGAAAAACACAAAAAAAACCCTTGAAATACAGAATAATGAAATTTGATCATTAAGACAGAAGAATAGGTGGTTGTACTACTTCTCAAGTCTTAGCATGAACCTAGGAGATTTTTCACAGACTTCAGCTAGGTCAGAGTTTCAGACTTACGATGTGTAGTACTCAAAATTCAGATGTAAATGAAAAACAGATTAAACTTTCCCTCCCTATGAACAAGAACTGTGTTTGTTATGCGGCTCACTGATACAAAGATCAGTAATCTTCAATTATTTCTTGCCCTATAGAATTAAAGAAAAAAATTGACAGTGTAATATGATTTGGCAGAACAGATGAGCACCACAAAAAAAACAGCAAAAAAAGTTTAATTTGCCTTGTTCTTTAAGAAGGGGTTCATAGTTAAGACTGAAACCTCATCCATAGCACATATGATTGTGCCCTAATGAAAGAACCCCTGCCCCATAATATCAGCAGATAGAAACTACCACAAAATGGACTATACTGACCTGCCTTACCTAAACGTTTTAATGCTCCCCACTGGAATCTAAGCAAGTAAAAATACGAACTTGCATCTTCCCACCATCTACTAGCAAAATTAACACTTAAAAAAAATAAGAAGAGAAAAGTCTCAGAAACCCATGTACAACATCCACCACATCTACATCAGAGATCTGAGTTGAGGGACTCTGAGAAGTCAGTGGCAAACAGTTTGGCCATGGTGGTTTCAGCATGGCGAAGTGGTAGCCGTACCCACCGGTACCCTACCACTGCAAGAAGCTGCTGCTCCAGCAGCGAAGTGAGAGATAGCTTTTCCTGAGCAGCCTCCCTCCTCCAGCCCAATGCCCAGCCCAAAGCCACCGATTCTGGCAGCACTGCAAGTTCAGACACTAAACCACATCCATGTCCTGGCCTGCTACTGTCCCAAGACAAGCTGTAACCTTGGGCAGAGAGAAGAGAGGCATAGCTAGGGAGAAGTAACATTTAAAGCTGCCACCAGCAAAACCCACTAGGATTCATCCGTCAGAGCCCTTAAATTAAATCTAGTTTTATTTTTAGCTGTTGCTAGCAAAAGCAAATACATAAAATATGGAGGCATTCAAAGGGCACAGAAGAATATATCCAATAAAATGTAACTCTTCTTTCTAAAAGGCAGTCCACAATTTCAGAATAGAACAGCCTTAACATTTCTTGGAGAAAGAGATTCTCATTAGGACATATTTTACATGAATTACAAGTCACAGTGCAACACAAAAAAAGTGACAATTTGTATAGTGCTCTGAAAATGTTAGGCATCTATCTATACCTTGCAGACAACATACACTTTTATGTAGTTGTTACTAAATGCTGTTCCCTCAGATCTTGAAAGGGTAATACTTCTTGTTTGAATGGGCGGAAAAATGCTGAGTTTCACCTCACAGTCCTTTATGGCTTTCTTTTAGTCTTTTACTGCTCATAAAAGCCTCTGAAGACATTTTCAGAAATATCCACCTGAAGTGTGCACACTGAGCTGCAGTTATCTCTGCACTTAATTGTAGCTCTGCACCCTCATAGGTAAATTCAAAGCAATATATTGTACCTTCCAGAAAGTTCAGCTTTCACCTCCTGTACCTCTCCCCTGGTGTGACAGGAGGACTCTGATGGACACTCCCTTAGCATCTCACAGCTCCAGTGCCAGTACACTGATAGGGAAGACTCATTCCAGCCACTATGCTAAGACTCCAAGTGAGGAAAATATCACACTTCTCAAAACAGGCTTTATTTTCTGAAGTGCAAACTAACTTCATTGCAAAGGGAACTACAACAGTCAAGCTATTTCTATTGGCTCCATTTCAAAAAAAGTGAAACAACAAAGGCTGGTACTATTTTTGAGCTGATCTTCAGCTATCAGATCAAAAGCAAACACTGTTACCTAAGTCATTTTGAAATGATGGTAATGTATTTGTTTCAGGTGGAGTGATTAAAATAGAAAAAAGCTGGAGGACTGTCTTGTTTATGTATAACTGACACTCTTAACCCTATAAAGCCACCTTCACCTAATATAAAACTAAAATTTCAAAATTAATAGAATTTGACCTTTTTACACTGCTTATGGTTAATTACTTAAAATAGCACCAAAAATACACACCCAACCATAACCAACTTAAATATTGTTTACTTTTTTCAAAAATATTTAGAGCACCTGGTTTCAAGTCATGCCAGTGAAGGATATCACTGACTGAAAAATGCAGGTCAACTGCCTAGGCTTTTGGAAGGCAACAATGAGGCCAAATTAAAATAACACTTTAAGTCAACCTTACAACCTACAAATTGCTTGGACAAACTTGTTAGCCAGAAGTAACCTTGGGTTTCTTTGGAAAGAATGCATAAATTGAAATAAAGAACAAGTCCCACAACGTTTAAAAACAGAAAATAAACTTATATTTTGAACATTGATAAGAGATGCTAAGGAGAAAAAATAATTCTAAGAACTGGTTTGACAAATAACACAAAGCATCATAGCCAAAATGCTGGAACAACAGGCTCTGCTCTGAATATTAATTTGCCTTCCAACTGATAATTGCAAAGCTAACATTTACACAACATAGTCCACCAAGGAAAATCTGTCACCTCATTTAACAAGTAGTTCTGCAAGGAATGAATGGAAAGCAAGCAGGCAGAATGCGTAATTAGGTTCCATACTTGAAGTATTTGGTCTCCAGCAAGAAGTCTTCCATCTCTGGCAATGATCCCATCTCGATAAACCTCTTGAATGACAATGTTGATCAAAGGCGTTTCATTGCCACCCACTATGCTAATTCCTAATTCGATATAAGGATTGGACCGATGAATTTCAATAGTAGTGATCTCTCCTTCAGGCAAGGTAGGCGGCTGTTGATTTGCTGCCAATTATGTTTTAAAAAGAAAGATGATTAGTATCCTTCATACCTCATCCACTTTCAATAAAGCAAATCACCAAAGGACAACGTAGACAGGCCACACGACAACGGTTTAACAACAAACTAAACAAGTGCAATTAGATTAATTCCACTACTCGATGGAACACCTAGCTTGTTGGAAAGAACTCTCTAATGACTTAGCAGCAGTCACGTTTCTTGACATGGGGTTATTTATATTAGAAAAGGATATTCTGAACCCTGTCTTTTCTAATAAATTTCATAGACTTCATTTCCAATTTGATCACCTGTGTATTCTTGTTTGGTGATGAAAACAACAATGTGTGTTGGGGCTTGCACACAGGGCACAACTTGGTCATGCCTCTTAGTCAGCTGGTCTCACAGCTGCACTAGGAGCCACTATTTGAGTTCCCAGGTCAAGAGAAGGAGCCCATTTCTGAAGGACACTGAAAGGGACAGGACCACCTTCCTCAGTGGTAAAGCTCAGCATTTCCTCTCTAAAATCCCAGATGCTAGAAACATTACCACATATGGATGCAGGAGCTACTCAGCTGCCTTTTCACACAGCTCTCCATGTGTGGGAAGGTTGCTGATTCAGGCAGGGGAGAAGGGAGAAGAGGGGAAAAGAAAACTCATCGTAGAAAATAACTTTTATAACTTTGAAGAAAATACAGTCCTTCCAAATTGCTGTGACGCCAGCATTAGAAGTGGATTAATAGGAACCACTGCACCATGACATGATACACGATGATGCAGCACCGTGGTATCTGGCACACACTCCAAGATATTTCTTTCGTTCCTGTGACTCCATCCCAGTTATATACTTGCACATAACTGAAATCCACTAACATTTTTCCAGGAATCAAGGAAGAAAAGAGCAGAAAATGATGACATGCATTCATGGTTGGCAGGAGACAAGCTCTGACACCACAAATGTTTCCACATCTGATAAAAGAGAGTTGAGAAGATAAGTGGTGAGACGACATACTGTCTGCTACTGTGTTCTCCTCAAAAGGCGGATTGTCAATGCTGGGCTCATCTGTCCATGTGGCGGGCGAGGTGAAGTTCTGCTCGGCTGGCACTATTCCCTGATCTGCATCTGGAGATAAACTGCTAGGCTGCTCCGTCCCACCGGGACCACTCTCACCCTCCGCTTCTGCTTGCAGCTTGCTTGTTTTCCTTCTCTCCAGAGCTACTCTTCGATGAGAAGCCCCAGGACACCTGTGAAGACAACGTTTATATCATGCTTCGAGCCTGCAGCAATGTCTGTAGCACAAAATGGATGAGTACTCCACTAAATTAAATCAGCCTTCTTCAAAGCCACAGGTTTGAACCAATCATAAAAAAAATATTAAACACATTGATTTTTAAGGCCAAACTATGTTTTAGTTGACAGAACCTCAATACAATACTGCCTTCTTCACAAAACTTCTACTACACAGTTTTCTGGAGCGAAATAACATGCTGTAGCACCTTCTGAATGTGGACTTAGCTTATCATCTCTTAAACCAGTAGATGATGTTTCATCCTTCTCTTGTCTCCCTTTTTTTCTTCCTGACTTTACACAGGGAGTGCAATTTTTTGCTTTCCCTCATGTAACAATACTCCGTTAGTATTTTTTGCTTTTCAGTGTAAACTAATTTTTTGAGTTCCTGTTATTCTTAATGCAATGGTTTTTTTTGTTTTTGTTTAAAACCTTACAATAGTTTATGGCAAAGAAGGGCTGTGATGTTGCAGATTCATGGAAAGCCTTTATTTATTGGAGCACCTTACATTTATGTGTAGATAATTGAATGTGGACATCAATGTTACATCTGTCTGTATGACAGTTTTGTCAGCATCTGATATTTCACTTCTTACAGTATTTGATGCCCTTCTTAAAGTTCCTGTTTCTGAAGCTGCTGACCTACCTAAAGACATTCGTACTGCAGCAGAGTCAGAAAAAAAGAGCCGTGTTCTTGAAAGGACTCCCTGTTTGGAAACTTGACAGATTGGTATAATAAAGGAAAAAATGCTTTATTTTTCCAACAGCTAACCAAAAGCGTGAACAGAGCAAAAGCCAGCAAAAGTCTAACAACATCCTAACTTGTTAAAGCAGAATGTTTTGAGAATCACAATTCTGCTCTGACATTCTGTGAAGGGGATTTGACAATTATATGATTAGACTGCTTTGGTATGAGCGATTTTGAAGAAATATTTAAAAAGTTATTAAGTTCTGAAGAATGTTGATAAAGGCACCTGTATAGCTTTTGTGACTTCTAGCAGCATTATACATACATAAAGTGACATATATGTATACATATATTAAAAAAAAATGATACGTATATGTTTAGAAGAATGGTGTAAGCTTGCTGTGAAATACACATAAATACATAAATTAAAAATAGTTCACATTATGAAATTACACATTCAAGAAATAATCTCTTTGGATGTGTTATACACCTGCTGGTCATCCTGTTCTTCAAAGTTAAGAAAGTGCAAGCACAAAAAATGAAAATTATTTGAAAGATTTTGCTTTGTGAAAACATTTCTGATTTTAATGATGGAACATAACCCTACTTTTTGGTTTGTTTTTTTTTTTCCAGGTAATATTTACCACATAAAATCATTGGCATACTGGGGCTAATCATTTAAGAAATATGGCTGTTCTGTATTAATTCTGGTGGTGAGAGACACACAGTCACAGGTGAAACTCAGAGGGAGCTTTTATGATTACCACAATGTAAACCTCAAAACAAGAACTCCAAAAGGGCAAGAAAAGGAAAGATAAAATCCTTTCCTCAAAATTTCTAAAATACTTCAACTTGATGGGTAAGCTTCACACTCTCCAACATCTTAGCATTGGCAATAGGAAAAAAAAAAAAAGACTAATCTCCAACATCATTAACACCTGCAACAACATAGCAATGGGTAAAGCACTTGCAGAGGACACCTATTCTCTACTGGGAGCTCTGGCAGATGTGCTCTCCTACACTGCTCTAGAAGAGTTTAGGACAAAGCCACCCAAAGCTGCACATCCTTGCTGTTCCTGAACCGCTCTGCTATAGGAAAGGTGATTTTTCATAAAAGATGAATGAATAACTCAAAACTGACACTGCCAGAGGACCACGCTTCAGTCCCATTGAACGTGCACAGCAGAGTCCAGCCAGACTGGACTGCTTCTGGGAACCTGATACTCCCTTAAGTATCTTCCACCAAATTATTATGCTGTTGACTGTTATTCAGTTCACAGGCCTGTGAATCCCAGAGGACCTGGTGTAGATGGCAGAACGCATCTTGGAAACATTGCGTTTTTTAAAACTATATCATAGAACCATAGAATCTTCCAGTTGGAAAAGAGCTTTGAGATCACCAGGTCCAACCGTACCTTTCCTCTGCTAAACCACTTCCTTCAAAAACTCATCTGCCCGTGTTTTAAACACCTCCAGGGATGGTGACTCAACCACCTCCCCGGACAGCTGTGCCAGTGCCTGACCACCCTTTTGGCAAAGAAATTCTTTCTAATATCTAGTCTGAACCTCCCCTGGCACAACTTATGGCCATTTCCCCTTGTCCTACTGCCTGTCACTTGAGAGAAGAGATCAACACTCACTCTGCCACAGCCCCCTTTCAGGCAGCCGTAGACAGTGATGAGGTCTCCCCTCAGCCTCCTCTTCTCTAGGCTAAACAACCCCAGTTCCCTTAGTTGTTCCTTACAGGACTTGTTCTCCAGCCCCTTCACCAGCCTCGCTGCCCTTCTCTGGACACGCTCCAGCACCTCAATGTCCTTCTTGTAGTGAGGGGCCCAACACTGAACACAGCACTTGAGGTGTGGCCTTACCAGTGCCGAGCACAGGGGCACAATCACTGCCTTGGTCCTGCTGGCCACACTGTTTTTGAAAAAGGGCATCTTGGCCTTCTTAGCCGCCTGGGCACACTGCTGGCAGGACAGATCAAACCAGATGAGTTAAAAAAATCACCCCTGGAAGTGCTCTATTTCTGTCACAGCCTTCCAAATCACAGCCAGGTCTCCCTCGCCCTACTTCACAGAGCACATTCCCCCTTCGTTACCTGGCAGCTGATGGAAGTCATCATGCAAGACATAAATAGATTTGAGGCTTATTTTTGCCAATGATATTTAATTATCATTTCAAAGGCTAATATCAAGAAGCATGATCAACTTCCTGAGCACACCTACCCAGCTCAGCTTTTCTGCAGCATTCTACGTGACAGAAAAAGGAAAAAAACCTAGATTCTTCCCCAAATTAAGCAGTAATTTTAACAAACTATAACTTGCAGCCTGGTATAGTGCAACTGCATTGCCAGGAAAATAGTTGTCTGGCGGAGCTATTAATTCATGGGATGCCAGTTCCTTTAAACACACTATGCTGCCTACCAAGCGGGAAAGCCCCATATTTATATTCAAGCACATCTATAAGGAGACTTTTCATTTCCACTTGCAATATAGTAAGATTTTTATTGGCAGTAGGAATATATTATTCACAAACAGCAAAATCATCCAGCAATTGTAGAAGTTGTAACAGTTAACAAGCGCCAATAAATCCCTAAAGATGCACACCTTCACTAAAGCTGTTTTTGCCAAACATCTGGGATAGACCATTTTGGACTAAATCTTGTAGCAAGTTATGTAGACAGATGGGCATCCTGGGATCAAAACAAACATCAAAGATCATTTTTATATGTATACGAATCCATTCTAATACAACAAATTGCATAAAGAAGGGCTGAAATGAGACTGAAATGCGCCTTACAGGAACAGCATTTTGTATCTACTGAGAAAACCAGAATATCCTGGCTAGGAGCAAGACAAAACACAGGGATGTCATTTAGAATTTCCAGAAATTGTTTAATTTCTTTCATGAACAAGATGCCCAAGATCAGAGATACTGAAACAACCAGCTACAGTAACGGAGCAATATTATTTATTGAGAAACTCGAAGGGCAGTTATTCTTGGGGTATACAATGAGCTTCTGCTTACATTCATCGACTCCCTCCTCTCCTCCTTTCAGCTTTTGCTCAATTCTGGATGGTGACAAAGTGTAACTTTTACCTTCAACTTCTCTGAATCCATATCCAAAAGAGAAGAAAAGTTTTCCTTCTAAAAGAAGGAAAACTTACAGCCAAGTCTGCTGGCTTTCTCATTTAAAAGCTCACTTCTTGGAACATTAGTAGCAATCCCTCTCTGCAGATAAAAAGGGCTTTCATACAAAATTAAGATGTAGTTTACAGTAGATTCCGTGGAATAACAGTAGGGGCTCAAAAAACACATTTGCTCACTGACTACTGAAAAGAAAGATTTCATTGTAACTTACGCCATCAGCTTCTGCCCAGTCTAGAGGGTCGATAAAAGCAAACACAAACAGCCTCAATCCAGTTGCACTAAATTGTTTTCTAAGCAGGAGCTGAATTTAAGCAAAGACTGCAGAGAGGCAACCAAAACGCCTTTGCTATTGCTCATAAAATGTTGCCAGCAAAGTGACCTTAAACAGCAATTCTGGCAAGTTTTACAGCTGCAGTTCAGAGTAAAACATGGTGCCGCTTTGGAAAGTTAAATGTTTATATCTTGGTTTTGCTTTTACTAGGAAAAAAAAGGGGGGGGGGTGTGGAAGAAGAGGAAGCACTAGAAGTTATCCAGATTTGGGAATCAGAGAAGACTCAGTAAAAAAAGGGAGAGGACTTTTCTTGTACATTTCCCTCTCACATCTCATTCTCTGAGGAGCTTACAAGGAGCCGGGTGGCTTTGGAGCAAACTACCACAGAGAGATCCTTCACCTTTCTGACAATGGAAAGAGTCCATAGGGCACGGAGAAACTCTGAACCTGCTGTCTATCCACTACTCGGGTATAAGAAAGGACCTGCCAAAACAGGGTTAAATCCTACAGATACTCTTCACTTCTAGTGCTACAAAGAGCAGGGTAGGGACAGAGACTGCAGCTAATGTGGGAGTGGGTGGGAAGATGAGGACTCAGCAGCACTACCATAAACACCAAAGTAACTGGGATTGACAAGATTTTGAATAATAAAATTATTTATACAATTCATTTTCCTGTGGATCCTGTTAGACTCTAAGTCCATACACTATGCATTTGACTGACACAGAGTGAACAGATCAATAATTTCTTCAATTCCAGAAAATGCAATCCTATACAAAGTTCAAACTTGACAAAATTGGCTTGAATGTTTGCCTTAAAATGTTAAAAAATCTGGAAAAATGCCTTCATCCAAAATGATAACTTGAACTACTATGTTTGAATATAGGAGGGGAAAACTGAAGCCCAACTGAAAAGTAATAGATAAACACAATATCTAAACCTCTTATTAAAAATTTTTATAAATTTCAAAGTATGATTTTGTACAATGGAGTCTGTTCAGGTCTGAGTAATCTATAAGAATTAACAATTAAAATCATACATAGAAAAGTTCAATAATTTGTTGCATTTCCTTCTGATAAATTTATGTTTGATATTTAGAAGTGGAATTTGCACTTACTTTACTAAACATTAACAAATTTTCTATACCAAGTGACTGACAAAAACAGTACAACTCAGCATTATTCATATTTTTTCCTTTATCAAATTACGTGCATTGTGTCTAACTTTGAAAACCACAGTTTCCAAGTGAATGTGATGAAACTGAAAGCCTGATAAATCAAGAATATTTTCCTCCTGCAACAAGGTATCATGGTGTGCAATTAACGACCATGAAGAAATCAGGTTTGTGTCTGGTGCCTCTCATCCTGCTGGAACAGCTTACAGCAACGTTACACTCCAAGGTGCCTGCTGGATACCATGACATTTTCTTCCCACTTTTATGCTCAAGTGGACCCGATTATAACAACGCTAGAAAACCTGAGTGGGAATGTTATTAGACAGCAAAAACTAACCAACCATACTGCATTTCTTAGAAATACAGACTAGCTCATCTAAGGGTTTGTTGAGACTGGCTTATAGTAATCTATGCTGAAAATTATAATAATACTGAATTTCATATTTCTTTCCTACATTTAATTATCAGTAGTAGAATTTCACTGGATTCTCTCATCCATATAAAATCAACTTCAAACTATGCAGTTGCTGCCATTGTTTATGTCAGCAATGATAATTTACAGGTGTTCAGATGTTTGCAAATAAACCTAATTGAAAACTGTAAATCAACATATACTCAAAATGCATATCAGCATCCCAAGACAACAGAAGGAATTGAAGATGAGCAGCCTTCTGCAACTGAAAGCTTTTTTCCAGCCGACAAACAGGAATAGCTAGTGACTCGACTCACTCAGATTTCATAATAACCTTGTGCCTTAAGTAAATGACTATTTCCTATACACCAAAAGTGAGCATATATAGTCTATCACGTACAAATAAATTACATTGTCTTGTTGTAAACAGCCCTACTATCACTCAAAGAGATGCCAACCAAGGAAAACGGACAGAAAAGTTGAGGGAAATAACAGGGGGAAATCACAAGAGGAACCAAAGATGCACCAGGAGTCTTGCGAGTGTTTTGCCTTTGATTAAAATCAAATCAGTTTAACACTAGGATTATAACCTCACCACCCCCAAGTTATCACAGAGATCAGAAACAAGCAAGAGCTCAAGCTAACATGGAAAGTGTGGATAAATAAAAAAGGGAGAAAAAAAATGAGAGAGAGAAAGACTCCTCATTATTCCCTGTACCTCCCTGACATGGGCACCACATATGCACATTCACGCTGTGGGTACAACAGCCAGTAAAACCCAGGCACCTCCAGGCTCACCACAGTCTGCAAAGCTGCTGCATGGTCTGCGTGTCCAAGGTCCTCTTCCCAGGCTCTAAATTCCCAGAAGCTTTCAGGATGTGAAGGAAGAGGACATGCTGGAAATACGCATGTGAACACGCTCTTTCCAACACAGGCAGTGGCTGCTCTCTTCCCTTTCTCTGCGGAGCACTTGCCTGCACACACACCCACACCACACCTGACTCCTGAGCAATCTCCACTGCAATGTAACCCTTTTACCCAAAGATGGTTTCCAAAAGTCTCTGTCTAGACAAAGACGGAAAGAAGTTCATGGGGTAGATCCACGCGCGTCTCAAATAAGCCTTTCCATTTGGGTGCCCACCAGTGTTGCTGGTGACTGGACTGAGGGCAGGCAGAGGAGGCACACGGCTAATATCACCCTCCTTTTGGGGACGGCAGCAGGAAAACCAACCTCTCCCGATCTCGCCACAGCCACCGCTGTTCTTCCATCTGGGCCTGGCATTTTCAATTCGAAAGCGGAGGGCTCTTTGCCCAAAGAACTGGCAGAGATAAGACTACCAAACCATGAAACACCTTCATGAAATGGGCAACTGCTGAAGTTAATGTAGACTGATTTAAAAAAACAAAGAAGAGAGAAAACAAAACACACAAACAAAAGTATCAAACTGAAAGAGAACAAAGCCGGTAAGAACAAAGCCCATGATGAAATCATGGAAATGAAAAGATCTCATCTCAGCTGGTGGCTGAAGAGACCAGAAGGACTCATACCGTTTTGGTGAAGAGTCACTAGACAATAGCCTTGTTTTCACAAATACTGCTGACAAAAACACTCAAGTATTGAATTGTATTTCCCTAGTGCCTTTTGTCTATGTACAATGGGTATGCACAATGCTTATTCTTCTGGGTTTGATGCTTTTTTGCAAGGACAGCCATAAAATTTTCTGAAACCTCTCTCTGCAAAACGAACATAGCTTTTCAAATAGGATTCAGTTTACACAGTATGTATTTTCTGGTATCAGATGCGATTAACCTGAACTAGAACCTTTGCAGTCAGATTTATTTCCTCTTAATATGTAATTTTCGTCCCTATGTAATTTTTCACTGTACTCCTCTTATAATTTCTTAAATCTCTAAATAGTTTAAAGTTAGTTGGTATAGATATGCATAATATCTTTTTAACCCCGACTTATTAACTCCACCATATTTGAGCTTTAACATAAATTGTATGCCCAAGCTGTTCTGTTCATGCCTTGTGTAATGAAACACTCAATGATTAAAAAAATCCTGTTTATTTACTGAAAATATTCTCCAACTATAGAGGAAATAAAAGAAGTCAATAGTACATTCCTTTACACAGAAGAATGAAACATCTTCATGTAGCAGGGTTGTGCAAACTCAGTATGGAGGCAAATCCTTTGCTGGGAGAACAAAGTGCACTAGTCTGTCCAACATGAGGTATCATTCTATCTGGATCTGATAATCTAATTTCCCACTTCCTATCACAGCCTCCTTCCAATATTTAAATAATTAGGATAGGATGGCATAAAGCAGAACAACTATACCATTACTAACAAGTCAAAACATAATCCTAAAAATTTGGGTCTATGGAATGTTGTCTATCTGACACAGAATCACTTATGACAGCTGCACCAAAACTTTCCATGGGTGTGAAGTGATGAGTTTCTACCAGGGTGTTGGAAGTGTCCTAAAAGCAATTAAAATAAACAAAAATCTTTGAAACAAACTACAGTTTACTTGTACAACATACCGTCAAGCTGTTCAGTAAACAGTTTTTTTAAAAACAGAGAAAAATAGGTTTCGTAGGAGTCTTGAGAGATATTTTGTCCATCTGTTTACCTCAAAGCAGAATAAATTCTGCCGTAACTGTTCCTCATAAAGGCTGGTTTAACACGTTCATGCACACTTCAGAAAGTGGAGAATACACAGCCGTCACCAAGCACGCTATGCCAGTGCCGGACTACTCTAAAGCCTTTTTTTTTCCCCTAAGATTGGAACTACATCTTTGTTTTTATAGTATTATTTCCTTCCTCTTTGCAGACGTGGTTTGCACACCTCTTATTTTTCCCTTCCCCCAGTCTTTTTTTCCCTACCATAAATAATCCCTGTTTTCTTTAACTTTTCCTGCTAAATCATATTTTCAAGACGTCTAATGAATCATGTTGCTTTTCCTACGATCTTCTTCAAGTGCTCCTCACTATTCATGAGGTGCAATGTCCAAAACAGGATTCAGTTTTCTAGCTGTGCATAGTTACAGACTGATAATTTCCTGTGGTGTTTTACTGTAAATTTGAAACCCACCATCAACCCTCTCCCCTCTCCTGCACCCGATTTATACACAAACTGGCCCATCAAGGGTGTAAGGAACACGCAATTCAAGCTTATGCCTCGCTCACCTGTTTTTGAGATGTGCCGCCAGGTCACATCGCTGCATGACTTCCTGACACACGGAAGAGAAGGGGCACAAAACAAATAGCTTGTCTAACAGTTTATGAACAAGAATGCTGGATTTTTTGCAGAGTTTAAAATGCAGTCTTTTTCGATCCAGCGGGCAGAAATCCTTCTCCTGCAGAAAGTTCCTTAGGCACTTGTAGCAGAAAGTGTGTCCACATGGAGTGTCCAACGGCTGCAACAAGGGCTGAAGGCAAATGTGGCAGACCAAGTCATCGTCGACTTCGTTCTGGTAATTGTAGAGGTGGTTCTCCCTTGTCCAGTGCTGTTGGCCACACTCAAAGCACAGAGGGTTCAGGGAGGCATTCTGCTCCACTGAAGCCATGTCATCACCTGCAGTCCCCATTGTACAGCTAGGAAGGCTGATGGATCCTCCTCCTCCTCCTCATAGGATGGGGTTGCTTACGTAAAGCTCAGTAGGAAGCAACTTCCTCCATCATGACTCTTCAGCTGAGTATCATTTTCTGCAACAAATAAATTAAAAAAAAAATTTTAATTAATTATGCAGTTCTTGTCAGAACTTTTAAATTATTCTGGGTTTACCAAAACACAGCAGCTGAATAGATTAAGAGAATATTTCTGTTTACTGCAAATTTATAATAGAAGACAGCAACAAAACAAAAAATCTCTGTGTACAATTGCTTTTCCAACATAAACATTTTACGGCTTCATAACAGCTCCTGCACCGCAGTTTTCACCTGCAAAATGACCAGTTTGTGACAGCAAGGACACTGCATTATGCAATGTCACACTAGAAGCGTGCAATTAGCATCTAGGCACAAAAATCCCCTACTGTAGAATAATGGTTATATGACCAAGTAATTAAATGTGTTCTTCAATATGAGATTATGACTTTAATCTGGTCCTACTCTCTTTGTTGGATTTTGACTATTAATGTAGAATATTGCATATTACATGTCTAAATACATTGCATTACAAATAACAGCAACAAACCGCTTACCCTGTTCTTTCCATTAGTAATATTGCATACACGTCACCACAAAACCTTCAGGTTTTCTCTGTGGGTTGATGCACAGTAAGAGGGATTGATTCTATCCAATATGTCACATTTGATTTAGTACAGAGGCTAGTAATAAAAATATGAAGCTATTGGTTCCAAACAACTAACCTGGTTTGCTTTTTATCTAACAAAATCACAGCATACTCGAGTGACAATAATCATGTCAGTAAAAGGATTGTAGGTCTGTCACTGTGGGATTTATTTCCTAAACTTTATAAGTCATTAAACTTTGCCCCTCTTAAAATAGCTACCTGGTCAGGAAACCGTGCAGCCACCAGCCTGCAACCTTAAACACTAAATCCTTACCCCTCCCAACCTTATTTACCCTTCTCTCCCTTACAAAATGGCATTGTTTGACACTCGTAACAGGATGATTCAGAAAATAAAACAAATGTTTTCACATTCAGAAGGGACCTCCTAGTTTGTTAGTTTTGGTAAATGTTCTCATCAGCAGGGAGAAAAAAAATAAAATTTGAGCAATGCTTACTTTGTGCCTGAATTCTTTATTGCAATTCAGCAAGCACCACTCATGACAGACACTTACTGTACTCTAGTAGAGTAGCAGTAAGCATACGGAGAAATGAAAACTGCTAGTCTAGGTACCAGCCCATCATTTTTATTTTTAGCTGCTGAAATGTAGCCATAAATACATTCTGAAATTCATGTGGAACACGTGTTTCACTATATCTTACTTTTTAAGAGAAACCCCATTTTTGTTTTTGCCCCTTAACCTCACACAGCCAAGGACAAGACTTAGAACACATTTTACAAGGATTATTATATTCTTTGACGCAAAAAGGATTAAAGAGTAATTTGTAATCCAGGCTTCTATTCTGCCGTGGAAATTGATGCTCATCATTGCCCTGCCTTGTAGTAGATAATATGTGCCTTCTGGAAAGGATTTCACGAGAGAAGAGCAGAGTGGTTCTCTGTTACTGGAGACTAAGACGGCAAAATGAGACCCCAAAAGAGATTACTCAAAAACACTCTTAAACATATTATGTAAGAGTCCAAAGATTGGAGAGCAGATAAGGAGAGCCACACACGGGGCCCTCGTGCTCAAATCGCAGTGTGCTCGGTCTGCATTCATGCTACTGGATTAACGCAGAAGGGATGAGACCCATCTAATGGCTGTTCTTTACATAACACAAACCGGATAAACTTTCTAGAAAAACACTGCATTGATTTGCAACATTACCAAATCATTTTGCCTCTCAGGGCACTAAGGAGAGGAATGCCCAGCACATGTTTTACTGTATCTGGGGATACCAACAGCACCGACAGGCACAGCAGAGGAAAGGGACATGCAGAACAGGCAGAGAAAGCCATTTTAAGAGTGTGCTGCCCAAATGCTAGACCCACTCCTACTACTTATTATGACCAGGACTACTCTTCCTCCTCTTTCAAGTAACCCAGGTCCCAAGAAAGGAGCAAGTCCTACATAAGCCAGGCTACGCAAACACCTGGGTACCATTCTGTGCACTGCATTTACAGAGCTCCAGTTATGAACAGCTGACCGTGAGCATCCTGAATTCGTCTTCTTGAAAGCTTCTAGCATTGCTGTTCTTTGAAGTCTACACGACTCACCTGGCAGTCTGCTACAAAGCACCAGGCACCGTCACACAGTAAATATGCCTGTGAGGTACTTGGACCATATACTTGTTATGGCAAAAGACTCTTGCACTCCTCTTCTGGAAGAATGTAATTAAATCCTTTTGCGTTTAAAAACTTTTTAAAAATAGCTTACTATAAATTTTGAACAAAAAGCAAAATAAGAAAAGTTTTTGAGATTACATTTTCACTGTCATGTTTTAAATTATCGTGACAAACCTTCTTTTTTAGGAAAGGTATATCCAGAGACAAGCTCTATTTACTGAAATCACCAGAGTCTGTCCTCAGTCGAACACAGGCAGTCACTCTCTACTGCCTACGATTGAAGGAGGTGAGGAGACAGTCCTATTCTTAGGACCACTCCATCCCAGTGCCTTAACAGTGCTGGTACAGGACAACCCCCCTGGCTGAGCTTTGCTGTGGAGATGCCACCTCGGGACAGGGCTAGGCTGTTTCTGCCAGTGGTTGACATTGCCTCTGGCCACTTCCCAGTGCCCCGTAAGCTTGAAACCATCAATAAATACCACATAAACTAACCCCACCACCTTTTCTGCAGCTGATGTGATCACCCTTCCATGACCTTTCTGGCAGCAGAGCTGCAGGAGAAACAGATACTGGATTGCAACATGAAGATTTCAAAATGCAAAAAAACCAACCAACCCACTACTTCCATAATTGAGGAACCAGTCACCAGGATTTGTATTGATTACATACCACAACCACCTATTTTTAATTACCAATTCCAAGACTTTTTACAGGCTACTCACGAAGTCCACAAATACAATATTTGTGGCTGAGCAACAATTGGGATGGTAGGCAGGGTCTAAATTTCACTGATGTAAAGCACTAAATCCCTGAAATCCACAATATGGGAGCACTGCCATTTATAACACCCTACTTCAACTCTCTTTATGCATCCCTTATATTATTTGCTGTACCTCTTATTACTGTAGATCACCATCTCCACAGGAAGATGTCAGCTCAGGCAAGTTGTGAACAGTAAAAATAGTTGGAATCATAAAAAAATATAAAGAGGGTAAAAGAGCCAGCCAGGCCTGTTATTCAAGTCATGTAATTCCCTAGGAAATAATTCTCCCGGGACTTCATTACAACAGCAGAACAGTGCAGGTGGTGCCCTGCTTTCAGTTTTAAATCACAATCCACTTGGGAACTGGGCAAGACTGGACAACCAACTGTGCAAATTTTTATTTTTATTTCTAAGTGGAGTGTTCATGAGAGCAATTTTAGACTGAAAAAGACAGCCTTACCCTTAGGCCTCCTCCAGTTCTGACTTATTGATTTAACTAACATTCTTTGGAGAAGCTTGACACATTTTTACAAAAGCATAAGATGTCAGGCTTTATACCTACATCAGATCTCACCATGTTTATTCTTTCCGTCTGAATGGGCACTACAAAAAAAAAATACACAAACCACAAGTCAACTGGAATTGTAGCAATAACTTCACCTTTTTGCTGTTTTTTTGTTACATAAGTTGCAAATAAGTAACGCTAGTTTCAGTTTGAAGTTAATGTAAAAATGTATTTTACAATGAATGCTCTCAGAGATTTAAGTAATCTATTTCTAAATTATCTTATTAAAATCCTGGAGATTTAAAGCCCATAAACTGACAGTTCAAAATTTTACAAAATAATCTGACTATACCCCAGAAGCAAACAACTAAGGAAAACTTCTGTCTTGGCAACTAAACTCTCTAAAAATTATCTTTAATACACCATAATTTCCTATTTTGTTCGCTACCTTATGCAATTTCCTCAACCAAAAGCAAAGATCAAAAGAACAGCCTTTGATGAATGACACCCCCGTTCTTTTGCCGGATTCCAGTGTCCCTGTATCCCAAAATTGCTGGGATGCAGATCTTTCAGTTCTGGGGCTAAGAATGCTCCACTCCAGAATGGACAACATCTCACTAAAACGTATCTAACCACTGAATTAATGGCTAATTTATGCTGTGTAGTTTAAACCCCAGGTGAGAAAATGTCCACCTATGTTTCTTCTCTATTCAAGGCCACCAAGTGCTGGTTGTTTCATCTCATCCCAGAAGGTTCAAAATGTTGCTGCCTCCTGGCAGCACAGGAATGCGTTAGCATTTATCCCTCTGCACTGAAGAAAGAGAGGGTATGGAAAGAAGTTATAACAGCTACGGTGAAGGTTTCATATGATCCAGAACTCAGGCAGTACTTTCATAGTCAGCCAGATTTGTACTTTAAAGGCCACACACAGCGTAATTTCAATCAATAACTTAACAACAGCACAGTCATCACCATGGATTTCAGGAAAGGTCAGCTTAATGTTAGGATGTTACAGGATTTCTGAAATCTGTGGCACCTGAGCTCCCAAGTTAGCTAGGCAGGATCTCTGGACGCTCAAACTCACCCGCCTTGTTTAAATGCCAGGGCTGTGAACAGGATCTCTCAGCAGCCAGAAGCACATCAACACAAGCCCCAGGAGAGCAAAAGGAGACAGGGGCTACACCCATTGCTTAAAACCACATCATAACACATCAAACATTAGTTCTTAGTTCTCAGTCCAGTACCCTTCACAGGAATTACAGCATCAGGCTGATGATTCATAACTGTTTTCAAACCTGACCCTAGCTCCAGTAGAAGAATAAAAGACAGTAGAAACTGTAATGAAATAACATGATGAGAATAAATAGCTGGTGTACAGCATTAGAGAGGAAAAGTGTTATTCCACATCTTCCAATAAGCGTGACCTAGCTCATTAGATACAATCTCTGCTGTAATATTAAAGCCATATAGCAAACAAGCGAAGCAGAACTAGCAACTTGTATTGACTTTACAATATCCATGTTAATTATACCGATATCTGAGAGCAGTACTGCCTTTAAACATCAAAACCCAATTCGACTCTAGTCTAAGTTTATGAGACAGTAATCCTGTTAGACTGTTCCTCTTTCGAAAACACAAATGACTGAAAGCGTTGTCAAAAATGGCATCTGTCAGCTGAAAGTCAGGAAAAACCCTATGAGAGAGGGGCAGAGCACAGCAATTAGACTGGGACAGCTTCCTGCTAATGCTGCAGCCACATCATCACCGCATGCCAATCATGCAATACACCTATTTTTCTACCAATAAGCAACTCTTTCCCACGTTTCTGTTTCTTTTTTTAAGTCATTCAGCAGAATGACTGGAATTTTTATATTCACATTAAATCAAATAGTGCCTCAATGATGACTTTTCTCCATTGAGCCACAACCCGTCAATGTTGGACTTGCAGTAAAACCTTCTCTTTGCAGATACTTTTTTGTCCTCGGTGTTTGTCTTTTTGTTCCATCATAGGAATGTCTACACATTAGCTGTCAGCCCTACACCAGATGTTGACGTGGCATCACCACTGCAAAGGCAATGGGTTACAGGTGATGGGTTTCCTTCTCCACCTCGGGTTTTACACGCAATATCCTAAAAAAAGATGTGCACGTGTGCTCCCCTTGCTGGGTATTTCTGGAGTATGGCATTTTTCCAGGTTGTGAAATGAAACCCTGCTTAAATCTGGTGAATAAGGAGGGTTTGGGAAAATTAATAGGACTCCAAGTTGTGTTGCGTATTTGTGGAGTGCTGTGTTTCCGTGGCAACGGGGGACTATGGGCTTTAATTACCACCGTGACGTTAAGGGCTGTGTACAGCGACGTGCGTAAGACCCGCTGCCTGCACTGCCCTCTCTGCCCCACAGCTCCTGGTGGAGGCTTAGGGAATCTAAGCAACCATCGCATCAGCGGAGGAAAAGATATAAAGAAAGGCGATACCAAAAGGAAGCATGAGACCATCCGACCTTAGGAGAGAGGATGGATGACACCTGCCTCACCAAACCTGCACCTCAAACCCAGGGATGCTTCACACCAGGGGATGAAGGAGGAAAGAAAAGTACTTGGTGCTTGGACATAAAACAAGTAGCCAGAAGGTTTTGCTCAAACATGCAAAGATCATCCTGCAGCCATTTGCTACGGCACAAATGGAATGACTTCTATTTTAGGACTAGGAGATTAAAATAGCTTTACTTTAGTCAAATTGGTCTCAAGTGAGTCAGGGAAGATGAGGCTTGTGACCCTACAGAGGTCTCTGCAACAGAATATCCATTCTTTATAACAAATACAGAACTACATCTGATAAATCACCTCTGAATAGAAGAAAAGTAGACAAGAGTATGACTTGTTAATGAAGATACTTCTACGCATTTATAGATTAAACTTTTCATAGTCCTGCTGAACAACAGGAGTGCTGAAAAAGGAAGAGGTGAAACACACAAGTCAAACAAAACCAGTCACCCATTTCAGGTGACTGGGCTGCTCTTCTGGCCTGCAGGAAGCCTGAAACCCCAGAAGAGAAGGGACTTGAACTTGCACCCCCTCCTCCACAGGTACAGCAGCCTCTACTGCCCACTTTACCCAAAGACTCGTGCACAAGTATTTGCTCTTCTCTTTCACAAGTGAGACCCCTTTACAATTTGCAAGAAGATCCATTTTCTGTGGGTACACTGAATTTTCTGTTAAGAAAAAAATGAAGAGCCTTTTTCCAGGGGCTAATACTGCTTGGTGACAGAAACCACACCACCACAGGAACCTCCAAATGAGTGACAAGTGCCTGGGGGCCTCAAGATGCTGCCATCCAATAACTAAGCACGTATGCAACTTTTAAGCTTGAGCATATAAATGCATTCACATGAAACCTCCTTCAAGGTCCTAAATCCCTTCTGGGATTTTACAGCATTGATCCAAATAAATAAAAAGGAACAAAATCAAATTAAAATAACCCACACTTACCTGCTAGTAGAGTCAAAGAGAAATTTCCTTCCTAGTACAAAGAGTACAATGAAAGCAGTATCTCAATACTGCTGTTGTAACAGGTGGGTCTTTACATCCAGTGTGAACAAAAAAAAAAAAGTAACCCACCAGGCAAAAATCCACAGCAAGGAGACAATTAGTGAAGCTTTCTTCTCACTGATGAAGCAGAGGAGAAAGGCAAGAAAAAGTAAAACATTCCGTCATTGTTATTTTCTGCAGTGCAATCTGTCCGCCAGCCCTTGCCATATGTGCCACCCTTTCTGTTTGGAGAGATGAAGGCAGCAGAAAGCTGTCCATCAAGATGCTAAGCCTTCTGGAAAGCCCTCCCCTGTGCACTTTGCCCTGAAGCAGGGACTTCTGTGGATGAACAGATATCACTTAACTAGATTAAACGTAGCTGGTTCTGGGGTATGCACAGAGACAATCTGATTTGATTAATTCAAATTTTAAGGAGCTGAAGTGATTCCAAGAATATAAAGAAGGAAGCAGTGAGCCATGTTTCCTTTTTCTGCTCTTCTGTATTGCAGCTCCCATCCCTACAGGTGTGCGTGGAGAAAATTCATGGAAACAACACTTGGATTAATCAAAAAATGGGGGGTGGAGGGGTGGAAAGAAAGATAAAAGAACTTTCTGGGTAGTTAAGCCACAGAACTAGCTATTTGCAGAAAGAAACACCAGCTTGATCTGTTCCTTTGGGTGCATGCTGCCTTGCACAACATGTTACAGCTGGTTTCCCCTACCAACCACAATCCAAGTGACAGCGGAAACTATTTTGAAAGGTAAACTACGTTGTTACTAAGCAGTTCTTTAACTCAGCCACACCATGAAAAAAAAATTAAGCTACTTTCTCCTAAGCTAACAAAAAGAACAATCTCTCTCAAAGCAAGGACTTCTAAGATCTGCGAGAGATGGAGCCAAGAGACACGCTTTAGAGACAGCTCAGATAAATGATAAGCCACATTCTGTCCTTGCTCTGCAGGAAAGCAGGCAGTCCTCTGGAGGAGTGAGTGCCTATCAGCTGTGAGGAACCGATGATCACCTATGCCCAGAGGAATAAACCTGAAAGTACAGGAAAAAGAGTGCAGAGAATGGTCTAGACAGAAGGTCTGCGGCTTAAGCCTCTGGCCTCAACCTACCAAACAGCACCCTGGCAGCTCAGCAGCATCATTTGAAGAGCTAAGGCAATACCCTTAACTGGCCTGCCCAGTCTAGAGAGACTGCTTATTTTCTCCCTAATGAAAGAAAACAAGTATCACCACATCTTCAAAATGGAGGAAAATAAAAGCCTTCTTAAGCCCACAACCAAAACAGTGTTTAACTTAAGCTACCTACATGCAGGTCAAACTAGCCAGGAGACATGGCTTGCTTGTGAGCAGGGGTACCGCATGCAGAGTGACTACTTCTCCTGAAAAAATCACTCCATTTAGTCTGCATCCCAGTGTAACCAGGGAGAGGGAAAGTTGTGCTGGCTCCAGCCACTCCTTGGCAAGTAGGTGGCTTGTGCTGAAAGCGCTATGCCTGAGCAACCCCTGCCTGTATACGAGAATGATGTTGGGATGCCATCCTCCAGCTGTCACTTGAATTAACTCCATGATAAAGGCAAGTTCTTTGATTCTTAATGCTTTAGGGTGCTGACTGTGCCTCTCTCTGTTAGCTCGGCTAAGGACAATTCATCTTCCTGGTGTACACAACAATTTCCACCTAATTTCCATGGAGACCCTTCTGATCTGCACAGAAATGTTCTTTTCAGAGCCAGCTGCCTGACTCAACTCTAAGCCCCCAAGAAAGGCAGAACACGACCTGTCCTCGTGCGCTTGTACAGTTATACAAAACACCCTTATACTGTTTTGTAGGACACCTGTCAAAAAATAACAAGTGTCTTCACACTCAGATCTGCTTATGGTTGCTATATGTACATGTACTGTACCTCAGACAGACTTACTCAGTACACAGACACCAAAAATAAATGGTTCCATCCATCATCAGAGTTTACATCACAAGAACATGTTAGATCTAGAAGTTGGAGTCTTACATAAACAAATACTATCTTAAAAAACAAACATTTAAATATTTTGTATGTAAACAGGTCTTTACATACTGAGCAGACTGGCACTTATCATGGCACCCAGACAGGATTCAGAAAGGGAAGCGGAGATTGAGTTGATTATGTAAAGTCAAGTCTGGTTATACAAATTTGACTGAGACAAAGTAATAGAAGCAAAAAAAAGCACTGCATCTGGTTTAACTGTAGGGATCATATATTCTCCACTTCAGCCCTTGTCATTCCCCAGTCACCAAGGAAGAGTGGAGAAAACATTTATTGAATGAAAAAAAAAAACACACCAACAAAAAACCCCAAACATTTTTCCTAAATGCTTAGCAGAGAGAGAAATATTTTATTTCAATTACTTTCCCCATTAGCTTGCCTGACTGTATGTTAAATACATATATACACGTACAAATATATAGCTAAATAAACAGAATTTCAGCATCTATCAGATAGATGGGGTTTTTACAGTGCAGTTATTTATCTACCTGGGGTGCAAAGTTTGGCTGCTGCAGTGTCCCTCGTGAACCCTCTTTATGTTCTCAGAAAAAAATCTACTTCAGTAGCTGAAAGCACTGTTGAAAAACAATCCTTTAAAATTCAAGTGAAAATGTTAGCGAAGATGCAGAGCAACACACAGTAGGCCAACAGGTTCTGGTATGTATTCTCAAATGAGTGACAGGAGCTAAATATTAAGCAGCAATCTTCTACCTCTCCCTTGCAGAATGAGTAATGTGGAGGAGTGAGCACTGAACTGCTGCTACAGCATTTCTGGCTGTTTTCCTTGGTTGTCTTGTTCTCTTTGTTTAAAAAAAAATAAGATTCCTTAACAAAGGCAGACAAATGAAATTCATTACCTTCTAACTCAGTAGTAAAAATTAAAATAAAATCAAACAAAAAATGACCCTAAAGACAGGCAAGTAGTGGCATATATGCAAAATGCCAAACTAGTAGTCATATGCAGAAATTATATAAAATATATCTATAACTTTAAATAAATAAACAAACTAGTATAAAATTGTTCAGTAAAAGCACAAGAGAGTTAAGTGCTCAGAGTAGGCTACTTGTCCTACAAGCAAAAAGGGGAAGGGTGAGGAGTGGTTTGGTGGAGCAGGGAGGCATCAAGGCTCCAATTGCTATGCCTGTCTAACAAACAGAAGCCAATTTGTTAAAAAATAGAAGGCCTAGAATTATGAAAGAAAACTGCATTTCAGTTCTCAGGTACTTAATCGTGAATTTGCCAAACATGCAGAAGACATTTTACTTACATCAGTAGGGAATGCTGGTTCACCACATTTTCAGAAGAGAGTGGGAAAGAAGTCATGCACTAAAGAGCCCCACCACATAGGACATTCCTAACTTCAGGCACCACTTTTCTGTATCCGAGGTCAAAATGGCTTCAGCAATAGAGCATGACAGAAGCATGCTACATTGGGAAGGAGCCAACCTTCTCCTCCTCCTCCCCCCGTCCAATCTCTTCTCAGCATGCTTAATTTTTGCATTTGAGATTCTGTGGGGGATGAAACAATTTTCACTTCCTCATTTATTCTATGTATTCAATCCTTAAGAGTTAGCTCTTAAAATACCAGTCTTGCTTTGAAGGATATTAATTCATTAGCATTGCTTTTGGAAAAGGTCTTTAAGAGGCAGACAATTCAGCCTCAGGAGTGCCCATCTTCTTTGCACTCCCTAACCACAATGTTCATTTTCCCAAACCAAGCACTTCTCAACAAGTTAGGTTAGCTTCATAGACACAAAAAATTCAAACTCTCATTTATTTCCATACATTTTTTTTTCCTCTTAACCCATGCTAAACACTTTCACATGTTTTATGCCAGATTCTTAGAGGAAACATTTTTTAAACTTTATAAACCTTTTTTTAATTGCTAAAAGCCAGAAACCATCACAGACAATGCTCCTACTGCACTGGGAGCTGTGCAAATGAACCCAAAAGAATACACTGTCTCTGAGATAAAGACTTGCGTTCCCACAGGATATATCTCTTTTTCATAAAAAAGGGAGCAGGGCTGTGCATCAGGACAGTGAGATCCCAGAAATGCTACACAAGGTCCAGTGCTACACTGGATACTTGTCTATCCTTCCTGCAGAAAAAGCAACAGTAGCAGCTGTGTTGATAAGGCCAGGTTAACTTAAAGAAGCGGCTTGCACTTACGCAAAGCAGTATTTGGAAATAACGTACTTCCAAACTTCTCTGCTCCTATCAGCAACAATGCGGACTCAGGCAGTAAGGCTGGAACTCAATGATCCTTCGGGTCCCTTCCAGCTCAAACCATTCTATGTTTATGTGATTCTGTGACTGAAGGAACTGGTCAGAAATTCACTTGCAAACTTCCAGCTCATAAAATCCAGATTGTGTAAGAAATAACTCAAACTCACTACCAAGTAGCCCAGTGGCTCACAGTAACTAGCGGAACACAGAGACTAAGCCACTAGTCATCCTCACCTGGCAGAGATGAGGGATACCTAGAAAATGAGTGCATACATTTTCCTAAGAAGGGTCCCTTCTGCATCAACCTTGTAATATACAGAAGTACAAGGGAATACACACAAAAAATTAGTCTTCTCTATGGTTATTAGTTTCCAGTGAGACATAGACATTTGGGTCAGAAAAACAACATTTCACATTTCTATAAAGAACTATTTAATATAGCAAAAAAAAAAAAGTCTTCATTTTCACTGGCTTTGAGGTTTAAAAAGCTAATAATTCCAATTTAACGAGTCAAGAGGGGGCAAACAGCGTAATTAAAAGCCTTCACCTTGTCCTTTCCGCAATCTGAAAACCAGAAGTGCAGTCAAGAGCATAGTAAGATTTTCATTCAAAGGAGATACCTTACTTAAAAAGGAGCAGAAAACTACAAGCAACACTGTCTCTTATTATCAGTCATATGGGATGAGAACAGAGAAACAATAAAGAAAATCTCAGGCAACTAGTCTGCCTCCACATATTAAGTGCACATGAAAAAAAAAAATCATATAGAGAAAAGGAAAGAGCCTTGAAAAGGTCAGCCTAGCTGAACAATTTTAAGATGGAAAAGGTAAAACTTTTCGGAGAACTGAGAAGTTACACTAGAGAGCTACTGAAATAATATAATATACTTTGGCTAAAAGAAGCAATTTGCATACATTTCCCTTTATGAACTTCAGAATGGGAAATATATGAACTCAGCTTTACTGCTGGTCCATACAGACCGGTTTAAAGAGATTAAATTCTGAACTGATATTTATTTTGTTTTGAAAGTGTGCTGTGTTCCCCTTTAACTTCAGCCAACGCCTGCTAGTAAATGGAATAAATTTAAAGCTAAAGTGTTTACAACGAGCCTTGTTTTTTTCCACTAAGTAAATGACAACAAATCACTCTGCCTTTTTCATACACAATAGAAAGTAGATTTTTTTTTTTTTTTTTTGGATGTTAGATTTAGAGAACAGCTCATCTGCTGGGCTCCAGCTGGCTGGAGACCCATATTCTCCACTGCCCTCCTGACTCACTTCAGACTTATGAATGCAACTGAGGGGATGCTTTGGCTGAGAGATTCCCATTTAGCTGCGAACTGGAGGTCAAAGCATGCGATAACTAGCTATAAAAGCTTGTCCCAAATAATGGTTGTAAACATTGGTAGGCAGCCTGCATAGGATAAGATAATACACAAACAAAGCCACTGAACTTCACTAACAATTTCAAATGTTCAGCTAAAAAACTTCCTAACAGCCAGACCTCACACCTCATTTGCTCTCCCATTTTTCTCTCTCCCCGCTTTTCCCTCTCAAATCTGGGAAAAACAGTAAAACAAGAATTCTTATTCTAGGACAAACATTTTCACCTGAAAACATTAAGTACAGTTACTTCAAAATACCTACACACCAGAGCTCTTATATTTTATTTTTCTACGAAGCAGTATTGAAAGCAAACAGATTTAGTAAATAGAAGGAACAAAAGTAAAAATTATCTGTTTCTTGCTCTGTTCTTTTAAAAGCATATCACCCCTTTTTGTTTTTCAGAAAGTCTTAACCAGAGGATGTCGGCTACTTAAGGTCTGCATACACTGCACAACACCCGACAAAATGAGAAGTGTTTTTTGTAAAGTGGTTATAAATACCACCTGGAAGTTAACCAGGGTTTCTAGGATGCCTATTGGAAAACCTTATGGATAACTGTACAACTATTACTACATACGTATCCTAGGAGACCAAAGAGCTTTCGTATTTAAGAGCCTATTTCCCAGCCAACCTCTCAATACAAGTCTCATGCATTTATAAATAATACAAATAGCCACAAGAAAGGAGGACACTGGTTTAATTTCAGTCAGAATGTACACTGACCTCTGCTTACTTCAGCATGTTTCATTTTATTGCACTTCTTTCTCACCTTCTGACTACAAAGATGTCAGAATCTCATCTAATTCATGATGTGTTTTTGAACTTGAATTTTACAACTGAGAAAAGCTGATTTTTTTTAATCTTTAAAAATTCATATACATACATGCAAATCACCAGAAAGAGCCTTTGTATTCACTCAAATGAAATTTAGATTCCTGACCACCACATTTTGCAAAGCATCACTCTGCTAAATACAATATATCAGAAAACCACATAATTTAGGGAAAACCCTCAGAAAGAGAAATGCAAAACAAACCAACTAATTCAAGAGAGATTCAATTTACACTTTGGGTTAGAATAGCCTATGCATTTGAATCAAGCCAGCTTGAAAACAATCCCTTAGTTTCTTGTTTGTAATTCTCATCACAGGTCTAACCTGCAATCAAGCACTCAATGCCCAGCCTCTGAAGAGCATCTTTAAATGCCGAGCAGATCCCTGGAAACACCCAGGTACGATTCCTCGGCAGTCGGCACAGAGGATCAGTTACAAAACCTGCAACACAGAGCATGACAGCCCCTTCCCGTCATCACATTTTTAGTCTAGATTTCTTACCCTTCCATCCCAGTGGAGGTGAGGAGGGAGTACAGCACACCTGCCCAACATCAAGGAAAGAAGAATGTACTGCTGTTCTCCTGGAGGTGGGGGCATCACATGACAACAGGGAACTTCAAGGAAAAAGGCAGTTGGCATGCCGGTATACGCAAATTAATTCACGGGAGGGTAATTAAAGCAGGACCAGCCCCTCCTATAACCAGTAAGCATCTCTCGGGGTTTGATTTACTTGAAGTAGTAAATTCATCTAATCACCTAATGTCGCATGAATACAAGTGAAGCCCTAATAGCTGTGGCTCAGTAAACACTAACCAGAGCAGAAGCCAGTGGAAAAGATCTGCAGGCACTCTCTTACACTGTGTCCTTTTCAAATCCTAACCCCAACATTAAAATTAACCGCAGGCTAAAATGTCGCCAGCAATTTCTCATGAATGCATAATGAAACGGTGCTACTATACCTAGTGCACCACAGCTTTGTAAGCACAACCGGCAAGCATGAGCAGGTATCACACACACAGGAATACTTACAATAACTCCATGCATACAGTGGCTTTACAACACATACAGAATATTACAAGCCTCTGTCACACTCTCCATGTTCTATGTGCTGTGAATATTATGTAAAGCAACTCAATGTTTGCAAGAAAAACAAGTTGGATTATATAATGTTATTTTTGTTTCCTCTTCTTCTTTATTTAAGAAAATTCTGCTTTTTAAAAAAGAAAATTAAAACAAAATGTTGAAGCTCTTCTCAAAACTGCACATACTTTCTGAAAAAGTCTCGGTTTCTGTATAGTTTTATAATTCAGTATCTCAATTCTAGAGAAGCATTTAGAGCAGAAAGGATGTTTTACATCCTAAAATTACTCTGCTTTTGTCAATCAAAAAAGAAGAAAAAAAAAAGAGCATTCTGTTTTTCATTCAAATTAACTAACTTCCTGGTTTTCTGAATACTAATTATAATGCATATTTGTAGACTCACAAACTACACACCACTGTCTTCCACAGCAGCCTTTCTAAAGTTCAGTATATTGGACTTCAATAACTTCACTTTCAAACTGAATACTTAAGTGCTATTCTTTCACTACACTGGACATAATACAAATGACAGGCAGTAGAGTATGTAATCAACTACATGTGATGAACACAATGTTCCTCAAGACACCATCCTCTCCTTTCACTTACTTAGTTCTATGAAGGGGATGAAAAAAATCCTAAACCTAAAACCAACACCATAGATCAGCAGCAGACAAGTATGATCCAGTGGCAAATGGTTCAATTTTAGGTCTCAGTGGATGCTTCAGAAGACTTCAGGGTGGTCTTTATAGCACTTTGCACTTGAGAAAACAGGATTACAAAGTAAATCACCGAAGTACCAAAACTGTTTTTCTTGACTCTTCTTGGCTTGGCATGGTCTTAAACAAACATGCTTGGATAAACAGCGTAATGAAGAGGACTGATGTCCTTCCTGTTCATTGGAGAGCTGCACAGCCCAGACGAGACATCGCCCCTGATGAGGCCACCACACCAGTTAAATAAATTGTCCGATGAGAAGTGAGGCCTGTTTTGCTGCTTCCTGCGAGATAAAACATGTGATGGTATTTCAAAGACCCAGAGCACGCTATGGAAACTTTTGACCTCTGCTGGAAACATTTCCAACGGCACTAAAATGACGATGTCAATGATATTTATGCTAGGCTAGGGGCAGTTTCTTTGGGTTTGAGCATTTGCCTGCAATATACCACTTTATCTGGAGAACCAATATAAATCAATCTCAGCTACAGCATTCCTGTCAACACATGTACATGGATTTCCTTTAGAGTGCAAGTGTCATTAATTAAAACAAAGTCATGTCTGGTAATGGCATTTGCTAACATACCAAGATTTTTAACACAGGGCTCTCAGCTGTACTGTGAAATGTGGTGAAAAGCCACAAAGCAAAGGAAGGGGAGAAAAGCAGAACCCTCATCCTGCCGCACAAAAGTTGCTGCTCAGCCCAGCCCTGCCATTGCGAGGTTCCCTCTGGACCCCCAAACACCAGCACTGCTCTCTCTACTGATGAAGGGGAGGAGGACAGCCAGGACCTAATTGTTCAGTCAACAGGCTGAACTGAAATTCTGCATTTGAGCTCCAAAACTGCCTTCAGGAGCCACATCTTCAAAAGACCTAAGTGGCTGAAGGAAGCACATTCTCCTCCTGAGTGACATACCTATTCCCTCCATCAGCATGTGGTTTAACACACAGACGCCACTATTTCAGCAGTGCTTTGCAGTAGGAAAACAAAGATTTTAAGATTTTATTTCAACTAAGCATGCTACATGATTCCAATGAGTACCTGAATAATGAGACTCTATTAGAAAGAAAAACCCACAACAAAACTCCGTATTATACTAACCTCAAGAAAAACAATACATATTTCCAAAGGAAGAGGTAAACAACTTTTACCCTCATTAAAAAGTTGAGAACTGTGCACACCACCACTAAAATATAATTAATACACAACCTTCAGAAGAGTCCAAAGGAGCAATTTAATTAACCATCCACTGATTTCATAAATGACAAGAACATGCAAAGGTAATGGCACTTTATAATTGAAAGTGTCCTGTTTATTTAGTTGAGCAATTGTACTGGTTTATGTTGTGCATAAATATGAGGAAACATATTTTGAACTTACGACACTTTTAACTTTATAAGATGTGACAGAACAACATATTGCCCATGATACAGTCACTGTATACTCCACCTATTTAATGTCTTTACCCAAGAACCTCAAAGTCGCTGACAACCACAAAGGTCTTAACCTTTATGAACTCTTTTGAGGCTTTTTCCATGCCCTCTTCAAAAACGCAGAAGAACTGGGAGGAAAAAAGGCAATTTTATTGGTATGCCACTTCAAACAAACTATCGCCTCATGTAGGGATTTAGTTTATATCTGTAGTTCTCCTACTTTCATACAAAGGGATCCTCTGTAAGCCCCATAATATATTTCTGTTGACAATCTTGTAAACTCATTTTGCAATTTTTTCACTCTCTTCCTTAACCTAGGAAAAGCTTCCTTTCAGCTACTACATTCTTTGTAACAGCTGAAGAGAAGCAGCTTTTACCAAGGCAGAAAAACAATGTACCAAAACCTGTGAAAGGCCCTTCCTCATTTTTTTCATTGGACTTTTAATGGATAAAGATAAATCAAATTAACATTCCATCCTGCATTCACAAAACTCAAAATGCCTTTGTGCTGCTACATTAAAACCATCAAAATCTATCTGACTGAACATGAAACAGAGCAACATCTGAATTCACTAGCTGTCCATCTTCCTATCTAATGGACACACTAGGAGCATTCATTTATACCTGCTTTGGGGCATACATAATTTACAGTAACAGACTGAAGAGATTCTTCAAGCACAGCAGTCTCCACTAGAAAGCTGATGACTAGACTAAAAGATTTTCCTTGCGGGGCTCAGAAACATAACCATAAAATTAACCTCAGTGGTCTGACACCACAGCAGCCGTAGCATGCAAGGATGGATACGGCTGCCTTGTACATCGGTCTCATGGTCTCTGGTCCCACCTGTACACTCTATCAGCATCCCTGGGATGACTTCATGGAGCATTGGCTCCCTGCCCACCAACTACAGGAAAGGCTTTCCTTAATAGAAATTGTACTGTTAAGTGCTGATCCCAACAACACCACCGTACAATGTATCTAGCTGAAGTGAAGTTTCCATACACATGTTAAATACACATTTCTGCAATCTTGCATCCAACAGTGAAATCTTTACTTACTGGTATTAGCTAGTCATGTTTACTGTTCCCAAGAGTTTCCTATCCTTAAGTGTTTATGATATTTACTCAGTCCATAGCAAACCATTACCAGGCCTACCTAACTGTATTAGCAGTCTGTCTGCAATGCCACCACATATGTAAACATCTCTTTAAAATGATAAAACCTGTCATTACTTTTATGCACAATGGTTTATTTACCAATTAGATGAGGAAAGAAGGCTTCCTGAGTAAATACCATAAAGTAGCCTCTAATATTTTTTGTAATCCTTTTTTTTTTTTCTTTCCAGCTTTCATGTGCTAACTCTTTAAGAGCATTCACATCAGAAACCAGCAGGTTCCAGGCACCTGCCTGTGCCCCACACTCCAGCACCAGCACCTTTGGGTTTCTTGTTAATACTCCCTTATGTATCTTTCCTTGAAGGACTCTTAGGCATCTTATCATGGAATTGAACACAGAGCTGTTTTCCAGTGGTTAATCATGATGAGTCCCGCATGTTTCCAGGATGCATTCATCCTGTAAAAATGTTTAGATTTTGTGCTACTAAATGTTATGAAGAATATATTGCTTAAACTGTGAGATATCATTCAAATGCATGCAGCTCCCAAAATAATCTGGACTGCTCAATACTGCTGAATTGTTTCTAACATTTACTATTGCAATAAAATTTATCAGAGATGCTCACTTTCTTCCATGCTGCTAATATATTTTGAAAGAAAATGATGCTGTACCATTACAAATACTCCTAACAACTGTACTCAAAGTTTCTCAAGTGGTCCTACCTGCAGTAAGAGCAGGTCCACAGCATACAGATTTCATGTGCAAGGTTAACTAACTAACAAACAATAGGAAAGAAACTGGCCACAGCTAGAGAAAGGCTTAATCATACAAATATTTGCTACAAGTGCTATGTCCTGCTGGGACAAAGACAAGTGGTGTTTGTGTAACTCATCAAAAGTCACCTGCAATACGGGACAAGGAAAGAGGAACAGGGAGATCTCAGTAAGACAGAAGATAATTTTCACTCCAGTGAAAACTTTTTTTTCCCCACAAAATAGCAGTACTTGCCATTGAAGAGAGCAGAAATATCGGATCTTGAAGATCACCTACCACAAAACCCGCCTGTAGGAATTCCTGTACTGCTCAAGTTTGTCTGTTTTTAAATGGGTTAAATGCTGCCTATTTTTCCACATTGATTGATAGGCAGATTATTTTTTCCTTTATCACACCATTCTCCCAAGTTTTAGAGCCATTTTGGTCTGCAGCTTGTTTATGAAACCGGCCCTTACCATCTCCCCAGGCAGCCTAGAGGCGCAGGCAGCAGCTAGGCATCTGCCCTCCTACCCCACGGTGAGCTCTGAGACCACTCCTGCGGAGACGCAGGATGGACAGGAGGAGGTAAGTTACGAAGTGATGAAAATACATGCAGAAAAAGAATTTATTTTAAATATTGCATGGGGAAGTAAAGTAGTTTATTAATTGCATCTTCTAGATTAATTTCTGCTTCCATTTGGTCATGGCACAGTGAAGTAATTCAAATCAAGGGATTTACAGCACTTTGAATTAGTTTAATAATGCTAAATCTTACTGTATATCTTCAAGTATTTAAATCACAATAGCTACCTCTTTTCACTATTTTATCAAATTAGTTTAAAAACCAAATATATTTCACTACCATTCCTGGCAGAAAACCTCATTTAAATGTTACAAGAATACTGAAAATAAGCAGTACCATTTCACGTTTAAATACAACTTCAATCTTTAATCTCAAAAGTATTCACTTAAATAAATCATACTGCTTATTCCTACAAAACTAGGTTCTTTCAGTGCAGCAATACTGTTTTTTTGCCTTTGTGCTTTCCCTGGTGCCAAAGAAGGCTTATGTTTGATTTCTATGACTGCACTGCCCTTCCACCCTCTGGTATTTCACCACAGAATGTAATTTTGGGAGTGGCAGAGTCTTGTCTTGACTTTAAATGATCACTGCCAAAAATCTCATCTCTGTAAAACCTTTTTTGCCTTCTCAAAATCAGGATGAATAAAAAATAAAGTATGGTTGGAAGTGTTTTTCATGTTTCTCTGCACATCAGCAGCTCAGCTACCTCAAGACTGATGCCTCCGCACAGGACCTGCTTTCGTACAGTCCACTCAGATTCTTCAACCAAGCAGCTCAAGCAAACAATATTTGTCATTTTTAGCAGATACTTGCTACTGACTACTGGCATTTCATGGGCTTTCCCATAACTTCTGACTGTAAGAACAGTCTTCAGGGTGGCTTTCACTAGCACTATCTCATTTCACTTTCCAACAGACCAGGAGAACATGAATGCTCAGCTTCCAGAGCTCAACCACTTTTAGATCACAAAACCAGAACTTCTTATGCCATCTCTACTAGCATCACAGCTAGAGGGATATTTATACAATGTCTTAAGCACATGCTTTGCCTGGTTTAAATGAATTAAAAAATACAAGACTATTCAAACAAAATACGCAGACTAATTGCCGCAAAACTGACCTGGCAAACAACCTTAGAATTCCTTAAAGACACCAAATGTCTTTAAATTCAGTTTTACGAATTGAGAAAAATCCACTCTACTGCTACATTTCCCACGTAATTTCATTACATTAGGAACTGAGGACAAATTTAGTTGTTTCCATGCCAAAGCCTGCATTCATTTTGTGGCCTTATAAACTTCAGAATTGTTAAATACATGTATATCTCTTAAATAAATAAATAAATAAGGCACCAAGAAAATTTTCCTTCCAGAATTAGCTTGCAGTGTAACTAGAATGCTACTTCTCCTTCACTGCAATATTATGTTTTGGTACTAACTCAAAAAGTTCATATCGTTTTCATTTCTTTATTACCAGTAGCAATCTAGGAAATGCTGCCATTAATAGTAAATCTACATAAAGTTGCACTCCTCTGGTGCATTTTGTGCATAGCAATCAGTTCATAACGCAATCTAGTGTTGTTTAAAATTCAGTTTATTCTTCAATTACTCTGCTAGTCTGACTCTAATTTATTATATTTTCTGGTACATTTGATTTTGGATATTATGACATCCTTGGTCATGCCATTAGAGAGGAAACATAAAACAGTGAGGATGCCTAGGGACAGCTGAGAGTAAGATAGCAACAGCCTGGAAAATTAACAATATCACTATCTCTGTGCTCAGCTAGACCTCTCCTGCATTAGTGCTAAAAAGAAATAGGGCAATATTTCTCCAATATAGACCTGACATCCAGGAATAGCATCAGAGGCACCATAAAACCTCAGCTAGCAGGCCAGGCAGCTTGGGTGGTTGGGAGGGCGGCTGGCAGCCTCTGAGCCTGCCAGGACAGATGAGTGGCCCTGTAAAGAAACACCAGCCCTGCTGTTGCCTGGAGCTCACCAAAGAAACCAATGTTGTTCTGAACACCACCGGTTCTACATACATTGATCTTTTTATCCTTCCATTGTCTCAGTCTTAGCTACCATTTCTTTCTCCCAGCACCCAAGGTGAAATGAGAAGCCTTCTCAGAATACCTTTCTTGAGAACTCTGGCAGAAAGGAGGCCTTCACCTCCCCCTCTCGCTTGGTGACCGACTACATTAACCTTCAGGGCACGCTGCCAGCCCCACCTGCTTACTAAGGATTTTGCCAGCAAGGGAAGCTGTAACTGCACTGATTTGTCCTTTGAAGATGCATCCTCTTTTGCTTACTTCTTACTTTCCCCTGCTACACTTGGTGTTTGAACTCCTGCACCCAGCAGATGGGCAGGTGATCCTGATGTGCAAACATCAAGCTACTGTATTCACAGCTGACCTTCTTCCCTACAAAAGATTCCAACAACTTCAGATACGAAAAATCCTTGTGTGTCTGCATGGTTTGCTCTGTCCCAAGAAATTCCACATATAGTTTTGAAAAAATTTGGATTTCCCTTCTTTTGTCTGTTCTTCAGAAAGCCCGAAGACAGCTTCCCAGAACAATCCCCAAGAGTAAACGCTTTGCAGGGAAGCCTGGGCAGCTGGACCCACAAGAGGCTGACAGCATTGGAAACAACTTACAGTGGGGAAAAACTTGGTGGGTCCCAAATTCTCACTGATGATTTTATCCCCCGGGAAAAACAAGGAGACTACTTTTCCTCCAGAGGATAATAAAGTTTTTGCCTGTCTCTAAGCTGTCTTGTAGCGCAAGCAGTATTGCCAGCTTCTTCTAAACCTCATAAGCAGTAAGGATTTTACTAATGATGTAGTTGGTGCAACTGTTGCAATCATTTAAAAAGACAAAGTCAAAAATTACATGTTAGAACATGAGGATTCAGGTTGCAAGCTAATTTATAAAATTAAGAAATGCTACTTTCTAGCTTACCCATTGCCTTTCAGCTTTCCCCATCCCTCCCTCTTGAACTTGTGCTGTAAGTCATTTGCTGGTTTCTGTTCAGAAGCATTCTTTCCCCAGCAGCTCAGCCCCGCAGAAGGGATATAGCATGAGGGACGCACAAGCACATTTCCAGTGTCAGATTCTTTGGTTTCACATTAAAACCCCCATTTGAAAGAAAGTTGGATGAGAAAGACAGAGTACAATTTTATCTTGCGAAGTCTGATGGAGTGAGAGTAAATCAGATCAGGGCACACTTAGATGGGATGGAAAACTGTGAAGGAGGGCTCTTTCCTTCTACTAAGTGCTATGGCATGCCCAGCACCATGAAATACCACTGCCAAGACAAGAGAAAAGAGCTCCTCTCAGTTTGGTGTATGAGTACCAGAGAAACATAGCAACCAAGTTCTATCAAAGAACCTGAGAAGTTCAGCTTCAACCATTCTCTCTTCTCAATCCCCTACACTCTCAAGTAACTTGTCTATGCTTACACTGCAAATCAATGCACGCATTCTGGTGTCTCCTGCACCTGCTCTCATTATGCTGGAAACGAACCATGAATTGAGATCAGAGACTCAATTTCACTTTCCAGTGTGCAGAAAATAGTCATCAATAATTGATGCCAGTCAGCTTCATTTGGGGCACTGCCTCGGGCACGCAATGGAGACTCGTGGTACGCAGCAAGAAAAGGAGGATTTGTATATGAAATGATTTGATAATCTGAAAAAATCCCTCAGTAAATAAAGCAAGTTTACAGCTAATCGTATTAAAGATTAGAGTTGTTTTAAAACAATGCAAAATGTATTCTAGAACATCTGGGAAGAAAGATGGCAGTTTTAAATGCAAAACCTTGAGGGAAAATATTTTTCCCCCTCAAACAGAAAACAGGAATTCACTTTATTAAATCCTAATCCACTTCATGTTAAGGCAGAGCATTTTTCCACTGAAGAGTTTTATCAATCTATTTAAATACAATTTTATAAATACATTTAAATACAGTTTTAATACGGGATTCATCATTTAATTAATTAATTATTGCTTCCATATCATTTCAAATCTGAGAAGCAGGTTGATTGCAAGTGAGAAAACTAAATAAAAATTATTATTAAAGAAGGACAGAACTTAAGCTCTGCAGTAAAGAAAAATATATTGTCTTTTACATGCCCCTATTCACCAGCTGGAAAATTAATAAAATAACTCATTCTATTTTATAAATGCTATTATTTTTCCATCCCTCATTTACTGTTTTCCAAATGCTTGTTGTGGTGATTTATGTGAAAATCCCCCCAATAAATGCATAAATTGTTCATGACATTGTCTATAATCAATGGTGGTAATCAATAATATGTATACAGATCTATTTAAACAACATATCGTTCAAGCGCCTCACCGCTGTAACTACTGACAGCACCAGAAGAATAAAATTACTCCATAACTAAGAAGTAAAAACAAAAACTACAGACTTGAACAGTAATTAAGTTGGTAAAAACATATTGCATTGGATTTCTATTAAGTTTTTACCTATTGTAATTCAACTTAATTCTTCCATAAAAAATGTTTAATGTTAGAGCTAAATTTGGAAGAATTTCAAAGTTAAGATCTGGAAAGAAAGACAGAAAAGAGAGCAAAAAACGTGTTGAAAGAAAAGAGTAAGCACAGGGTTTGGGTTTTTTTCTTTTTTATATTATTTACTTACATATAGAAATTCATTTTATCTATATACATATATGTATATCCATATACATATGTGTCAAGGACAAGCAGAACGCTAACCACATTTGTACCAGCAGCAATTCAGCCCTATCAAAGAAATTCCATGAGGCATAACTTGCTGTATCCAAATCATTACAGCTGTAGTGAATTCAGAAAGTTCTCCATAAGCAGAAGCAGGCAGAAACACTCTCACACCCACAGAGGACCCCATGGTGTCACAACTGCAGACTGAATTGTATAGTCAAGCTGTAGGGATGCCTACATAGGACTCAGCATGTGATACCTCACCTCAAAAATAGTATACACGGGATAACAGCTGCTCCCAGTGCATTTGGGTGCCTTGGAGTGAAGTCCCTTCAACTGAACCTGCTTAGCAGGTTTTCAGGTGTACACGGTCTCAACTATAGCAACTGTCTAGAACAAATGATCTTCTTTCTCCTCAAAGTCAGTATTTGCAGCTAAACCAGAAGTCTTTCCTCCCTGGCTGGCCCTTTGAGGCCAAAAAAAGACCCCATAGTACCAGGCTGACATCACTGTGTGAAGCAAGTTCCTTTCACTAAACTTGGGACATACTTAAAGACAAACAATACCTGTTGTGAAATCTGTATCGTTATGATCATTTGCAGAAGGCAAGCTGTATCCAAAAGTCCTTCATTGAACATCTTCCACTTCATAATGGCATGACTCAGTTATGAACATTTCCTGGCATTCCAAACTTTTCAAAATACTACTTAAGAAAGCATTACACTTCTACAGCATTTCTTTAATCGATGGCACACATCCCTTCCTGCAGAAGGAAGAACTGTAGCAGTTTCATTTCACACTCTGGTAACCCAAAATTCTGCATTATAGCTCACTTTAGTGTTAATTTTCCCATAGATTCTCTTTTTCTGCTTACATGGCAAGACAGCTCAGGTCAAGAGCACAGACAAGCTGTGCTGCTGATTCTCTTTTCACCACCACTGAATCACCTTCACTTTTGCTTCACTGAAAAGTTATTTTCCCTGCAGAAAACAGGAGAGCCACAGTCAATAGATAAGTCAGCAGTTATCAGTCAGAATGGATTTCAAAGTGGGGAAAAAAAACTTACCCACAACTAAACCTGCAAGCATTATTTATGCAGGATCATGCCCATGCTGTATAAATACACCATGACAGGTATATTTGCTGCTGTACATGCAGTGAAGCTTAATTCAGCTCGTGTCACTTGCAGGTATAGAGAGACACGTATCAGAAGCTATAGACTATAAAAGTATTGGTGCTCAACAGACATGCTGAGCAGTCCCCCAGGTAACATGAAAGAAGAGTGGTTATTTTGCCAGAGAAGTAGAAAGACAGCTTTTTTTACTTGTGATTTGAAAAACAAACACATCCGGTAGTTGCCCCCGAATTCTTACGAAGCTTTGTAATGTATATGTAAAGGTCTAACTTACATACCTTTTTAAGACATTCGGATGAAATGCATGACAGATTCACAACTACATAAACATATCTATATTTTTAGCCTAATATAATCTGGACAAGACTAGCCTTAACTTCAGCATTTAAAAGGAATTAAAATAGTTACAAAGCATTTTATACTGGTTTGGTATAAGGCAGGAAACCCTGTGATTTTTAAAGCTTCAATCTTCATTAAAAGCAGTAATGACAGCTTAGTAATGGACTACTTGTAAAAACAGTCCAGAAATTGACTTGTACTAATTTTTAATTAACATAAATGCAAGATCTTGCACAGACACAGAATTATTTCACTAATTCGCTGGGTGAGCCTTTATTAGGTTCTGTCAGTAACAATAAATGGCTGAGAAAACCACTCTAGATGAAACAAGACATGAAGGCAGGAAGAAGAGTCCAGACAGAAGGAAATCTTCATCAATGTGCTCCAGAAGAAGCATGATTGAAAAAGTTTAGGAAAAGTTAAAAAAAAAAAAAGTTATTTCAATGAATAGTCGGCGCAGCCCCATGGCGCGGCAAGGGTTTGGATGACAGCTAGGGTGCACACATACTGTACCAAGGGACAATTACAGCTGTATGATCAGAATGGGGTTTATAGCAAACTCTTTGAGCATGACCAGAAAGTTTATACAACAAATTGGGACCTATGAGGTATTGTAATGTATAGATCAATTTTCATTTGCAGTTATTTCAGTCTGCCTACAAATGAATTTTGCAAAACTTAAAGATTATATTAAAAAAAAAAAAAGATTGAAAAAAAAGCAACAGGAGATGATATGGGGCAAGGAAATTAATCTAATAAAAATTGTGCAGAGGGTGGACTATTGGTAAATAAATGTATTAACTCAGAAGTAACAATAAGGCATCTTCTGCGTGAAGTAGCAATAGCTTTCTGTAACTTTTAATCTCTAAACATGCAGAAGTAGTTTCATGTAGTCCACACTTAAGTACCTAATTTAATGCAGTTATTCAGTGCACTGTCCATGAAGCACGTACAAATCTCCAGTGTCCTCCCTGAAACATGATTTGTTCTAGATGCAGGCTCCCCGTGATCCAGATGATGGGCAGATGTCAGCTGAAGCACGTACTAGAATTGCTACTCTGCAAAATGTGTTTTTTTGATGGAGAAGTCACCGTCTTGTACACCAAGTAAACCCGGTCGTAAGATGGGCTTGGAGAGCACTGTTACGCACATATTGTCACTGAAGACTGAGGAAGAACCAACTGTGGTGAAGTCAAAAAGTGGTTAGCTTAGGAGCCTTGCAGGGATTGTGGGTTTTCTTGAAAAGAAATACGATTGTTGTTTTGGTTTTGTTGGTGTTGCAGGTACCAGTGTCAATTAGAGGAATAATCTGGATAACGTCACTATATCTGCAGAGAACCCCAACATAGGCTGTATTCTACTGCCACAAAAGTATGCTGCTGATAGAGCTGCTTACATATCGGGACTAACACAAGGTACACAGAAAAAAGCACATTCATGTTATGACAAAGTAAAATTCATCAACAAAGAAGGCTTGCTGATACTAGACAAGCTATTTTTTTAAAATGAAGACTTTGTTCACGAATGCCAACCAAAACTTGGTAGCCAGAAAAATGACAACACGCCTAGATTCTGAAACATTGCTTTGTGTCAGAAAAAAACCCTCATAGGTTGGTCCTTTCAAAGCAAACACAACATTCCTGTGGCAGAACATGATAGCTTATCCGAGCACAATAGAGCATCCACAGAAAACCGCTTTCCATGAACTGGTTTCATTACACAAGTCAGCAACGCTTTTCCTCCATCTGTTTGCTTTGCTTGAATTTCCATTTGCTTCTGCTGTGCCAAAAACCTCTGCTGCACCAGCTTTCTTTTTCCCCATGTGTGAACTCAGAAACAAGGATTAGCACCGATCTGAAGAACAAAGAAAGGCCCAGGAAGGTAAGAGCTTAAAATTCTCTGTCACTAGCATTCTTCGGCCTTTCAGGGCCAAAATTTTGAAAATTATACTGCATTAAGAGAGGGTTGTCTGTGGAGGAATGCTCAGATTCAAGCACAAATTGCATGCAAAGGAAAAAATACACGAGTACAACTGCAAGAGCTGATCAAAGTGTCAATATGCAGGAACACTGACTTGAACCCAATAATAAACTGTGCTTATTCACAATTGTTTTCTAATGAGCCAGCCCCCAGGAATACATGACATTGACATCCTGACACCTTCTACTGGGCTTGTGAGACCTCTTTGGAGGTGAGTATGGGAACATGCAGTGGCAGCGCTATCTCGGGGGATGGAGTGGGGAGCACAGCCTATAGCACGGCTTTAACATCACTCCCACTGCAAAGAACATACCAATGCAGAAGCAGGCAGCTTGCCACCCACTCTTCCCCACCGTGCTGAAAAATATTAGGCAGCACCACACTACTCCAAGGCAACCTTATACAAAAGACCCGCTTTGCCTTTCCACAGCTACTCCCTTTGCCCAGACACATTCGGGTTCTCCTTTAATACACACCACTGACATTTGTGCTCTTTTGCTAAAAACATTTTGGTAAGAAAAAGATAAATAAGTCATAGTTCCCTCTTCTTTATGACCTAGAACTACTTATTACTTTAATTTACAACATTTTAAAACCAGATCAGTTCATACATTGCATATACTCCTTCTTCAAATTGCATTTTGCTCTACAAACAAGAGCTCTTCATAAAAATTCTGTACACCCCATCAAACAGTGGTTAAGCATGACAAATCTATGCAATGAAATATAAAAACACATTCTTCTCTGTGGAATGAAGAAAAAACAGCCAGGCAAAATGCAACAGCCATCACTCCATCCCAAGGTAAACCAACTCTGCCTGAGCAAAAATTAACTTCTATAAAATACTCAGTTGACACATTTATAACTTCACAATTACCTTCTCACCCAATTTGGTCTGCTTTGCTGTGATGACAGCAAGAAAATTCTAGACATTCTTAACAAAATACCACAAACCCAGAGAAATATCACAACTTGCTTAATCAAAACAAAAATGAGGCTGCAAATACTGAGCTATGTCACCCTAAGATTGCATTTTTAAAATAAAAATAGTTTCCACTAATTCAGTGGGAAAATTGCAGAAATGCAAAACAATTTAAAATACTGCATGTTCACAAGTTATCTGATTTTATATCAGACAACTGCATACTTAAGCCTTTCTTTTCACTATTTGGTGCACAGCTCTGTGTGAGAGACTCAGCAAGAGACTCCCCTCTTCTTCCAACCCTCAAATTACTCGTGAAAATAACATCAACTGAAATAAGCATCTATGAGAACATAAAGGGTTGACATCTATGCAAATTTATATCACCAAAAACACTTTAGAAATAAGAGAGACACCTGTGGTTGTGGCAAGGCACACTGCACGGATGAAGTCATCTCAGGTAGAGCACTGCTACCCCCTGTAAATGCAGCAGCAGCATGGGGGTATCTCCATACATGCCAGCAGATAAACCAGCCCCAGTCAGCTTTCCACATTATTTCATGCAGAATACAAAACAGTACGAAAACACATGACAGGTTTATCCCATGAACTTTGCGAACATAAATCCTGACCCTGAAAACATTTACATGCAGGCTTAACATTAAGCCTATGAAAAGGCCCACTAAAAATAAAGAAAATACTTGTGTGTTTAATTTTAAACATATGTAAGCACAAATATCTACAGAATCGGGGCAAAAAAAAGATTGAAAAAGCACATATCACAATATTATTATTTTTTATTCCTCCATAAACATCATGACCCAACAATTACATAATTCAATACTGATATTTAAAAGAATTTTCATCTTTGAAGAGCACTACAATTTCTAAACCACAAACTCCACTGACCTAATAAAGCGATTAAGCAGTATGCAATTCAATGGTGCCACATTAAAATTGCTCCTGCAAATCAAACCAACCAAGAATTTTCAAATATCAGAGACAAGTCACTGTTTTATCAAACAGGCAACCAGTTTCCTCTGCTGCCTCTTACACCAGGGAGCCTTTTAATAGTGAATGAACATTGTTTTTTTATCAGTTACAGCTCTTAATGTCTAACAGCTCTTTAAACAACCAGCATCCTGTTGATCTATGACATCATTTTATATTAATCCAATGTCTAGTACACCTCGTATCCTTACACATTTCACTTTGTTATTGTTGGTATCAATCTTAACAGCTACTTTCAACTCCATTAAGACATTAGAGCATAGAAAAATGGGGAAAAAAAAAGGGACATATTTTGAAGTATTTTCAAATAGACAGTTTGTGCTGGGACAGTTAATTTTCTTCACAGTAGCTACCAGGCGCTTTGTTTTGTATTTGTGCTGAGAAGAGTGCTGATAACACAGGGATTTTTTGTAACTGCTTAGCAATTCTTCCATAGTTAAGGCCTTTTCTGCTTCTCACACTGCCCCATCAGCGAAGCAGGGGACATAATCAGGAAAACTGACCCCAACAGACCAAAGGGATATCCCAGGCCATACAGCACCGTGCTCAGCTTATAATCTGGGGAAAGAAAAAGGAAGGAGGGGTCACACATTCAGAATGACGGTATTTGTCTACCCAAGTAAACATTACACATGATGGAGCCCTGCTTTCCTGGAGGTGTCAGAACACCTGCCTGTCGATAGGAAGTAGTAAATTAATTCCTTGTTTTGCTTTGCTTGCGCACATGGCTTTTGCTTTACTTACTGAATTGTCCTTATCTCAACCCACGAGTTCTCTCACTTTTACTCTTCCAATTCTCTCCCCCATCCCACTGGGGAGGATAAGCGAGTGGCCGCATGGTGCTTAGCTGCCAGCTGGGGTTAAACCAGGACACAGTCTAAAACACAAGCTAACAAACTTCTGCTGTTTTTTTAGTGCTTCAGGCCCATAAATATACACCAAGAGCAATACTGACAGGTTGTTTGGTGCAGGTAAAGTCTTATGAAAAAACAAAGTTCACTGAGGTTGTCAGTTCTTCCATGAAAGCAGACTTCAAACAAATGACAAAGACTGTAATGTCAAAGTCAACATTTTTGTAATTACTCATGACAGGTTTTAGTAAGCTTATTTTTTTAACCCAAGCTAACTGTCTGAAGGGTACTTTTTCACCCAATTATCAGCTTACACTCCTCTTGAAAAGTTCCATTCCTAAAATATAGTTTAATTTTTATTTTGTTCTTCTAAATAGAAGATTTGAGTCCTCTGCGAGGAAATCACACTGTCTGCAAATCTCAGATGTGAAACCAAGGCCCTGTGCTTTCTCTTGCTGAAATCACCAGGCAGAGTTAAGGGTTAATAAAGTTAGAAACTCAGTACTGAAAATTCTCATTGTAAAATTATGTGCTTTTTCCCCCAATATCCATAGATTTTAGAATTGTAATAATACAAGCACTTTAAAGCATAACATTACATACTTTTTTTATTTAAATAAAAATCTGATTGAGCACAAAGGCTTACTTTGCAGCCTGCCGAACTTGGAGTTAATCACTTCATATTGCATTTTGTTTAAGGAAAGAAGATTCCTCCCTCAGTGAGCTGATTGTTTAAAAAAAAAAAAAAAATCAAGGGTAAACGATAAAGGACCCTATTAAGTCTTATGGTTCTAGCAAGTGCACTGATATATTTTGTTTCTATTAGGAGGAAATTTGTTTTAATAAAGTCAGGGCAGCATATGGTACTAACATGCTTATTTTCCAAGTGGTAGGGACACTAACAGAAACCATCTGATGTTTCTTCCTAAGCCTCCTTGATCTGCTGCTGGATTGCAGCTTAGAATAAAGTATCACGAAGCCAAAAGGAATAGGGCAGAGAAATGAAAAAAATTCAAAGTGTATATTTAATGGGAGCCTAACTCAGAACAGTTTCTCTTTTGAACAGAAGCTCAAATGCATATATGATTCCAAATTTATTTCCAAACTATCAAGTGCACCTCCAAGCAAATCCCTAACAGACATTTTTCACTTTGCACACAGAGACAAAAATGAACCCCACAATATGATGTAATTAAAAAAGGAATTAAATGAAGCTCAGAAGTACTTAATAGCGGATTTCTACAGAAGTAAACAATCAGCTCTATGCTTTAGGAACATGGCAAGAAAAGTCACCAGGGACTGTCACATTTGTCACTACCACAGCTCCAGCAACTGGTTTCTCAATTAGCTGACCAAGTATTACTATTCTCTCAAAAGCAATTATAATTTTAAAGTATGCCTTGTTATAGTTCAAAAGCCACGAGGTTTTAAAGTTTTTAAAGCACATTTTCGGTGAGGAGAACTAAGAAATAAGTGAAAAAAAAATAGAGTCTTGGTCAGAGCAGCGAGGACTGGAGTTAACATTCTGAAATAGCTGCCAACTCCATCAGCTTCAGGGACATCTCGCACACAGCTCCGAGTCCCTCTGGCGCAGCTGTAAAACACATAACCTGAAACCAGCTCCTGCAGCAGGGGTTCTCTCGCAGCTGTTCTGCCGCCTCCCCCGCACCCACCCATTCCGCTCCTTCTCGAGCAGCGGCTCCTTTCGCACAGCGACACAGGAGCAGCATCGCTGCAGTTGGGGACCCCAACACCGGGAGCCCCCGGGCACCTCCACAGTCCCCGGATCAGCCCCGCCGCGGGTCCGGGCTCTAGCCTCGCGCGGAGTGGGGAGGGATCCTGGCTCCCCCTCCGCCCCGGGCTGGGGAGGGAGGAGACCCTCACGTCCCCTCTTGGGGAAGGGGATAGACAAACACCGCTCGTAGCCCCGCATCACAGGGGAACACTACCCACAGCCCCGCACCGCGGGGGGACCCCGCATCTCGGCTGCGGTGCGGGGGACCCCGCAACTCACCATAGCTCCGGGGCGGGGAGGCCCTGACCACGGCCCCGCACCTCGGCTCCGAGGACGGGGACACACACACGTCCGGCACCCCAGCTCTGAAGGGGGAGGGCGGAGGACCCCGCACCTCAGCTCCGGGGCTTAATACCCGTCTCGCACACTTGTTGCCCCGAGCCCGCCGGCCGCAGCAGCCCCGGCCCCGCGGCCGAGAAGAGGCGGGGATGCGGAGACGCGCGGCCGCCGCCCTGCCCGGTCGCCCTCCCGCCGCCGGCCGAGGGGAAGCTGAGCTGACCAGCGGAGCAGGGCGTTACTTACCACCTCCAGCTCCGCACTCTCCGCCGCCGCGCCCCTCAGCCACACCCGCTGCGCCTGCTCCGCCCGGCGGGAGGCAAACTCCGCGTAGCACTTGGCGGGGCGCGTCTCACCGGGCCGGGCCGGTGCTCCCACCTCCGCCCCGGGCAGGCCAAGTGACAGCGGCGCTCGCCACTCCGGCGGCAGCGAGGGGCGCGGGGCCGGGCGCGCCGCAGCCAATGGGAGCGGGGCTGGGCGGGGCGAGGGGGCGCCGTAGCCAATGGGAGCGGGTAGGGCGGAGCCCTGCACCGGGGGTGGCTCGGCTACTCGCCTGATAGCGGAGCCGGCGGTGACGGGTGGGGCCGGGGCGGAGGAGGGGACTGGTCCACGCCTGCCCACGCCCCGCGGCCTGGGAGGGGGCGGCGGCCGCTCCTGCGAGTCCCGCTGCTGACGCGGGCGGCAACTCCGCTCCCATCCGCTTGCTCCCATCTCCTTGGCGGCACCGCCGCAGTTCAGCCACGTAGTGACACCCCGCGCCTCCGTCCCGCAGCTCTCTCGGCACTCCCGCAGGCAGCGGGGCGGGCGAGACCCCTGGACCGGCTGCTCCCCCCCTCCTCCCCTCGGGGGGATCCGGGCGCAGCCGCCAGTGGCGCGGGTGCCCGGCGGGGCGTGGCGGCATGGCGGTGATCCCTCTCGCCCCGCCCCGCCCCCGCCCTGCAGGGGTCCGCACCGCCCTCCGCACCGCCCCCGCTGGGTGCGGGACATGGCGACGGGTTGTGCTTGAGGGGCCGTGCGGCGGGCGCCGCTATGGAGGAGGACCCGGAGCTGGAGAGGTGAGAGGAGGTGCGGGGAGTGTCCGGCTGCGGGTAGAGCCTCTGCGCGCTCCGAGGCCCGGCGGCGCCTACCGCCCCGCGGGGCCCGGCGGCGGAAATGCGGGGGCCTGGGGTGTGCTGGACCCTACATAGGCTGCAGGGGTGCCTATGCGGGGCTCCGCACGAGCTGCTGGGCCTCCGGGCCCCGCAGTGTGCGGAGCGCGGGGAGGCCGTGGGGCCGCCTGTGCCTGGGCCCCGGGGTGTGCGGAGCGTGGGGAGCTGCGGCGGCGCCCTGCGTAGGCTGCCGGGTGGCGGGTGGAGCTGTGTGGGGCCCTGAGGGGCTGCGGGCGGGGCGGCCCCTCCTGGCCCCCGGTGCAGAGCGGGGCCCTGAGTCAGCCGCGAGCCGTCCCGGCCCCGTGGGTTTCGCAGGCGGTACCGAACTGGGGCGAAGCTGCGGAGCCTCCGGTGGGGGCAGCTGCAATGGGAAATAAATCAGATCTTTCCATGGAATGGGAAAAATCCATTGTTTAAAAGAAATCCAGTAGCTGTTGTTGTGATGCGTGCTGGTAGCACTCATAAAAGGGATTGAGAAGTGTTTATTGAGGTGGCTCGTCTCTCCCCTGCTGTAATTCGGTGATGAGGTGTGCTTGGGAAAATGAAAAAAAACCCAAAACATTAAACTTCTGTTCTTGCAAATTTCAGTTTGGTGCTGGAACTCTGCCAGCTGGCTAATTGCTAAAATTGCCGTATTCCCTGTATAGAATAAAATGCTTGGCAATTATTCTGTCAAAGAATAAAATCACTTTCTGCTTTGCATTTCATTAGGACCAGAGGGTTCATCCCTCTGCGTGTGCTGAGTTACAGGGGTCCCAAGCAAATGCTGTGATTTAAAATGCAGGGTTTTATATTTGAACGCTCAGTCACAGCAGGCCTCTCTTATTTTGCTTCAGGAATAGACTAGATGTTTACATCACAAATTTTCAGGTTGACAATCCTATTTCTAGTTACTGGATTTTTTTATTTTTGCATGCTTGTTTGTGAGTAACTGCACTTTTCTTGTAGCTGATTTAAAAAACTGTTACAGTGAAGTGATGACCACAAGCTCTCTGAACTGTTCTCTCAGTTTTTAAGAAACCATGTCTGACAGTGCTTACAGAAAATAACTTGTGTCTGATTGTGTCTGGGAAGTGTTTTAAACAGGACAAAAGCAATAGCACTGGATGGTGGAAGGGCTAGAAAGCATAATGCTTTCTAAGAGGCATTTATTTCTTGGTAAGCTACTTCTGCTCTTGGATCATCAGTTTAGTAATTAAATCGTCTTTCTATAGATGCATGGATGTTATTTGTGCTAATACCATTCCAAACTTAAACGTCTTTTGTTCATAGTGAGTGGAAACCACATCAGTGTTCTTCTATGCTGTTTGTCTTCTCTTCTGACTGCTGTTGCAGTCCTTGGGGACTTCAGGCCCTCTGGGCACTTGAGGGCATAGGGGCATAGCTGACTGTTTCACTCTTTCTGATGCTATCCTTCCCAGGAACCAGATTCAAAGTCTTATCCTGCCTCATAGTTTCAGTCTGAGTTGGGATTTGCTATTCCTTTTCTGTGACGGCATGGTCGACAATGAAGATGAAGCTCAGTAACACTTATTGAGTGGTACATGATAGAGTTTATCTGAGGGGTGTCTGCAGTCCATGCTGTTCACCTCCAGATATGTTTAATCAGTTCTGGACACATTATAAATACACTATAGTCTACTTGGTGATTATCACTTTCTCTCCTGAATCTACCTATTAAAATTACCTTTTCATATCCTCAGCTTTCATAACAGCTCACTTTGCTAGTAGTACCCTGAATCCAGTTCATGTTGTGTGTGTTTAGATGTCATACTTGGGTATTTCTTGATCTAAATACGCTTCCCCATACCATCTCCTAGAGTCTAAATGACCTACCTTCATCCTTTGATTTGCAGACATTACTGCTTAGCTTTGTGTTCAATGACCTGTTGATCATTCTCTCCTGAGAGCAGTACAGCAGTGTTAGTTAGGGTTTATAATTTGTAGGCTCTTTATGATACGCCTTTATCATACAAATAATGGCATTTCTGTTCTGTAGCCACAGTGTTAGCTATATTAGGTAGATTTTTAGTGTTTAGAAAAAATGGGTTTATTTCAAGTGTTTTTAGTAGTCTGTCTCTTAAATTCAGGCTTGTCTTGCAATGCACAAGTTTTAAATAACAGCTTAAGGTTTTTGTATGTGTAGTTTTCATTTAATTTACCATGGGGGAAAAAGAAGTGTGACCATTTTTGTGGATGTTTTTTCAGGTCTGAAGCAAATTTTGTGTTTCAGAATTCCAAACAGTGATGTGTTAAAACAAGTTAAATCACTCCACCCCTGGAAGTGTTTAAAAGGCAGGTAGACGAGTTTCTTAGGAACATGATTTAGTAAGGGGGCAGGTATAGTTGGACTTGATGATCTCACAGGTCTTTTCCAACCAGATGATTCTGTGATTCTATAAGTCAGTCATCCTATATTTTTGTTATTATCTAAGGAAAGGTCTCTTTGTCTTGCTTACTCTATTTCGTCTTTACTGCCATGTTTTCCTGCTATTATTTTTCAGTTTTACTGTGTCTGAGTCTTGCTTGACCTTACCTTTGATGTTTTTTTTCACTTTAATAGGAAGTGATAGCTGCTACCAAAGCTGAATACTAACTCGCAAGTTAGACACTGTTGTGTACTCTGGATTTTAAAACTCTAAAATAAGAAAAACCTGTGCCAAATTCTGTTAATACATGATAGACGGTATTGTGAAGATATGTCCCAGGAGCAAGTAGGAAAAAAAATAAAGTTACAAATCAGCTACTAGGAACTGTTTAGTGTTTCCCCTGCAGGTACTATGTGCTTGTCCTAGTTTATTTCAACTAACTATCCTTTGAAATATTACAGATGTCAGCATTTTCATCCCTATCTAAAAAGATTTTCTTCCCCTTATTCCTCCTGATTTGTCATTCATGGTGTTTCTGTGTGTTTGAAGCACAGAAAAGACGTCATTTCTCGTGAATATAAAGGAAGTTACTTTATTATGCTGTGTTTCCAAATCATTCTGTAATCATAGAATCAGAGAATGATTTGGGTTGGAAGGGACCTTGAAGATCGTCCAGTTCCAACCCCCCTGTCATGGGCAGGGTCAACTTCCGCTGGATCATGTTGCTCAAAGTCTCATCCAACCTGGTCTTGAACACCCGTAAGGATGAAGCATCCATGACTTCTCTGGGCAACCTGTGCTAGTGCCTCACCACCCTCACAGTAAAAAAATTCTTCCTTATATCTAATCTAAATCATTATTCTTTCAGATTAAAACTCTTGCCCTATCCATGCACTCCCTGATAAAAAGCCCCTCCCCAGCTTCCCTGTAGGCCCCTAATTAGGTACTGGAAGGCTGTTACAAGGTCTCCCTGGAGCCTTCTCTTCCCTAGGCTAAACAACCCAATTCTCTCAGCCTGTTCTCATTTGGGAGGGGCTCCAGCCCTTTGATCATCTTTGTGGCTCTCCTCTAAACTTGCTCCAACACATCCATGTCCTTCCTGTGCTGCGGCCTCCAGAGCTGGACGCAGTACTCCAGGTGGGGGTCTCGTGAAAGGAGAGTAGAGGGGGAGAGTCACCTCCCTCGACCTGCTGGCCACGCTTCTTTTCATGCAGCCCAGGATACAGTTGATTTTCTGGGCTGCAGGTGTGTGTTGCTGGCTCATGTTGAGCTTCTTACCAACCAACACCCCCAAGTCTTTCAATCCATTTTCTGCCCAGCCTGTATTTGTGCTTGGGATTGCCCTGACCCAGATGCAGGACCTTGCACTCTGGATGGCATCCCTTCCCTCCAGTGTACTGACTGTGCCACACAGCTTGGTTTCATCAGCAAACTTGCTGAGGGTGCCTTCAATCCCACTGTCCACGTGACCAACAAAGATGCTAAATAACACCAGTCCCAATACTGACCCCTGCAGAATGTCACTTGTCACCAGTCTCCACTTGGACATTGAGCCATTTGACCTCAATTGTTTTGAGTGCAACCATCCAGCCAATTCCTTATCCACCAGGCAATCAATCTGTCACATCAATGTCTCTCCAATTTAGAAACAAGGATGTGGTGCAGTCTCAAAAGCTTTGCAGAAGTCCAGGTAAATGACGTCAGTTATTCTGTTCTGTCTTTCAACAGCTATAAATATTTCACAACCTTGGATACCATACCTTAGTAGAAGTGCCAACCAAGCTTATTTGGAGCATCATCTGCTAGGAATTAAATGTTTCCTAAGGAGATACTGCTCTGAATCACAAGGGAGGCTGTGATTCTGTAAGAAGAGACCTGTAGTTGAGTTTGAGAATCAAGTTTAATATTTTTGCTGCACAGACATCCCAATTATACTTTTTAACTTGTAAGCTTTTTGCCTTGGAGAAATTAATTGGTAGTTCTTACTGCTATTTTTAATAAGTGTCAAGATTCAGTATGTTTTTCTTTCCCATATTTATGGGGAAAAAAAATGATCTGTAAACTGAAGTCAGTGTTTGAAATAGTGTGTTCGCTACTCAAGATGATGAGAATATCAGTACAGAAATGTACTGCCAATAGCCCTCTGGGAACTGACAAACAGAATATTTAAATAAGTGTACAAAACCTCATCATTAAAGAATGAGAGCATTCACACGTCTGATATGGAGTGTCTTTGCCTTTGAACAAACATTAGGAAGTTTGTGGCATATCTGTGCCTTTTCTTCATTCTTTCTCTTAATGTTCCGACTTAGGCATTTTCTTGAGATTTCATCCACTTTCTAAGTAAACATGAGCAGATAGGACAAACCAACTCACAGGAATTAATTATCAATAATACTGACCTTCATCGCCATTCTTTTATTAAGGAAGGCAGTATCTTCAGTCCTTCCGTGAAGGTTGTGATATTAATTATTCAGATGTAAACAGAATACCAACATCCACTTCTATTTCTAGATCCATGCGTGGTTAAAAATAAGTTGTATGATCAACTTAAAGCTATGTGGAGAAAATGGATTAAAAAGCCTGCTGGTTTTGTTCCTAGGCTTGCAGCTTGCTGTCAGGATCTAGAGTGCCTCAGGAGGTAGCTTTAAGCGTGATTTTCGGTAACGCAGTAGTCCAGCAGCCCAGCCTTTGAACTTGAATACCAGTGGTATAGACTGCAAGCAGTTATTAATACTGTGAAAGCGTTTCATGAAGATGTGTATGATCAAGATGTCCCTTCTGTGTCTCTGGGAGATGTTGAATATGAACGCTGCTATCCTACTCCAGGCCTGTGCACTTTTGTAGCTGATTGCATGCTGTGAAACAATTCCATTACTTATATTTTCATTGGAATTCTCATTGCGATCTTTAATGAGATGATGGTGTGGATGGAGATGGCCGAGTTTGTAAGGTTATACACCAAAAGCTGTCAGCCACAGAGGACTAAAGAGAGACCATGGTGAATGGGGGAGCCCAAGTATTGCCCAGCCCTGGCATATCCCAGGCCTATCCCAGAAACCACGGGTCCATCAGAGGTCCATCTCTCTGCCCACCACAAGCACAAGGGCACATTGGCAGGTGGGAACCCACAGTAAGGACTCAGAGGGATGCACACCTTCTAAGGGCCCCTCCCAGGGCTGGTCCCAGAAGGCAGCCCTGGCCTCCAGGAGTAACACCCATCAAGATGAGTCAATGCAGGAGTACCTTTGGGACTTAAGGGTATTGCTACACAGGGGTGTGGGGCACATTAGGGTATGCAGGAGAAGAGCATTTTGAGATCACAAAAGGCTTATGTGATGTGTAGGTGGAGGAACTAAAGGTGGGGAAAGGGGTAGGTTCAAGTGATTTAGGGAGAAGCAGGAGTTTGAAAATAGAGGAATAAGGGGATAGAAAGATCTGATCATGTGTGAATAGGCTACTGGTTGACACAATTGTGTGACCATGGCCTGTGACTTATCAGTGCAGTCTGTCCTGTCTTCCTATTAAATTTCTTTCTGACTATTTCTTGGGTAAGGAACTCTATTTGAGGGTAGAGGGTGTACATCTCAATGCTAGCAACTAGAATCAAAACATGGGTCAGAGTGACTGTGTATCGTTTGTGCCAGCAACTGAAACAAGCGCGAGTCTGGGTGCCAGGAGTCGGGCTGGGACCATGGGCTGGAAAGCTGGGTGCCAGCAACCAGGATCGCCTGATGGAGCGAGTAAAACCAAGTGTCAGCCACTGGAATGAGATTGGGGACCCGTTTATCAGTACTGGAGCAAGTGAGGGTGTGTGAGGCGGTATGTGGCTGCTAGTGAAGATCAGGTTGGATCAGCTAGTGAGTTGGGTGAGTAAAGTGAGAGCTGGGAGGTAACATGTATCTCCAAGAGCAAGACCACAGGAGGAGCTTGCTGTCGGAGATAGCCGGGAGTCCTGCCTGGTTGCTGGAGAGACTGCAGGGTCAGGGGGTCTCCAAGGGTGAGACCCATGTGTGTATCTATGTCTCCAAGGGCAAGACCACAGTGGGGTTGGGTACTGGGGAGCCAGGAGGGTCCCAGCCAGCTCTGTGTGACCATCTATACTGGCAACTGGAGTTGGGCTGAAGCCTCTGGGTCTCCTATGCCTGACCGGAGAGAGAAGCAGGATAAAGCTGTTGGTGCAAGTGCTCACTGTGTCTCTGATCTGTGTTGCCTGTGACGTACACATGTGGTGTGTGGGACTGCTTGCTGGGAGCAGATTTTCAGCCTTGCTACTGGTTGGACCTGGGCATGGAGCTGCGACCACCATGCTGTCAGATCTAGCGTGATACATGCTCTCTTGACAGAGCAGTCTATAATTAAACACATTGGGTGGTCTCTGTAATGACATGGTGTTTTCATTGCTGTAACTGTATCAAACATACCTATTACCAGTAGCCCATTTTTCATGTATCTATTTGATCTTTCAGAAGAAATGATGAAGCTGTTTCCCTGGGTGAGGAATAGAAAATATCTCTGGTGTTGCCTTTAATATTCTCGCTTTCTTTGGGCACATGCATTTGTGATGCTTGTTGTTAGGATTTATGCAATGGGAGCTTTGCCTGTAACCTTGGAATGCAGACTAAAAAATCTAATCCCTCAGAAATGTAAATAGGTCTTGGACCATACTCTTGAAGATAAAAATATTGCTGCATGTACCTTCATGTTCTTGTAATTCTGCAGCTAAGCTTTATTGCTCAAAAAGGATTGCCACAACAGGTTTTAAGTGGTGCTTGCCATAAGAGATGCCAGAATGATGACAGTGTTCTTAAATGTGTCCCTGTCCGTAATTTTTCCTCCTATCAGTCCCTGGGGGGTTCTCATGTGAAAGTTGCATGCTGCATTCCCTTTGCTCATGTTCCTGTTCTTGGAGTTGAAGCTGGCAGCCACAGGACTGTTTGTATTGTAACCAAGCTGTAAAAACAAAGAGAGCAAGGAATGTGGAGTCCCAAAGGACCTTTAAAAGCAAATGTAAAAACCTTGTTTGCACAGCTTTTAAGCTTTTGGCTTACTTGTGTAGAGGATAGAAGTTCAGTGAGTGGAAACGTATTATTTCAAAGAGGATCTGAGTATTTTTTCATTTGTCTGTGCCAGTCAAAAGGGCTTTGTAAAGGTGCAGTGAATGAGTGATGTTAAAAGATCAATATTAGGAAACATTGTTTGATAAGAAAGGAAGGTGTTGACTTACAAGGCTACTAAGAGGGATGCCAAGCCAGTCTGATCTTTGATATGACCAGAGCAAGACAAAGATACAGTCTCTAATACTTAATGGCTTGTAATTCCAAAGTTAATTAGAATTGGTGTCACCATATTAATTTATTGTGATGTTTCCAGTAAAACTGAATTGTAGCTGTTTAAAATCTGTATGTGTGTATGTGGTTTTAGTGCTGTGTAGTTTTAGTGTGTTTGTCTACTATTGTTTCTGTGGAAGTCTTGGGCATTTTCCTTTGCAAAGCCCTTTAAATGCAAGCTCAAAGGAATAAGTTGCGACCAGTGAATCTCATGTCTGTTTGGTCCAAATCTCAGCTTTTGCTGAAGGGAATTGTTTCCCCTTGAAACAAAGGAATAATATGTATAAAAGTTGATCAAGGATTATTTGTATGTTTTTGAAGAACTTGTGACCAATTCTGGAGGCTTGTTTGGGAATCTTTAGCCAGAGAGTTGCTTGCTGAAAATTACTATAAAGTGAGGAAGTAGTTCCATGATAGCTGGTTGCAATTATGAAATATAAAATATAGTCAAGCAGAACTGCAGAGTAACTGTAGGAAGAGTAGCTGCTCCCTGGTGTGCATTACGGTTGTACTCATTTAGCACCAATTACTTTTCTGTTGCTAGGGAAAACCAAAGCATGCCCAAAAGCAATACAGACAGAAGAAAAAGTGTGTCTGTGTTTATAAAATGTCACCAACCTATCTTAATGAATGAATGAATCCATGATCACAAATGTGAAGGGAGCTGTTAGAGGCTGATGTTATGACCATCACGAACTGAAGGAATTTAAATCTGGACTGACCAACATAGGCTACTGTTTAACTGCATAATGTTTTCTCTGAAGGAAATTCTGTACTGTTTATTTTCATTCTCTGTTACACACATGCATTGTATGGATTTAAGGCCAAGACCTCTTGTATTTTCTATGTAGATTTTAATAACCTAAATGGTAATAAGCCACTCGGTTAGATGCTCAGAGCCCAGCATTAACTTGTTAGATCTTCACACAGACCTGCCATGTAAATTGCTTGCTTTTTTTCTCTGCTATTAGGTGATGACTCTTGACTTCTCTGGGCTCAGTTTTTGGGGTTTTTTTAATCTGTGGCAAAGCAGTAAAATCCTGCTGTGCTGATAAGGCCCTAACAATACGTTGGGACATGGCTTCGTTGAAGTTTGAGTTGCAGTATGTTGGCAGTTACCTTTTTGCAGTCTGCACACACACCTTGTACTATCAAGGTGATGATTGTGTTGGTCATCTGGTCCAAATGCCAGCAGCCATTCTGACACATAATAGCTAGGAGAGATAAACAACAAATACCCTTTTATTACCTCCTACCGTCACTTCCTCACGTCTTCAGGCTTACCCATGTCAGTGTTGTTAATGCTTAGCTTCATATACTGGCTAATATGGCCAGGTGCATAACTCCCCTCCCCTTCCCTTCCCTTTTACAGTTAACTAACCAAATTGTTAGTTTATGCATTCTATTTATATAATAAATCATAGAATCTTCTGATTGGAAAAGACCTTGGAGATCATCGAGTCCAACCGCACCCATCATCCGCTAAACCATGTCCCTTAAGAACTCATCTATCCGTTTTATAAATACTTCCAGGAATGGTGACTCAACCACCTCTCTGGGCAGCTGTGCCAGTGCCTGACCGCCCTTTTGGTAAAGAAATTCTTCCTAATATCCCCTGGCACAACATATGGCCATTTCCCCTTGTCCTATCACCTGTCACTTTAGAGAGAGATCAACGCTCTGCCACAGCCTCCTTTCAGGCAGCTGTAGGCAGCGATGAGGTCTCCCCTCAGTCTCCTCTTCTCCAAACTAAACAACCCCAGTTCCCTCAGCCGTTCCTCATAGGACTTGTTCTCCACCCCCTTCACCAGCCTTGTCACCCTGGATGTGCTCCAGCACCTCAGTGCCCTTGTAGTGAGGGCCCCAGAACTGAACACATTCGACAGACAGCATTCGAGGTGCAGCCTCACCAGTGCCGAGTACAGAGGCACAATCACTGCCTTGGTCCTGCTGGCCACACTGTTTTTGATACTGGCCAAGATGCCATTGGCCTTCTTGGCCGCCTGGGCACACTGTTGGCTTGTATTCAGCCGGTTGTGAACCAACATCCCCAGGTCCTTCTCCGCCAGGCAGCTCTCCAGCCACTCTTCCCCAAGCCTGTAACTCTGCATGGGGTTGTTGTGCCCCAAGTGCAGGACTCGGCACTTGGTCTTGTTAAACCTCGTCCCGTTGGTCTCAGCGCATCAATCCAGCCTGTCCAGACATCTTTGCAGTGCCTCCCTTCCTTCAAGCAGATCAACAATGCCACCCAGCTTGGTGTCATTTGCAAACTTGCTAAGGGTACACTCGATCCCTTTGATGGCTCACATTATCTGTTCATTAGTTTTCCTATTAAGTTCAACCATGCACTGTAGGGTAGTTACTTAAGTTTTGTTTGAGATTGAAATTCATTCGTAAAGGGAACTGAAAGACTGACATTGCAGTATTTGTCTGTAATTTTTATAATTTACACTCTCCAATTACTTTTTACATGATCATAGTTATTTAATTGCTTTAGTCTGGCCAGTTTGTTCTAGAAGATGCTGTTGATGTAAAGGTTGGTTGTTTTGGATGGTGGCGGACCACAGTCAAAGATGAGTTCTTCCACTGTAACAGAAAGTTAGTGCAGTTTGACAACTGGTAGTTGCAGCGATTTTATGGTCTGACTGCTTGCTATTTTACTGGTGTTGTTTAAGTGTGCTCAAAATAGATCTGCTGTGGTTGAAAAACTTTAGGAAGAACCTAAGTGAAATGACAGCAGGGAACAGCATTCCTAAGTTGAAGTGATAGGGACTGTGCTTTTCACTGTGGCACACAAGTTTCACACACTTTATTTCTACTTTTCAATTAGTGTTGCAGTTGTATTTGCAACAGCTTTAATTGCTTTTAATATGTCAATTTTTTTTTAATCTTGGGGCATAGGAATCTGAATTACCTTAATAAGAAAGTCAAGATGTTATTGGTAGCCTCTTTATTGCTTAATTCATTACAGTGAAGAAGCTCTCCAGTGTATTTGCATAAGTCCATAAAGTGGCGAGTTCTTGTGTTGCACAGGTGGTAACTTTTTTTGTTTTCTTCACATTTAGGAAGGCTGTGGAAGAGCTACTTAAAGAGGCAAAACGTGGGAGAACCAGGGCTGAAACAATGGGAGCTATGGGTTGGTAAGTTGTGCCAAGAGGCAATGAATGCTATGACCCAAGCCAAAATAAATTTATATTTAATATGTGACCAAAGTCTCTACCTTTTAATTTGCCTCATGTTTAAATGGTTTGTCTTCATCCAGGTATTTATTTTTCTGGGAAAAAAAAATTGAGTCCAGATAAGAAGGAAGTTGAACTAAATTCTGCCTGCATGAAATTGCTTCACCGAACGTAGTAAAGTCAAAGCAATTGGAAAACTCGAACTAGCTTATTTGATAGTGTTTCCTTATAACAGGTGGAACTGCAAAGTTTGGATTGGAACCTCATGAGTCTTTAAAATACTGGGTAGCTTTGCACGTGTACTTGCATACTGACTGTGTATTATAGCCTTAGATTCCGTTTGATTTAAAGGAATTCATAGCCTGACAAAGAAACTTAAACCCTTACAAAATAAGAATAATAAATCGCCCACTAGTGGAGAATCCATGTGTAAATTGCAACCAAGAATTAACTGACAGTATAATCCAATTTTGGAAGGATTTTTTTAATACTAAAATTAAAAAAAAAAATGGAAAGAAAGAAACTAAAACCCAGGGGCTAATTTGTGTAGCAAGTGGGAAAAGAATCATAGTATTTAAATCTTAAGTGAAATACAGTATTAATTCCTCAATGCAGTGTTTTAGTTTTTACAGCTAGATTATCATGGAATGTAATGCATGTAATTGTGGTTAAAGAAGAAATAATATACTGTGAAGAGCCCTTCATCCTAAAATAACGTATATAACTGATAAGAAACTTTTGAGTCTAAGGATGTTCTTGCAAGTAGTGTATCAGTTGACTGCTCTAAACTCATTTGTAGACAAGTTTTGGCTTCCTCCAACGATAGTAGTAAAAGATGAAGTTCTCAGCTGATTTCTTGGCTATGTTTGTTTTAGTAGTTCTGAAGAGATTATAGTAGTCTTGCTGAAAAATTCTTAATCCTTCATGTTTTCTAAACAAGTTCAGAGATTTTTGTATATTTTACCCAGTATTTCTGCTAGGGATGCAATTTATACCCTTTACATTAAAATAGTTCAGTTGGTTTAATCCCCTAGAGTGGTTATAACTATATGGATACAGCTTGCTTTTACCCTGTCAGCCTTGCTGAAAGGCTGGTAAAAACAGTGCAGATAATTAGCACCGTGAAGTGTTGCATGGATCCAGTTACTGTGAATTTGCAGGTTAATTGCAGCTATGGAGACTAAGGATTTCTTTTGGGAGATAACCAAGTGTCCCTGGGCAACTTCACTGCCACTTGTACCATCTGCAATACCTGCCAGAGTTTGTATGGGCTTCTGCTTCTGGCTCCAGCTACTTGGTCCTTGTTCATAAGAGTAGTTTTCCTGCCCAGCTGGCTGTGGTGATCAGCTCAGAGTAGCACACAGTTTGCTAAAGCCTGATGCCCCAGAGCTGCCAGAGGAGGGGATAGCCAAGGGTGACCTGTTCTTCAGAACAGCTGCAGATTCCACTAGAGCTCAAATAGTGGCTGACTAGGCCAGGGTTGTGTACTATTGTAGGACAGGAGGGTCACACTCACGGCCTGTGGGCCAAATCCATCCTTCCAGCTTTTTTTTCCTGGCCCGGCACCTTGTTTCTACCTGGCAGCAGTGCTGAGCTCCTTGCCCCTGAGCTCCTGCCTGCGCTGGTCATGTGTGCAGCGTCTGTGACGTGCGTTACACTGCAGGAGAGCGGTGGGAGCTGTGAGTTTGACACTCCTGGTGTAGGCAGAGAGGATTGTCAAGAAGGCTTCAGGCAGAGGAAGGCTGTTGATGTAGGAATTGGTGTGGTGATGTCCTGAACTGAGACTGCTGAAGTAACGATCCTTTCAGCTGCAGAGGAACATGAGAATAGTTCCAACAGAGGATCCGTCTCTGCAGTGCCGTGTCTCCATCAGTGGCTGATAGCCAGTGCCTAGGAAATAGAGGAAGAAAGTAGCAGTACTTTCTCAAGGTTCTATTTGAGCTTCGGGTAGTCTGTAACTCAAAGATGATTTTTTTGTATATGATGCTCCTCCAGGGATTTTTCCCTCTCTGAATTTGTCCTTAGAAGAACTGGTAGTAATCCCTTTTGTCACAAATTTCCTGCTATAGAGTTAAGTGTAGGCTAGTGTACAGCTGGTGTGTGTGGGCGTAAGGAAGGTATAAAGCCCCCCCCGCAGGAAGACTCCCAGTAAGTCTCTGGTGTCTAGCTCTGCAAGTGCAAGAGGCAGAACAGCAGCTGGAAGCTGCTCCTGTTCTCTTATCTTTAATATTTTTTCATGCCCAGTGGGTTCAGTTCTGGTCCATCTGAGCTGGCCCAACAACTAGGTGTTTGCATGTATAGGTGGGAGATGAGATAACCTGTAAGATATTTGGAAGGAAACTTAACTATCCTCTGTTGAATATCACGCTCCAGCAAAATGCCATCAGACATAATTGATGTTACAGTAAATCCCAAAGGGCTTCAGAGTTTAGATCCAGGACTGATACCTAACCTTGCAACTGTAAACTACTGAGAGAAAGTTAACTGCTGCTCTGAACTTTGTGGATACCAAATGAAATGAGCAGAAATCTAGGTCATGAAAATGTATATTAGTAGACCAAATCCAAGAAAGCGTTAGAGGTAGAAACAAAAAACCAGCATCATCACCAGCTTGTCTAAAAGCACAGTCTTAACAGGTAAAACACAGAACCTTCCTTGCTTGCCAAACTGAAAATGCTTACAGGTGTGTTTCATGAGGACTTCTGGGATTTCCTCAGCCCTTTATCAGAGGAGTCCTGGAGAAGAGGTGCACAAACCCTGGAGACATCTAGTGTAAGGCCATCAGTCCTGCATTAGCACTGGATAGTTGAAGCAACTCGGCCTGTGAAGAAAAGATTTCTTCTGCCATCTATCCTTGGGTAAGGAGAAGCAGAGGCTGCTACTGCTCTTACTTCACTGATTCCAGTTTATGTTAACTCTCCAGCAGCTGTTGAGTACTGGGAAATGCATTTCTGGAGTCAGTGGCATTTGACAGGAATTGGTTAAAGGGAAGTGTGTGGGGAGGTGGATTCCTGGGGGACTATATTATGCATGCCATTACAAAGGAGTAATGTCTCCTGGTAGGTATTGATGACAGCAAAACGTTAGCCAGCAAGCCTCTGAACGCTGTTCAAGGACTGCTTTCAGATTGAAGCCACTGCTCTTTACTGTCCAGAGTGATTAGTTCTCCATAGCTCAAGTGCAGTGTTTGAAGAAGTTCCCCAAGCACCTCTGCCCATTTTTTTGCTGTCTCCTTGTGTTACATAGGTAGCCAGCTGCTGTTTGAGCCTAAATTGCATGCATCCAAGCTAACATAGTTGAGAGTTACAGAAAAACATGTACCAAGCAGTCATGTTTTAACTCACAGTCTCTGATACAAAGATTCAGCCGTGAAATATGGGACAGTGTTCCTAATATTTCTTCCAGTTTGGGAATGTTTTGCCAGTCTGATATTGTCTTACAAATTAGCTGTGGGTGACATAGGTAGATGCTGCAAGCTAGGTTTTGATGCTTGGAAGAAAGGCTTGTTCCAGACAGGGAGGGTGACAGTGGTGTCAGGCAAGAACTTAAGTGGGAAGGGAAATTATCCAAGTCTGTCTGGACACAGAGCAGCTGTCACTGTTGCAAATGGGCTGCATGCACTCTTAGTTGGTTCAGAGTCCTAGCTCACTGGCCTCCGTGTCAGGACTGCTTCAATCAGCAGTGTCTAGGTCTATGGCAAATTAATCCAAGAAATACTGGATATTTGTAGATCTCACATTATTGTGTCTTGAGTATTGACTTGTTCTTTGGACATCCTCAAGATTCTTGCTGTCAGCACTACAATAGATCTAGTTCCTGCAATGCTTCCCGTTTGTATGTACGCTGTGGCCATAATGATTCTTGTTGAGGGTCTCCTACATCCTTAGGATACCACATGTTGTAGATCCTGCTGATGACATACCTGGTTCAAGCATTAGTGCAGCTAATAACAAGGAAGAGAACGTGTGAGTGAAGGGGAAGGGAGAATCCTCTTCCGAAGGTGTCTTAATCCCAGAAACACTGACCAAAAGAGAGCAGAATCTCTGGCTAAATCTCAGCGATGCTGGTGTGATGCTGGAATTTCCAAGACAAGAAAGGACATCTGAACAGATGTCTGAAAGTTAACACTCAAAGAGCCAGCTGCATCAAGGGTGGGAAGCTGTGAACAAATTGTGAAAGAACATTTGAAACAGTTAGAGAAATGTATCCTTGATTCATCAGATTGAATAAAGCTATAAGATATTGGTATTTCTGTTGTGTATCTAGGTAAAATCAAGCTAAATGTTTAGCTTTTCTTAGGTGGTTTTGTTGGTCCTATGTACATAATTCATAAGCTTCTTATAGCAATGGAGTTAAGTTCAGTTTTAAGGAGATGTCCTGCTTTAATTGAGACAGGCCATTAGAATGCTGCCAAAGCTACTGTGCCGACAAGTTCTAGAGGCTTTTTTTTTTTTTAACTCCAATGTATAGGTCTGGTCTTCAAAGATGCTGGTAGCAAGTGCTCTACAGCTGAGCTGAATGTAAGCTTCTCTGCTTATTAAAATACCTAAAATAAGATATGTAAAACAGGATATTTGGGGATGATTTGTTCAGTTTTGCATTGAAAGAGCAGATGACATTGCAAAAAGAAGATAAATATTCTAAGCATTAAATTATTTTTAACCCTATTTCTTGTAAAGCAATCCTAAAAATGCTTTCATTCCTATAGATAGCTTTCTGTTCAATATCAAATCTGTTAGTCAGAAGTACTGCAGAATACAAAATAATGATGAGGCCAAAGGGTCTGAGGGCACTGGAATTGCAAAATGCTGTATTGCGTCTTATCTTTGAATGGGTGTTGCATGACTGTGCAGAAACGCTGCAATGTGATTCCACTACATCCTTCATTTGAATGTGAAGTGGAGGAGAGACAGGGTGCAGACAGTGGTTGCAAAGTAATATGTTAAAATCCTGTGCTCAGAGCACAGGTTCCCGTCTAATGCCCTGCCAGCTGTATCTGGCTGCCAAGACCATACGTAAAAGCTTGCAGCATCCTTCCACGCATCCTTTTTGGTGAGATCCCCTGTGAAAGGGTAACAGCTTAGATTAGTTGCTTTGGCAAAACAACTTCTAGCTGTCTTTTTTTTTTCCCCTTTCAGTCCATATTCTGTTAAGTACTATATTTTCTGTGGCAGTTTGATAGTGGTAGAAATGTACTTGTAAGTTCATGCGTAATGAACTTTTCCTGGAAAGATTTGATTTACTCTGTGTGCTGAGGCTGACTGTGCCAAGCCTGTTTGTGTCCAGTTACTCAGCAGAGAAAATACTGTGGCATGTGGCACTGTACTCGTGTCTTAAATTGTGTCAGTGTGTTTTATTGGTAAGAAGTTGTGTGGCATACCTCAAGTGTGCTACACTTGGTGACAGTTATTGACTGAAAAGACAGACTACTGTGCAAAGAAATTGATTTAAAATGTCAAAAGTAGGGTTAAGATTTGACCTGTGTTTGCAATAATGAGTTTAATACTTGTTCTTGCTCTAAATGTGACGTTGACATTTCATTGAGATTTGGGGGTATATGCAATTTGTCTGTGGAGGGAGTGGGTCTCTGTGGGTCAGAACAGCTTGTTTTAGCTATTTAGCAAAGCGTACCCTTACTCACCAAGTGAATGCATTGCTACAGAACTGGAGTCTATTTTGTAGATGAGACTGCTCTAGAATTGCAGGTTGTGTGCTTGCTTTGGTCTCACTTGCAACTCTGCTTCAGGCATGCTTCAGCTTGAAACCTTACTATTCTTTCAGCATGTCTTTTATTATTTTTTTAAAAAAAAAGAAAAGCTTTTAAAAGCTGTTATGTGGCACTGTTCACTAGCCAAGAGCACCGCGTTCCACCTTGCGTAGGCTGAGCTTGCCTCCCAGCCCTTCAGAACTTACACTGAGGGCAAAGCTGTCACTGAAATGAGTGTTGCAGGATCAGACAAGCCTTTGGCGTGCTGTAGGTTCTCAGGGAGGTCTGCTGTAGAAGTGTTCTGTGATTTTCTCACCATTAGAAATGCTGTGAAAGATGTCAGTGGATTAATACAGTTCAGTTTTTTTAGTCTTCGCAGTTCCACGTATACCATGGGTATATGTAAACATTCAGCTTGTGTGTGTGCCATACATCTCCTTTCTTTTAAGACTTAAAGGCAGAATTTGCTTTGTTGAAGTCTGAGGTCAATAAAACTAAAGACTAATGTTTCTCTTCACTACCTTGACTTACTGCTGCTCCTTGAAAGCCCAGCAGCTCATTTTTAACACTGTATGATGGTTAACCAATGACATCTCTTAGCTGACTGTGAAGCCCTGCATTTCTCATCAGTTTTCATTCTTAGTATAGCTCAGGCAGCACTCGTGTTGCCAAAAAGAAATAAATACTTTGGCAAGGTGAATTTATTTAGGACAGACTGTCTCATTCTGCTACTATATATGTTAGTGCTTAATCAATGCACTAGCACTTAAGAAGAAAACAAGAGGAAGGAGACAAATGTGAAATATTTTTTTGCCTGGATGCAGCCTAGAGAAAGCTGCTCTCCTTGATAGGAAATGTTTAGGTACAACAGTTTAAAGCTGACATAAGACATACAGAGGTTCAGCACCATGTTAATAGCTGATGTAGCTTGATGTCGAAACCCTATTCTACTGGCATATGTTAGCTTTGTGTTTTTACTCAGTCATACAATTAATGGATAAATACCATCTCCCTAATTTACAAAACAGCTATACTAGATACAGATCCAGACTTTTTAATGATTTTTTTAAACCAGGATTTGAGCAAAACCATGAAGATTTACATGCAGAAGGTTTAGAAAACTATACAGTTAATTATTGTGTAGAAATGTGTTAAGAATTATCTAGCAGAAATAAAACAGTGTGGATGTTTAACGTACAATTCTAAAATTACTCTCCTAAGTTCTTTGAGGATTTAGGACAAGAACAATTCTAAGTAATTCTTGGTAGGCAGACCTGAAGCAAAACACCATGGTAAATGCCATGTCCAGTTAAAAGTCATTATGTATGCTAAATTATCAGATGTGATCTTCGTTACAATTTTCTTCTTGTTATGATACCTCTGATTATTCAGAGATGTGAAAGGATTTTAAATGGGCAGAATATAGCATCTACTCTTGTACAAAATATTCAATTAGAATAGATGATCTTAACATTGTGATGTTAGGATTCATTGAGTCCATAGCTGATTCAGTAAGTGCCACTGTGATCTCCAACAGCTCTTCTTTTTCAGAGCAGTCCCATAACTTCTCCATTAGCGTGCAGACTCAAAAATATTGTGAAGACAATCCACAATGGAGCCCTCTATAAACAATATCTTCAGAGTGATTTCTGCTTACTTCAGGAATATTCTTGAGCTTCTTTTTTCTCATTCCATTCTTTAAGAGATAAATCGGGAGTAAGTAGAATACAACTGATACCAACATAAATGAGACGTACAGTACTTGTTTACTATAACTAGCTGATAAATCATGTGCAAAAATGTTAATCTGCGAGAGGAAAAAGTCAGAAACAATGGAAAAGAGTTGCATAAATGTCCTTTCTATTTAAGAAAATAAATAAAACGTCTTGTGGGGTGATTGCCACATATTAGTTGAAATTAGTATGCCTCGTGTATATGTTTTATTGCAACAACTATTCCGATTTTTCATGCAAGTGTATCTTTTACTTTCTGAATATCTCAATTCATTACATAATGCTGACTTTAGTAGATTATGATCTTGTAATTCATTCTGATTTTTACTTACAATATATTACTAAATATTTGGTTTCTGAATGGCTACCTTAAGCGCTGTCAACCTTAAAATATGTTGTCATCCTCTGCCTCCCCCTGAACACATTACCTTGTGAAAATTATGTGGATTTTCACTGTATTAAAGTAGAACAATTTTCATCCTATAGAGAGTAAGGTAAAAGGAGAATGGAGACAACCTTTAGCATATCTTTCTGTACTGAGAGTTTACACTAGGTGGCATGCAAGGAAAGCCAAAAGCACAAACCTGTCTTAAAATTATTGAAGTTAAAATCTGAGACTTCTTTCAGTATGTTTTTATCTTGTTCTTTGATCACTTTTAAATGTCTTTACAGGTTGAAATGTCCTCTTGCTGGTACAAATAAAAGATTTCTTATTAATACCATCAAAAACACGTTACCATCTCAAAAAGAACAAGACCAAGAACGTGACCAAAAGGAAGACAGTAAGGAGGCTGAGCCGAACAAGAGCAGGAAAGAAGAAAAACCAAAGAAACACAGAATTCACCCATATACACCCAGCTTTCAGTCCAGAAGGAAAGTCAGCCACTCTCCTCCGAGGCACCGAAACAGGAACCCACCAACAAAGGATAAGCATGAAAAGCTGTCAAGCAAGCGATGAGGAGAGGGAGTGACAAGTATGTGTTGTTACTAGCTGGGAATGTCATTAAGTGTTAGACTGCAAGGATATCTCAGTTCTTCAGGAAAAATGCTGTTCAAAATTGAATTTTGAACTGAGTTGCTTGTGTGAGAAGTAACCTTGAGGTAGCTTTAGAAAATCTGTGGGACCTTTAAGAGAAAAGCAAAGTGCAGCGTCAGTCTTTCAGTTGTTTTAGAACAGACATTCCTTTCCCTTTTCTCCTTTCCTCTCTCCCCTACTTAGGGTCTTGGTGATGGAGCCTGGTGTGTGTGTCACTAGTACAACTCATTTAATCGTGTCACTCTTTTGAAAAGATGTTTAAATTAAGCAGAAATGTATTTATTGTGTAAAGTTGGCAGAACTCCTTTGCTGCTAATGAATAAAGAAGTTCTGTGTGTTTGGGTTAGTTTAGTTTTACAGAATCTAGAAGAAGAGAAAGCTGGTCAGCACCTGGCCAAGCATACGCGTTTTGTATAGAATATGAAAGTAAAATGGGTAATGCTGGTTTTGTTTTCCAGGAGGAACTACCAGGAAATACTGTTTTTGCTTGTTATTGTGTATTGACAAACCTGTCCTAGGTGATAATAACATTACCCCTAAAAAGCCATAACTGCAATAATTGTCTCCATTTAGACTTCACTCTATAAGGAAGTAGTTTGAACAGTCTGTTGTCATGGTGCTTTCAAAACATACCTTGAAGACAAAGTTATCATATTCTCTGTCGACTGCCAGGAAGTAGATGTGTAATACTAGAAATGCAGATGTTTTACTTTGAAAAAAGTCAAATGCTCACTTTCCAAGCCTATGGGACAATTCTGTAGTGGTACAGTTTTAAATTTGTGACTTGGAGCTAGTATAATACACATTGGCATATCTACATCTCACTTCTGTTTGTGTTACAGTAACAAACTTCTGTGTGAAATGTTTTGTATTTCAATATTCTCAAAAATAATCGTTTTGAACATAGGTTTCTGGTTTTAAGTGTGTTGACAATAAAATTGAAAATGTTCACTAAAAGTGCTTTGTGGAATTAATTCTTTTAATCGGTTTCTTGGCCTCTCCCCTCTAAGGAAAGGCAGACCACTGCGCCATGGTCCTTCAGTGTTGTGTCAAGGCAAGAGTGCCACCTATAGGCTTTTCTGTACCTCATCGTGCTATGTCTGCTGGAGAGATCATGTTAGCTAGGAGGTGGGGAGACCAAAGTGGAGATCTGCTGTGGCTCAATTTTGATGTACGAGCTGGAAATTACTCTCCTGAGTTATAGAAGGGTAGTTAAACTGGTGTTGAGGCCACCGGTAGCTGCCAGGGTAAGTGTATCCAACAAAGTGGGATACTTATCCACAACTCTTCAAAGGAAATGTCTAGTTTCTGTGCTTCCCTGCAGGAACCATGTGACTGTAATATAAGTCCCAACCTTTCAGAAAATTTCCAAGCATTTAATACTTTTTAAGTGATCACACTTATCTTTGGAGAATTGTGGACTGTCTTTGGTATAAATAAACAGATGGTGTTTGCAGTCCTTACTTTGCTGGACACTGGTTGTGTTCTCCTTAGTAATCCTTTTTGAAACAACAGCGCCTGTAATACTATTTGGGCTCTGCTGCAGTGACAGTGTCAGACAAATGTGGCTTTGCTGCACAGAATTCATCTCACCGTTAGTCAGGATCAAGGCTGGAGACATTCCACAGAACAAATTCCCCTGGATGGGTCTGGCTTGTGGTGATAATATTGAGCTTTCCACACTCGGGCTTTCAGACACCTCTGTAGGATAAATGCTGCTGATGATTCTGCATTAATTTAAGCTGGACTTTCAGGTGGGAAAAGTGTTCAGAGTATGCTATCAAAAGTAGTCTGGGTTGTTAATAGAGAGTGCTTCCATACTAGAAGTGCTCAGCTGGAGGATCTGTCATGACCTAAACCAGATCGCTGGAGAAAGCGTGTCTTCATCAGTGGTGGTAGGTTCAGACTTAATTCCAGTTTTTTTCTGACTTAACAGAACATATGTGAATTAGTAATCTTTCATTGGCTGATTCCATGTATTAGTGCTGTCTTTCATAAATGTAGGTACATAAAAAAACAAAAACTGCAGCTCATTAACTCTTCTTAAGGCAAATCTTCACCTGCTGATTGTTTTGTTAATAAAAAATCAGGTGCAAAAAGCCAGGCTTGTATTGTGTCTGCAGTTGCTCATATTGTGCAGCAGCACCAGTGTCACATTTATAAGGGATTTTAAAGATAGGATTGAAAACCTGAAGCTTTATTATTATGTTGGGCAGAAATCATCAAAAATGTTCATTTTCATCAACCTGATACTGAATGTGGATCACAAAACTATGTAAAAGAGGAGAAGAAATCGTTTTTAGGGTTGGGCTTTATAAATAGTATTATTAGTTTTGACTGCCGGGGGTATAGTAATGTGAAGTTCTTACATTCATTGTACAGCCTCGTTTTTGTAAATTCAGTTTGAATTATTTCCAATGAATCATAAAAATCCAAGAAAAGCCCAGCAGATTCGATGTATAATGCAACTTAGGCAAAAGTAGACCCTATTTTTCGGACTGTTCCAAGTTTACCTCAGGGAAGTTTCTGGAGGTGCGGTTGTAAGAGAGTTCCTTAGTGATTATGAAATTTCTACAGAAAACTACTTAACAAAGGAGATGTAAATGTTTGTAGATCAATGGAATAATGTAGCAGGAGGGGGTTGCTTTTCCTGCACAAACAGAACTGGGTTTTGTGTTGTGGCTGCAAGTTGCTCACTGAGAAGCGTGTTTCCTCTCTAGCTCTATCAGTGCTCTCATTAATAGTTATGTGTTTTCAGCTAATTAAACTGGAACAACACAAAAGTAAACTTGCTTGGATAAGTAGCAAGAAAACATATTTGGATTGTGTTTGCAGAAGGAATTTATTCATTTTGTCAGTAGTCACTGATCCACCAAATCTTTATTCATGTGAGTGATCTTTGCACTTGCAAATAGCCCTGTTGTAGCTCACCATCTATGAATGAAATGCTCATCTGCATTAATATACACTCTTTGTTTTAGTGACTCTCAATAGGAAGTAGTCAAGGGTAAATGTTAAAGAGGGCATAGCTCCAATTAAAAAAAAAAAAGTCTTAAAAAGTTTGCAAACTGTACATATTTGCACCCTCATTTTCATATGTGATAGTCTTAAAACAGAAGAATACTTGGATACTTTTTTTGCTAAATGTTCAATCCCTCAAAGTCTCAAATGAACACTGGATGTATCTTCTGTATTTATTTTACATTGGTTCAGTATTTCTTAGGCTCTAAATTTACCACTTACAGATTTAGTAACTCCCAGGCTTTTACCCCTCACCTTATAAAATTCTTCTAGAAGGATGCATTTATATTGAATCTCACAACATTGAATCTCCATCTGTATGTGACAAAAATAAACTTTTGTTTGTAAGAGAAGGGAAGAAGAATATGTTACATTTACACAAAATTGCTATTCATACAATATGTACAGCTACCCAATATGATGAGCCTTGTATCATGACTGGAATGTTGGGCCAAGTACTTTAGGCTAAGGAATGGTGCAAGTTCTGTGTACTTCTCCTGAGAGTATCCTGTGTCTTATATTGTGATGACATAGGACTAACTGCGCAAACATTGTGTGGGAAGTGGCAAAGTGCCCTGGAGAGGGGATATAGTCCTCTGTAGCATTGGTTTAGGTCTCTGGAGAAGAGTTCATTTTCCATCTGCCTCTTCCCTGTAGGATCTTAGGCAGATTTTCTTGTTGCTCTGGGTATGTCTGTACCATAAAGGATAGGTTTTATGTGGTCGAAAGCACTGTAGGCTGTGTTTTTTACCCACCTTCCCTCCCCTTGGCTGCTCTGCAGATGACCATCTGCTTGGCACCACTGCCATGAACTTTGACTGTGGATGTGAACATGCCACGGCCACAGCGGCTTTGGCAATGAGCAGGACACAACTGAGGCTTAGTTTCTTCTCTGTAAATGAGGATTTGAGATGTAAGAATACCCAGCATAAGGACACTTTGAGAAAATCACCTCACAGCCTCGTGTCGATAACATTAGGCACCCGGTATCGCCTGTGAAGCGTCATTGCGGTCTGGAGTATGGCATGACAAACAGGGGTGTGTTCTTGTTTTTCTGTGTCATCGTGGGCTGGGACATGAAAGAGTGTTAGAAGGGTGTGACACTACCATCACAAAGGTAAAAATCAAAGCTTTGACAGAAAGTGAAGGCAATGGCATCCTTAAGTATGTGGATGAGAAAAGTCTGCCTAGCACACAGTTGAAAACTGGTGTGATTGAGGATTTAATTGCGCTCTTAAGGCTGAAAGCACAACCCCAGAGAGCCTGGAGACTCTTGCTGGTGAGCAGAAGGGAAATTCTGCTGCTCTCTGCCATCCTCCCATCTGCATCAATGGGAGCACACACCTTCAATCCCAGCCTTCTGGCTGCCTGCTTGCCGTGGAATCCATGGCATGTCCAGGACATCTGTGGGCACATGGGAACAGGGAAAAACTGCGGGAAGTGCTGCAGGAGCAATATTACACGCAGTTAGTATCAATTATATAAATAACAACCGAAGTCTGACTTTGGGAAACATGGGTGGGCATTCTGCTTGAGACTCCATGTCTTCTGCATTCTCCAGCTTTTCCTGGAGAGCAATTGCCTGAGTCTGTTTAAGAAATCCCACAAGGGTTGAAAGTTTGCCCAGTGCTTGTCAAACTGTCTCAAAGAAAGATGCCAGCAAGCATCTAATCCATCAGACATAGAAATGACAGAAAGTTCCTGATAATGAGTTTAAGTTCAGTAATAAGGATATTAAGAAAGGATATAACGTGAAGAAAACCAAGGCTTTATGTGAGCTATTGTTTTGTCTTAATTCCGTATACTATATTCAAATACAGTCTTCTTCTCTTTGTACCATATTAGCAGACACGTGAGTAATAGCAAAAGCTAAAAGGAAGGTAATCAAAATAGTTGGCATCAATCTGGAGGTCTAAACTGAGGCAACTCCACCCACAGCAAACCCCTAAATTAAAACATTACTCTTCAGCATAATCCACTGTATTGATAAAGCAGAGGAGAGGTGGTGGTGTTGGGATTTCATGGTACTGCTGGTTCAGCTTCTAATGTTTCTCCCACCAGTTCTTGGGGGATTAGTGCCTATCTGAACCTCTCCACGCAGAGATGGCACTTGCAAAGGCCTTGGCGGATGGACTCTGAGTGTTACCTCTTCCTTTCTCTTGTGGTCTCTGTTTACTAAGCTGGACGATGCTTGGAAGAGAGATGAGTAGAGTTTCAATGGCCTGGCCCTATGCCTCCCTCCTGGAGGACTCCAGCAGGGTGCTGTGTGGGGCATGGTTGCCTCAAAGACTCTCTTCACGTCAAACACCAGGGACCATTCTGGTTAAATAAATCTCTGGAGAAAGCATAGGGTCTTCTGAAAGCAGATGGTACAGTATCGATGTGTAAATCCTCACTGGTGTGCGTCAGTGAAGTTGTACTGCAGGCAGCAGAGCTGGGCTGGTTCAGTGAAGCACCTAGCTCTGTCTCCATCAGGCCACTGATGTGTATGACAAAGGGGGAAGGAAGCCAGAAGAGCAGTGTGGGCTCACCAGCAGCTCCTACCTGTCCCATTTTTCCCCTGGGACTCGTGATTTGGGTACTGCTTCCCTCAGCCCTCAAGGCTGCTGTCCAACAGTAGGATTTCACACCACCTTTTCTTGCAGACCCAAGACCTTGAGGCTCAAGGCAGGTTCTCCCTGAACAGAAAGGGAAAGGGGCTGCAAAATGTCTTACATTTAGGGAGACTGAAAATTTTGTATCTATAATGTGTTTGCAGATACATACAAGGAATTTTGGTCCTCTCTAATAATACCTGGCATTAGCAGGGTGTTAAGCCAGAGCAGGGTGAAGCAGCTCAGGCTTGGTGCTACAGTGGCATGGTTTTCGGTCGGCCCTGGTCTCCTCTGCACATCCTGCCTGCAAGAAGCACTACAGACCTGCAGGTAGACACTCAGCTCCTTGCACCCTCTGCCTGCTGAAAGTACCAAACATCAGCCCTGCTAGAGGAGAATCTCTTCCCAAGGGTGGTTCTGGTTCTGCCTCACCAACAGGTCCCATGTGGGCTTGGATCCTTCTGGGAATCTTGCAACAAGATAGGGACCGGGAAGGCACAGCTTTACCTTTCCATAGCAGGACCGAAGGAATCCTGCCAAGCAGGCTCCCTGCTGTCTAAGAAGTGAGTTAAACTACCAGTAAAAATCCACAGGAATTAATTTTACCTAAACTTCATTTTTCTTTTCCCACTGAAAACGATTTCCCAGGCACCTCCGCCCTCGGGAGGGAGCAAAGAGCCCCCACCGTGCTCTCATTACTTGGGATTCACCTCCAGCCGCTGCAGCCAACTTTTTTCCTTTTTTCTCCTTTCTAGGTTGAGGTCTTTAATAATTTCATGTCTCTTTCAGCCTAGGCTCCAGCCTGGGAAAAACAAACCTGCTAGCCTGGCGAAAGCCAAACACACACGGCCCAATTACCAGCTTCCCCACTGTTCCTTTGGGCCGGCTGGTATTCTCCCTGCCTTTGTTTCGCTGCCTGCTCCCTGCCTCTGAGCAGCTTCCTTTGACTCCACTCCATGCAGCCAGGCAGAACGAGATCCAGCAGGTAAACTGAGGAAGGGCTATTGTCCGGCAGCTCCTTGCTTGTGGACTGCTGTGGTTTATCTGCCGGCAGAACTTCTTGCAGGCATACTTCTGAAAAGAGCTGCTTCGCTTTTTAATTAGGGAAAAACACGTTGTTTCTTTGCACTTAAAACACGGGGAAGGCAGCACTGATGTGTCTCAGTGATGGCAGACTGTGTGTCACAGTTTGGGTGCTGGGCATGGGTCGCATCATTTCAGCTCTGCCTGTGTGGTTGTTGTCAGGCAGCCCGTGCCTTGGAAAGAGCAGGGAAAAGGGTGGGGCTGCCTAGGTAGCCATGTGCTCCTGCAAGGCTCTGGGACAGGGGAAGGTGTGCAAGAGCAGTGCTGGGGGGACCTGGCCTGGCTGGCCTGCAGTGGGGACAGGCTGGTGCCCATTGTTAACCATCAGCACAATTTGGGAGGTGGGAACTGGCAGGGATGAGTCACTGCCAGCCCCCAGGGTAGGTGCTCACCACGGTAGAGTTTTGGCTTATGCTTCTGCCAAGCTCCCACTCTACAGCTGCAGGACATTCACCTCCCATTCTAGAGGAGGGCAAACCATCTCCCTAATGTCCTGGACTAACTGTGATCCCTGGAAAAGCTCCTGGGGGTGGGGAGGATGAGTGGCCAGTCTTATGTCCCTTTCTCAGGCAGCACAAGTTGTCTCTCTGCAGTAACGAGGGCTCATGCCAAGAATCAGCTCTCTGCAGTTATGTTTGTGCTAATAAATAAAATGGGGCAGGAGTGGTCATCCAGCCCCCCGGGGCTACCGGCTCACATCTGTCTGGCTGCAATCTCTGAAGGAGGGCAGCCCCAGGCAGAGTTACTCACACAGAGCATGGGCACCCTCCAGGGTGGTGCTGGCTGGTGAGGACAAAGCTGTGCCAGAATGGCACCAATCAAAGGCAGTACAAAAGAGGCAAAATTTGAGTTAGCTGGGTTTCTCCCACTGACTCAGCAGAGCAGCATAAGGGTGTGAGGTGCACAGCTGGGCACTGATAGCTGTCCTCGAGAGCTGGATTTTTTGGGAGATGCAGTAGATGCCCCAAAACAGAGTCCTCAGGATGCACAGCTGCTCTCTGAGATAGAAACTAAGAATTTACTTTAATGGGTGAGAACTGACGGGAAACAAAATATCATCCCCATCTTTCATTAGCAGGACTCCGAATGCACTTGCCTTGCTCAAAGGATTTACAGTTCACGAAGGATTTGTGTGTGGGGAGGGAGCCAGCAAGGGTAGCACTGGGGAGAAGCTTAGAAGTGAATTGTTAGAACATATCTCCATCTCAGCGCTCAGTTTATAAAACAAATTCTTCAGGCAGGTGCTTGAATTCACAGCCTCTTTAGAGGGAATTTATCAGCCCCAGGAATATACTGGTTAAGGAAAAAAAAAAACCAGCTATTGCCATCAGCTGCTAGGAGGGAAAAGCTAATCATCTAAACTTTACTGCGGGAGAGGTGCAGCTGTCAAAGCAATAAGGTAAATGAGTCTGAGACTGAAATGGTTTTTGCAGCACAACTCTGCTCCCTGCTAAATAGGGGAGAGTGAACTATAGGACCATTCCACTATTCCCTGGTAATGCACCATTTTGGGGCTGACTGGGTGGTCTTAAGTCCATTGCCACAGTGGCTATATCGCTGATACCAATCAAGGCCCCGCAGCTGAGACCCTGAGTGACCTGCTTCAGCAGCTTTTTTCAAACCCCAATTCACTCATTTGTGTGGGATGCTTTTCTGCTACTTTATTTATGGGATTACATAAATGAGCCATTAAAAATGTAAATCTTCAGAACAGTTGAATAATAAAGATTTAAACAATAAGCTCAGGGCGGTACAGTACAGAAACTTCCCTGAACCAGCAGTACTGCACCATCGTGGCTATGGCAACAATAGGGGTTAAGGGAAAGAGAGAGCAAGGAGGAAAATGAAAGGTCCCAGCATTGTTACAGTCACTGGCACCACAGAAAGATTAGGGATTTTTTTTTTTTTCCAGAGTATTAGAACAATAAAGAAGATGTGCCATTATGCGCCACAAAGGAGACCATGCCATCCCTCACATAGTGCAGGTGTCAAAACAATTGGGCTGACCACAGAACTGAGTTTAAGTGAAGTTTGTCCCACCTCACTACAAAGCGTTTAACCCTTCCCAGGCCAGAGCCAGCTACAGACATGCCATGGCTAGCGTAGGCTCATTCTCTCATGCCATTAGGCATCTGATCTGACCATCTTTCTTCATCAGCAGGGGCAACAAAGCTGTACACCATGTACCTTGCTGAAGAGGAATTGTCTGCAGGTTTTTATTGGTCTTTCCCTGTGTTTATATCATGTTAAACCTCCTGGTGAGGAAATAACACCATGAAGAATTGTACTGAGGTTTACTTAAGTCCCACTGCAGCCTTTTTTCCGCAAAGGATAGAATCATGAAAGTACCAAAATGTCGGGTACTTCATTTTGGACACAACAATCCCATGCAGAGCTACAGACTGAGGACAGAGTGGCTGGAGAGTAGTCAGGTAGAAAAGGACCTGGGAGTGCTGGTGGACAGGAAGCTCAACATGAGCCAGCAGTGTGCCCAGGTGGCCAAGAAGGCTAATGGAATCCTGGCCTGCATCAGGAATAGTGTAGTAAGCAGGACCAGAGAAGTTATTGTCCCCCTGTACTCGGCACTGGTCAGGCCTCACCTTGAATATTGTGTCCAGTTCTGGGCCCCTCAGTATGGGAAAGATGTTAGGATACTGGAATGTGTTCAGAGGAGGGCAACGAAGATGGTGAGGGGGCTGGAGCACAAGCCCTATGAGGAGCGACTGAGGGAATTGGGGCTGTTTAGCCTGGAGAAGAGGAGGCTCAGGGGAGACCTCATTGCTCTCTACAACTACCTAAAAGGAGGTTGTAGTCGGGCAGGGGTTGGTCTCTTCTCTCAGGTGACCAGTGGCAGAACCAGAGGGCATGGACTCAAGCTTCGTCAGGGAAAGTTTAGACTTGATGTGAGGAAAAAATTCTTCACTGAAAGGGTGATTGGCCATTGGAATGGGCTGCCCAGGAAGGTGGTGGAGTCACCTACCCTGGAGGTGTTTAAAGGGAGACTGGATGAGGCACTGAGTGCCATGGTCTAGATGATGGTTGGTGTTAGTGTTAGGTTATAGGTTGGACTTGATGATCTCAGAGGTCCTTTCCAACCTTATGATACTGTGATACTGTGATACTGTGATACTGTGATACTGTGATACCTTCTAAGTTCCATTAAGGGCAAAATTTGTGACCCAAAAGAGTAGTCTACTGCTATTTTGTCTCATAAATTTTGAGCTTAACAGAACTGATTTTCCCTATACAGCTGTGTGTTTTCGGTATCCAGTAATAATCTTCATATGACAGCTGCCGTGAAGAAGGCTCAGATTCCACTAGCATTTTAGACATTCACACCTTGAAAACAAGCTCTGAGCCACATTGGAGCCCTCACTAGAAGTGGACTACATCATATGGTGTACTATTTTAGTAAGTTTTTCCTATCCCTCAGCTCTGAGAACTATGCAGAGGTATTTTGTAAATAAGTACATTTGGGAGTTTATTTAGGAGAGTAAATCCAATAATTTATGTAAAAATCCAGAGTAAATTTGGGAATTTCAAAGTTCACCACCACCTGGATTTTAGTATGTCTAACCTAAAGGCAAATGTATACCACTACCATCCTAATTCCTGTGCTGTAAGAAGAGCAAGGCCAGGGCCCAGCATCTGTTGCTGTTCAGTGAATCATGACTCACTCACAGAAAAGTTGATGATCCCATCAAACCAAGCCTAACCATGATGAAAACAGCTACATTCAGATACATTACTAATTGCTTGGGCTTATAACTTGCAAATTGTGCTACATGAAAAAAAAAGTTATTTTTTTTATGCAAACATGGGTCAGCATGGAGTGACATGGCATGCAAATAAAATCTGCTACAGCAACTTATTTTCAGGCATTTCTGTTTATGAGTGACCTTTAAAACATTTTGATATTTCATAATTACGGGACTTGGGCAGGGTTCCCTTCTTACATCTGATCCATAGACATCAGAAGATTTACTGTGAATTCATGCTGATGAAAAGTAGAAATGAAGCTGTTTCATGGTCTATTATCCTTGAAGTTCAATGTCCTTTACTCATTCTTGCTGTCTTTACTTTCTGAAGACTATTTACAGCAGCGTGCCCATGTCATAATGAGGTTTTATCAATATTACAATGGCCAACATTCAACAGAGAGGGACTGAAGTTGGAAGGCACCTCTGGAGGTCACCTGATCAACCTTCCTGCTCATGTAGGGCCACCTAGAGCTGGATGCCCAGGACCATGTCCAGACAGCTTCTGAATGTCTCCAAGGAGTTACGAGTTTCTCTAAGCTTCCTAGCATTACATTGTCATATTGTGACGCTTTTATACAGATGCAACTTCTATTGATAACAATAGGACTGATTTCACTTTATGTAGATGATGTACACCATGAAAGGATGCCAACCCTCTAAAGTTTTTTACCTGCTGTAAGAGAAGAGGAAGATTCCTGGTAGTGGAAGCAGGCTAATATTTAAAGAACACAGTAATACCAACTACAATAGCATGATGAAATTTGTTTTCCAATTGGTGACTCCCCCAGTGGGATTGTATGTTTGGGGCAAGGGAAAGGAGAAATGGAAAGGGAAAATGGATGTATTGGAAAAATAAAGAGGTCACAAGAATGTAAGGTGTAGAGCAGCATTGCGTTAATGAGGAAAGTCTTCCTCCGGGTTGCATATGAGACTTTTTGAGATCACTGGATTTATCTCAGGGCAGAATTTGGATTTTAGGATGGATAGATGCTGGTTTTGGTCAGGTTGGTAATCTTGGTGATGTTTCCAGATACTTCTGCCTTATTGTGTCTGGTTCTTTTAAGTACAAGTGGTTATGGTATTGGTTTGTACGTATGGGCAGTAAGAAGGCAGGTCATGGACTGCAGCCCCATCCAGTTCCAGAGCAGAGGGACTGGCTGTGTCTACTCCAAGCCTGTGTATGGAGCAGGAGGGTGTGATTCACATCTGAAGCTTATTCTGTGTTGCATTTCAATTCTACATTCATGTGCCTGATTTGAGTCTCGAATGAGCAAGCCCATGCAATGGACAAGGGATACAGGGCTGCTGCAATCCAGCCCAAACATGGCTTTGTGCCACCCACCAGGTACACATATTAGTCAACCCCTTTGGAAACCCCCATATTAGCTTTTTCATCTCTGTGCACAAAGTGAGGGGGCAATGCAGAGGAGAGCTGGTCTGGAAGAAGATCTTCCATGGGTTAACGAGTGAAGTACATGTTCAGGCTTCTCCTAGGCTTTGCTCCTGTTGTGGCCTGAGGGATCTGGATCCCTGTTCTGGTTCTTATTGGTGCCTCTGAGAAGAGCAGGACCATAGGGCGAGCTGATGAGCTCCCCTTGGCAGAAGGCACTTCCGCTCCCAGACTTGGCTGGGTAAGTAACCACAGATGTTGTCAGCTGATGGGCAACACCAGCTCTGTTCAGGCATTTCCGTGATCAAACAATTCAGGTGGCATGGCTGTGGTTGAGCTCCAGCTTGGTTAAGGCAGAATCCATGTGGAGTTTGGGACATACCCACCAATCTTAAAGCTGTGATCAGCTCTGGGCAAACCAAAATAAACTCCAAATCTCTTAACAACATGTCACTTGCAGGAAAAATTCCTCTTTGAACCACCAGATTTGGTTAATACTGGGTTTGATTATTGTATCGTTCCTTCAGTCTCTATATGAAAACAAACAATTTTACTGTATTTTCAAGCTTGATAGAAATATAACTACAGTCTTCATCAGTTTTTCCTACATCTCAGTAGTAAGCCAGGAACTGGACCCTGAAGATATTAAGGCAAGAGGTGGAGGAAGTTCTAGTTTACACAAAAGGCAAGTTTACAAGGTGGAGTGCACAATGAATTCGAATTTTCCAAATAGTTCATTTGTCTAAGTCAGACCATAACCCCTCTGGTATCCCAGGTGGTTTTTCTCTTTGTTCCCTCAGTGATCAACAGTGAAGGAAGCTCTCAGGTCCTGTCTAATATGAAACCTCTGTTATGATATAGAAATGAAAAGCTTGGACAGCACCATGAAGGAGGGAGTTTTTTAATGATCTATTACTGCAGAAAACAGCTTCTTTCCTTCAGGCAAAGGTCTAGGTCATTGCTGCGCAGCTGTTGCGAGGAGCTCTGTCCTTCCTCCTGCCCCGTCTTGCCTCTTCTGCAGGCAACTGTGAGACGCTACAGAAAATCACCTGCACCCTTGAGGAGGCTCCACCAAACTGTTTCATGCTGCTCTTCCGGGTCAGGGAAGATCATAAGTATGATTTGGGAAAAAAGATCAAAGTGACTGTCTCCACTAGGAAATATTTCAGGGAAAAGAAAAGCTAAACTTCACTTCTGACTTTATGTAATGGAAGTGTCCCTTACAACCTTCCCAACATGCCAGATTTTAACTAATTTGGCTGGTACTTAAACGGAACTGGAAGTCTTCAGCGAACATGGGGTCCAGTTTGGAGAAATGCATCAAGATAGGTCTAGGAGTCTCTCAAAGCCCTGCTGCAGGAGCAGGGAAGCTGGGAAAGGACCTCAGGACAGCCCTGGCCTTGGGACTGGCTGTGGGAGGGTGGGGATGGGAAAGGAGGGCTAACGCTCTCCCTTCCTCAGAACTGTGATAGCAAACTGCATCCCTGGGAGTGATTCGTGCTGGCCTTGCTCCTTTGCATTTGCTTAGACAGGAATGCAATTGCTGCCTGACTAAACTCGGAGCGTCTCCTGCTTACCTGAGACAAGCATGAGAGCTTGTCAGGGCCAAAGGCCGTTAGATTCACAGTTGCAGAGTTCTCCCATGTCTTCTGGGTGGAAAGCTTGCTGCCAAGGTCAATGAGGTCCTCACTTTTTTACTTGCTTGAGGTTAAAAATATAAAGGAATAAAACAAGCTCTTTTATGGGGGGCGATGAAAGAATGAGGGATGAAGGATGTCTCTCAGCCTCGCCACTATTGCTTGAGTGGGTCAATCCTTTCACTATAGCCCTGAGGTTAGCAAGAAGCATGACCATTGTGTAGGTGAATATTGAACTCCCTTTGAAATATGTAGATTGAAGGAACCTTCCCATAATATTTTATTTTCCTCCTTGTGCCTGCATCAGTGCATCTGTCTCCAGTCCTCTGCTAGGACTCACTGCAAAAGGTGACCAGGAGCCAAGGTCGGCAGAGCCACTGCTGCTCAGTTAAACCTGGGCAGATGAAAGCTGGAATGCTTTCGATTAGCAGCAGCCACAGCTAAGGGATGGTCTGTGGGTGTTCATTGAAAGAACTGTTTGCGGGGAGAGGTGGTGTCTGCCACAGCCTGGAAAAATGGGAAGTTCTTGGAGCAGCAAGTCTTTCTTCTGACTCGGAAAGGAAGCAGAAACCTTCTCAACTTGGAGCAGCTCTTGTTTCAAGTCTAAAGAAATGCTTCTACACCTGAAAATTTGTTTCTTCATCTCTATCAGTTGGCCTAATAAAAACTTACACTATAGTAATATAAGATGCTTTCTTTGCTTCTTTCTCCTTTCTTTTTTTTAACCCGTTTCCCACTAAACAAAAGTAATAATTTGACACCCCAAATAAAGCTGGATTTTCTCCTGTCATAAACTGTGAATATAATGGCAGGAAGAATGTTGACTATCACCACATGCTTAAAAAAAGAATCAATACAACCAAAACTAACCACTGTGAATTCAAAGGGAAAATGAATGGGGTCTGCCTCATTCATAAATGTCATACGAGACTTTGGCTAAAAAGGCAAGTCTGTCATCCCAAGGCCAGCAGCTGTTGTTATGTTGAATAAAATGGATACAAATGGGTATTATTTTAAAGCGAAATGCTTAATCCCAGGCCTAACAAGCCCACTGTCCTCTCTGTAACCCTGTGCCATACAAGCCACGATCTCCAGTAGAGGGCTTGATTGCACAGGAAATAAAATTCCCTGGCCATGCCCTACCAAACCAACAAACACCCTGGCAATGTTTGAGTTACTATGGCAATCACAAAATAGGAAGGCCTTTTCTTCTTTTCCCCATCTCTGCATGCAGCCGCAGGCTGCTCCTGAATAGCTCACATCTGCAAAAAGTTTTAACACGGTACTCAGATAAAGAAAAGGATCCCAAAAATGGGCATTGACCCGTCTCAAAAAATGTTGCAAATTTTATATACAAGAATTGGGGAGCTGTGCCACTTTGCGCAGGTTATGTCATAATGTGAACAAAAAGGGATAAAAGCTGATGAAGGCTTTTGCTGTCAAATATGGAGAGAGGGGAAAAAGCAGAAGTAAATGACAGCTTTAATGCAGATGTAAGAAGAAAAGTCAAAGATGGGTGACAGAAAGTTGCTGGTCAATGAATAAAGGAAAATTTTTGAACACAAAAAACGGACAAAAGAGTAAAATACAATAAAAATCTCACTATAGAAAATACTGAGAAAAGTCCCAAAAGCACGGAGAGCAAAATCTTGGAGCTATCAAACCATGTGAAACGGACATGTGGTTCTTTAGAACGGCCCATTTCAGGCATTAATAGCTCCCATTATAAAGGGGGAACCTGATCTCTGGCCTGGAAAGCTTTCAAGAAGCAGACTTTTTACAACAAAATTGAAAAGCAAAACAAAATGGAACCTTTTTGCTTTGCACAAATAAACTAGGTTTTTGGTCATTCTAGACATATAGACATAGTCCTGAATAATGAACTGTTACACATTTTACCAGTTTTCCTTGGACAAATGCTTTCCGGTAATGGAGAATAATTATGTATTTAAATGGAGATTTTCTTTCTGGCAGATCATATGCTTTCTGACAGTACATTTTCCACCATTAAAATATATTTATTGTTGATAATAGAAACTTGCCTCCACCAACAAGCTGATTTCAACCAGCTAATTTAGATGCCAGCATGGAGTAAGTGAATGTGTGTGAAGCAGCTGATGGTTTCACCAGGCTATTTAATCCCAGTGAGAGGAAAGGTATGAATCCAGAATTTAATGTACAGGTCTGTGCTCTGTGTTAGTTTTGCCTCTGGATCTGTGGTGTGTGGGAGGTGGAAATCCCACCACTACCTCCATGTAAGGTAGCTCCATCTCAGAATAAGATTCAGTAAGAGTAAATTTACTCTTAATTTGTTCTTAATCTTAGGTTTGATTGACATGTTGTAGCTTCTGAAAGTATCATTACTCTTTAAAAGCTCTTACTGACAAGTCACATTAATCACTAGTGTCTGAGAAAGGCTTAATGTGGGGAAATGAATGAAAATGGCATAAACAGTTCACAAAAAAAAGTCCAAAGGGCCGAAAGAAGCCCCAAATCCAGTAAAAGTGGGGCTGTATTATACATTCATTGACTCTTGTTCTTTTGGGGGTGTTTTAGTATGAAAAGAAAGAGACAATAGAAGACAATAACGGTACCTTATCAAAGTTCATTCAGGCAGCTATTTCAAATACTTTTAACGGCTTGTCACTGGGTCTTGCAAGTCTCTGAGAGTCTAAACATTCTGTCACATTTGTGTACTAACCACTTAAAGTGCTGCTAAAGCCTTTTGACCTGGACTGACTCTCCTTTATCTAGGTCAAAATGCAAGGGAAAGCCTTTGTGTTCCACAGCCTTCATTAAATTCATTGATTTGACCTGTATTTTAAAGACCAAAAGTCAAATGGAATGGGAAGTTAAAGTTCCCATACAAAATCTTCCACCGAGCACTTCACGGCCTCCTTGAACTATGTAACATTCAGAAAAGGCCATCTCACGGCCATTTGAAGTGTGGGCTATAGCTGGAGTGGCAGTTTTGTCCATTTATTTCAAGAGAATTGAAGGGATTCATCAGAGCTTTCCCCCTCTTAAATGAGGACAAAAAAGTTGAAGCATACAGACGGTTCCGCTGACCATTTTTTCTTGTTCTGAGTCATCTGTTCAACAGGACATAGCAAAGTTCAGGGGCAGATAAATTTTACTTAATTCCCAGCCTGTGGACAGGCAGGAGTGAGGTTTGTTGCCTTACATTACCCCCTTGATGTGCTCATGATCAACTGTGCTGTCAAGGAATAAACCCTCTTTGGCCTTTGGAGACCAAATTTCAGAACTAGTGCTTACTCTTTCTGGGAATACAGCAGAAAAAAACAAGTCCTTTATACAATAAACATAGCATTTAAGTCTTAATTTCATTTTCAGCTAGGACTCAGGTGTTTAAAAGCTTGAAACCTGAGGTTTTCATTCATTTCTAGTAAACAGTAGAGTCTTGGACCAAGAGGTGTTTCTGCATGTGGCTGACCCAACTGACGTTGTGGGTCTGAGAAGGATGTATCTCACTGAAAGCAAAGCTTTTGCCCTGAGGACAACAGGAGGTTGGAGACTTCTTGCAAGCTGCTGGGGCAGTCCAGATTGACCCAGAAGGCAGGTCCTGCTCTGTGCGGCTGTGGACAAGAGGAGATGCCAAGGGCCCTGGCTGGCCTCAAGGATGCACCTGTGCAAGGCTGGAGCAGGCTGGTCACCTTGTCTTGCACACACCTGTGGCTGAGGTTCATGGCTTATTTACAATAGGAAGAGCAGAATGAAAGGAAAATAAATAAAAAAGATGAAAGTAAACTTTAGCCAAATTACAGGTCACAAAGGTATTCAAAATACAACAACTTGCCTTGAGAAGATCTGCAAGCGTATGCTTTCAATCAAAGCAATCATGCATGATCTGAGTATTTGGTATAGCTTTTCAGAAACTATTGTTTGCATGAATGGCATTAGAAGTGAGATTCAGCTGCTTTGAGGTCTTTGGTTATATGACTGAAGGCTCATCTCTGTGAATGCAAAGAGAAGCACAGAGGAATGATGATGGCAGGATGGAAACCACCACAATCTAGTTGGAGAAGACCAAGATAAACTAACTGAGAAAACCTGCCTTTCCTGGAACTGTTACAGACAAGGCATCAGCCCCATGGTCTGGGCTCCCTGCTCACCTTACAGACTGAGGGGGTTGGCAGCTACAAACTTGTTGAGGGACCTGTAAGGGAAGGTCTAATGATGGGGACACAGAGGGACTGAGGTGCTTCGGGGAAACAACTGTGGGAAAACAGAGCAAAAAAGAATAAAAACATCTATTTGTGTATAATGAAGCTTCTGGCCTGTTTCTGTGCCTGACCACTACAGTCTGTTCCATCTTCTTATTAAACTCCATTTCCTTTCCTGGTAATGGAGACCTTGTGTGTCCAGGTGTGCCTGGAGGTGTGAGCACCAGCAACTGGAGCAGAGCTGTGAGCCTAACGTGCCCTCATGCCAGCAATCATGGAGGCCTCTCAGATACTCCTAGACACCTGTATAAAGCCCTTTATGTATCTGAGTGTTGAGACAAATGCTGGATGTGTATCTTCTCCTTTCAGCAAGTCAAGTGGCTCACTGACTTTTCCACTCCTGGGAGCTGGAGTGGCTCACACATCCAGCTTGCACATCATCCTGCACACAGAGACTTAGGGGCAGGGTGGGCCTGAGGGGAATGTTTAGCGACATGGTTTAGTGGTGAAATTGACAATGTTAGGTTTATGGTTGGACTTCATGATCTAAAGGTCTTTTCAAACCTAAATGATTCTGTGATTCTGTGAATGCATTTCAGAGATGTGGGTGATCCTTACTGCTGAAGAAATCAGCAGTAGCCTAAAAAATATGTCTTGTAGTGTATTTCCTTTGGATATGGAGAGGCTGATTTTCTTTCCCTGAGATCCAACCACTCCTTAATCACATCTTGCCTGCTTGAGTATTAAGAGTTATTTACAGGCATGAGCAACTAAGAAGTTAAGAGATGTTAAGGCAGTGCAGAGCCTGGAGACTTTGTGGTAGGAAGATGGCAGAAGGAATGAATGGCAGGGAGATCTGTGGGTCAGTTTTGTGTTTGGATTCGTGGTCAGTGAAAATTTGGCCACACCATCCTATCTTCTCTTGCTCACTGAACACAGACATCTGCTTTTGGTCCACTTGGACAACCAATGCTTAAAGGAGCTTTAAAGCAGTTAAAATGCCTTCTCAGGTGCTTCAAGTAGACTACATCCATCTCCAAGTTGATGCAGAACCAGGGCAAACTGAGTGCTTTAATCCATAGACAAATGAACTCAGTAAACAGGGATCATTGATGAGTTTAAACGTCCAGAGGAATGTCCAAGAGCATGTGAAATCCCCTTCATCTAGCAGTAAGTCTCTAAAAGAGTAGGTTCTAATTCTATTTCTATGTTCACATAATTATGATTTTACAGATCTCATCACCTAAAAGATATACAGGAAATGAAGCAGCAGAAACAATACATGGAAAACCTTTGGTGCTTGGTCAAGACAAAATGTCACCTTACAGAAAGGCTGGCTTAAAAAATGGGAGAATAAAGTTTTCTTTAGCTTTTAGATGACTTCCATAGTTCCCAGAAAGTCCAGTCTGACATGTTCCAATGGTGTAGTGTTCATTGAAAAGAAATAATTGCAAACTTAAGGGAAAAACACAACCCAGACCTAAAACAGCCCTTTGAGCCATTATTTTCTATGAGTCTGATTTTGTACAAGATCAAGATTCTAAAAGCTAGAATGACTCCTACACAACGCTACTTTTTTGTTTGCAAAATTATCTGTAAAAGGGTTTTGTTCATCTTATTTATTGTTCACCTGTAGAGATTTGCTCAGCAGTTGGGTAGTCTCTGGATTGTCTGTAAACTCCTTGCCTATTGTTTTGTGCATTCCTAAGATGCTTTTTTTTTAATGTTTTTTATTGGGCCAAAATTGGTAACTTAGAGACACTTTTTTTCTGGTATCCAATTGGGCAATTCCTAGAGTTTTGAAGATTTATGAGATGATCCTTTCCTACTGCGATTCTTCATGGTGGAGCATGTTTGCCAGAGGCTCTATGTCCATGAACATCCTAGCAAACCATGTTCCTCTCACATCTCTGGAAAGGAATGAGATGAAAGAGGAGTTGAATGCCACCAAAGTAGTCTGATTATTTTGTATTTGGGAAAACATTTGCAACAATCTGTTTGGATTTGACTATAAACAGAGTCACTCTAAAACAGTGTCTCTATTGAAGCAGTATTGTTCCCGGCCACCAAAGCAGAATAAAAATATCTCCAGGACCACATTCAGAGACGTGAGAACCATCCAGTCCATGGCATGCTCCCTGTTCCTGCCAGCTCATGGTGGTCCCTTTGCAGTGAGAACTTTCTTTGGGCTCTGGGGAGATCAAGAAGCTGTTGGGGAGAAATTGCAGAAGGCGAGCTTGAGAAACAATATGCTGGGTCAAAGAAGCGGTCTCCTACCACCCTACTTTGTCTCCATTGGTGGCAGTAAGAGCTGCAACAAGGGAAAGTACAGGAGTTTCACCACTTGCTGTGCCTTGCTTGCACTTGCAGGGAGCCCCCAGCTCCAGAGGTGATGGGATGTTACTGGGAGGTACCCACATAAGCTCCTGAGTACCATCTCATTGACCTGCTGTCCACAATTGTGTCTAATCCCATTGTGAACCTGCTGATACCATTCACCTTTTCAGTGTCCCATGAACATGATTTCCAGATGTTTGCAACCAGCCACGGACTGTCCTGTGTCTGTTTTAAACTGATCTCCCTGAGTTTCCCTGAGTATTCACTGGTGCTTGCGTTAAGGGATTTGGTGAATAATTGTTCCATGTTCGCCTTACCCATTACTCTCATGGATGAGTGAATTTTGTACGTACCCCTTCAGCCTTCTTTCATCTAAACTGAGGAGCCTCTTTAGTCTCTTCACACAAAGCAGTTGCTTCACCCTGCAGTCATTTTCATTGCCTTTTTCTTTATCTTGTAACTTTACTACATCCTTCTTGAGATGCAGAGATTTGAACTGCACGCAATACTCAATGTATGCAAGATATAAGGGTTTCAGCCTTATCTTCATCCTAAAAAGATGAAAAAGAATACAAAACTTGAGTTAAATATAAACCACATTATACATCAATTAAAAAGGATTGTGCTATACTACAAACACCATAGTCATCTCACTAGTAGTGTCCTTGAGTAGTCTTGGTTCAAACAAGACACCTCGTGGGAGAAGTTTTGCCCACATGAAGTCTGCTGGGTGCTCTGATGGCTGCAGCACACATAGGCTGCTTCCTAAGGCATAGGCCGCTTAAAAATATGAGCCTGAATAGCAACCCCTAAGCTCAGGTCACCCATCTCTGAAGTACAGATGCGTGGATAAGCCTCACACACTCCCTAGGTAGAATACATAGCTGATAATCTAAGCTTTGTTATCCATGTAAGATAACAATTTTGATGTGTCCATTTATTTTAGTACTTGCTGTCTTTACTTGAAAGTTTGAAGTCTACAAACTGTGAAGATTATAGCTAATTCAAAATACGGCAAAATACTGCTTTTTGACAGGAAGAAAGTTAAAAAATAAAGCGTTTTGAAGTGCACTTTACATTGATAAACCATAGCTGATTCTAGAGGCACATTATACCAATTCAAACATGTGGCAGAAAATTTCCCTGCTCAAAGAACTTGCAACCAAAATGAGCAAGGAATGAAGAGGGAGACAGGACTACTGAGGTAAAGGGTAATGATCTGTGTGGGACCAGAGAGGTGTAAGCATGGTGATGCAGCAGGGAAGCAGCTCCTGGCCACAGGAAACTGCCCTTCTGCTCTGCCAGCATGAAGGTGAGGGTCATCTTTGGAAACCACTCAGTGCTTCCAAGGGAACCCAGTATGGCAAACTGCACACGGGACCATGGCAGTCATAGTTATAGGGATGACTGGATTGCCAGTGACTGTTTCTTTCTGTGGGCATGTACCAGTGTTAGTAGAACAGGATTTTAGCTCTTTGCAGACCTTTATAGCTTTCTCATTCTCCTGCTGAGGACTAGTCTTTGGGTTTTACTTCCCTTTTCAGTCCCTCTCCAAAGCTATATGATTATACTTTTATGAACTGCCATCAGCTGTGTAGAAAAAGGGCACCCTCTGCAGTATACTGAAAAATGGGGGAATAGCTCGCACTTCCAGAGCAACAATAAAGCATTAGTGCTTGTACGTGACCATAAGCACCTGAAATGGTTGTTTCAGGATCTGCTGCTATAGTGGGAGTTGTTGTAGCTCCTGCTCCCTGGGGCGCATCCTTCTGGGCAGCCTGCAGCAGCTGGCATAAAGCCCAACAGATACCACAGAAGGGCAAAACACAGTTATTTTACCTTGTTATCTTAGCATTCACAAGGGGAAGGCACTCCCTGCAAAGCACGCTGCTTGAACTCAAACAGGTGGGGACACATGGCTTTTTGTATTGAGTTCAGGAGAGCTGTATTAATCCACGGCCACATCGTCTGACAGCCTTGTTTGCCAAGCTGTGAGCGAGCAAGCATCATGAAGCATACCAAAACCTAATGATGTACTACCAACATCCACACCAAAGACAAGGCCATTTAGAGCAGAGAGACAAGCTGAGTTAGTATAAAAGAAGAGGCATCAATCACTATTCCCCCAAGACAATGGTGATAATTTAATGGCTGTTTTTTAAGAAGAACTGACACTATACAAAGATTGAGGAAAAAGGTCTGGTAGGCTTCACCTGCAGCTGAGAGCTATTTGTTCCCATTGTGCCAACCAGAGTGAGGTTTGAAATGGCAGTTTCTGCAGCTGGCATAATATGCATCAAGTTATGCTCACAACTAAAGATGTACTTTATATTGCTAGATTTTCTGGCACAGACTGTTATTAGTCAAGCTTGAATGACTTTGCTAATGAATTAACTTTCTGTTGAATTTTAAATTAATCTACAGAGTTCTGTAGAACATTTTTTCTTCTGTTAAAATCATTCAGTTTTTTGACATTACTTCCCTATTATCTACTAGTTCTATGACACTTTTTCTATCTAATTCAGACCTAAGACAAGAATTTGCAAACCAAATACATTTAGCAAAGTTGTATCCACATACTATAGCCCTATATTTGATCATATTTTGGTTTTCAGAGAGATGAACCAATGGAGATATCCTTATGCGTGTTGTGAAGTGACTCTAGATAATCAAACCAAAAGCATCCAGAGCACTGAAGTCATCAAAGCAAATTCAGTCTGAAAGGTTACAAAAAATGAAAGTCTTGGAATAAGGCTGGAGGGATTTTCCAGCAGTTTTTTAGTCCAGACCATTGCCAGAAGATATGATCACCCTTAATGCTTCAGATGGAGATTTCTCCAAGCTTTCTTTAAAGATTTCCAATGATGGACAGTACACACCTCTCTAGCACAGCTCCACTCCTTCACTGTCCATACAGCTAGTAAGTGTTCCTGGTGTCTTACTGGAACCTCCTTGCTGCACCTAAGTATGTAATTTCTTGTCCTATGTGAGCCTGAAGAGTGTTTCACTCCTTCTTTGCAGCAAACCTTGGCGTATGTAAAAAATGTTATCAGGAAATCCCTGCCATATGGTGGAGCAGCCCCAGTTCTTTCACAGTATATCACACTTTATGGATTTATGGTTATTCTACTCATCCTCCTCTGGGCTCTCTGTTTTGCCTGAAGTTTCCCAGATGTGCAGACCCACAGCTGAGCCCCAGCTCAACACAGAACAGTGCTGAGCAGGGAAGGAGATTTAGTCAGGGTCCAGTTCTGCATGTAGTATTCCTTGCCAGATGTTTGAATAAACATTTCCTGCTTTGCCTGAGACCTCCTCAGGATTTCAGCATAAACAACAAATTCTGGCATTTGCAGTCTTCAAGGAAAATGTGGTAAGGACACTACAATACTTTGAAACAATCTAAGGAACAAGGGGCACTCAGGGTAATGCAGTGAGAGCAAACTGGACTCACCAGTCCCAGAACTGCATTTAGTATATCTGACAGCTTTTAGTTTTTCTCATAACAGTTCTTTTGAGGGATACACTTCATCCTTTGAAATGAGTCTTTCCATTTCCTCCCATAGCAGCTTGTGCTCTGGCAACCCTTGTTAGTGATAACTGATGAAGAGTGAGCCAAGAAAACAGGAAGAGTCTTTAACCATACTGAATGGTTTCTAAAGAAATTGCTCATTTTCACAAGTGTTTTAATTTATTTTTTTTTCAGATTTTAACTTCCATTTATATTCAGTTCATCCAAACTCCTCTGACATGATCTTCATGAGCATGATGGTCCAGGGAGTAAGCTCAGTTGTTCATCTGCTCTGATGTGGCTTTGGGCATCCTACAGGCCTTACAAGAGGGAATCGCAAGGCCCAGCCTGCTAGTGACCTTGTAAATGGTACTTCGAATTCAGTCCATCTACACACTGCAGCTACTTGAGGCAGAGAGGGCAACAACAAGGTGATTTCATGCAACACTGAAACATGAAATGGGCAACTTAGTGGTGAGCGTCTCAGACACACTGCAGAAGTAACAGCACTGGATCAGTGGTGGTACAGCTACAATTAAAAATCTACAAGTTTACCACAAACTTTTTCATTCTGCTTGTCAATATGAAGAAGAGGCAATTTTGACTTTGTATCTGGATTGTAGGCACCACTCAAAATGTATCTTAAGTACTGCCTTGGCATCAAAACCTGCCACATTCAGTTCTAGCGCTAAGCCTCTGTTCAGCTGCAAAGTTGGATTGTATCTGCTCTAACAAGTCTCCAGAGGAGACAGAAACACCTATACCTGCAAGTAAGTTAGTCCAAGTGATATTGAATGTCCATCCAGATCTTTCTAAGTCCTTCCCGTTGCTTCATTGCTGACCCCACTGATATTTCCAGAAAGAGTTGTCTTAGGGATTAATATAAGGCCATCACCTGTATGCTTGAGCCCTCCATATTTTCTGCCAAATCCTCTCACCTTCAGGCTTCTAAGTGAATAGGAGGATGCATACAAACAAAAGTGTTTCTTTAGCTGCCTGTTCATTCAACCTCCTACACATTATACCCTAGGTTACTAAAGTGGCTACTACCAGATCAAGAAACGGAGCTAATGACCTCCTATCATTTTTCCACACTTTCTTAGCTACTGAGCTGCTAACAGGGACATTAGGAGCAGTTTGGGACTTATGACTGTGCTGGAAATGTAAATAATCTGAATCTGCTTTGCAGAGAGGACTGTGGACAAGTGCCTTATGTAAGCTTTATAAAATCAAAGCTCCAGTGTGACTGTCATAACCATCAAAAGGAACAATCCTAGAGATAACCCATGGCTGAGTCACCAATGCCTTTGAAAACAAAGACCAGGTCTCTGGCTTGTAGTAGGGACCAAGTGGTGTGTTTGAGTCACCTTGGTGTTGTACTGTTGCTTAGCAGTTGAACCTACTGCAAGTCCTCAGAGAACCAGGAGCTAAAAATCCCAGTTCTTTCTGTTCCTACAGAAAAAGCTATTTGAGTGCCCACACCATTGCGTGGTTTTGTGGCTACCTCCATCTCTTTTTATCATATTTCCTCAAAGACAGAATTCCTGCCATGAAAACAAAAACATGTGTGGGCCTAGTAATTCAAGAAAGTTGGTCCACTTTTAAACAAGTGGAAATCAGAAGCAATTCAACTGAAATTGCTGGGTTTGGTTCCCTAGGAATCTGCGCTTTGAAGACTCCTTTTCACATGTTCAATAACTATCCAGACCACAGGGGCTAGCACACTGCTGTTTGAGGCAACATAACTATCTAGAAAGACAGCTTGGACAAGAAGATGATGCTTTACCCTGACTAGAGTAATGCTCGTAGAAACAAAAAACTGGCTCTGTTCTTTCAGGGCAGGGTGGAGGTCAAGGGTAGCGCCTCTACTGGTGTAACTGGAAGATAAGGGATCCCCAGCCATTTACTCCATCTCTGTGCACTTCTGGGGTATCCCGACAATTTATGGCTGAAAATATGTCCTTATGAAATACTTTATGTAATATGATTACAGTTAGGTTTTATACTTCCCAATCAAGTAGGCATGTTGGCCCTCCGTGAGATTGCTGCACTTGCTCTAGGATGTTAATCTCTCAGTTACAATGCAAAAGTAGGTGCATTCTGAAGTGTCCTTATTTTTATTAGAGTTTTAACTAAGTTTTCAAAGCAAAATAGGTGAAACCATGAGCAGATGTTATGGGTCCACATGTCACTTGCACAAATACCTAAGCTTTGTCCAAATGAATAACTATGGCACTGTGCATTTGAGCAAACACATGGAAATATCGGACTTGGACAAACGCACAGCAAGTCATTTTAGCTTTTTCTAAGGAAGTTTATCAGATTTGGCAATCAATCATCTAAGCTGACCAAGGATACTGTGTCTTTGCAACAAATGTTCATGCTTGTCATCATTAACATCATTTAGATTTTAGACTTTTTCTAATTAAGAAAGGTTCCCACCAGCAACAGCAAAAATCCCCACCACCTCTTTCATTATCTCAGCTTTTCTTCGCTTTAATTACTATTGAGCTCCTGGCTGATTAAATTAGGGGGTTTAGGTCTTTTCTGAAATCTTAGGGAAATTATCTAAAAATCATGAAATCAATTCCCTTACGCTGTTTTAATCTTTTATGTTTCGGGCTCCAAGAGGGACGGGCGGACAAGTGCAGCCCCTCGGAAAAGTGTGCAGCACTAGACTGCTTGCCAGCCCTCTATTGCCTTTGTGGACCATCTGGGTCAATTTCCTTCCAACTAAATGAAATGCAAATAAAAATTCCAGCAGTTTTTCAGCTGCAGGCTGCCCAGCTGATTAGCATGACAGAGGCCGGGAGATGAGGCCTGACCCTGTGCACTTCCCCTCATCTCATTAAGTTGTAACTCTACCGTGGCTGCATTCATGGTGTTTATTGACGCTGAAAGGCGTCTTTATCCAAAACTAGCTAAATTCACATTCAGAGTTTTTCCATGAAGGCTTGCCTGCTACAGCATCCACATGAAAGTGAACCTATTGTAGCTTAGTTATGTGTCCTGCTGATTCCTAAACAATCTGAGCTTTCTCCAAAAATGTTAGATGCACGTTTAAGTTGCATTAAAAAAAAACAAACTTAAAACATTTTAACAACTCTGTAGTTTAATATATTAAGTGTATGAACAAGTTTCATTCCAATGATGACAGTGTGTATATTAAATTCCCACATATGAAGAGACAACCCAGACAAAGTACAGTAACGAGTGAGTGCCTGTATCATGTAGGACTGCAGACAACGGTGCATTATACGTATCCTCACATATATCAGCAAGGAGAAAGATATAAGATTCAAGAAGGCAGCATCTCCAGCAATTTATAGTGCTGTGAGAGTCACAGTTGGACAACGGAGAGAAATACACCTTCCAGCTGCCCCCTATTTCGTGTCTTGTCACGACTCTACATTAAAGAAAGGGAAATAGTGTGGAACCAAAGCCTGGTGGCAGCGAATATAGTAATGATTATGATCTTTTCACCTTTCTCTTGACCACAATGACTAGCATCATAGCTGGATGACAGAAGCTGAATGGATAAGACACTGCAGTTAAGGTTCCAGGGCAACCTGGCCTGGTGGGCAGCATGTTTTCTCTGTTGTTATGTTTGAAGGCCAGGTGAGAACTAAGGTAGACAGACTATTTCCAGGAGGCATGGAAAAGAATAGCAGCTACTACAGTTTTGTGAAAGCAAAAGCCAAATGCTCATGTTTTCCCCACCTTACTCTGTAGGGTATGCATAGTAAAGACTAACAGCTCTCTTATGGGATTCCCAGACTGCAAACAAGAGTTTGGGATGGTCCAGTATTTACACCAATGCATCTCTGGAGTCAAAGTCCTATTCCTGCTCATGATAGCTGGACTGGAAAGAGAGGACAGGGGAGTATTCCCTGAACCACTGCCAAGTCTCTCACAAGATATTTTAAGATTTCATTGGAGAGGAAAGATGTGCTTTTTTGTTGTTGTTATGGAAAACATTTTTTTCCTTCACTGTGCCAAGACAAATGTAGGGGAGTTGGCAGAGATAAACCTTTGGATGAGGCTGCAATAAGAGGTTTCAGGGCTATGAATATCTCATCAAAGTGACTTATACCTGCGCGGAGCTAAAAAGTGAAGTCAGCGCATGATGCACAATGGCACCACAGGCTGTAAGAATAAAAGTAAAAATATTACACCATCATTGCTCCATTCAAAAGTCACACAGAGCAGAGAATCTTGAAGGTGATCTCCGTGTAGTTATTCCATGAAGGAGAAATTCTGCTGTAATTTGCCCATAGCTCTTCCCTAGACTTTCCATCTCATTAGCTAATGAGTTCACTTTGCTTCATGCATTCAGACTAGAACAAACATTGTCTTGATCTGAGAAAAAATACACGATGCTTAAGCAGAAAACATTTTCAAAAGTTCATGGTACATCAAAGTCTTCCCACTCAGCCACAAGCTATTACGAACGTTACATTAATATTTTGGACCATTTCTCATAAGTCTATTGAAGTCAAAGGTGATCTTTTCTTGCTGGAGGCCAATGGTAGGAGTCAAGGGAATGGCACTAAGATGTGTCAGGGTAGGTTTCAATTAGGTATTGGGAAGAGATTCTTCACTCAGAGGGTTGTGGAGCACTGGAACAGATCTCCAGGGAAGCAGTCATGGTGCTAAGATTGACAGTATTCAAAAAGCATTTGGACAATGCCCTCAGACACACAGTGTGAGTGTTGGAGTTGTCTTGTGCAGGGACAGGAATTGGACTCGATGATCCTTGTGGGTCCCTTCCAACTCAGGTCATTCTGTGACTCTATCTTCTAGTAATTTCTATAGGGTTTTTATAATATTATTTGCTAGTTTGGCTTAGTTAATTGTGACCACAACTCCACATAAGATGAAAGACACCAAATGAACAAACATGTCAACATCTGGCTTTCCTGTTTCTCCAGACTAGTGTTTGCAGGATAGACAAAACCCACTCAAACATGTCATCACTCCCAGATACGTTGTTTAAGCATATTCTTAGATTAGGGGCATGTAAATAAGGGTTGGACTACACAGACTTCTACTTGAAGGTTGAGAAGGTGAACATACAGTAGAGCAGTGGAAGGATAATGTATTTTGATCACTCATGTTTCAGTTTTGCCGGCTCTTGGAGACATCTCTATTCTGTATACTAGTTCAGAATTCAGCTTCATAAGTAGCAGAACAAGACTAAGGCTTGCTTGAAATCATGAGTTTTAACTGGTTTAGTCAAACTAGTGGAAAGGCCTTGTGAACACCCTTGTTTGTTTTAAATGCACATCACATTTCAACTGAAGTTAGTAAGGAATTAATGTCATTAACTCAATACAAAAAAGCTTAAGCTGTAGTGAGAGTGTCTTCATTGCACTCTGTCTTGGTGCAAGTAAAAGTGTTCAAACCCCTTGGTGTTTTTATTAGGCAAGTTTAATGAAATTGTGCTTTTTAGAAGTAAAAAGAATTAGAAAAAGAAACTACCTACTCTGCACTAGTGTGAACTTTATTTACTTCTGGGCTTTAATTTGAACTTATACAGTTTTATAGCTGTTAAAATCTCCTGAGAACAAACCAGTGATTTTCCCATTAGTAGCTATAGCATGTTTTGTGCTCAATGTGTTTTGTTATCAACCACGTCAACATTAAAGCCAGCCTATAATGTTAACAACAACTTATGAAGTGTGGTCTTAAATAACAAGTTAGGGTAACTGCTACCTGTATAAGAAATCCCATGATGGGTGGGAGCACACTCAAGCAAAGCAGGAAGCCAACTGCTCCATTCTAAGGAGGCTGATGGGAGGGAGAAGAATGCTGTGGATACACTTTACTGCTTGACATTTCATATAGATCTATATCCAAATGCAAACACATATGTGAATTTAAAAAAGTGTGATTTAGGATCCTTGAAAGATTTTGCTTTGGTAATTTAGAACATTTTCACTTTATAATTAATTTAATTTCAATAAAGTGAAAGCATTTTAATAAAACCTTAAGTAATGATAAAATATATGTGCCGTGATAACACCAATACTGGAATAAAAATATCAAACCATTATATTTTGACCTTATCAAAATGGAGTATTTTACAATGTTATTACCATGGAATAATGAAGTCAGGACAAATGAATGCAGCTTCTTCTAACTGAAATATTTTCAGGCTTGGTATCTTCCTTGGATATATTTTGATTTTGACAAAGCTGTTTATATGACAGAAGATTGTCATTAGGAGTTTTCATCCAGGTTCAGTTGTCACTGTCAACCATTCAACAGAATATGGGAGTTTGGGGGTTGTTCCACTTGGAAAGATGAAAGCAATGATTGCTGTGCTTTTCTTTAATATGATAATTTCTTTATGAAAGAGGAGTCAAATATTTTTTTAGAGCACAGCAGGAAAAAGAAAGAATCATAGAATGACCCGAGTTGGAAGGGACTCACAAGGATCACCAAGTCCAAATCCTACCCCTGTACAGGATAACACCAAAATTTATACCGTGTGTCTGAGGGTGCTATCCAAATACTTCTTGAATATTGCCAGGTTTGGTGCCGTGACTGCTTCCCTGGGGAGCTGTTCCACTGTTCCACCACCCTCTGGGTGAAGAATGTTTTCCGAATATTCAACCTAACCCTCCCCTGACACAGCTTCCCACTGTTCCCTCCGGTCCTGTCATTGGTCACCAGAGAGATCAGCGCCTGGTCCTCCTCCTCCCCTTGTGAAGAAGCTGTAAACTGGGATGAGGTCCCCACCTCAGTCTCCTCTTCTCCAGTCTGAACAGTTCAAGTGACTTCAGCCACTCCTCATATGATTTCCCCTCTAGACCCTTCACCAGCTTTGTGGCCTCCTCTGGACGCTCTCCAGTAGCTTGATGTACTTTTTACGCTGTGGCACCTAAAACTGCGCACAGTGCTCGAGGTGGGGCCTCACAGTGCAGAGCAGAGCAGGATAATCACCTCTCTTGGCGAGCTGGCAATGCCATGCTTGGTGAGCCCCATGACATGGTTGGCCCTCTTGGCTGCCAGGGCGCATAGTTGGCTCCAGTTGACCAAAACCCCCAGAAAACAGTAAAGAAAGAAAAGTGGAAAAAAGCCTAAGTTTCATTCAGAGGTGGAATGATGGTTGGACCTGGACCTGTCCTGTAGATAAGAAGCAGAGCAATTACAACTGCAAGCCTTGGGTCCAAAGTGGAAGAAAGGAGGGGCAAAATGAAAAGGAGCAGAGAGCAAAATACTCAGGGACACCGGGTTGGGGGAAGAGGCTACGTAGAGAGTTTGCAAAGTGACAGAAGGGCCTCATCTGGGTAACTTTCTGCATAGCAAACGGGACAAACTGATGTGACAGCAGCATCAAAAAGCAGTGATTTCGTCATTTGTCAAGTTTGGGACACGTAATGAATGTCTCATGATTTATACTTTTTCTCAGTCCCAGTTACTACAGTACTGAGTTCTTATGATGTTCTCAGCTTGGACTAAGAAATAACCATAATACATTGCATGATGTAGAGGAGACTGAAAAGGTGGCTGCTATTGGCTAAAACACAGCCAGAAGGAAAAGTAAAAACTCAGATTTACTATTGCAGGCGTAATTTCTGAGAGCTGGACATGTTATTCACCAAGGTCTGGAGTCTCTCTATTGTTTATCTTGGAGATCAGATGCAGCAGTGGTGTGAACCCTCACTCTGAACCTGAAAGAACATTCTGAACCAGCAAGGACACAGTCTTGTCAGGAAACCTGGACTAACTTCCCAGAATTTCTTCACTGAAAGGGTGATCAAGCACTGGCACAGCTGCCCGGGGAGGTGGTTAAGTCACTATCCCTGGAGGTGTTTAAAAGGCAGGTAGATGAGTTTCCTAGGCACGTAGTTTAGTAAGGGGACAGGGCACGGTTGGACTCAATGGTCTTGGAGTTCTTTTCCAACCAGATGGTTCTGTGCTTCTATAAGTACAAAAAAGGGGGTTTGCAGGTGTATACATCAGTGCTGTGATGCTGATCAAAGAGAAACACACAACAGAAGACCTTAATACTTCTCAAAATACAAAGAAAAGATGAAAGAAAAACTGCAAAGATAATCTTTGAGAATTCTTGGGAAAAATGCCCAGCTTGATGTGGGACACTCCAGAGTTATGCAGAGAATCAGTAGAAGCAGATTGAGAAACCCACAGCAGACTGGGTGCGGAATGAGGTGAGGTGCAGACAATGGCCAAAAGCAGCAGCTCTGAGGTCCCATGGCCTTACAAAGCTGTTGCTACAAATGCCTCAATGGCATTTCTTGTATCTTGGTCTTGAATCAGAGTGGCTAATGTCCTTATGTTTGGGGACTGTTTTAATCTTCTGGTGTGTTTTTGAGGTCCAAATAAGTGCAAACACGTTTGTTTGCATCAGACCAAAGATCCCCGGCCTGGGACTGAATCCAGTTTTCTTATTTCTTTGCATTCAACTTTGGCAACCACAAGGCAGTGCTTGCAGTTAATTACAATTTAGCAATTCATGGGTCGGAAGTGTGCTTCCTTTTCCCTTGCTTTGCACAGAGTGCTCTGCCCTGCTTACATGAGAGTGCAGGGAATCAAGCCATGCTCAGAGTTCATGGCAGCTTACTTTTCTATGTGTGCCTTAGGAAAAATGAAGGAGCAAAATTCCCTTCTATGGCATTACATTACAACTCTTCTTCCCTTGTCTGACCCCTACTGATCATCCTCCTCATCCCATTTCTCCTTATGACCCCAATTTGTATTTTGGTCATTTTTTCCCATTTTGTCTCTTTTCAGGCCTGCACCCTTGCCAGCCATTGTCACAGTCCAGTGGCAATATTTCTGTCACAGGCTCTTCTCCAGCCTTGCTAGCTAAATCCTGGACTCTGATCCAGAATCTGTAGCTGCCCAGGCTATCCCATATCCCAGCTCACAATCCTCACATCTCCACCATACACCCAGTCCTGCCTACACAGCATCACTGGCTCAGAGTAGCTCTCTCAGCTGTGTTTCCTGCCCAGCTCTTAAGCCATCCATTCTCCACCTGGTCCTCCTTGGATACAACAGAGCGAGGCCACAGACAAAACTGAGTCTCTTTGAACTTTTACCCAAGGGTGGCCCTATCTGGCCGTGAGATGCATTAAGTTCAGTAGGCAAGAGTCATTCAACCCTGCAAAGCCTACTGAGCATGTCCAAAAGAGTTTGGGGCAAAATTGAGGTGATATCTAGTAGAAAGAGCAAAGGCATAATAACACCCATTCCTTTCCTTTCTCTGAAGAATATTTGTGGTTCTTTCTCCAACGTGTATGGCACAGCTTCACAGTGAATAAAAGTGTTGCATCAAAAATTGGCAGAAAAATGTATTCTACTCAGAAATGTCCAACTTGCTATTATTTAACCATGTGTTGTGCAAGGAACACCTGGACTGGGTAGTACAAATTTCAGGGTTGACAAGAGGCAGGACCAGGGTTTCTTCAAAGAAGAGGTGCCAAGCATATGGGCATGCCTGCCAGTGAACTTTTCTGCCAGCAGGCACAAGAGAGTGCGCGTAGGACAGCACAATTTTGATTTGTCGGTTTTGTGATACATTCCATCACTGCAATATTTCCCCTTCTGGATGTGACTTTTAAATCTTTGAATGCACTTCATAGACCACCCGCTGTAGGTGGCTGGGTAGGACTGGGCAGGAGGGTCAGATACTTCTGTGTGGTTATACCCACCCAAATCTGGGGTGCCATGGCTTTTGCTCTGACAGGACTTGTACTTAGCACTGCCTGTGGAGCCTGCAGGGAAACTCCTCTCATTCCTAAACTCAACATTTAGTTTGATCCTCTTAAATTTAAAGCTGAGATTCAGCTTGAGTTAGCAACCTGTTACATTCTTCATTGAAACACATCACTGATGCTCCCATTCTTCCATTGCTCCATTGCTTCTTGCCTCCATTTTTCTTTTGGTGATCTTGTTCAGTTATTTGCTGTTTTCACGCTGGGCCTGGACCCCAATGATACATAGATTTTCAGAATCAAGGAAGTTAGGAATTAAAAAAATGGCAATATTCTAGGGATACTCTAGGTCCTATATCTAGCCCATTACACAGGATAAATTTAATCAAGTAAGATAAATTGAATCATTCAACTGAATAAAGGACGAGTCGTTTTTAAAGACACTGACTCCCTGGAGGGCAAACGGAACTGAAAATTGTCTTAATACTCTCTGTCTTCAGTCTTCACTCTGGGAACTGCTGCTGAATTGGTAATTCTTGATCAAATAAAATGAACAAACCAAAATTATAAACAAATAACAATTTTTCTCTCTTCCTCCAAACTTGGCTCATTTTGTTGGTTTCATTGATCCACCGACTCAACCACAACCTGAAAATGGCATAAGACCTGTCTGTTGGATTGTGCAGTGTACACAAATTGCTACATGTATCAAAATTAACAAAAAAACCTATGGTAATATGAAACTTAATCACTTAAGATCATTATAGAGCTCAGCATATGACCTCAATATTGCACCAACCTGTTTTTTTCGTAGTTTTTACAGGATCTATATTAATAATGCAGGATTATTAATCTAGTTGTTGATAATGCAATAACTGATGCATGTTCTAAACCTCATGTGGAAGTTACTACATGCTGACATGTGGAAAACCAGGCATGTGCAGGACAGTTTGCAAACATACTGTAGTATGTTTGTAGTCATTGCTCAGAGGTGGAGTGTGACTCTAAGAGATGTATGACTGAGTTTTGGGGTGGATTCCTAGGGAAATGGAGTTGCCCTGCCAGGGGGATTAGTTACCAGCTAGAGATCCCATCCTCCCTCCACAAGCCACAACAGGAGCCCAGCTGACTCACTTCCTCCTGACTCCAGCATTCTGGGCAGTCGAGGTTGGATGTGATGACTTCCACCCTTGAATAGTCCAAGAGTCCAGGTGTTTCTGGAGATCCATGGAGGAGGTTTAGTAACCTCTATGTTTGGGTAACTGCCACACAGAGGGGAACACACCTGTACTTCTAGGGAATGGCTGGAGCCACCTTCAGAAGGTATATACGGCTGGTTCCTGCTTTCCCTTTCCAGTCTCTGTGTGTCAGAGATTATATGTTTGGTGTTACATTCCATCACTAACCCAGTCAGCTCTTGTTCCGCTGAGCCCATACTTCAGTGCCTTGAACTCCCACTCACTGAGGTAACACTTACCTTGTCTCTCTGGGCCATTTGTGGCTGACAGTCTCACCAACAGAGTGCGCATTGGCAAAGGGCTGTTACTTTGATTTCACCTCTGTCCCCTTCAACCTTTCTTTCCTTCTGTGCCATGCTACCATCTCAGCCAGACCCTGCTTGCTCTGGCAGAGCTGCAGGTTGCAGAGGTGGATCCCCTGTGACCAGGGCTGTGCCAGCTGACCACTCTCCTCTTATCCTGGACTGAGGGACCATGACTTCAACCTGGCAAATCCACTCAAAGGACCAATGCAAACATGAACCCAGACTCAGTTAATCTCTCTGAATTTTAGACTGCCCAGGTTGGCCCCTGTCTTTTTCCAAAGTCCAAGAGCAAGACCCCAGATGTGTCACCATACCTGTGTGTCTGGTATCAAGGCTCAAAATACCTCAGAAGCTTTCTGTCCCGTGTTGCCCAGCATTCTTCACCCACAGCCACTTGACAGCCATCCACAGAGCAAAGGCATGAGCTTCTTTACCAAATGGTCATCCTTGCTCTTCCAGCAAAGGCACCAACAAAGGTGTCCTTACTTGCGTTTGGTCGCCAGCCAGACCTTTCCAATGCCTTATCACAGCCAGCTGATATTTCCTCTCGAGTTTCCATGAGTTTTTTCCATCAAAGCAGCAGCCAGTGTTTTATGATGTGTTGTAAAACTACCACGCTACCCCGAGAGTGCTCAGCGTGGCTGCCTCATTTATCACTGCTCAGCTTTCGCAGTGGGGTATCATCCATCACTGCCTCCTTAGAGCCAGGAGTCAGAACCTGGTCCATATTGCTGTCACAGACCAGAGTCGTGTGAACACTCATCAGCAGGTCCCTTTGTCCTCGGGCTTTTTTTTTTTCCAGGAAATGAAACTTCTTCTTACACTTAGTTCCCAAATAAGATTGGAGAATAGAAAACCAAACTTCAAAATTCAATTGACTGTGCCTAATGGAGGGGATTTTAATGTGTAGCCCTTGACCCTTATCTATTATTGATGGAAATAAAGGCTTTTTTTTGTTCCATATTTGAAGTTAGTAGTAAAAGAAAAATTAGGGGTTTTAATTTTTTTATTCTAACTGTGACCTCCATGTCAATTGTGAAACCATGAATAGTCACTTCTTGAGAAAGGCATTTCTATGAGCAATCTAGAAAGCTGACAAAGGAACCTTTGAGATATTTTTATACAGAAAAAAAAAAGTTCAAGAACGTGCTTCTGTCTGGTTTTCTTCTGCTGCTATAGGAAGACGAGTGTCCTTCCTTTTATTAGTTGCGTTGATTAATTGCATTGTACTTAAGTCCTCACCTCTCACAAAGATGTATGTTCCGTTCCAAAGTTAAAACAAAGAAACAAAACCTGTAAACTGTCAGCCAATGTAAAACCTGTGGATTCTGAGCCTTCTCCTACTCCTAGAGTAATCAAAGGTAAAAATATCATTTATTTTACCAAGTCTGTATAGTAAGGTGGATGTATTGTACCAGACTTAACAGGGAAATGGGAATTCAGTTGTTTCTGTGCTTTAACATCCTTGTTCTTCAGTGGTTTCCTACTTCTGGGCATGCTGCTCTCTCATGAGTGAGTAGGCAGCAAATGTGACTCAGGCTCCCCATAATTTTCTTTTTGGTAATTAGCTTCCTGCGCTGGAAGAAATGCTGTATTGTGCATAGCTTGCTGGACAAATATCCTCTAGGAGAAGCCGTGGCATATAGCAGCAAGTGTGTACTCTATTTCACACTCTTTTTTTTGGAAATGAGTCTTGAGAAAAGTGACCTTCTGGGAAATAATCAGATGTGCAGACAGAGGAGGACAGACTATGCACTAATTGTGGCTTCCTCTGCTCCAGGACTGATATGTGAATTGTGCAAATCACACTCATGGTTGTCAGTGATTTCCCAGCATGAGAAAGCGAAGTTTAATACCCTAAAACTTTGTTATTATATTTCTGCAGCAAAATGGTCAAAATGGTCAAAATCTGGACACTTATTAGAAGAAAAAAAAACCCACAGTATTTAGGTTTTAGATGTATTATTTTCAGCTTTCCATCCACTTGATAACTTGGAAACAAAGTCAGAGATTCAGCATGGTGACTTTGGATGGCCTGGCTAGAGAGAGGCTATGTTTGTGCCCACGAATGAGTGCCTTTCACCCTCCAGGGCTGCACCAACCCCAGCAGTAGTGCAGCTTAGTAATGGCAGCCATGTAGCCTGAAGCCAAGTGCTGTAACACTTTGTTCTACATTCGTTTTTTCAGATGAAAGACTGTCTTCCAAAGAAGCTTTGGAGTGGTCCCCTGGATCAAATGTCACCATTGCACCCCTGCTTTGTTTCTTCTCGAGGGTCCAGAAACTGGTTCAGACCTTCATGTCCACACTTACAGATTGGAGCCACCTCGATGTGCTTTCTGGGTCGAGTTTCTCCAGAAGGTACCTTGTTCGCACACACTCAGATCATTCTGTAGACCAATCCCAAGTGTGGTACAAGGACATGGTTGGGGGATTGCTTCAAAATCAGGCTATTTCTCCTTACAAAACACTAATATAAACACAACCCAAGCAGGATGCCTTGCCTGACATGAACTCCCACCTTGGGTTTAGTCACTTTCCCTTGTCTGGGGGTCTCCTAAAGAGCTCAGCAGCTGTTGCTGTTGCTGCTGGCACTTTCAGCGCACAGGGAGGATGACTGGACTGTGTTTCAGGGACCCCCAAATGTTAGATGGGAAATAAAGCTTTGTGAAGATAAACCATGAGGGGGAAGGAGCGTTAGAGACTTCGAACATTATTCCTCATACTGATGTAGAGAACAGCACAAAACAAATTCATTGAAGAGTGGACAACCAAAAAAAACGTGCTGGAAAGCATTGCAAGGTAATAAGTATTCAAAAACTATTGGGAGCAATGGTTGTTCTTCCACTGACTACAAAGCATGTTTGACCAGTGGAACCTGAAGATATGGCAATATTTAAAAAATAAAGTTTAATTTGAGCCGAGGAAGCATAGATGTAGCACTTTTCCCCTTAAAAGGACGCACAGTCTCTCAGCACTGATCTTGTTTGGATGCTGAGAGGTGGACAAATGGCAGGAACCATCCACCGTGCCTGACTGCCCAGAGGCTGATGTGAAGCAACAGAAAGGAGAAGTAAAAAAGCAGGTACAGTATATTTGTCTGACAAAATGAAAAAATGTGTTGGGATATGCATTGTGAACAGTAACAATTTTATGAAGAGCTGGGACTTTTTCCAGATTTGCTGTTTCCTTAGAAGATCAAATGAATGGGTCATTTTTTTTTGTTTAGTGTTTCTCATGTTTAGGTATTCACTGTGTCCTTTGTTAGTTTTTAATTCTAATGAAAAATGTACTGCTGTGTCCTGAGTCATTCCCTGAAACTCTGCTGCTAGTGTTTTTCCATGACTAAGGGAGAATTCCTTTTGATTATTACCTCATTTTTCCTATAAAATTTTAATCAATAAAAATAGTATTCATTGAAACTGTGGGTAATATGATAATTTTCAGGTGCTACTAAACACTTCAGAAGGTTGTTATTTTTCTACAAGAGACCATAATCCATAAATTCCAATTGGAGAAAAATGATTGTTGCTCTTCTCTCACTCTATTCAACTCACAGAGGTGCCAATTTTCATTTGGAAGTGATGATGGGCACATAGAGAACCATGGTGAGAAACAGACAGCTTGAAAAAGGGAGGGTTATGTTGGTTGGGGTTTTTTTTGTGTTGGGACAGTGTAAAGCTATACTGAAAAAGAAACTTCAAGACATGAAAACACTAGAAAAACAATCTTTGGCATTTTTTCCCCTTCTACTTGTGAAGTTGTCTAACACTGCCAACACTGTGTAGTGAAAAATCACGAGGGAAGCTTCACAAATATACGGTGTTTGATTTTCGTGTTGCATTTGCATTCATAGTACTTTTCTCTTGGTTTTGCTAGGCCTTAATCTTTATGGGTTAAGACCTTCACCTATAGAGGTTCACCTACTGACTCTGCATAATTTTGCTCTTAACTGAATTGGTAGAGTCTCAAGCTCTCCTTTACTTAAAGTGTCAAGAAAGCCACCATGAGAGATCTCAGTCCATCACGCAGGTGGTTCAGCAGGAAGATGTTGTGCTCAGGCAGATAGGTTTGCACACACTTGGGTATGGCATTGCTCATCCCTTCCCTCTGCCCTCATTTAGACAGCATCTGTGCTTGTCTCTCACAGGGGGGCAGTGAGGTTGCTTTTTCCTTCTCCTCTTCATGGCCATGAGGGGAAGAACAGTGAGATATTTGTTGATACACAAAATATTTAGCCATGAATCATTTCTGTCCAGTCCCCAGCATTAACAAGAAAACTTTCACTGTTAGGTTGGCAAACACCAGAGGTTCCTATCTTTTCTGCCAACCAGTTTTATAGTCTTCTGACAGTTTCACTATGATTTCAAGTATCTTTCCACCAGAAATATCACATTTACAAGGGACTGCCTCACAGGAGACTGCTTCACTGCATAGACTGGTTTGAAGCTGATTTGGAGGGGTGCTGGGGTGTAGACCTCCATCACTGAGGTGAAAATACAGTAATTTAGACTAATTTCCTAATGTCTGTTCGGACTATTCTTCCAACTCTCATTCCATGGTGCTGTTAGCGAGATGCTGTGATGAGTGGAGACGCACTGCCATCCTCCCAGGGCCAGGTTACACGTGTGCACTCAGATTTAAGACTAATGAAACTCAAGCGAGTCAGACTTATCAGGCTTCTCTGACCTACAAAGTTCCATATTTTTACCTTGTATTTTAGCATACATAAATATCTCATGGCAAAATAACTATCTCTTTTAGAGTCCCCCATTCTTTTCATTATTCACTATTTTATAATTTTTTTGAATGCTATGCTAACCAGAACACCCTTCTGTGGCCTTCACTTCCTTCTAATTCACTGCATTTTATATCTCTAATGTAAGTATATTTCCAATCAAGTGTGTATTAAAATATGTGAGAGACCATAACATATCAGATAAGTGGCCCTGAACAATCCCCCCAAGAAATTATTTGGGTTAATATCTAAAATACTATTACATGCATTTGGTGTTAAAAACTTATGCATATCAACCTGCATGCTGAATGAAGAACAAGCACACAAACTAATGCAGATGTGTCACAAGGTTTTTTGTCTTCTGCTCTTCTTGGACCCTTCTCTCCAATCTGCACAGAAGGATGCTTCCTTGAAAAAAATGCTCTTTTTGAATGACATTTCAGGAAGAACCTAATTCCTCCCCTCCTCTGGGCTGGAGAAGAGTAAAACTGACTCCAATTAGATTTATGTTTGATATCTGAGATGCTCCAGTATCACTGAACCTGAGAGAAAAGCTGCAAAATGCTGTGAAGTGTCACTCTGAAAGTTTGGGCTTCTGTGTGGAAATAGAAGGCTTTCAGGACTTACCCTGGGGGAGCCTGGTGCTGTACAAACACCCAGTCAGAAGGCGGTTTCTGTCCCGAGATGCCTAAGGAAGAGCCAGAGGACAGACATCAAAAGACAGACCAACAGGCAGCGTGCACATGGGCAGGTTGCATTTCAAAATGTTGTGACGTTGCACAATTCTCTCTATTTGTTTTGGCCAAAAATGTGAACTGGGCTGCTACTAGTGGTGAAATCACACATAAAAAAATCTAATGAGAGAAGTCCAAACTTTATTAGTGATTTTTTTTTTTTGTTTACATGATTCATGGACTTAAATAGTAGGAAAATTTATACTGAAGGCTTCATTTGTCTCACACCAATTTTTCATAACTTCACAACTTCAGGGCAAAGTGTAAATTGGCATTGTCATAGCACCAAAAGACCTGCAAACAAATGTGCACACATGTGCACACACATGCACATTCAGCTGTCTCAAGCCCTTCTCACAAGCACTCATTTGCTGGTGGTTTTTTTAACCTTTTTCTGTGTCAAAGTTCTGCTTGTTTGAGGAGAGGAGAAACTTTAAGTAAAGACGGGGAAAAAAATTTCACATTTAATTTGGGTGAAATTAAATGTACACTTTTCTCACCATCCAGACTGCAATACCACAAATGTGTCTTTCACTTACTTTTCATTTACTGCTCCAGCAACCACAGTGAGTGAGCCCTATCTGTGCAGGAGGGAGGTGCAAATTCGATCTTCTCCTCAGATACGGCTTTTCAGATGCCCAAGTCAACAGTGAAACAGCAGAAAACAGAGCACAAACCCACAGACCCAACACCACTGTTTCCTGAAGATGGTTTATTCCACATCCCTTAATTCCAAGCAGGATAATATATGACTTGGCTGAGTGAAACCAGCACAGCAACAGTCTGCAGTGTGCTGTTGCTACTCGTACGTGTCTGAATCCCACCATGCTGTGCTGCCCTGGACCAGGTTTCTCTGTCAACACTTTAGACTCCTATACATATCAGTTAAGGAACAAAGAGCTGAGGTTTTATACTTTTAAACCTAGGCAGGTGCCCCACTTGAGTACTCTGCACTATTTCTCATGATACTCAAAAAAAATCTGAGACACTTTTCAGCAGAGATGCTTCTTACCCTCCAAAAATTACTTTCTATAAATGCAGAGCTGAGGAAATTGTGAGAAAGCAGCTGGAACTGGGGAGAAATGTGTGCACAGGGGAGGCAGATGGGACTACGGCTGTGTGCATCTGCACAGTGTAGTGGGCGTTTAGTGAGGACTTATGTAGCACAGATTTACCTGGGCACTGAGGGGGTGGAAGGTAAGGGTTTGTCTTTCCGTATTTTCCCTCCCCCATCCAGTGTCACGTGCTCTGTTGTGGTGGTGGCCCATCTCTTCCCTTAGCCCACACTCTCTTCTTTGCTGCCTTCCCCATCTTATGGGAGCTGCACAAGGGTAGCTTTCCCTTGTTTCTCAGTTGTGAGCAGAACTGGAGGGGACACTGGAGGAGATGCGCAAAGTGTGTTGAACTTCTGCTGCTTTGCTTACATTGCCTGTGTTGAACACACCCATATAATCAGGAAAAATAAGATCTGAATGTAAAAGAAACACGGAAAACAAGAAACTATTCTTTAAATCCCAAGCTAGATTTTCATGCTGATTTTTCTGTTAAAATAGCCTTGTCAGGTATCAGCTACTATTCGAGCACCTTTCTAAAACACTGAGTCTTTTTTTTTTTTTGTTAAATATGCATCAGTGTTAACAAAGATCTGGAAAAATTCAAATCACAGTACACAAGGATCGGTGTCACAAATGCAGAAGAAGTCCCAGAATGGAGAAGATCCATTTCATGATCCTGTTAGGATATAAGGAGCCAGGAGTGTTAAGTGACAAGCTGTGACAGAGATGGGGCAGTATCTGTGATGTTTTCCAAGCAAATAGCCCACTGACAGCATCTTCTGTAGTGACCAGGGGTCTGCAGAATAATTGGTCTTCAAAGAGTGTTGTATTCATTCCTGACAAATAATCTAACATAATTTCAAAGCAGTTGAATTATATTCTGCATGCAGGTAGGCTTCATGGAGCCACAACAGTGAATTTCAGCCTTAAGCATTGCATCTTTTTCGTGCATGTGTGTATTTTGAACTTTTTGTTAATATTTTAATGGCATCTTTGGTATTTCTTTGCCTTTGTTTTTTTCAGGGAGGGAGAAACATTTGCCATGAATTTGACTCTGTAGTAGCAGCCTTCATCGGGCATTCAGTCTGCTTCAGGATATGCTTTAAGTTGGATTAGCTGTCATGTCTGCGAAGTATTTTTGGCATCTAATTCAGATTGCAAACACCTGCCTCAAAGGAGCAACTCATAGAAAAGCTTCAGACAGTCAGGAATAGACAGGCATAACACACGTACTCTTATGTTCTTTTACCCTATCATATGCAACGAATACAATAATTCACTCAGAGGAATCCTCCCTTCAAAGGGAGATTTTACTGCTACTCTAAATCATGTTACTCTATGAAGAGGAGCTTTTCTGAAACATGCAGCAACATGGAACCTGTAGAGCATTGCCGGCACAAATGCCAAGCTTAAGGACTCCTGGCTGTGGCCAGCACTGTGTGCTGCCAGAACCCAGCCAGCAGGCACTGCAAAGCCACCAGGCCTGGCTGTCCTGGAGCAGTGCCCTCACCCAGCCACAGTTTGTTTTGGCATGTGCTGCATGGCGATGGCCACTGGACAGACAGGAGACCCCATTTTGCAGCCACACATAAACATCCCCTGTGTGAGAAAAAAACAGCAGCAGAGAAAATTTCAGTAGGAGAGGTGAAGGGGCAACTAGAGGGCTGCACCTTCCAGCTGAGCACGGGTCCAGGGGAGCACTGTGTGTGCCACTTGTTCTTCACAAACTTTCTGGAGAGAAACAAACTACTCTGGTCCCAGCCTTGGCTCCGGGACTGCTGATCCCTCTGGGGACAGCTTGGGAAAGCACTGTAGGAACTCCTGGAGAGCTTCTCTTACTGCCTTTGGAGACCTGTCTGGCTGTGCAGGAGGGAGCAAAGCTGGCCATGGGGCTGTTCCACTCCAGGGACCTCAGACTGGGAGGGATGAGGCCTCTCTTCTGCACAGTGGCCATGATGGTCCCTGGGACAGGCCCACTGTGCTATGCACTGCCCTCCCACAGGCCACAGCCAGAGTCCCCTAATGAAAACTCGGGTTTCCAAAATGGGACAGTTAAATCCCTCCAAAAAGTGTTACTGCTGTGTCACCCACCACAACAGGGGAGCAAACAACCAACACACAGGTACACACTCCCATACAATAGCATGGCACAAGACAACTGAAGTCTTACACTGTTGTGATAATGATTTCCTTTTCCTTCCCAATCTTTTTTCATTTTCTCTACGAATCACATCTGAGTTCTGCTGAATTTATTGCTTAAATAACACAAGATAAACCAATCAGACACTTCCACTTACATTTAAAATCCAGCCTTTATGATCCTGCAAAAAAAGTGGTACCCAGCAACCCCAAGCTATGCAGGAGCAGATGAGATGGCCCTGGGGCAGGGCCAACACACCCAGTCCAGAGTCTCAGGAGGTCGTGTCCCCTGGCCAGGGTAGTAACAGCCTGCAGCTGGATCCACCTGCAGGTCCTCTCCAGTCCTGACACACCTGGCGAATCATAGAATCATAGAATGACCTGAGTTGGAAGGGACCCACAAGGATCATCATGTTCAACTCCTACTCCTGCACAGGACAACCCCAACACTCACATCATGTGTCTGAGGGCATTGTCCAAATGCTTCTTGAATAGTGTCAGGCTTGCTACTTGTGACTGTTTCCCTGGGGAGCTGTTCCAGTGCTCTACCACCTTCTGAGTGAAGAACCTCTTCCTAATATCCAACCTAAACTTCCCCTGACACGTCTTCCTGCCATTCCCTCGGGTCCTGTCTTTGGTCACCAGAGAGAAGAGATCGTCACCTGCTGGTCCTCCTCCCCCTGTAAGGGAACTAGACAGCTATGAGGTCCCCCCTCAGTCTCTTCTTCTCCAGGCTGGACAGATCAAGTGACTTCAACTTCTCCTCATATGATTTCTCCTCCAGACCCTTCACCAGCTTTGTGGCCTCCTCTGGACACTCTCCAGTAGCTTAATGTATTTTTGCGCTGCGGCGCCCAAAACTGAACACCATATTCGAGGTGGGGCCGCACCGGTGCAGAGTAAAGTGGGACAATCACCTTCCTTAACCAGATGGCAGAACCTAAGCCATAAAGTCTGGGAGAAACTATCCCTGCAGCTTTGCTGCCCTGAGAGAGGCACATATTTGCACTCACTGCCTGCCTCCATATATGTGCATGTGTATAAGAAATGATAAATGCTGTGAACTATACCTAATGGGATGCTGAATGCTGTGCCTCCTGGAAGTTCTGCAAATCCTGTATGTTGAAGTAATTTCTCACATTAAGTACCATAGTAAAAACAAAAGGAACATGCAAGCAAAATGATTAGTAATCAAGTCTAAAAATAACTGCACCAAAACATCTGGAAAAGAGAGCTGCAGGATTGCTTTCTCCCTGTGGAAGCACTCAGGGTTGCAAATTATTTTGGTTGTTATCTCTGCTGAGAGAATCCAAGCTTCCCTAGACCTAAAATAACATTCTAGCCAAAGTGCAGATGGACCACCTGATGAAAAAGGTTTCACTCTAAAACAGATCAGCTCAAGCAAGTACTATGGGCAAAGGGAAGAGAGGGCACTGTAGCTTCACAAAGAAGATCATGGTAAGGCGAAGACTTGTGAGCTACAGCTGTAAAAATTATCACAGTACCAGAGAGAGAGAGCCCAACAGTAGAGAGGCTGGTCACGATCTCCTCCAAAGTGATGCTGTCTTTGTTTAAAAGCAAGGTGCTTCCTATGCCAAGAAATGTTGCAGTATCCTGACCACAGTAAAATACAAATTGGGCTTAAGATCCTTCCTTCACTGCCTCAGCTCCAAAAAAAAAAATCTATCTTTAAGACCACCAGTGATAAAAATCCTTACTTCCCTTCTGAAGGAAGGAGGATCTTCCCAGACAAGAGGTTGACTGCACTGCTGGAAAGAAAGAGATTTGATTAAATGAAACACGGAGAGGAAGGATGAGACAGAAATTCGCAGCAGACATACTACAATCTATTTGTCTTGCTGTAAGACAGCTCATCTGTTAAAGTGGGTGAAACCGAAGATACAGGTAGGAGCTTCAGTGCTGCTTTTCCTTGCTCTGCCTTTGCCAGTACTGAAGAGTCTTCGTGGGCAGCAGAAAGGCTGCGGAGGGGGCTCCATGCCTCATGCTTCCTGCCAAGCCCAGAGGTGGCCAAGGGAGGGGTGTCTATGTGATGACACTACTGGTAAGCATTTGCCAGGGTGTTTAAGCTCCTTTATGTGACCCAGCTTTCCCTGTTTGGTCAAGCCAAATCTGTGGCTATTTTAACTTAAAAAAAGCTGGGAGACACATGTTGGCCAGTTTTACCCTTCAGAAATTGCCAGAATAATAATGTTCTGCCTTCAGAGAGTCCTCTGTCTTTTCCTTAAGAAACCTGGCCAGGGTGCTATTATGCCTAGCAAAAAAAGATCTCCTAGGGTCTGTTGTGTGGACATTAAGCACATCAATGAACACACCAAAGGCTAGCTTGGGTCTGCAGGGCTCTGACACGTTCCCCACTCCCAATCCCTTTCCAACTGGTTTTAACCATGAAGAAATTTATTTCAATATTTGATCTAAGCTTGGTCATGGAAAAATGAACAAGTGGAAGTTTGATCAAAATCTTTCAAGAAGAAAAAGGGATAGTTTGTGTAATAGCTGAGTTTTTTCAAAGGGTGCTGAAGACTAAGCCTAAGTATTTATTCATCTCTGAACACAATGGGTCTCCTGACATCTGTAGAAATTTCAGAAATTTCACTCCTCTTCTTATTTGATTGCAACATTGATTTTCCCCAAGTCTGTTCTTTATAATGAGATTAATTTATTATTTAATTTTATGTGTCTGTGACAAAGACAGCAGAGTCTCCTAATCTGTGGCAAAGAAAATGCTGTCCTTTTATGGTATATTCTTTATTTTTTTCCTTAGCCCTATGTCTGGGCAATGTGATAAATGTGGAGAAGATACTATCAATCCTGTTTGTCCTCCCTCCTAGTTTGATCTTTTGGGAGGGGTATCTGGAAGACATCACTCATTCAGACTCAGACCTCTTCTCTCATGCTCTGGATGAAAAGCTATTAGAAGAATTGCTCCATTTACTGAGATAGTTATCTGGTTGAAGACAAGAAAACAAAGACAGCGAGGGAAGGTAGTGATGGAGAAATTATAGACACTCTAAAGAAAAGGAAGAAAAGTAAGGAGAGCTTCCAAAGGAGAAGCCAAGTTAAAAAAATGGAGAGAAAAGTTAGAAAATACAAAGAAAAGAGGAATGACTCACTGAAATCCAATGGATCACTTCAATCTCCCAGGACACATTTTTTTAACACACCAAGTTCTAATTTGTTTCTATACTCTAGGACAGGAGAAGAGTCAAAAGGCCCTGCCCTCACCTATACGAACTGCCGAAGGTATTAGAAGAGCAATAATCTAAACACAGAGGTCAAAGTTAGAGAAGCCATGGAGCAAAGAGGCTCCACACAGCCTGCTCCTGGCTTCCACTTAGTGCAACCCATGGCTTCTGGAGAGTTCATGCTCCAAAGCTGCAGCCTCCATCCATGAGAAAAGGTAACAGCTGAGACAAAACAGTGTAGAGAGGCAGTGCAGATGAGCTTCACCTGAACGTGTGCTTACTGGTTCAGCATTTAGGGACTCTCTGTAGCACCAGAGGGGCATTTCTGATGGAATTTATTTCATTTTAAGGACTTAGGAAGTAAGTCAGATGAATCTCTCCCTGAAAGAACCTCTTCCTCCCCACTGATTACAAAGGTAGTGGGGATGACCAGCTCTTACATAGCCTTCCCATTCTTGAAACAGCACATTTCCTGTATGCCTGTAGTAAGTACAGTGGAAGGTATCATACCAAGAGAAGTTATGTACCCACAGTAGCACTACATGGAAAATACAGTTTGATGAAGATTATTCCATTTCTTACAGGGGAATAAAGACTATTCTGGATGGCTGCCAACAAGTATTCATACTGTCACAAAGGTATCATCTCATATATGGAAAGAAATGTAGTATATCTCATCCTCCACACAATGCCAGGGGGCATTGGCTACTGTGTGTGTATTTCGAACACTAAAAAAATAGACCCTTCTTTAGGAAATTCTAAACATTTCATAAATTCATCCTTTCATAGTATTTCGCACAAACTGCACGTGTTGAAGTTCAAGAGTCTGACAAGCTCTGTGGAGTCCCAAAAGTCCATGATATCCAACTGGTATTTGGGGGTATGCTACCTTCTCATTGAGCTTCACTGGGACAAAGCCTGTAGCTTGGGTTTTTCACAGAACTATCAGAGCACACAGCTTTTGGTTATCTTCCCAAAACATAAGATAGCTCTGGGATCATGTAGTGGACAGTATCTCTAAAGCACAATGGAGGGAACCATTTTAGCTCATGATGGAGGGACTGAGGCATTAGACTAAAGCCAAGAAGTGAGCTTCTTCAAGACAAACTTTGAGCCTCTTTGCTCATGCAGATCCCCAGTAGTAGATCAGTTGCGATGCTGCGCACCAGGTACACAGGGCCATGGGACAGAAGAGTCTCTGACACCACTCTCCAAATGTGGAAGATGAAGATCTAACAGCAAAAGAGTGTGAAGTACACATCAGATTTGTGAAGTTCACTTTTTGAGTAGGAGACTTCCTAGGTCTGTTATTAGCCCAGGACAGACTATAACAACTACAAATCCAAATTTGTGTATGTTGGGTTATTTTACTTACAAAAACAAGGAAGTGGGAGAATGAGGTTTACAGGTTTTACTTACATTTGAAATACACAAAGAAAGCAGTGCCATTGTGTATGTTTGTCATACACTGACTTGGATAACCATATTGGTGTTTTTGTTAAGTTTTGCTTGTTTTGTGTTTCTCAAAATATTCATCTGTATACAGGAAGATTCCCATGCAAATTACAGGAGGTCAACAAATTACCGTTCTCACCTTTCAGGAAATTATTTCTATAAAACTGCTCCAATATGGTTGTGTATGGCTGTACACTTGACATATTGATTGATAATCATATAATATGCAAGTTCATATCGAGATATGCAGGCATTAACACATGAAACATAATGCACTCTGAATACTCTACTGAATTCAAATTTTTTTAGATCTTCAAAATGTAATAAAAAGAAGAATATTATTTTGTCATTTCAGAGTGTTTCTCTTATTGTTCTACTGCCAGAACTGGCAAATTACAGGAATTAACATACCTTGGTGAGATCTGCTTTACTCAAGCTAAACAGACACCTAAGATAATAATTTCACATTCATGTGTGATAAACACTTGAGGAACGTGCATTTGCCAACATCAAAGAAGGAACCAAGCTACACAGTTCTCATCAGCAACTCCAGGCTCTGTCAGGAAACCCTGCTGCAGGCAAGCAAGCGTTTTCTCACAACACTTGCCACTCATCACCCATACCCTACCAGTCATTTACCCAAAGCAAAACACCCTACCCTATTTGCCATATTCCTCCTTCAGCAACACTCATAGTGTACTTCTGAATGTGGCTGCATAACAGGATTGCAAAACACTGTAGGAAATGTCTTCTGTGTGTTTGGGATGCTCCATCTGGGAAGTTAAGTCCTGATATTTTTTCAAGCAAAGAGTTTGATCCTGAGTGTCTTTAATGACTCCAACATCTTCAGCTCCTTGCTGTTCCTTTTAAAATTACTCAGGGGAATTCCCATAGGCTTCCTTAGGTTTCCACTACTGCTAATGCTGCAGAGAAGTGATGGCTGTAGATGAGCTTCTGGTCTGATGTGACGTGCCCTGTGTTTAACTGTTTTTTATTTCTGCTTCTCTGACTGTATTCACAGTGTAAGATAGACCACTGAGCAAATCATAAAAAGCATTGGTTGGGGTTTTTTTCTGCAGATACTCAATTCCTGTGTTTTTACAGTCTTGCTGACTGCTTTCCTTCCCTGAGCCCTGGCTTTGAGAGTGCCAAACAGTTCCAGTATTTGACCAAAGCCAGTGCACAAAATATTACACTACTGTTTCCAGACGCTGAATTTCTCACAAGCACTCCACAAGCATCATCTTCTGCTGCTCCCAAATAGTCATCAGCCCTCATCACTTTGCTTTGGTGGTCCATCAGAAGAACCAAGCTTGCTCTACCTCCTATCTGAGATGCCGTGGAAATAAACACTGCAAAACTGGCTGGTCACACAGGCACTGTTGTGTCAGCATGTAGTAAATCCCATGAGGAAACATTCATTCTGTACAAAGTACAGTTTGAGTCAGGAGCCAAAAATAACAAGTTTTGGTATCTGTTCATGCAGTTAGTCCTGTTCAATGGTGCAAGAGGTCAATAAGGAAAGTATAACAGCCACAAAAATTCCATTTTTGCTGACAAATCCATGATTTTTTAAAAATACGAGTACTCAAACTCAAATTCATTCTTGTGGATAACTTAACCAAAAGGATGCCCAGGTATCTTATGGGCTTGCTCCTGAGTGTCTTTGTCCAACGTAAAAAAGATTATTCTTTGGACAATCCACCACACAGTGTGTGGTTTGTTGTTCATTATTGGCTTTGATTTACGTTTTGTTATTTGCCTTTGGAAACCCATTTCTCAAGCCAGGCTTGTTAATATCACAGTTCCCCACAAATCATGACCCCTGTTCAGCTACTATTGACATGATGCCCTTGGAAATAGTGATTCCATCCCACCTCAGAAGGTCCCCTTTCTCACGTCACCCACAGACTCCTCCACCACCCCTCCACTAATGCACCTCTCCATGCTCTCCTTAGGAATGGATAGTGTCACCTCCCACCCCCAGATGTTAATGGAAGCTACCCCAGAGACTGAGGGCCTTGGCACAAGAAGCAACGGCTAGCTCCTCAAAATGGTGAGGGACTTCCTTTGCAGCCAGTGTCCGCACAGTTGTCCCCAGGCAGTGTCAGTGTGACACCTTCTCCTCTCGCAGGCAGCGGTGGCATAGCCCCCCCAGCCCCTACGGGGAAGGCATGCCTCGTGGGTGCTTAACGCGTTTTCCCTCTCTCTCCTTCATCCTCTGTCATGACACCCGACCTTTCCTTTACTTAGGGTCTCCCTCAGATGATGTACACCCTCGTGCCTCCCTCTCCCCATCCCATTCTCCTAAGGGGGGTGACAGTGACGGCAGGGGACTCAGCTTAGCATTAACCACCCGGCACAGCTCTCCCTCCGGAGCCCGGCTCTTCCTGGTGGCCCCGGGGACCCTGTACCGCAGGACACACGACGGCGGGTGGTGCCCCCCACCCGCAGCCTCAGGGAGAGGCTCCCCCCGTCCCCCCGCGTCCCCCGAGCCGCCGGCAGCGCGTACCCCGGCGGCCGCAGCCTTTCTCTCCCTCCCGGTGCCGTTTTCCTTTAGCGGCGATGGCTTCGAGATAGGGAATACACGAGGAGAATTTCCCCTATTAAATTTAAAAAAAAAAAAAAAAGAAGGATAGAAAAAGACAGGGGAGGCCAGTTTAAAGCTCTGGGATTAAAGGTCTGTGCTAGCTTCAGGCGCTCATAAAACGGCCTGAAGGGTGCTATTTTGCTGCAGTCTGGGTTATTTCAGCCCACAGTTGCACAACAAACCATTTAAACATTTCAGCACAAAACACATTCCATTGTTGGGCTGCACATTAAAAAGTGTTATTCGCTTTGAAGTTTTTGTCTAATGGCTCTAAACTGAAAGAAAATGTTTTCCTATTACTTAATTCAATCATAGCGAAGAGGCTTGGTAAAAAGCCCACGGATTTTGCCCAAAGTGTGACAGAGTTCTCTTTGTGTTTGCTTATCCTCTGCTGTCACACACTTTAATTCGCCTCTCTTTATCTGGCATTCAAAACTTTCTTCAATGACATTCAATAAGGTCCAGCGGCTGGAAAAAAAAACTGGTTATTTTTTTGGATATTCTTTCCCAGTAGCTTTGGGCTTGGTGTGCATTCAGGAGCTGTTAACCCTTTGCCTCCCTGCGGCTCGGAGCCCTGGGGTTCAGCCCCTGGGCAGCAGGAATCCCTCGGGCTGAGGCTAAAGCACAACCCCCTCGCTGGCTGGCCACTTCTCAGCGGGGAGAGCTGCCCCTTCCCGGGCGACAGCTCCGGCGGAAAATATTTTAAATTATAAGTTCCTTAAAAACGAAACGGAATAAACAAAAAAAAATTCCAAACGCCATTAACGCTTTCAGGGGAAGGACCCTTGGAAATCCGTTCTAAATCATTGCGGGACTGATTTTTTATCAGCATTCGTTATCGTTCGTTCTGCATTTTTCACCATTTATTTAGGCGCACACACACAAATTACTGGGCTCGAGAATCAACAGCATCGCGGCAAACTCCCGTATGTTTTAGGGAGTAATGCGACTGCAGGTAAAAACAACCTCTATACGAGCCAGAGACATGAGAATACACTGCTTCCAAGGCTTTCCTTCATTCGAAAAAGTCTAATTGTTTTCGAAGCGAACAGGTTACTGCAGGGAGACATTTCCTCACTTTTTGACGGGAGTTGGCCGGGTGCGTTTTTTTTTTCCCCCGTATATTAAACGGGAAGAACAGGAAAGAAATATATCCTGATGCACAGGGTTTTTTTTTCTTATTTGTTAGTGTTCCTAATTCACCTACAAAATCAGCAAGCTGAGGAGAGCCCAGCGCCGGGAGCTGCTGCGCGGGGAAGCACCGCTGCACTGCTGCTCAGACGAACGCCCAGAAAGTAAGCTTTAGATCCCATTGGAAGTTTTGCAGATCATAGAATCATAGCATCGTGGAATCATAGGGTGGTTTGGCTTGGAAGGGACTTTAAAGCCCATCCACTTCCAAACCCCACTGCCATGGGCAGGGACGCCTCCCACTAGACCAGGCTGCTCAATATCCCATCCACCCTGACCTTGAATCCTTGTGCTGTGATATCCAGACATGGCTCGGTGTGCTAACTCTCATTCTACGTGAGAAATAAGACTTTTCCCTGTCGTTCCCCGCAGGGACCTCCCTGGAGATGCGGAACCGGAGCTGCCGCAGGTAGAAAGCGAACGGTGGGATGTTCTAAAACATTCTAAACCAGGTACGAGGAGATGCGGAGTGTGCCGAGAGCACCTCCTGCCTCCGCGTGGGCGTCTGGGCACTGAGTAGCCCCTGCGTGCCAGGGGTTCTATCCGGGCGCGATTGTGGCGCTCCGTGGCAGCTCTCCGTGCCCAGGTGCCTACGCAGGGCTGTGCCTGCTGGTGGAGCACCGGCTGGTACCTCTCGGTGGTCGGAGGTCGGCGGCAGAGATGGGCAGCAAGTCCCAGCACCGGGCTGGGAACAAAGACCGTCCCCACGGCTGGGGACAGCGGCGACCGCAAGAACGGTGCTGAGGGTACAGGGAGAGGCTGGTGGGGATGGGGGTCTGACCTGGTGCCACAAGTGGGAAAGGCACCGAGGACCTGGCAGGGGACACCGGTGGAGAGCGCGGCTGCAGCCGGCAAAATAAACACGGGAGAGCAGGCTGAAGGCTGGGCTGGAAGCGCAGGAGAGCGATAAAGAGAAAGAAAAGAATATTAAATCGCGAGAGAATGAGAAAATAACCCCGCCAAAGGGAGAGGAGGGGAGAGGCCGCCTGCTTCGGCGTGGGTGGGGTCGACAAGAATAGAGTACATTATGCAGTTCATTTAGTTAACAAGGGAAATAATGAGGGAGCGTGCGGCGTGAATGCCAAGAGAAGCGGCACAGAAAGCCCATTGAGCGCCGCGGCGCCGCCATCACGCGGCGCGGGTGCTATTTAAGGCGGGCGGGCGGGCGCCGTTCAGCACCACTCGCGCTGGCCAGCGGCGCCGCGCGGGGCTGCGCGGGGGCTGCGCGGGGCCATGCCTCGCTCCTTCCTGGTGGACTCGCTGGTGCTGCGGGAGGCGGGCGAGAAGAAGGGGGAGGGCAGCTCGCCGCCACCGCTCTTCCCCTACGCCGTGCACCCCTCGCACCCGCTGCCCGGGCTGCCGGCCGGCGCCTGCCACGCGCGCAAAGCCGGGCTGCTCTGCGTCTGCCCGCTCTGTGTCACCGCCTCCCAGCTGCACCCGCCGCCGCCCGCCATCCCCCTCATCAAGGCGTCCTTCCCCCCCTTCGGCTCCCAGTACTGCCACTCGCCCCTGGCCCGCCAGCAGCACTCCGTCTCCGCCGTCGGGCACGCTCCAGCGCTCTACCAGGGCGCCTACCAGCTGCCCGACCCCCGGCAGTTCCACTGCATCTCAGTGGGTAAGGGGGGGCAACACCCTGGGGGCTAACGGGAGTGCATGCTAACGGGGATCTCTGCGGGTAGGTGATGGAGATCCCGGGGTGCGTGGCGGGGATGTTGGACTCGATGCTCCTTGTGGGTCCCTTCCAGCACAGGTCATTGGTTCTGTGATTCTGTGACCCTGCCGTAGGCGGGTTGCATAGAGGGGCCGTCCAGGTTGTACGGGCCGCCCTGGCGCCTCGCTGTGACGGTGTCCCGGGAAATGTGCGGGACGCTGCCATCCGCCGAACATACAACCCGGCAGCCCCTGGTCGTTTCCCCGTCCCCTCCGGGGCAGGGAGGGTCTCGGGCGGCTGGGGAAGGCAGGGAGAGGAGGGTAGATGCGGGTGCTACAGGTCCTAACACTGCGCTCCGCTCCGCAGACAGCACGTCCAGCCAGCTGCCCAGCAGCAAGAGGATGCGCACTGCCTTCACCAGCACGCAGCTCCTGGAGCTGGAGAGGGAGTTCGCCTCCAACATGTACCTCTCCCGGCTGCGGCGAATCGAGATCGCCACCTACCTGAACCTCTCCGAGAAGCAGGTGAAGATCTGGTTCCAGAACCGACGGGTCAAGCACAAGAAAGAAGGCAAAAGCGGCTCCCACCGAGGCGGGGGGGGCGGCCACAGCTGCAAATGCTCGTCCCTTTCCACCACCAAGTGCTCGGAAGATGATGAGGACTCACGCATGTCTCCATCCTCTTCGGGGAAGGACGACAGAGGCCTCGCAGTCACCCCCTAGCCCCCCGCATGCCCACCCGGGCTCCCCAGGAACTGTGGCGAGAGCAGGAAGGGGCAGTCCCGGCTGCTCCGGTGCTGACGTGCAGCCGGAGGATTTTATACCGTTTTGTATAATCTGTGTAATTTTCGAAGGACTTTCTCTCCTTTCTAGACCCCTCGGCCTGTGGGGGCGGGTATCCGTGCCCCCTGTTGTAAATAAACCGCTCCCTAGGACCCCCGGCGTCCCCTAGCAGTGCTGTGTCACTTGTGTGCCCGCAGATGCAGCCCTGGCTCCTCGCAGAGCTCTCCCCGCACCGGGAGAGGCGCGGATGCTACGCGGCAGCCTGGAGAGATGCTGCCCCGGGTCTCCCTCCTGTAATTCGGCGGTGCCTGGAAGCCTATTGATGGGGAGGGTCTGGAGCTGAGTTATTACCTTTTTTCTTTATTCTGTTTTTGTTTTAAATTTAAGAAATTGTTCTCGGTTTCGTTTTGATTTCGTCGCTGCCGACCGTGCAGCTGTTGGTTGTATCGTTCCGTCCTCCCCCAACGGGAGATATTTATTTATTTATTTATGTGCACAGAAACCACGATGGCGATGATAATAATGTTAACAATAAAATCTCGTTGGTGGTTTATTTCCCTCCCTTTCCGCAGCAGGCTCGGTGTCCGCCGGCGTGCGTCGGGAGCGCGGTCTCTCCCTCCTTTTCACCCGCTCCAGGACTCTTCCCTTCTTCGGGAAAGCGCTGGGTATCCCTGTCCTGGGGTCTTTCTCGGTTCTCCTTGTGAAGCTAAAGGTCGGACTGGAGTCTGACTCAGCTGAACACCTTTCCCCTCCCACCACACCTCTTTTTTCCCCATCCGCAAGCCTGCGAGAGGGCGACGCACCTTTTGCGCACACCTGTACATACAGTGAATATAAATACTGGTCTGGCCACCCACTAAGCCGCCGGTGCTGGTCCTGGTGGGGCTCCTGCCTGCACCTCTGGGCTCCAGTATCCCCTCTCCGGCCTCACAGCACTCCCGGCAGCGCTTTTGCCGTCGGGGAAGGGGAGCTCCGGTTTTTACGCGCGGAGAGAGCCTCGGCGGAAAAGCAACCGACAGATCCCGCAACCACTAGCGTTGCCAAACGCGGGGGTGAAGGACCAGCATCTGCTACTCGAGGGTGCGTGTCTCCTAGCACACACCCTCTCGTCCTCCCACCGCCTCTCCGTTTGCGCATGGAAAAGCTCTTTGTGTGGTGCTCCCCTGCTCCCCCCGGGCTCATAGTACCCTGCAGCCACTTTCCCTGCGTCGGCAGCCTATGTCGCAGGCGTCCCCGACGGGCTGCACCCGCTGGCCTGGCGGATTTCGTGCCCCAGGGTCGCTGGGCTGCCGGCTATCCCTGCCGGCACAGGGACGGGTCCTCCTTTTCTATTCTGGAGCAGGTCCTAAATAATCGAGGCCACTGGGAAGAGTCAGGAATGGAAATCCCTGTGGAAAAGTTCCACACAAGTCTACACATGGACTCAGGTCGGTGTGGGAGCTGCGGGTTTGAGATCCCCGGGCACCAAGGTTGAAGGCAGACCTGGTAAAATTGCCGCTGCCGGGACAGCCTCAAATCCTGTTTATAAAACAAACATATCACACCCTGCTTTTCCCGGGTTCCTGCAGCTCGTTTTGTAGTTGTGGGGCTGGGAGACCTACAGGCTCGTACAGCTCCCCATGGGTGAGCAAAGAGCACAGCCCAGAAGACCGTGGTAAACCGCGGACATCTCTGGACACCCCAGGATGATTTGAGGCACAGGGATCCCTAGGGATGTGGCAGTGCAAGACACGCACAAAGCAGTACCCATGCTCTGCTGTGACTGTCCTGATTTGTGTTCCTCCTGTCTGGAAGATGGCAAGGGTTGGTGATATTAGGCAGTTACCAAACCATCAGGTTTGGGACATGAGGAAAAAATGTTTGGTTTGCTCCTTTCCTTAGTGACCTTCCTTCATCCACTGTCTCCTGTGACCCTTAGACCTTCGGCTTCTCCCTCCTTGCTTCCTGCTCTGCTGGCTCCCCACATCACCCGGCTGAGATGGGATGACCAGGCAAGCTAGTGACTAAGACACTCCCTGGCCACTGTCTTTCTGGCTCCTTTTCCCATGGCTGTTGGGGATGAACCTGGCAGATGAAGGATCGACACTTGGCTTTGCTAGAAGAGTCAGTCAGTGACAGTTGATGCTTGGCCCTGTGGCGTTGCTTGTGTGTCCCTCCTTCCCAAGTGGCCCAGTTCCAACAGGAAAGATTCCCCAGGAGATCCTAATTCAGGGCGCTGAAGTTTGTCCAATCCTCACCTCCCTTCCTGCCTACTGGCTTATTTTGGGAAACCATTGCAACACAGAAAGACAGAAGCAGCCTAATGTGGGTTTACCAAGGGGTCTGGCATCTGCTTAAACAGGGGTCAACAAGCATCCGTAGAGGGGGGTGTGTGTGCACCTTGTGCCTGTTGATTGGCATGGGTTTAATCCAGTCGGCTGGCAGTGGTATGTGCAGAGCACAAGCGCTGGGCATTTGAGTGCTACTATCAAGTACTATTGTGGCAGATGTGTTGAAAATCTCAATATCTTTGTCTGCTAACACATTCCCACCATCTCTCTAGTCCTTCATGTCACAAGCATTGATATAAAAAATAATATGTCTCTTCACACTACTGTTTTGAGACTGAGTGGAGCAGCCAGGAATGTTTTTTCTCCCTTATGATAGGGCACTGCCCACTCAGCTTGCTCCTTACTTGCCGTGAAACCTGGGTAGCAGCATGCTGGCATCTGAGAGAAAAATATGCTTTGTTCTGTGGGACCAGAGCTGCTGGACTCCGTCTGGGGAGCAGCTACGAGATTCCATGGGTGTGCGAGGGGAAGTTCACTAGCACACTCTCACTACAGGCACAGTGGCTATGGACTGTGAGGAAGAATCTTGCAGTGACGCTGTACCAGTGGTTACACATATTATAAATAGTGTGTGCACACATGTGCCCGTATCCTTTATGGACTGAGTTTTTCAGCCGGACAATTTATGACTAATTCTCAGCCCTGATATATGTAAAGTAGCGAAGAGAATTCCCCTATACAGTATAATTTTGACTGAACAGCAGTAGAGTATCACAATGGGTGCCCCCAACAAGACGGCATTAATATTCTCCGATACATGCTGGCCTCTGTTGCAGACCCTGCGTACCTTGCAAACCCCAGTGGGGCTCTCAGTGCACTTGACAGTCATTATGCCACATCCACATGCAGAGATAATCCCTCCTTAGTTGGACATTTTTCTAATTTAGTGAGAAATCATTATGGCAAATGCTCAGAGTGTCATTTTCAAGGACTGCAGGGTTGGGGAAATTAAAGTCATTTTGCTGTGGGAAGAACGTGGGCACCTCTGCTAAAGTGAATGTCATAACACACCAATTTTCAACTTTCTATCTCTAGTCATTTTGATGCCAGGTTCTGAAAGTTACTTAAGCATTTTAGCATCTAAAATGCCCAGTCATTACTGATTGTGATGGAAACCATATCTGCAAACCCACAAAGAGGTTTTGCATATTTCCCAGCATATATTTTTCTGATCATATTTCTGTCTAGAAGCTGAATTATTTCTGCCCTAGCATGCAAAGAGGAGACTCTTTGGATGTTGTTGAGGCTTTAAAGAATGTACCCCAGAGTAAAGGTGCCTAAGATGCAGGAGGAAGGAGGACAGAGGATGATGCTCGTGTTCAGGGCTCTCCTTTCCACCGATTGGCATTGCTGAGTGTGGGTGTCCCACACCCCATCATGTTGCATATGCAGCCACTCTCCCTTCACCAATGGAGGCACAAAAGGTGAATGCGAGATATGCCGAGTATCTGGATAAAACAAAAATTTTGAATGAGAAACCTTTTCAGTAGTAAATACCTGTGTACTTACAGTTGCTACAATATTGATTTGCATTATTTACTGCTTTAATATTCATGTAATTTTTATTTTATCCCTACGCCTCACTTCATTCCACACAAAGGCTGTGTCAAACAGATATACAGTTGAAAGAATGTATTGATACTTTAGGTGTTGTTGTTCTGAACCACAAAACTAATATTATTAACTTAGGAATTTAATAATTCAGGTTATCTGCAGGTAACATATTTACACAGTGTCAGCTCTGAGCTGGCCCCATGGATTTGGAACAGTGTTTGGAGTAAACGGGCTGTTGCTGCTTTGAAAAAGCATTACATCAGGTGTAGCTGAGTGTTTCTTTCACTCTCATTTACTTGGAATGAACCTTACCTATGATTTTACTGGGATAACAAGGCTTCATTTTCAATCCTTAAAGGACCTTAGGGTCCTGAGACAGTCTATGAAATTTCATTCTGTAATAACAATATCATTTTGTCTGTGAATGAGATCACTTCAAAATATAGGTGGGTGTTAATGAAAGACCCTAAATAAAATGGTTTTGTATGAGATCCCTAACGATTGGAAGACAGGTATACCAACAGTAGCTATCTTTCAATTACATTAGTTTTGAAAGTGTTTTTGCTATGAACACGAAGTACTCATTCATCAGGTTGTAATTATATCAGATCAGGAGATCTCCTAGGATTCTGACACTGATGATAACAGCAAATTGCTGAGGCTGTTGCTTAATGTGGTTGTAGCTAGATAGGAGTGACTGCCTGGTGCTGGACAGCCCACTACTCTGAAAGTACCTTATATGCTCTATATCCTATATAACCGATATATCCTAGTAAAGGTATATTAAAAAAATTAGGGAACAAACCCAGAAAACCTAAAAGAAGTAATGTAGCAATGATTACAAACAGGAAAAAAGATCTTTATTTTTCACTTTGCTATATATCCCCTTTCTCATTCTGATGCAAATTTTACTTTTGCCTCTTGGTATTTTCTGTCAGGCTTGTTCCCAGTAAAGGAAACATGGAAAAGAGTAGATATTTACCATATATTTATTACCAGTCTGTATAGACAAATTTGGAAAAAGATACAAATAAAATATCAGGATGGACCCAAAATGTGTCTCAGAGAGAGTCACTCCTGTCAGACCTATGTATGTTCTCTTCCTCAGCCTCAGCTTTATGATTAAAGGCATTAGCATCAGACTATGAATACACTATTTTATGCACTTGGAAGACAGATGAGTGGAGTTTCCCATGTAGGTATGTACTTATATTTTTGATCTTGGGTGGGAGTATCTGGTCTGAGTTGGACTCCAGCCACTGCTCCAGAAACTCCTGGGTCTGTCGCAGGTAGGGCCCTTCTGGTAGTCTGTTGAGGATGTCAAATAAGCTAGCACATCTAAAATAGCACTAGGCACTTATCCAGGCACATGAAATGGCTCTTGACAGGAGAATTTACTCCTAAAGTATAGTCAGATTGCTAGAGCAAATACGTGGTAGCAGTGACTGCCAGTGCAAATATATCTGGATGTAGCCTGATTTAAAAAGTTTTGAATAACCTATGCGGAGGACTATCCGGCTCTGCTTGACTGATCCTGGCCTGGGTAGGCTACAAAGCTGTGCAGCGTCTTGGATCACACTCGCTTTTTTTAAGAAACCCCTTTCCAGTCACTGCTCAGGTAAATATCAGACAATACCAGATGATTCATACAGACCCTCAAGATGTGCACTTGTCTTTGGGTGGTTTGTACTATGCAAGGCAGAGCAGGAGAATTCAGCAGAGAACATAGTATGATAAAATGTAGGTTTGTGTGTTGTTTGGGTTCTTTTAAAAATCAAATCCTTTTTGCACATGGCATGATAGAAACCCAGAGCAAATCCACTGGCATCTGTAACCGTAAGGAGAAAACATCTCCACAAGCCATGTGGTGCAAAGGAGATGCAGGGACCAAATTAGGCAAAGAGTCTGTTACCCAAAGAGTGACACAAATATGTACCTGAGATCCATCTCATGTGGCCTGCTCCCTGACCTTCACACTAGACAAGACTCTTTCAGATCAGAGCTACCTCCTTATTTGTGTTCACATCGTAATGACTGTACTGTACAGGGGAAGGTAGAGCATCAGAAGAGTTGCTTGCCTGCAATTGTTGCTAATAGGAGTGACAACTTGGATCATATTTAGATAGATATTTCACCTTTGGTGTTCACCACTGTTTTTTGCTTGTTTAGTTTATCAACTAAAATAATCATCTTATAAAACTAAAATAATCATCTTATAAATTAGGCTTAGAACAACTGGATTTCTGAGTCACAATTTTCTTTAGTAGTTTATAACTCTATTAATTTTTCTCCTTTTGGTTATTTTCCATTTTGTTTGTTCAGTAGATAATGTGCTATCTCAGCACAGCACACTAGCCTTATTTGAATCTTATCTTATTTCTATTTCCTCTACAGTTTGCAGGTTACTTCAATTGGATGGTAGGGAGACCAGATAGCGACACCCCTCAAGAAGTAATGGATCAGTGCATATCTGTGCATATCTGCTTCAGAGGGGTTTGTGCCCTTTATTATTTTAGGTACGTGTGCCAAAAAATCTTTGATTGCCGCATTGAGTCCTAGGCAGGAGGCATGATGCAATTCTGTACCCGAGAGTCTTCTTGCTACTTAAAGCTGAGAAAGAAAAATAATCCTATACCAGAAATGCTTATTTTGTTGGAGAAGTGGCTTTCCAGCTCATGTTTGTCATGAATTGCTCTCTGCCTTTTTGATATGTGCTGATCTGGAGTTAATGTTAGAGACTGGAGGTAGTCACAGAGATGTCTAATCTGTAAAGGCTGTGCTATTGACCAAGCTGTCCACATCTGATGAGTATTGTCCTCTGACTCTACTCTTGTGGTCTCAGCTATAAGCAGCATATGGGACTGCAAAATCGTTTATTATAGCTGATACAGAATTGTTAACATGCCTTAATGTAAATTCTTTCCTCCAGAGAAAAACTGCTTTGATATCCATGTTGACCAGAGTCTCAGAGGTGCACAGAATCCACATAAAAAAATATTTATTTTCCATGCTACTATGGAAAATCTGAGTTTTCATAAATGCCTGAGCTGGGATGACACCATATTGCACTAGGGGATAGGTATGTGAAAGCTGATGACATGGGAAACTCCTGTCCTTAGTTCCTGGACGTCAAGTTGCTCTCTTCAGCACAAGCAGCCCTCAACTTAGCTGTGTTAGGGGAATGAAGGGAAGACAAGGCACCTGGGGTGTTGCTACTGTCAAATCTGCTGGACCTTCTACCTAGGTGCCTGTGACTGCAGTGAAATGGTCCTGATACTGTCTGTGGCCTGTCTGAGTCCTAACCTGGCCCCACTCAGAGCTGATTTCATCTTTCCTCATCCAACTCCCAGCTGCTCCAGTACTCTCAAAAGACTGCTCTGCTCCTATGTATCTGCTTAGTATTGACACCGGAGCTTCCAGCCCACCTCGCTCTGAGTGGCGACATTCCCACCTCCCTGGCTGGCCCTAACTCCAGTTTTGTATGCTCTTGCATTCTCCCATCATTCACAGTTCTTCCCCCAGTTTCTGTCTGCTCCCCAGGCTCCACCCTTCCAGAGACATTCTGGGGCTCTGTTTCACTCTCAGCCCTGCCTGCACAACTGTAGAAGACAACACTCAGGTTGCCAGCAGTGATGAGTAAGCAGAGCTTCACTCAGTGCAGGGAACTCACATGAATCTATGCCAGCTGACACCCAAGTGCATCACTCACTGCAGCACTGGCTTCCCTGTACACAGCATCCTGGTGGGGCTCTCCACGCTACCCTCCAACCCATCAGCTCCTCCCAGACAACATCACCTTCACCCTGCACGCACATCCTGACCATTCTGCAGCACTGCCAGCTCACACAGCTGAGCTGAAACTTCATAATAACTGTGGTCTCTTCTTCTAATAATTAACCTTTTCTCAGCTCTCCATGTCGTTTTATTTTCCTTTCCTGGATTTCAGTCAATCAGTTGTTTAAAATTAAGCACATGCTTTAATGCTCTGCCAGAACAAACCCTAGCTTTTCTTAGGTTGTTTTCTACCCTCCTACTCATTTCCCCAGAAAACATGTGGGGGACATATATCCAGCTTTTATGTTTAATTTTGCACATGGTTTAGGGTACATTTTGTATGAAACATGCTAGTAAAAGTGAAACTTCTCCTTTCTCTTCCTTTCTTTTTCTTTAGTTAAACATACTTTTAAAAAAAACAGAGTTTACAGAGTCCCAATACAGTAGTGACACAAAGCATTCTGGATATTGCTATGCAAATGACATGCCAAGAATGTTTAGACTGTACCTTGAGGCAGTAAACAAGTTGATTGTCATGGTGTCATGGTAACTAGAGCTGGATGCGCTTCATATGAATGAGGTCCCAACCTTCATTTTTATTTGAACTGCTAAAGCAGCTCAGTAGTCCAAAGCTCATCACCCCATTGGTCATCTGGAGAGGCAGAGGTACAAGAAATGGCCTCATGTATCATTTAAAACAAAACACTGAGCTACTCTGACACGCAACTTCATGTCACAGAGGATGTTCAAACATGCATAGGTTTGAGCTTGGGAGATACTGTCCATGCCACAGAGAATTCCGATGTGCCCTGGGCAACATTGCTCTCTAGTCAGTGTAGTTAGAATCTGCAGAGATGACATTTGGGGGTGATGAAGTTTGTGTTTTTGAATGATTTAACTGCTTCCATCTTACAAAAGCATGAAATTGTGGAAAGCAGGAGAAAGCAGTAGAGCTTTTCTGTGAGCATCATCTCTAGGTGGGTGTGTAAGATCAAACCCTCAGGCTGTTGGTCAGCAGCTTGTATCACCTATTGAACACATGATTTCTTGCCAAGTGTTGCTGTGACCATGTCCCTGGTTTCGACTCAGCCATCCTTCCTTAATGGCATGGGAGAATCACATTGACGGTGTAGAGATTACAGTGTCATTTTCTTAACTTTGTTACTCAGGGCTTAATTATTCCAGGTTCTGCTGAGCCACCTCATTTGCCAATAAAAATGCACTCCTGGAAATCGGTCATGCAAGCAGAGCCACCATCGGCTTGGTTCCAAACCTCATCTTCTCCCTCTGCAAATGAAAGATGCTTTCACAGATCAAGTCAGTAATATGACAACATGGTCCTGCTTTACAAAATAAATCTAACCCAGGGCTGTCTCTCTCTGTCGGTTCTTCAAACCTACACTGACTCAAGCAGCAAAAGCAGAAGAGCAACTATACTGGGTCAAGGCAAAGGCCCACCCTGCTTCTAACAGTGGGCAAATGCAGAGCTCTAGGGACAACTGCAGGAACAGATCTGATGTACACGATATTTTTCCCAGCCTCCATCTGCAGGTCAGGTAACTCCTGAGGTTTTCTATGAAAACTCAAAGAAAATGTCATCTGTGACTGCGTTATGTATACTGGAACCCTTATAACCTTTCAGCACCTCTCAGCCCCCATAAATTTTCCACTCTGCATAGTTTCAACAGAAACTCATTGGGTCAATAATTGGACAAGAACCTTCCAATCAGCTGTATGACTTACCTACTGGGACAAAATTAAATGGTGTACAAGGGTGAACTAGATGTTTCTTCTGATGGACGGTTTCTTTTAATCCTTTGGAAGTGCTCTTTTATCAATGGAAAATGCCATTGGGCGGCCCATAAATTCATAACTTGTGTGTCTACAGTCACACTCTGATTCTTACTGCTGCTTTGCAGGCATTTGTGACTGGGAGTGGTTGGTAAGGTCAGAAGCTCAAAGTCTAAAATCAGCTGGAGAGTATCAGACTTGAACTAGAATATAAATCTCTCATAGGAACACAATGGCCAAGAAACAGGCCCAAAGTAGCCAGCTAAAACTTGAGACTGTTCACTGCTTATTTGTCAAAAAATATTCAGAAGCAGAGAGAACATGTGGATGTCCCCTGCTGAGTTGCTGAGCATAGCCATGGCACTGCCCATCAGCACAGCAGTAGCCTTCAAACATCTGGGAAGGAAGTGAATTGTTTAATCTGAGTTGAAAGATACTTAAAAAGACCCTTTCAAAGCACAGGGCACAGAGGAAGAATGCTTCATGTGCTCAGAAGTGTGTGAGCTCCTCAGCAGTACACCAAACCTGTTGCACATTTATCAAGGTATGACCTGCTTTGTGTTGGGCTCTTCTTTGTGTTTGTATTGGATCGAGATACTATATCCCATAGTCCTGTCCCATCTCTTGTTAGCTGATGTGACCTGCCCTGATCTGCAAGAACCAATCATGTGCAGCTCCCTAGCTCAAGCATCAATATGAGGATGGGACTCCTCTGATCAGATGCAAGATGTGCACTGAAGATGTACTGCAGCAACTTGGCCAGAATCCCTGCCCAGAGTCAGAGAACAGAGGAACAAGCACTGGATGGCAGGAGTTATCTCCTGCTGTAGGACACATCTTGGTCAGTTCAGCTTGATTGGAGAAAGAGCTGAAGGGCCTTATGTCCCCTTTGCTGTATGCAAAGTCTCATCTGTTCAGTGGACCTGTGGAACCATCCACCGGGAGATGCTGAAACCAGCCAGAAGCTCTGTTTACACGGTAGCACCACAAACATGTGGAATTGAATCCAGCAGATGATCCTAAAAAGTGTTTTTCAGTTGTCCATCCATGATCTGAGCAGACTGAAAAGCAGAGTCATGTTTGTGTGCGTATAAAACTTGCAGGATCAACAGTCACACTATTCCACATAGGTTTGAAGATCCCTTTGGCCAACTCCTTCTCTAAATTTGCAATCAGTACATCTGCAGGGAGGAAGAAGAACAATGTCTTAGCTCTTGGGGAAAAGACGCCCTTGAAGCACATCCTGGCTGGCAGAAGTTGCCATTTGTAGTAAGTGCTACTAAAGACAGGGTAGTCTCAGTGTTCAAACTGCCAGCTATGAGATTTCTCACCTGTTGTGGTACAGTAACAGCTCTCCTGAGATTTTAACATCAAGCAGAGAGCAGGTGATAGGAATACCCTTTCTGCCTGAGGATATGGTTTTTTTCTTCATTCTTATTACCTACTCCAGAATAACTCAGAATGTCTGGCAAGACCTGTCCACTGGTGACGTAATGGAATTCATTTTTTGGCCACGTTATCTCTGAGTAGTGCTGCATCATTAGTCCAGCTACACGTTGTCCCATGGGTTAGCGTCAGCATCCAGCACCCTGTCTGCACACATGGCATGTATGTGCCGTGGCTGAGATCAGACCCCTCTGAAGGCTTCCTGGGAAATGCTTTCTGCTTTTGGGAATATCTCCTCTGCTCAACATGAGTGCATTTGTGGGGCCGTGGGTCACCCTGCAGAGACCATCTGCCACCTTTTAAGGGAGCTGCTCCAGGTGGAAGGCCTTCAGAACCTGCAGTGTAAGTTGACCAGATCAGGAAGGCTGGATGTTCTCCCTCCTTGACTTGGCAAAGGCGCTGGTCTCCTTTATCCTCAGCTGGCATTTCAAGCAGTATCTCCACACTTTGTCTCTGGCTGCTCCCAAGCCCTGAAAAGCTTCTAGAAATACCACACCAGCACCACAGCTGCCTCTGGAGCTTTCTTTTGCTGACCAGTGTGACACAGTGGTCCTGGGGGCTGTATCCCTCCCCTACTGCTGTTTCATGGACCTTGCACCTCTCTTATCCCAACTGCCTGGAACCACCTCTAAACTCCTATTCATTGATCTCTGAGGGGAAGGAGATCTGTCGTGTCCTCTGTACAGCGGTCCATGCTTTGTGCTCCTCTCTGTGATTACAGAAGCCTACAGGTTTACACCAGCTTGCAGAGGTCTTGTATGGCTCTTCACACATGCTGCAGCTCACTGGCTGCGCTTGTGATGTTTGCTGAGGTCCCTTTGTTAAATAAGCAACAACAGAGATTGTTGCATCCTGTCTGGGTCATTATATTCCTAACACAGCTTCTGGTTTGAATAACACTATGTGCAAACTTAACGGCCATGTCTTTGTTCTCCAAAATGTATAAAATGTCCAAAAATGGGAGGATGCTGTGTTATAAGATGCAGTTATCCCAAGTGGTCTGAAATTTGACCCCAGAAGCACAACAGAACCTCAGAGGACCTCATAAATTTGGCATTTGCAAAGGAAATAGAATCACTGATGCTTCTGGATAAGAGGAGAACAGAGGCAGGAGGCTCTCCACCGGTACAGCACAGGGGGCAACAGGGCTATGGGGAAGATAGAGTCTGGGGTGCCTGGCTCAGACCTCTCCATCCTCAACTCTTCCCTGGTTGGTTGCCTAACCCGAGTGAAACTCCTTTTAGATACCAATTTTTAAAGTGAGCACCTGCTGTTGGGTGGTTGAATATTGACTTGACACTGGCAAGCTATTAATGGCAGTGTTCATCATCATAAATAGAATTAATAACCATGACAATAACTGCTCAGGGCCTGTCCATTATGATGACTGGTGGAACACAAAGCTGAAGCAAATTTCTCAGCCAGTGATGTAAATATTGAGATGTAAATTATTGCTTTCTATGCCAGCCTCACCAGAAACACTGATACAAAAAAAGATAACAAATACATTCCCTTTTCCTCAGAACCCAAAAGCTGAATGCTGCCTGTGGAACTTGACTGCAGCTGCAGCGCTGGAGCTGCCTCAGTTTACTCTTCTGTAGGGAAGGTCCCCTTCTGTGATGGGAGCAGGGGTGCCCAGCACCAAAACCGGGAGGGCTGCAAG